>JABFEA020000001.1:41595085-41611458 GCA_019775915.2 Cyphomyrus plagiostoma
CCCCCCCCCCCCCCCCCCCCCCCCCCCCCCCCCCCCCCCCCCCCCCCCCCCCCCCCCCCCCCCCCCCCCCCATGGACCTCTGAACTCATTTCGAAATCCTAGTGGGGTCTCTCCTGTACCCAGCTTCAGAGAGCTGACTTCCTTTCTGTCTGCTGGGCTTTTTACACACTAAACTAGATAATTGTAGAACATGACTTTCTGTCGTGTTTGTATGTGATATCATTCTTACCAAGTCCAGACTTAAGCACCAGCTAACCTAGGCTATAACCTGGGGCCCCTCATTCTTTCTGGATGTTACTGCAGTATTTTATGCTGTAGGTACAGTCCCTAAAAATGACTTTAGTACAGGGTCCCCCACCTCAACTAAATTCTGCCCTGATCCTTACTTCCATTGCCTTAAATCTTTGCCTGCAGTAGTTTGTGAGTGTCTAGGACACATTTGCCTTTAAATAGGAGTCCACTAGAGCGATGGCATCTGTCTGTTGTGGCACAAGGTTAGACCCCCATTTAGGTATGATGCAAAGTGAAAGGTAGGCCTGGGGGGGAGGGGTGGAGTAGGCAGCTTGCATGAAAGCTTGTGTAAGCCTATATTGAGGGGTGCTGTAATGCCTTCTCTATCTTCTACAATCTTGTAGTAAGAGTCTACTTCCCACACAGAGGCCATATTGCGCATTGACACGAAACCAGGCATTTTTTGCATAATGGTTTGTGTTTTCATAAACTGAGGCACATTGATCCAGTGGTTCCTTCCTTTCAGTGAAGGTACACATTTTCTCAAAGCTTGAAAGGGATCTTGGATTCTCTCCTTATGTAGTTTAGCCCCCACTTTTTCCAGAACATTCCTTATCTTGTTTTAGCCCTGATGCCACCACTTCAGAACTTTGATCTTCAGGTTTACCTCCAGCATTGTGTCTTCATAAGATTAGAGAGCTTGAGTAATTCCTGATGATTGCCGCCAGTGTGAGGAACTTACACAATGTGGCCTTTTCATCATCCTCTTACTCTCACATTGGTTTAGTAGTAATTTGAAAAGTCACTATACAGAAAACACTGTGGGGTTGGTGCTGTTTTACCGACGTGGTTCCTTGTTTTTACCGTTTCCACCAAACAGACATTCACAGCTCCAATCCACGTCTGAAAACAAACGGCTGATCTGAGATTTTTAAAGGGCAGTAGAAAAAAATGGGTGTCAGACATTTTTAAAAATAGCTTGGTAAAATCTTTGCTAACTGGATGAGGCAGCATGAACAGGAGAGGGCTGCCCCCTGGGTAATCTGTTATTCTGGCCAAACTGATGCAAAAGATCTGGCCAAAATCCGGACATTGTCAATTTAAAAAAGGCCATTACTAATGCCCTGCGATGGACTGGCATCCCACCCAGGGTGTACGCCGGCCTAATGACCTGCGGTGGACCGGCATCCCATCCAGTGTGTACACCAGCCTTAGGCTCTTCCCTGCTTGTAACCAGCTCCAGCCCCCTACCCCTCACAATTCTGACCAAGATAATTGGTTAGGAGATGGATGGAGGTCTGCCTACACCACAATGACCAGCCAGTAGCTGCATGTGTGTGTGTGTGTGTAAATAAATAAATATACATGCCTTTCATTATTAACATGTCTTTTACTCTGATCTCTGTGAGTCCAGTCAGGTCAGGCTACAGTTTCGTAGGTCTGTCTGCTCGATAAAGATCACATGGAACAGGAAGAGGTCATGTTTCCCCTGAACGCAGAACTCGGCCCCCAGAAGGGGAAGCATGCTCTTTGTTTCAGCCCTTACGCGTGTCCTCAGGTCGTTTCTGCCCTTACGCGTTTCCTCAGGTCGTTTCTGCCCTTACGTGTGTCCTCAGGTCGTTTCTGCCCTTACGCGTGTCCTCAGGACGTTTCTGACATTGAGGGACATGGGTGTGTTGGCTACCTGCCTGAGTCTTTCAGAGGACCTGATGGCAGTTCTGTGTGTGTAAAGCACACATCTCCTCCAGAGAAAGATGCACACCTCTGCTGACTCATCTCCAGCCTGACCCGCCCAGCCAGATTCCCTGTCAGCGCTCGGACACAATAACAGATTGGGGGGAGCTGCCTGACGTGCTTTTCATTCCTCTAGCTGTGCATGACTTTGGTTTGTAGTAGTTTTCAGCACAATCGTGTGACGTGAGAACACAATACGCTTTTAAAATATACTAAAAATACTGATTTAAAATAATATTTGCCCATCTTCCAGCCACTTGTCCTGTATCAGGTAGCTGGGCCTTCAGAGCAGCGAAAACCAGGGTAGGACACCCATGCATCACAGTGCATAACACGGATACACACTTTGGTCAATTTAAAAACACAAAGAGGAAAACCACAGAAGGTAAGGGGATGTATAAACATAGGGCAGGAGGCGTAATAATGTAACTAGTGTCACAGATTATAAAAGGGGTTCCCGAGAAAATCATGTTACGTCACATGAATTAGCTGCCCCCTGCTATATCACATTGTCACATACGGGTTAAATGCAAAGGACACATCTCGTTGTTGTGCACTGTGTGCTGTGGTATGTCAACAATGGCAACTAATCACTAAATTAGTGTGCTGTATTTGGTAGCCTAGGTAAAAAGCCCCGCTTTGTTTCTGCATTAGCGGGCACTTTTCTCGCAGGGCGTTGCCGGCAAGAAATGCCGCATTATGCATCCATTTTAGCATTGTTAACTTTAAAACTATAAATTTTAACTTTCGGACAGCGACTTGTAGCGCCATTACATTTTCCATGAGGCTCGCGCTGATGTGCCCCCATCGTTTCACGATGAGAAACGTGAGAAAGGAGCTGCTTATTTTTTGCTGCGTTAGAGCCTCTACAGAAAGCGATACCTTTGATATTATAACGTGATATCCGAATGAAGTGAATGTGATTATATATACACCATATACCCAGCAGTATGTGCCGTGACCGTGCTCTCCCTCTGCCTTCCCGCGTCTCGTCACTCCCTTTAGCGGAGGGCGCGCGCGGCTGCATGTCCGCCGGCGCAGACGCGATTTGGACGAAGATCCGCTGGTGGGATTCCACTCCCGACCGGCGAAGCCACAGCCAGCCGGCCGCCCCCAGTGACCTTTCCATCGTCGAGCTGGGATGACACGAACGCCCCTCGGCTTCAGGTCACACCACTTCCAGGCATAATCGGGAGCTCCAGCGAACGCCTGCCCACAAGTCCCAGCCGGAGAGATGGGCGACGGCAGCTGGGTGTGTCTCAGCCCGGCTGAGTTTACTCAGCTGCAGCAGTACAGCGAGTGTGAGTGTCACCACCCGTAAATACTGCCTTGTCTGCGTGAGTGCGGCTCTCTGGAGCCGTCTTCTTCAGCTAATCCATTCCTTAACAGATCTGATTTTTTAATCTTCTCACTTCTGATATCATTAATCGTTTCTGTAGTATTTCTGAGGCTATTCTCTAGAAAACATTAACATTTACTGAACCGTTCATGTTGTTGTTGTCCTGTGACTTGTACTTGGCATTATTTTTAATTAAAGACCTTTATAATAGGATGCTGGGTACTGGCTATCTGCTGTTTGCCAAATGTTTATTTTTTATGGTCAAAACAGAACAATTTAGGGCCAGCACGTTAGTGTTAGGTATGTTCCTTTTGCTAAAAGTCATTGAGAAAATGCTGTTTTTGTCCGCAAACCATTTTGCAATATTTTGATTCCCCCCCCCCCCCCCCTTAATCTAACAGATATGACTCATATATCAGTAGCTTACCCACCCTGTGCATGACATCATTTGCTGTGTCTGCCAGCCAGTTCACTGAAGTCTTACACACGGCAGCATGTGCTGTCACGGTGTTGCGGGAATGACGGCAGAAAGACGCGAGTGTCGTGAAATGAGTGCATGATGTTGGACTGCTAAAGTTGAGAAGCAGTACTTTCATGCACGGGTGCAGTAAGACATGAATAGTGTCTTCGTGTAAATAAATTGGACCATTATAATTGAGAGATATTTGTGTACTGCAGCCGAACAACGTGATTTTGAGGTAGATTCAGGGCGTTTTGGTGGGATTTTCTATTGCAAGCCTACAAAGCCTACATTACTACAAAGACAAATACCATAATAACACGTTATCTTCTGTTTTTGTGGGATTTTATTGAATCTTTCACAAGGCACAGTGCATTGCTTTGCTCAGTGGAACATATAGTTGCATATTTCCTGTGTGATTTATTGAATGCCACTGCTAAAAATATCTCTGCTTTGTTTTTTTTTTTTAACAAAAACATTCTTCTTGTGGCTTCACCTGCAGTTTGATGATTTTGCTCTTTTTTCTTAACTTGTCTGTGCCTTGAAATTTTGCACTGCGTGGCGTGATGCCCCTGAAATCATCCCCGCACTGGGATTTCCAAGGTTCTGATGCACTGTACTGTATATAGTATATCTGCTGACCTCTTAATTAACTCTGACACTTACTAACTTAAGCAGCAATCATTCAGCTGATGCAGTTTCACTCTAAACATAAAAATACAATTACATTATGTACTCTGGGGCATGTTATGAACTGTATGAACAATGTAGTTCCTCAACTCCAAATGGTTTCTTCTATGTGGGAGATTAAAGGGAAGCAGTTTTAAATTAAACATTTGTTAGGAGATGCATCAGACCATGCTTGCTTCTGTGGTCATTTCCACAAACATGGAGATCTTTACGCTGATCCACTTCTTGACTCAGTCTGGGCCCAATTCACAGGGCGGCTCGGCTCTGGTCTCATGGTGCTACTCTTCCCAGTAACCCCCCACCCCATGCCCAGCAGCCTGTATATCAGAGGCTTGTGTCTCTGCCATCTTCATGTCACCTTGTACATTTTATCTCTTTTTTTCTCATGCCCAGATTCCACAAAGAAGTTGAAGGATGTTCTGGAAGAGTTTCATGGGGATGGGATCCTCTCCAAGTACAACCCAGAGCAGGTGGGGCAGTAGTAACGCGAAGAGGTGTTGCTCTGACACTGTCGCCACCCAAAACCCCATACCGGCCGCAGCCTAAGCTGAGAGAAGCTGATGTCATGGTACATCAGGTCGGGTGTATTTTTCTCAGTGGATCGTGGTGCTGTAGGACGTGACCCAGAACTCTAATATATGTGGTATTTCTGTCCACCGCTGACAGTGGATCGAACATGACACTGGCAGTGTCAGCAGAATGTTGAAGACTGATTTCAGCCATTGAGGGCAGAAAGCTGTATGTCTTTGTGAAAGATGAGGGTGTCAGACTATATTTTGGCCAGGGAGCCCGTGTCAGTGTTTTACAAATCATAAGATGACGTCCAACATGAAAGGCCATTCTTCTGGAGAGTCTATGTCACATCCAACTACTTATGCTGCTATTTTGGTCTTTTGGGTGTCCTGACTTTTTTGCCGAGGAAATTATGTTCCCAGAGGCTGAGGAGCTTTGCTAATACGGTCAGACAAGAACTAAAAGGAGATAGCTGGTGCTTCTGAGGGTGAGCTTCTCATGAGGGAGCTAATTGAGAGTGTTGTTCTTTGCCTGTGCGTGGGCACTGCATCCTGCTTTCTGTGTAGGTGCTCAGACAGGAAGTCCCTTCGGTGGACAACCTCTCTGAACTGCCACGTTTTTCTCTCAGTCTTTCTCGATTCTCAACTCTCCCCCCGTGGGCCCCACGCGTATCGGCTCTCACAAATCAGACACTTAACAGTCACATGTAAAATTTCTGGCTAAGGCAAAAAAAAACACCCCGTTTGTGTACGAGTGATTCTGTGATATTTTAAAATAAACATGAAGGGAACGAAAGATACCCCACAGGGAATGATGTTAGATATTGTTGCTGTTGTTAAATAAAATAAATAAGACCTGCCAAAAAAGGATAGACTAAGTAATGTGAAAATCCTCAGTATCTTTTTTCTGAGCCAGGGACAACAGAGCGAATAAGAATCCAGAGCTGAATACAGCATGCCATTCAGATTCACAGCTTTCCAAAACACAAGAGCAGCTCTGATGGTCCAGACGCGAAAGTGGTAGCATTGAGCTTGCTGACGAGTTGCAGAGGGTTTGTTATGGTCCTGCGTGTTGAAGAGGAATTTTCAGAGTAGCTCTTCACCCTGAAGGTCACTTGATTAATGTAAACCCTTCAGAAATGCTTTTTAATGCTTTTCAGTGAGTTTTGTTGAGTTTGGGGTCACTGTCATAAACAGCAGGATGTTTACCCTTTTTCTAAATAAGATCTGATGAAGCAGAACAAGGCTGCAGCCTCAGGAGGCTGTTAGTTAATGTACTTTCTTCCTCTCCACCTCTCACTGGCAAACAGAAGCAAGATGTTCTCAGTCAAGTAAGCAGCTCCCAGATGTTTGTATCGTGCTGTGCATGTTGGTCTTTGTCCTGTGCATGTTGGTCTTTCTCCTGTGCATGTTGGTCTTTGGTCAATGGCTTTCATCCTTGTTTGATTAGAATTGAATTGCGGCTCTCTGTGGCCCCCTCCTCTTACCCCCCCTCCCAGATGGCATGTTGTCCTTCCAGATATCAAGGAAATCAAAGTATTTGTTCCAGAAATTTCTCGTCCATGATTGTGTCTGCTTGACTTTCTTTCTCTCGCCTCTTGAAAGTGGGCGTTCAGCCAGCAGCATTGTTTTCGTGGAAAAATTCTTGCAACACCGGTATTGTGTGGGTTCATGTCGTCTGAGTGATTGTCCAGTGATTGCTGATGTGTAGGATGTCTGGAGCAGGATTGGATGACGATGTTGCTGTTTTGCTGTACATGCTGACCTATTTCATCATGATAACCTCATGAATTTGACATAAGCTTTTGTCTGCGGAGCTGAAGCAGCATGTCTCCGTACTTCAGGTAGCACAGACGAGAAAAGAGATGCTTGGATTATTCCTGAACTCTTATTGTAGGCGTTTCTTGCATGTGAATCTGGGCCATGTTTCTGAAAGCAGCAGGTTTGAAAAGCCTTGAAGAGCAACGCAGGTTTTTCCTATAAGGAATTTTTTAATGCTGCCAACTTAACTGGCACATAATGTACGTTTTCCAACATTAACATAATAAAAAAAAATCCTGAAAAATTATATCAGACATTATTTGGTATTCAAATCCTATGATGATCAAAGTGGACACACTTTGATACTAACTGCACACAACGCTGTGATATTTTTGCATTATTTATATAATCATATTTATGAAATTAACGTCTCTTTCATCCTTTAAAACTGGAACGGAGGCACTCTTCGGTTGTACATAAACGTGCAAATTGTGGCAGATTTAGCTACGTGAACAACTGAAGAATTTTTTTTTTGCTTAGTTAGTGGCTGTTAATCTCAGAGCCGGTTCATGATTATATTTTCGTTGGAGAGGCTGAGCTGGAATACGCCTGCAAGCCTGGAGCCGGGACCCGGCCATGTATAACTCGCTGTATGCCCAGTTATTTACTTTGGCGTATCCTGCACAGACCTTCGGCTAGTGGCCATACGAGCCGCCTGGTCTCATTAAGGTCCACCATCACTCATCAGTCTGTCCTGCTGGATTCTTGCCCGCAGCCCATCGACTATGAGGGCTTCCAGCTCTTTATGAAGACCTACCTGGAGAACGACATTCCCCAGGAGCTATGCCAACACCTCTTCACCTCCTTCAAGAGCAAGACTGGGCAGGGCTCCCCCACGGGCCCCCATGCCAGCCTGGGGCTGCTGGGTAAGTGTCCCATGGCCTTTCCGAGTCCTGTATATATAAAACCTTTGTCCCGAGTGTGCCATGTGTGTTCCATGTGTGTGCCCAGAGTGTGCCATGTGTGTCCCGTGTGCCCCGTGTATGCCTCGAATGTGCGCTGTGTGTACCAGTGGTGTAGCCGGTCTGCAAACACAGATTAGTCATCCAGTAATACAGTGAAGCAGCTTTTATGTGACCAGCTATAGTTCTTCTTTAAACCCTTGATCTTCAGATAGTCTGCATTATGGCCGTAGTGAAATCTGAACGATGTCCTCTGGAGACGACACAGAGGCTTTGTCTATCCCCACAGTTCCCCTTTCCAAACACAGCCTCCAGACCTCCATCAGAGCCATCTGCGTTTGTCAGTAGCCCTGTCTGGGTCCTGGGCTGGGCATCCTTCACCTTGAAGGCATTAGAGGAGACAGATGGTGAGGTTTTGCCCCAGGACATAGAAGTTGGGCAGTTTCTGTGCCAGCAGTCGTCAGGTGGAGGAGTAATGAGCTGAGATGGCCGTTCGGGCCATTCGGCAGCCGGATCGTCCACAGCAGATACCTGCGCTATAGAAACTGCACCATAATGTGGTTCATGGTCCCACCTAGTGTCCACCATTGGCATTGGAGGTGTCATGTGCTGTAGACTGTGAGTTCTCGTTTGGGTTTTACATATCAGAAATCTTCAGCGTGCTTCATTCTCTTTCCCCACTACAGCCTGACAGAATGTCCATATTGTAATGACTACAGTCCAAATAAAAATTTAAAATAAAATTCAGTATTTATCATACCTGTTTGCTTCAGTGAAGCAGGATTCTCTGTGTTTCTTTTAGTATGATGTTTCTGGCTTGTTCAGGCAATCTCCTCTTGTTAAACATCTCCACCCTATTTTTTAACACACCATCTGATTGGAACATTCATATAGGATGGTAATCATCAGTGGGTATGACGGTGCTATTTATGTCTGATGCTACTCTATAAAATGTTGAAACGTTGATCTAAATATCTAAATATGCAATCAGAATTTTTAACTATTAAATAAATTTTAACTATGTTCCGTGCTGCTCCCAGGTAGCAGATGCCACCCTTTTTGGTTACGGGAACCTTATTGATCTTTATGCCCCTGCAGCCAAACCCATCTCCCCGTTTGGGAGTGTCAGCTCTCAACTTCCTGTCCCTCAGCCCTCGTTATCTTCCTCCCTCTGTTTTTCTCTCCATTCTCACCGCACTGGCTCCAGAGCCCAAGACGGTCGATGCCGGCATCTCAGTGCAGACCAAAGTAGCCTGTGCTCCTATAACAGGTACTGCTGTGCTGCTGTGTGACTTCGCCTTTCGTCTGTCCTTGTGGGTGGCTGTGTTATTACTCACCCATGATGCAGACGTGCATGTGCTGACGTGCTCCTGGCTCTGTATGTGTGCGTTAATAGTGTTCCACGTGAGATGGACTTAATATCTCTTTATGTTTTTCTAATCCTTTGTCATACCCTAAAGCTACTGCTTTCTGAAAGCTGCATCTCTAAAACGAGCGGGTATCAGATCACCTTCGTTACTCCATCCTGCACGGAGCTGTGGCCGTGATGACAGAATCACCATTGTAGTGAAGCTCACCATCGCGTGTGCGACTCGCCTAGGCTTTACGCGGTTTTACGCAGACGCTTGGCTACATCAGAGTGCTAAGGCTTTGCATGCCTAACCCAAGCTGAAGTAGGCTTCCCTTATCCTTATCCTTAACCCTAACTCTAACCTTCCCTTATCCTTATCCTTAACCATATCCCTTTTTGTGTTCCATTCGGCTTTTTTCATAAGTTAGTTTTTTTCCTGTTGTTAGGATATTTGCGTTTTCTTACCTGTTTCCTTCCTTTATCCTGTTCATTCTTTTCTTTATCTAAAAGTTTTCCCCTGCGTTTGGTGTTTCTCTCTCCCTCCATCTATACCTCCTCCCCCACCCCATTCATCCCATCCCTGATCCCAACCTTCCGAACCCCCCAGGGATGAATGGGAAAAGCATCCGGATGGCAATGTGCCGCCACGTCCCTGATCAGGGGGCGGCCATGCCGACTGCTTCTTGCATCTCCCCCTGCTCGTCACGTTCGTCCTCCCAACACTCCAGGACAGGGGAACACACCCCGGGGGGGGCACACCGGTCACCCGGTGCCAAGGGAAAAGACCTCGGGGGTGGCTGTAATGCCCTGCCCACAGCCCAGTCGCCAGGTATGCCCACTGTGAGCTGAACATTCAGCTGCAGATGAATGCCTTTATATGGAGCAAAATGTCACTGATTGGTTGAACTGAAATGTAAACACAAAAGCAGCCAATCGGAAGTAAGTGACTAAGTAATATGGTGTTATAATCACACCCAGCATGAAGCTTACGCCTTATTATCGAGGGGAGCTTTGAAACACGAGTCAAATGTGCTCAGGCATTTGTGACTCATCAGATTAATTAAGCTTTTCCATGCACAAATTCTATTAACACCACGACACTGCTGACCCTTATAGGTATCAGCTGCTAAAAAAAAACTAATATTGAAGTCAATTGGCAGTATTGACATATGAAAATGTCTTCATTTTCTCTACATTCATTTGCACAGATTAGTAAATGACATTCAGGTAGAGGGAGCTACAGGAGTCACCCAAACCAACACTGTGTGATTTAATCATTATGCCCCCCTCAGCTGTGTCATGTGGTGCCCCTCTCAGCTGTGTCATGTGGTGCTCCCCTCAGCTGTGTCATGTGGTGCCCCTCTCAGCTGTGTCATGTGGTGCCCCCCTCAGCTGTGTCATGTGGTGCTCCCCTCAGCTGTGTCATGTGGTGCTCCCCTCAGCTGTGTCATGTGGTGCCCCCCTCCCTCAGTACAGTACTTTCTCCATCTATAGAGCAGAATAATGTGGAAACACCACAGAAGGGAGCCCCCTCACCGTCGCCCAGCCAGGTGGTCTTTCTGAAGGACATAGTGTGCTACCTGTCCCTACTGGAGCGGGGAACTCCAGAGGACAAACTGGAATGTGAGTGACACAGTAGTGTGATTCTAGTACGAATGATTATTCTGGCTTAATTTGCAATGGCTACTCTCATCTAACCAAACAACTTTCTGTGGGAAACACAGTCATATCCTCTCCTTTCACATAAACTGGAAGTAAAAACAATAAATTTGAAGTTGACAATCTAAAAATAATAAAACCATTTTAACGGTATCTGTATGATAAGAACGCCCATAAAGTACCTTGCAATGTGTGTCAGTGCCTTTTGGACCTTGAGACGGCGCCCCAGTGCCCCCCAGCTGGAGCTGGCCCAAACGTGCTGTGAGCACTGGGAGCCGCTTAACCCACCACCTGGCCACATTAACGGCCTTTCCAGTGTGTGGCCTGCTGCTCCTGTACCGTACTGGAGTCCTGTCTGCCCTCCGACAGCGATAAGCTCTTTCCTAATTCCCCAAGCCTTTGCATATGGCGCTAGCTGATTACACTTCTCAGACCCAGGTGACACTGATGCGTCAAAATGCACTAGCAGGCTCTGACTGATGGCCTCGCCTTCTCCCATTTCCCTCCAGTCATGTTCCGGCTTTATGACACAGATGGTAATGGCCTATTGGACAGCTCGGTAAGTCCCGCCCCAAACCCTACCTTTTTCATCCTTGATATACAATTAACATTCAGCTGCTATAAGTCAACCTGACTGACTGAAACCAGTGGAGCTGGTTTGGAACGTTCCGTAATGGTGCGGTGAGGCCTGTGTAGAGTGGATGTCTGACGTTCATGCCCAATTATTAAATCTATGATAATTAAATGTCCAAGTCAGTGAGGACAATAATTGCCCTGGAGCCAGTCCTATACATGACAGAACCTGATCGCAGTCTGCTGAGGCCCCTGTCAGTCTCGGTTAGGGTTAGGCCTCCTGGTTTGTCAGCAAAAGTGTCTTACCTGCTTACCTGTCTGCCTAGGAGCTGGACCGCATCATCAGTCAGATGGTCCATGTGGCAGAATACCTGGAGTGGGACTCCACCGAGCTGCAGCCGGTGAGGAATGTGTCCCCCAGAGGAGCTTGAGTGTTCCCCAGAGGAACATGTGTGTTCCCCAGAGGAACGTGCATGTTTCCCCCAGAGGAGCTTGAGTGTTCCCCAGAGGAGCATGTCCCCCCCCCAGAGGAACATGCGTGTTCCCCAGAGGAACATGCGGGTCCCCCGGAGAAGCGAATCCCTCAGAGGAGAGTGTGTGTCAGTCTGTGTGTGTCAGTGGTCACTGACATGCAGACCTTTGCTGACACGTCACCCTGTCAGCCTATTACATAACACTGCAGTCATCTTGCCTGTTTACGCTCTGCTACACAGATCCTGAAGGAGATGATGCAGGAGATCGATTACGACCGGGATGGGACAGTCACCTTGGAGGAGTGGATCAGAGGGGGCATGACCACAATCCCACTGCTGGTGCTGCTGGGCATGGAGACGGTGAGTCATTCACTGAAATGGAGGGTGGGGGGGGGGTCTGGAATGTGGCAGCCTGATCAGACAGACAAACCAACACTAATGGCACTGTTTCAGTGGACATTTGCTCTCTGGGAATATCACAGTATCCATACATGACCCATGAGAAAGGAGACAAACCTGGTACCATCTGTCTGAGATTCCTATCCCGAGAAGCAGGAGGCAGGAAATATCCTGGGTGGTATGTCAGCCCGTCACTGGGTCTCGGCTATACAAGCCATCCTACGATTTCTAACCAACAAATATTTCACACTGATGAGGGTCACCCCCCAGTTAAAGGTTGTATTGCATATTTTTCCCAGTTGGCGGTGGCGAGCGGCACTGCCACACGCAGGAATGCAGGCTGCGTTTCTCTCGCGTGATGGTATGTGCTTTCTCTGGCAGAACATGCAGGAGGACGGGCAGCACGTGTGGAAATTGAAGCACTTCAACAAGCCAGCCTACTGCAACTACTGCAACAGCATGCTGCTGGGCGTGCGGAAACAGGGCCTCTGCTGCTCCCGTGAGTGCGCCTCTCATCCCAGTATCATCCCAGTATCATCCCAGTTCATCACATACCTTATACTGCTGGCCATTTTCACAAATAGGTCCATTTGTCACATCCATAACGCTGATATAATGCAGTGTATTTCCAGCATAGAAATTAATTCAGGGGGGGTTACACTCCCTAATTTGCCCAATTTCAATGTGTCCCTGGGGGGTTGTGTTTCACTTTTATAACCAGTCTTAGTCTTCATTGTTTAACATCACTGCATTAATTAAAGACAGTGTTTTCTGTTAGGCAACAAGGTACAGAGATTTCTATAGTTACTGTTTTATTGTGTAAGCCTTTTGTTAAGGAATGTGTCATAGATAAACATCGACAAACCATAGGAACATGCTTACCTGCAAAGGCCGTATGGAGCAATGAAAGGGTGTGTCCTTATTTCATGATGATAATAGTAATAATAACAGTAAGGCTTGGACAAGCAACCTTCTGATCACAAGCAAAGAGGTTTAGCCTGCTGAGCCGCACACACCCCCAGGCTCCCTGTCTTCATGGCTGGAAGAGGTGTGGTCTCAGGAATAAGCATTATGCAAATCTTACTTTGTATTTAAAACAGTGAAATGGATCTTATTTTTCAGACAAATAATCAGTTTAATTGTCTAGTGATGGACAAAATGAGGTTTCATGACCCTTTTGCTGTACTTTTTGACCACACTGAATGGTGCCCCCTGTTCAGGAAAAGGACACAAAAATACCCCAAAGTAAACCAAGAGCACCATCTAGTGCAGGGGTGGACAATTGTATCCGCAAGGGCCGGTCAGCTGTTCATACCCAGGTGTGAGGAGCCAATCAGTCCTCTAATTAGTGACCTAATTAGGGAGTTAGAACATAAGAACATAAGAAATTTACAAACGAGAGGGGGCCATTCGGCCCATCAAGCTCGTTTAGGGAGAACTTAACTAATAGCTCAGAGTTGTTAAAATCTTATCTAGCTCTGATTTAAAGGAACCCAGGGTTTTAGCTTATGCTACACTAGCAGGAAGACTATTCCATACTCTAACTACACGCTGTGTAAAGCAGTGCTTCCTCAAATTTGTTTTAAAATGTTCCTCCACTAATTTCTACTTATGGCCACGAGTTCTAGTATTTAAACTAATATTGAAATAGCCATTTGGTTGAACAGCATCCAGACCCGTTAGAATCTTATAGAATCTTGTAGCCCTTTGTTGCACCTTTTCTAAGGCAGCAATTGCAGCGAAATCCTGCATATACACCAGCTGTTTGCGGATAAGATTGCCCACCTCTGATCTAGTGGGATCGGAAAATACAGCAAATGGTTCATGAAGTGTCATTTTTTTCCATCACTACCCGTGTCAATATAGTCTGTTTACCAAACGCAAAGTCAGTAATTAAAAAAAACACATAACACACATCAAGCAGATTCACTCCTGTCTGTGGAGCCCTAGCAAATGCCCAAATTAAGAGTCAGGCTGTAGGTTATTTCCCTGACTGAATGCCACCTATAATTCATCATCAGCTGGAATTGTAACTGTCGTGTTCTTTCTGTTACCAGTATGCAAGTACACAGTTCATGAACGTTGTGTGTCCAGAAACATCACCCCCTGCATCAGCACCTATGCCAAGTCCCGTCGGCACACCAATGTGAGTACACGCTTTACAGATCTTTGCTATTCACTGGTCTGCAGCTAAAGCCTGGAACACACCAAGCCGATTTTCGGCCATCGGAAACTGTCAGAACATTGGTGAGAATTGGTGATTACATGTCGTGCCGATGCACGCCTTACGGGGCATGTTGAGCATGTTGAGTTGGCGATGGAACTGGGTGGAAAAATTGAGCCCTCTGAATGGGCTATTTGTCAGCCATCTCCATGGCTTCACTACCACATGAAAAACTAGCTACTCCTGGACTATTTATGATTGGGGATACCTGCACCATCCAAATGAACTGCTGGAGAGCTCTGATGGAGATTGCATAGGGCAGACAGTTTTGAAGAAGAGACTTTCAAGTTGCTTGCAAAGAGCTCTTTAGACCAAGAGTTAAGATGTTTTTTACCTTGTGGTCAATGAGTACATTACATGGATAGTGAACATCACTGATTATTATAATTCGGTGATTATACCGCTGAGGCAAATAGGACCATGTGTAAATTGTCTTAATTCTGGAATGATCATTAGTTTAGCTTTTATTTTTTACTAGTGATGGACAAAATGGCACTTCACAAGCTATTTGTATTTTTTGACCCTATCAGATGGTGTTCTCTGCTCAAAAACGGGCACAAATCATGCTCCGAGGTAAACCAAGAGCACCATCTAGTGGGGTCAAAAAATACAGCAAAGGTTCATGAAGCATCATTTTGTCCATCACTAATTTTCACGTTTGCCTCAGTGTGTAGACAGTCTCTTCACAGTTACCCAGTCCATTCTCATCTAGGGTTGCATTTTCCATACAGGGCACCTACCCCAAGGTCCTGTTGACAAATTTGCCATGCAGGGGGGCATATTGTGAAATACAGGACAAATTGCATTATGTATTGGTTCAAAATGGAACACAACATTTTATTTTTCAAACCACGGCAATCCCATGAAATATGGGAAGGGTGGCAGCTTTGGCCTCACCTGAGTTATGTACACGTGCAGGACAGGAGGCCTTGCGGGGGGTTAAGCAGGTGGCCAGTTGGCATTTGAGTTGGCATTGCACTTGGCTGGTGATAAGCCTGTCGCCCACTGATTGCCAGGCAGCCCGCAGAGGCTCTCTGTCTGCTAAAAAAGGGCCACCTGTGAATTATGTGTCTCTCAGACTGAGGAGTTTTACCCACTGCTCTGGTTTTTATTTTCTCACCACCTGCTCGTGACTTACCTGGCCAGCAGCTCCGACATGAGAATAAAACCCAAAGCCGGTTAAACCTTCACGGTGGGGTAGCTATTTCAGTTACTCCGCTAACCATCTTCCAGAGCCCCCTAAGCTTGAAGCTCCTGCTCAGGGAGAATCACCTGTCAAGGATTTCTGCTCTTTGACTCTGTGACCGGTGAGGATCTGTGGTACTTTGGCCCTATCAAACTGGCAGACCATATGGTATTGCCTAAAATTTAGCTGTAATTAATTAAATGTAGCTATATTTGTTTTATATCTCTTAGAGCCAGTCGGAAATAAACAGCACTCTCTACTTCAGTCATTTCTGCACTATTTACAGTTCAAATTGATTGAGTCTTACCTTTGGGTCTTACAATGCAACAGCAAGTAACTGTCAACTATTCATCACTGGTCAATAACCGTGGATACAGGAAACATTCATTCAACAGTGTTTAAGTCATGTGCCCTTGCACTAAATAGCTCGCTGATTTGTTCTAATAATACTTTGTATTTAGTGTTGCATGGGGCACAATAATGTCTGAATCGCCGATGCTGTACCACAATGTCTTAGGTTAACGTCCTCCCCAGGGACACATGGAAATTGGGCCAATCAAGGAGAGCGAGCCAATGGGATGGGCACTCGGGGTGGGGACACTGGCTGGGTGATTAGCTAAAGAAATGTGAGGAAGCCGTCAAATTGGATGTGAAACAGGAACAAAAAAATCTATTGACTCCACACATGACCCGACCCACCGACCAGCATGACGGATGGCTGCTGGCTCTGCAGGTGGACTCCATGTTGCCGGCGAGTGCAAAGGCAGGTTAGAGACGATGTGGGGTTAGACGCTGTATGGCCGCAGCAATAGCTTTGGG
>JABFEA020000001.1:41614894-41626024 GCA_019775915.2 Cyphomyrus plagiostoma
CCGCCCTGCCCCACCCTGCCTGCCCCTCCTTCCTGCGTAATGGCTTTTTCTCCAGATGGAGTAGTTTCCATATGCCCTGTTTCAGGCTGTTGGCTTCCAGTTGTTGTTTGTCTCCCGTCATCTTTCCACTTGCTTTGTGTGTGTGTGTGTGTGTGTGTGTGTGTGTGTGTAGATTAGATTTATATTACATTATGGGGACCAAATGTCCCACACGATGTAATAAACGTTGTGGGATTTTTCAGGTCCCCACAAATATCTGTGAATGCCATCAACAAACTAAAAATGCCAAATGTCCTGTATGTTGTTTGGTTACTTATGGTTAAGATTAGGGCAGGGTAGGGGATAAGGTTGTTATGTTGGGATTAGGGTTTTGCCCATAGAAATGAATGGAGAGTCCCTACAAAGATATAAACCTGTGTGTGTGTATAGATGTGTGTGTGTATAGATGTGTGTGTATATAGATGTGTGTATATAGATGTGTGTATGTACATAGATGTGTGTGTAAATAGATGTGTGGATGTACATAGGGGTGTGTGTGTATATAGATGTGTGTGTATAGATGTGTGTATGTACATAGATGTGTGTGTGTATATAGATTTCTGTGTGTGTAGATGTGTGTGTATAGATGTGTGTGTAGATAGATGTGTGTGTATAGATGTGTGTGTAGATAGATGTGTGTGTATAGATGTGTGTATGTACATAGATGTGTGTGTATATAGATGTGTGTGTGTATAGATGTGTGTGTGTATAGATGTGTGTGTATATTGATATGTGTGTATAGATGTGTGTATGTACATAGATGTGTGTGTGTATGTATATAGATGTGTGTGTGTGTTAAAATATACTGCCTGCTGTAACTAAGGCAGCATGAATGATTCAGTTTAAACACTGCAAAAGAGCTTAATATGACAATGAAAAATTGTCGTGATTCGTTGAGTTCCATCCATCCATCCTTGTGCCATTGCAAGTGAAATTAGATTATGCATAAAATAAGAAAGTAAGCAGTCTTTTAATGGACCGTGGGCATATTAATATTTGTATTACATTGTACCCACTTAGCAGCTCATTAAATGTTATCGAAAATGACGTACACAAGCAGAGCGCTGAATTTAACGCGTCTGGTGCATTGACAATTGACAATGGCACAGTGAGCTTTTACGTGAGTCATCATGTTGTCTTGGTTAAGCAGCGAGGGCCTGTATTGATCAGAGTGAGTTGGAAATCATGAAACATTCCTTTGATGTTAGGGCATTTATATTTGGTTTTTGGCATTTGTGTTCATGCAGTAACCCTCTTGATCTGTGTGTGTGTGTACGCACACTTGGACACGTTCACAGGGTGTTACGGAAATTCCAGTACCTCTTGAACCCGCGGCAGGTGTACAGTCTGGACCGCGGAGGACCAATGATGGGGTGAGTCTGTACTGATAATGGGAACAAACAGTCTTAATTCACAAAGCAACCAATGGGAGCTGATTAAGACAGTCATGTGACAGCCTGTGATATTTCCACCCTCAGTTTGTTTATAGGTCTCAATCCCACCTACCACCGACTGTGCCAGGGAAACTCCACCATTGAAACTGCTGACACCTAATCGACACTTTCACAGAGAAAGTGCCCATATGCAGTGACCTGAAAAAGTATTTGATCCCCCATTAAAGTCATCAGAATTAGCCTGAATTGTGATAAGTGATAGACACATTCTTCTGGGCAGTTTATCTTATTGCAAACTATTAGTCTCTCACAGTACATTTGCGTCAAAAGTCAAACTCAATTATTTGTCACCTGTTTTTTAAAGAAATTCAAAATATGAAAAATGCTGCTTGCATAAGTTTTCAACCCCAGCCCATTGGTATTTGGCATAGCTGCCTTTTTCTGCAATTACAGCTCTAATTATTTTGGCGTCAGTAGCTACTGGCTTTTTACACTGTGCAGGAGTGATTTTTTTCCCCTTTCTTTGTGGCAGGCCTACAATACAGGCCTACTATACGTCCTTCGGGTTGGGGGGATGTCACTTGTTGACTGAGAGGAAGAATATCTGTCTGTATCCTCTGTGATTCAGACAAATCCGATCATTTTAAGAAGAGCTGAGTACTTCTGCAAGGCTCTGTATACATCTGGGTATTTTATTGAATCCATACATACAGGCTGCTGCAGGGCCTGGTACTCTGCCTAGATTAAATGCCCAGGCTGCTGCAGGGCCCGTTACTCCGCCTAGATTAAATACCCAGGCTGCTGCAGGGCCCGGTACTCTGCCTAGATTAAATGCCCAAACTGCTGATTTCTCATGCACTTCCTAGGAGCCTCTGACACATTTTCAGGGGAAATCAAGCTTGTTATTAATTTCTGATTTTCCTTTGCTTCTCTGTTATTGTGCGTAAAACTTTTGTATTAAAATACACTGTGTATTTTAAATGAGTAGAAGACAGAGTACATTTGCTGCCTAAGTAAAAACTAAAATAAGGCCCTGGGTTTAACAGATCCAATGGAAAAATATGTCCTTTAATATCTGAAAGCTGCGGCTGGAAGACAGCAGCCGCTACAAGCTGATTTGTGGTATGATGGGGGAAATGCCAGCATTTGCCTTAAAAAGTGTTGTAATTACTGTCTAAGGATTTAGATCTCATTCCCATATTACATTAATCTTCTTGAATGTCCATGTAGAAAACACAAACTGATAAGCCTGTAACTTGTAGTATTACAGTCTATATTTGCTCTTTCCTGTGCCTGACTTGATTGAGACAGTTACATTTTGCTGCCAGCAGAGGGCAGTGTTTTGCTGCTTCTGCACCCCCTTAGGACAGTCAAATGTTTTGATGTGGGGCAGCTTGATGAGATGAAAGAGTCTGCGACACACCCCCCCCCCCCTTCTTTTTTTACCACCTTTGTCCTTCCGAGATTAAAGGCCCTTTGAAGGTGACACTTTGAAAGGGTCTCACCATGGCAGAGTGTGACCACGTAGACGCCCAGTCACATGCGTTTGAAAGGACAGGGAGCTCTGTTCGCCGAGCCGCTGATGGCTAATTCACGTCTCTCCCGCAGGCTCAGCTTCTTCCACGACGTCCCTGATTTCCGAGTGCTGGCATGTGGAGGCGACGGCACCGTCGGCTGGATCCTGGATTGCATCGGTAACAGTCAGCGCGGAGACGGAGACTGGCACCCACTGGCTCCATTATATCGGTCACATGGCCTGTTTTCCCATAATGCATTGTATCAAAGGAGCTGCGTACATGCAACGCGTATATTGGATGAATCACAGTTTAGTGTACATGCTGGTTTCCTAAGAGGCCACTGCAGACTTTGACGCCAGGCCTGGGGTGGCGCTGTAGAGCAAAGCTGCTCTTAAAGTCACGTGTGATATGGATGTTATACTAAAAATAAGTATTTTACTAAAGCTAACAGTGCAGCCTTATTGGACACAGATGGGTATGTGGCATTACAGTTACAATCGCTTTATTTTGGCTTGCAGCTGTCTGAGAGTCTTCATTTTCCTGTTGTGAGGCATCATACAAATGCCGGTATTTACGAACTTCTTCAGGCGGGCTTTCTTGGAATCCGTTACCCGTATGTGTTTGCAGTCTGACTAGAGAAGCTAGTGAAGGTGTGTATACACAGTCTCCGGTTCGAGCTTCCTTCTGATGCTCTCATGCATGGCTCTTCGCACCCAACCTTTGTGACAAAAATTACACTACCCCACACCCCACTGCCCACAGTAGGCGGAAACCAGCCCTAAGTGCTATGTGCCACGGATTGCAGATGGAGCTTCCGGAACCTTCCGTGCAGGTTGCCGCAGTATGGATGAGGGATACCCATGCATTGTGACAGCGAGGCTTCTCCTGTGAAAAGGCCGGGTAGCCTGTTTGGTCCAAACGGCACACAGAATCACCACAATCACCACATTTTTTGTTTTACTCCACAGACAAGGCCAACTTTGCTGAGCACCCGCCAGTCTCTATCCTGCCCCTAGGCACCGGCAACGATCTGGCCCGCTGTCTGCGCTGGGGCGGAGGTGAGGAACAAATAATAATATGCTTATAAAGCAATATAAACATGGCTCTAAATATTTATCAAAAGGCATAACACATTATAACTATATGTATTGTGCATTATGAATGTTTCATGAAGCTCTTATCTATAATGTGCTATATAACCCTTTATAATACATTATAATGGTCAGACTAAGCATTAAGGATTCTTTTATAGAGCATCATAGATGAGAGTTTCATAAGGCAGTCATACTGCATAATAAACATGGCTATAACGTGTTATGTTTCTTTTTTTATAAATATTTATAGCCATGTTTATAATGCTTTATGAATGCACTATAATGCATTATGAATGTCTTTATAAGTTACTAAGAAAATGGCCTTAGGTAAAGTGTTACCCCATAACTTTCTCTCAGACTTCCTGACAGTCCTGGGGCTGCACATTAGCCATGCTCTGTGACTGTTACATGAGCAGGTCCTGAATATTTACATCAAGCTTTACGTCAGTCAAAAGCCTTTCGGATGTATAAATATAAATTTCCGATTGTAGTTAAAGAGAGCATTGGAAATATTGCTGTCCGGCAATGGCAGTATGAATTCCAAGCATGAGTAAAAAAACTCATGTTTCTTCAGAAGGTCATCGGTTTAAATCCCGTTGCTGGCAGAGTGATCCTGTCGCCGCTGGGCCCTTTAGCAAAGCCCTTAACCCCAAAAACCGGCTATGGGGGTGCCAGATAATGGGCCTGCCCCTACACCCGGGACCCCCATCTTCACTTTCACCACTTTGTGTGAGTGTGTGCCTTATATGAGAGCAAGACATGATGTACGGAAAGCTAAGAATTTCTATGTACTTGTACGAACGACGAATATAACTATAATTATAAATGAAAAAAATCTCTGTTTAATAAAACTCACAGTACAGAAATCAATATTTTCTAAATTTGCTCATGCACATGATACTTCTGCCAGTTTTCTGCTGGTTGCAGTGTAAGACTCTCATAAGTGGAATGAATTTACATCATATCTATGTAGGTCACACTGACACTTGGCAAGCCTGATTAGACTGAGCAGACACTAGATTCTTCTCACAGTTTCTTCGATGTGTGGTTTTATACCCCCACCCCCATCACCACCAAAATCCTCCGCCAAACCCACATTTGTCCCTGAGTGTCTGCTAGGCCCATAACTCCTCATAACAGTCCTCGTTAACAGGTATCAGGTTTGTTCTTGTACTGCAATCCGTGTGGAGCTGGCAGGTACTGGGTGTGGAAATGGTGTCTTACACTGAGCAGAGGCCCCCTCCAGGGGTCAGACCCACGAGACGATGCTCACCGGCAAGCTGACCCTGTAGGAAAGGAGCAGAGCTCAAGGGGGCGGAGTATGCACCAAAAAAGTGTGAAGGAACTTATGTCAAGCCCGCTAAAAAGTGGAACTTTATTTAGTAAATTAGTAAATATCGAGATACAGACTTATTGCAGAATTAAAATATTAAGATACAAACTTATTAAAATGTCAATCCAGAGCCTACTTAGGTTTCCCATGGTGTGGATTTAATTGCAATTTTTTTCTGCGTATATATTTAGTCATTTTTTTTTCTGGCTGTAATTTGAAGATCTGCTTAAAGGAACAGCCACCTGCCCGCCCCCCCTACATGCAGTCCCCACAAGTAACTGCTGCCTGGCATCTCACAGTCACAGTAACGGCCCCCTGATCCCCCCCCCAGGCTACGAGGGCGGCAGCCTGCTCCGCGTCCTGCGGGACATCGAGCACAGCGCAGAGGTGATGCTGGACCGTTGGAACATCGACATTATCCCCGACGACAAGGAGGAGAAGGGCGACCCTGTGCCCTACAGCATCGTCAACAACTACTTCTCCATTGGAGTGGTGAGGCCCTCACACACTTCCTGGCTTCGGTCTCTCCTGGGGGGTGGCCAGAAGGTCTGGGCGCCCTGACAGAATGTCCCCTTGGGCCCAGTTTTTCTGTATTCCTGGGCCCCTGTCAAGTGCTGTAGTGTCTGTGCCCCTCCAGTGTCCTGTGGCAATTTCTTTGCCATCAGTTCTCCCACCAATTCAGGGCTATGAACCCCCCCCCCCCCCCCAGAAATGACAGAATACTGCTGCTTTGCGAATACCTTCAAAATACAAACTATTCACCACTGTATAACTTCTAGATGGTATTAAAACTGGTTACCACCTATGCCTAGTGCTGGCTGGCGTTGTGGCAGTATGACTTATTGCCCACAAATTTTTACCACTGCTCAACAGCGGAATAACAGAATTCCAGGTCTTTCACGGACGAGGGAGCTGCTGTCAATATTCGGGAGACTCCCAGCGTTTCTGGGAGAGCCGGGGCATCCATAACAGATCAATGATGGATTTGAATAGCCGAGATTTCAGTGCAGTCAGTGCAGTCAGTGCAGTCAGTGCAGTCAGTGCAGTCAGGAACAGATGCCCCATGGGCGTAAGGACCGGCACTGTCACTCTCACAGTTAGTGATACTGTTATCGCGCGTCTAAAACCTCAAGCGAACGGACACCTGCCTTGTCTATCACAAATGAATTTGTACATACACTGGGAAAACTGAAAGCCGACCATTATAGTCTATAAATTAAATTTCAGCCATTCTTCTTTAACCAGAAAAAAAAAATTATAGGCACTTTGTGGTTGCCTAGCAACTCTTTATCTCTCTTTAATTCAATAAGGATCCTGGAGACACATTCAGCTGAAACAAGAGGTAGGAGGGGGTCAACAGTCATTATCTCCAGCTTATTGTATCTCGGTTTAACTCCTTACTGCTCACAATGAGTGTAATTTACACCTGAAAGCAGGTGGCATGTCTATGGGCAGGTAAAATTCAAGGACTGAAGTTTCTACACCAAAGCAGACACATCGAAAAAAGACAGGTTTAAAAATAAGCTGCTTCCACACAGTATTGTCTCTGCCGCTCTCCACTCATCGCCTGTAAAGTGCAACTGAAGTTTATCTTGACTGTAAACCAGGATGCGGGGTGACTTTCGCATACGTGCAGCACGCCTGTCCAAACATCGGCGCTCTCTCCTGTTTGTCTGTGAGGGTCAGTGCAGAATCCCTGCAGGACTGTGCGGGATGCCGGCGTGTGGTTCACAGCGGCCCACAGCTTCTGTCACGCCGTAAGCCAAGCAGGATTTCCCTGCTGAAGCGGGAGCCTTCAGTCTCAGCGCCGTGGAAGCAGATGGCGCTGGTGAGTCGCATGTGGCTGCCTCCGCTGCCTTGGCATTCCTGTCACTGCCGACGGGGCCTGTAGGCCCTGCAGTGAGCCACCCAAAGCCATCCGGAAGTCACACGCACGCCTCGGGGGGCGGCCCCGAGAGGACACACTGGGCTCCCGCACCTCACTCTTGCTCCATCTCTGCCCCCCCCCCCCCATCCCTGTCGCTGACATCAGCTCTGCCTGTGAGTCACCGCCGACTTCGCGACCCAAATCCCAGCAAGCCCTGACCCTTGGAGCCAGGCCGGTGGGGAGCGGTGTGCGTGATCTTACACACCCTGGGGAGCGACTGCCGTTTGTGGGGTAAAAAAAAAATACTCCCAAAGCTGTCCTGCAGCTGTCTGCGAGTCTCTTTGCTCCAGAAACTGTACCCTGCTGTCCAGGAAACAGCATGCTACTCCGGGGTCTTGTCACAATGTACAGTCAAAACTGACAAGATGCAAGTCGGTTTCGGAAAACAGATTCGGACAAGTATAGGTGAGATCTCAGCACCCCTCCCCATTCATAAAACACATTCTGAGGATGCTGACTGCTACCTCGCAGGTGGATGAGCGAGAGGTTTTTAGCTGTTGATCCTGGGCCAGAAACCGCGGGCAACCTTCACAGGATGCCCAAAAATATAGCGTGGCCTAAAGTAGGCCGGCTGATGTCGGCGTGGTAACGGAACGGAATCCAGCGGGGCGGTGACTCTCAGGGGGGGTTATGGGGATGCAGTGCAACGCAGCCAGGTTATGCAACTTCAGAGCCTACTGACTCCTGACCGGCGGTGCCGCCCTGCTGCGGGCGACCCAACGCAGACACAGGCCCCCCCCACCAGCACCACCGGTGCCCCGTTTCTGCAGCGTTGCGGAAGCGTTGCGGCGGACGCCCCATCAGGTGGGCCAACACAATTGACAATGTCAGTGATTCAGGGCGGGGTGCTGCCGTCCGCCCATCGGGGGGGGGCACAGCGACAGGGAGAACAAGAGGACAAAGCCTCGCTTGTGGACGTCAGTCCTGGATTTATGCAGAGGGAGTTTGGGAGTGTCAGGGAGCTGAGCACTTTGGCTGGGTCTGCAGAACCGATATGAAGAAGTCTGTGCGAGAGGCTCAGATAAGGCAGATATTTTATTTAATTTTATTTTTTATTCCTCTCCAGAGATGGCCGGGTGCAAAGCGAGCCCCAGCGTTCCCTTTAATCACGCAGCGGGGTTTGCACTACGGACGTGGCGTTTATTACGCTTGCTGGAGGCGCGGAGTGGTGCTGAGCGGCCTGCCGGGCCGCATGACGCCCCGCGCGCACACGCTCCTAATCAGCGACAGATGGCCGCCGGCATGAGCACCGCCGGCCATGACTCACGGCCCGGACAGCACAAAAACCTGACAAAATATCCCAAGCGACACCGTTTCTTTACGGTTTTAGCTTCTCACCGGGGCTGGGTTGCCATGGTGCTCTCGGCTGTCGAGGTGTGCAGAATAATCTGAAACGGAAAAATTGTAATCGTTATTTATCCCCGTTGGGACAGAGCCTGTACCTTGTTTTGGTTGAACAAGGACACAGAATGACTCCCCAGCAAGTGGATAAATAAGTGGGGTGAACACCACCGGGCAGGGTGGGGCTGTCTGTAAGACTGTGTTTTCTGTAAGATGTTTTAGATACGATGACCTCAGACACATGATATCAGGAGACATGGCATTAGCTGCAATCTGAGGTATTGATTTTAATCCAGTACCTTGGGCCAAACTAGGCCTGTCCTCCAGCATGACGTCATATTTACGGGTCGCTTCCTGTTCCTGCCTCATATCAAACTGATACCAGGGTGCCGTATCAGTTGCCCCATCTGACACTCGTCTATAAGGGACATCGAATTCCTGTTATACCGTGTACATGTGATCACTTTTCCTTGGTGTATATGCAGGAGACCAACGTGCCTGTGAGGGACTCAAAAATTGTTTGGAATACTCAAGAGAATCACAGCAGCAGGGACTCAAGAC
Source organism: Cyphomyrus plagiostoma (assembly GCA_019775915.2). Classification (NCBI taxonomy): domain Eukaryota; kingdom Metazoa; phylum Chordata; class Actinopteri; order Osteoglossiformes; family Mormyridae; genus Cyphomyrus; species Cyphomyrus plagiostoma. The sequence goes on from JABFEA020000001.1 coordinate 41,624,101, forward strand.
TTGAATGTTCTCAGGAAGAAGTCTTGGAACACCCAAAAGCTCGGGAACGTTATCTGCCCCTCTAAGGTGTCTCCTGAACTCGTGAAATGCACGTGTCTGGTCTTCCTCTGGACCTGGAAAGAACGCTGCCGTGAATACCTCAGTCAGCGGCACGGAAGGTCTACAGCCCCGATCTGGGAAGGTGATCCCTGGCGGCAGTGAAACAGGAGTGGCAGTCCAGCAGTAAACAAGGTCTCACTTCCCTGGCACAGTGCTCAGCTTGCGCTGAGGGCTGGGGGGGCGGCCGGGGGGCGGCCGCTGCTCCTCTCCTCGCATTAACACCAAGCTGAGCAACATGCCTCTCCATGGTGTTGATAACAAGTGGTCCCAGGTTTCTAGAGATCTCTGGAGTCAGCGGAGTTTGGATGGTGGAAGGTCTGCTTGATGCTCAGGGGAGCGTAAGGTTGCTGTGACTGGTGGCAGGCGGGCGGGATGGGGGAGGAGGGGGCTGGAAATGCTGGCATGGGCTGAAGGTCAGGGGAAGTATCAGTGACAGGAAGTAGAGGGCTGCCAGGCTCAGAGCGGGTTACCACGGTAATGAATGACCGTGCTGAGTGACACCTGGCTGGTTGTAAAGATAGGCCTGAAGGGAAAAGAACACCCCCTAAACACACACTCACGCTCACACACACTCACAGACAGACAGACACACACACATACTCTTGTGTATGCACACATACACACTCGCACATAGACACACAGAAACATGCCTACAGACACAGTTTTTGATTGCAGTCACAGATTTTTATAAAATTGAAGTTATCTTTTGTGGGTCCCAGAAAAATTTGACATCCACAATGTCAAAATAACAGATTTTTTTATCACATTGTGGGGACATTTGGTCTCTGTCTCTCACACACACACATTTGTATTTATATCTTTATAGGGACTATCCATTCATTTCTATGGGAAAAACCCTAATCCACCTTAACGCATACCTTCAAGTGTGACTGGTGTGTGAGCTTGCCCAGTGATGGGTTGGCGCTCCATCCTGGGCTGTTACCTGCCTTGCACCCATAGCCTCCAGGATTGGCTCCGAACCCCCAGTGACCCTGGATAGGATATGGGGTTACAGAAAATGGATGGATGGATGGATGTATGGATGGGTGGATTGCAGTCACAGATTTTATAAAATTGAGTTTCCCCTTGTAGGTACCAAAAAAATGTATTTGGTGCGGTGGAAGAGCTCCCTAATATATACATAAATCACACAGACACACACACATACAGACACAGAGACACAGACACACACACAAACACACACACACGAACGCACACAGACACAAACACAGACACACACACACACAAACACACAGACAGACACACACAGAACACACACAGACACACAAACACACAGACACACACACAAACACACACATAAACACACACAGACACACACACACACTACTTGTTATCATATGCAGCAGTTGCTGTCTGCTCACACAGAAGACTGACAGCAGGACAGTGCACAGGCACAGCAGCCTACTATAAGGCACCCTGACTGACACACAAAGGCCACCAGAGGCCTTTGTTCATAGCTCCTGTCTTCTGTTTTTTTGCCCATTGACACGTTCTGGTTGCCAAGAGGTCCTCGTCAAATAAAAGGGAGGTGCCGGTCACCTTAACGATCCTCAGGTGGGAGGGGGCAGGAGGGCAGCCTGAGGGAGAAGCGGGTGATGACATCAGTCGAGGTCCGTCTGATGTCAGCACTGAGCAAAAGGTTTATGGAGATTACAGTTTTTTCCAATCATTTTAACGCGTGTCTCAATACCATGTCCACTTTTTCAAAACACTTAACACATGCGCCGTGCCATTGGACCATGTGAGCTAAACTATGTATACGTTTGCATTGCTTTGACACAATATGCATTCAATCACCACTGCC
>JABFEA020000001.1:41633557-41643766 GCA_019775915.2 Cyphomyrus plagiostoma
GGGGGGCATAAGGAGACTTGGGGGGCATAAAAGGACTTGGGGGGCATAAGGGGACTTGGGGACATAAGGTGACTTTGGGGGGCATAAGGTGACTTTGGGGGGCATAAGGTGACTTGGGGGGGCATAAGGGGACTTGAGGGCATAAGGTGACTTTGGGGGGCATAAGGGGACTTGGTGGCATAAGGGGACTTGGGGGGCATAAAAGGACTTGGGGGGGGCATAAGGAGACTTGGGGAGCATAGGGGGACTTGGGGAGGCATAGGGGGACTTGTCTGTCTGTTTTGCATGGTGACACTAATGCCATTGGCCAATGCTGCTGATGTCCAGCCCAATTAGCTTTCATTTTCTTAGATCCCCTGTCACTCAGCAGTCCTTAGAAGTCCCCGCCCTTATGGTGCCCCTGCTTCTGGGGATTGTGGGTGTTAAGGACCTCTCGGAACTGGTGTATGACCCTGGTTGTTCGTAGAGGGGCTTGTGAACATGCATGGCCCCTACTGATCTCAGCTGTTTGCTGACGTCTCTTCCCTGTCGTTTGGTGCTTAATACTGTACTTTTATTGTACATTTCTCAGAAAGTGCCTGCCAAATAGATAAATGTAAATGAGTGTATTTAGACAGACATGCTGCGTCTCCAGTGGGGTCCCAGAAGCTTGGGGGTGGGGGGCAGGGGGCGTGTTGTCCTGGTTGATCAAGCTCCAACGGTGACATGCTGTGCTCGCCGTTGGATGGGGATGGGGGGTGGGTGTATTATGGTGCGTTCAATTATTTTTCTCCGAGTTGGAACTCAGATCAAAACGTCACGAAAAGCGTCACTTCCCGTCGGAAACACGTCTCTTTTATGACGTTGAAGTCAGACATGATTTTGTTGTCTGAGTTGCCCATGTGACGTAATTTCAACATGGTGGCTTACACACTCAACAGTAATTCAGTATTGTAAATCTTTAAGAATGTTTATTTTGTTAAATGTATTAATAGTTATAAATGTAACTGCACGTGTTGGATTTAGAGAATACCACGTCATAACCGTAAACAGCAATATCAAATTTTTACCAGACTTGTTAGTGTCTTTGGTTTGTTTGTAGTTTGTTTGCCCTCATTCATCGCCATGAATGTGCTAAGATATTTTATAAAGCTTTTAATGTGGTTTGATTAGTTTGTTCTGAGAGAAAAACGAATGCACCATTATCTTCCCCTGGGGGAAGGTCCCACCCCCTCATTGTTTGGGGGGGGAGGGGTGAGCAATACCAAGAAAGATGTGTGACCCTCGACGCCTCTGTTGCCGGAGCCTCATCCTCATGTGAGATTCCCAGTAGGCAGACACAAGGCCCCAGTAGCCCCAGTATTAATGACTACCTGTCAGGAACAATGGAGGAGGATCAGTGGCGGCTCTCGTCTGTCTCTGCAGACCTGGGGTGGAAGTTCCAGATTAGGGGGCTCAATTGCTCTTTGTTTCTCTTTCTACTAACAAAACACAGTGAGAAGGCTTAGCTTTACGCTTCACCGTGCACAGGGATGCAGACCCCAGGAGGGGAATTACAGATCTGAGCTGAAACTACAACCTACCGGCGTCGCAGACCCCAGGAGGAGAATCACAGATCTGAGCTATAACTACAACCTACTGGCGCCACAGACCCCAGGAGGAGAATCACAGATCTGCGCTGAAACTACAATCTACAGGCGACACAGAGCCCAGGAGGAGAATCACAGATCTGAGCTGAAACCTACAACCTACAGGTGCCGCAGAGCCCAGGAGGAGAATCACAGATCTGAGCTGAAACTACAACCTACAGACACCACAGACCCCAGGAGGAGAATCACAGATCTGCGCTGAAACTACAACCTCCCAGCAACGCAGAGCCCAAGAGGAGAATCACAGATCTGAGCTGAAACTACAACCTACAGGTGCCGCAGAGCCCAGTAGGAGAATCACAGATCTGCCCAGAAACTACAACCTACAGGTGCCGCAGAGCCCAGGAGGAGAATCACAGATCTGCCCTGAAACTACAACCTACAGACTGACTTTATCAGAAAACTTTTATGTAAATGTTCTTTGTGGCAAATGGCAAAACATGGAAGGATGCGCATGTAATTGGCCAGAAGATTCATGCGGGAGGACTTCAGAATATCCTTGGCATATTCAATGAAACTCCATTTTGTTTCTCTTGTCAAAACTGAAGCAAAGTGACAGAAAGTGCAAGACTGATGGAGAGGGAGGGTGAGACAGGGTTAGACGAGTGTCCCTCGGGGTAACTGCGTGCTGTGAGTCAGTCTGAGTCCTGGTGTATGTCTCATGGACAGAGACTGCCTGAGCCCCCCCAGACCCCCCTGGACTTCTGAATCGGAATCTGGATCAGAAAGGTGTATCCACTCCGTATCCCTCCCAGACTTCCTTGTTCAGAGGGAAAAAAAAATACAAAAAAAACATAAAACCAAGCGCTTACTAATGCGGGTCCCTGACGGACACACTTGGAGCACAGTACGGCGGTCGAGTGCGTATTCAGCGCGTAAAACTGCAGCTGGGGTGTAGAATTCAAGAGGGGTACAGTGTGTATTTTGGGAAATGGAACAGAGAGGCACTTCACCAGTAAGATAAAAAACACTTCTGAAGTGGCGTCACTTGCTATGCCCCCCCCAACCCAGCACACTCACACACTTACATAGAAATGCAAATGTAGTGTCTTCAGCCAAAGCAAGGAGCTTATTGTCCTCCTAATTCGGGTTCTCGGGCTTTTAATTGCATCTGTGTTTTATTTGAATAGCCTTACAGATGGGGGGTGCGGGACTGGAATTTCTGTCTCTGAGTGGAGCTCCGGAGATCCAGCGAGTGTGTGGGTTTGCATTTCATAACCCCTCCACCTCACACTGCCCTGCGTGTTCTGGAGATCGGCCGCATAGAAATAAAACAAACGCGTCCTGGGTTCCTCACGCACCCCTGCATCATGGACGGGCCGAGTTACATCGCTGATCCGGGTGAGCCAGGACGGGGGTCCCTTTCTCTAGGCACCTGTCTGCCTGTGTTGGAGCAGCCGTTCACAAGCCTGGAGCCATAACCAAATCGGAAGGTCGGGGGGTTTGGCCCAGAGCGGGACCTACTGGGACGGTATTCACACAGACAGGTGCCCAGAGGGTAAACTGGGTATGACTTGGTCCGAGCAGCAGAAGTTCAGTTTCCAGAATGCTGACCGATGAGAAGGCAGCATTGATACGGCTCATCACCCTTTTCACACAGTCTGCAATGAATAACCCGCCATTTACGAGTCACATAATATTTAGCCTTAACCACCTGCGACTTGCAAGAATGAGGAAGGTGTGATGTGAGACGGGCCATGGAATGTACCCAAGGCCGCTGTTTCTGGCCAGCAGAGGCCAGGCCTTTGAACTGGGGGGGTTTGGCGCTGGTAGGTCAGACCCCCACCTCCAGGTTCCTTAGCCCAGCCATTATATGAGACCAGGAAAGCTATATAACATCCAAAGCTACTTAAGTTCTGTGCTAGAGGGACTGAAGGGGCTGTGAAGAAGTGCACATAAAACAAAAGAATAGCTGCCCCCCGCTGGGAGTTTAAGGTAGCGCTTCTGATTAACGGCCCTGTGAGGCCCGTGCCCTCATTCTGGCTGCATGGAAGCTGCAGACGCAGATGGATGTGGGTAGAGGCCGTGCCGCCTGTGTTGCCACGGCGCCCCGCTTCTCATGGGCGGGACATGGCAGTGATGCATGCGCCCGGACTAAAGGTTCCTCTTTCCAGCGCCTGGACTCCTTCTTCTCCATCAGCCCCCCCCCACTCACTATGTTAATGAGATTCACAAAAATTCAGCAGGCGATCTCTTAAATCTCTCTAATAAATGGTGTTTGCTGAGCGAGTATCTAAAAATATGGTGGCTCCACCCCCTCATTTGCATACGATCCCATCTAAGCACACGCCCAGTGCCATGCTTTGTGTATCTCCTGGTGTGGCTCTAAGATTCAGGCCCCGGGAAAATTGATATGTGGGGTAATATAAGTGGCATCTGCTGGGGTCCTAAACCTGCCCCCGGTGCCCCAGTAATCTTTGGAGGGAGCAATCTGGCTACGCCAACAGCCAAACATTTGCGCTCTGCCTCGTGGGAACCTTGGACTAAACCAATCAAGTAGATGACGGCCGTCAGGATTTACTGCTCAGGATTACTTTGCCAACGAGCCCTGATCTTAGCCTCCGTGAGCCAGTGAGAGCGGCTCGCACAGCTCTGGGACCCTCAGACCTCGGGGGCGATGGTTCATGTGGGGGGTTTTGCAATTATTTTTTTATTAATGTACTTGGAGTTCCTCTCACATCTCGGTCTGAGGCCGTCCTGCGCTGAGGGGGGTGGGAGGGAGTGTGTCGTGTTCCAGCAGGTTCTCGCAAATACATTTGAATTGTTTCCCAGCATTCACAGTGCCAGCTGAGCTAGCTTAGCATTCAGTTTACTTCGGAAAATAAGGGAAAAAAGGCAGCACACTGCCCCACCCAACAGTCCATAATTGAAGAAATATACTGTGTCAAAGAACACAAAGGGGCAAGAAAATCCTTTTAATCCATAAGGCCAGTGTAAAGTGTAATTGTTCTGGAAGGTTCTGTATCGCCCGGAAGGGTTCTGATGTTTATATAGAAATTCATAAAGAAGAATGGTGCTGATATTATCCAGCACACTTTAAACAGAAATGTGATGTGGTTTTATCTGGTTGAAGGTAATAGCTTCTGTAAATGTACCTTTTCCTGAGCCAGCTGGGAGACTTTCATTACCCGGTTTTCTACTAAGAGCGTGTTCTGTTGTCATGTGCTCCTGGAAGTGTTTCCGGCCACGTTAAGGTATTAGCAGCTCACCTGAGCACCGGGCCAAAGACTTGCTCAGCAACCCACAGACCCGACTTACCGTTTCGCGTGGTGACGTGAGCGGTGGTAGAAACAGCCCCTTAATTTGTAGGTGTTTGACATGCAGTGAATGGGCCCTTCGATCAGGCAATGTCCGAACCAAGCTGGGCTCTCTCTGTACCAAACCGGGCACTATGCGAACCGGGCACTATGCGAACCGGGCACTATGCGAACCGGGCACTATCCGAACCGAGCCAGGCCCTAGGCTGTTTGGACTCTGACAGGCAAGTTGGGATGATTAAACTTGTGTTATGGGTTGTGCTGTTTTGCCGGCTAGTTAGTAATTACCGATTACCACCTGAGACGTGAGGGAAGATGAGGCATTTTGTAGATCCTGGAGAGCTTGTCTGGTGTCTCCCATAGTGAAAGGTTGTAAATAGTACACAGACAACCTGTTGCTGTTGTTTTGACAAAGTGGCTGCTGTACTATTAAGGCTTCTACTGGGAGCCATGGTCGGGCTGTGGGGGGCGGAAGCGAGCTCGTCAGAGCGTGAGCGTGCTGGGATGGTATAGGTGGACAGCTGTGATTGTGGGAGGAAGTCTCCCAGTGGTATGAAAGGGCGACCTCAGCAGAATCAGCCTCCCAGTGGGGCTGAAAATCCCATTCCCACCAAATGCCTTCCTGTCGACCTGTGGCCCGGGCAGGAGATATAAAACAGAAGCACAAACCCAAATCACAGCTCAGCCGTGGCTCAGAGGACCAGCTGTCAGCCGTCACTGGCTTTGGCCAATGGCTCCTGTTGGTAAAGTAAAGCATTGCGCTAACAATGTAAATGTTGTGGGCTCAAATTCCAAGGCGCACGCATAAATTGTAACCCTTTCCTGTAGTGTACGTTGATATGATTCAAACCGTCAGAAAAATGTAAGACGCAGTCCTTTGTTTGCCTGGTGTTAAATGAATGGCTCTAGCATTAAATGAAAATACGAGCATGGATAAGATGCTTATACATAATGATCATTTCTGTCTGTATATATTCATCCTAGCTTTTATTTTATTGATTACATTTTTCCCGATATCCAAGGACACACTTTAACTATTTCGGGCCGATAATCTGTTTTCTGACCTCTCAGCTATTTGTCTCTGTTTTTTTGGAGTGAGTGCTCGTTATCCTGCAGGGTAACGTTTCACTGTCATAGGGGCTCACGGGTATATCTGTGCTCCTGGAGACCGCTGAGCCCCTTCCTCCTGTCCCCCCCCCCACAGAATGAAGAACAAGCTGTGGTATTTTGAGTTTGGCACCACGGAGACCATCTCTGCCACGTGTAAGAAGCTGAACGAGAGCCTGGAGGTGGAGGTGAGGTTCTTGTGTCTGTAGGATCCATTTCCAGTTCTTAGAAGTAATGCCCCCTATTGCTAGAACATTAAAAACTCACGTTAAAGTTGTAATGCTTTAGTACCATGTGGTGCCGAACATTTAGGCAGGATTTTTTTGTTGAAAGACAATGCACTTCCCATAGACCCCTGAGGCCCTCAACAGTGTGAAGTTATTCATGAGCACTGGCAGAGAAACGTCAGTAAATAACAGAACCTTTAAATGTATGGCACGATAGAGATACACTGGTACCCACTGCAATATTTTTGGAGCACACTATCCATAGAAAGCTAAATCTCTTTTCACGGGCAGTTGAGTGTGTCAGAAAACAAGAGTCTCGTGTTTCACGTTGCTCCTCACCAAAATTATCAGTGAATTCAAACCAGAGATTTTTAATGTTTTAACTCCTTGGAAAACACTTTGAGTTGTGATCCAGGATGAATTTGGCCCATGTTATAATCTAGTTTTGTCTCGGGAGCTAACCAGAGTCTGACATATGTGTCCATTGCATTGTGGGTACGTACTGTTTGCTGCATGTTAAGTATCCACCTCCTGCGTCATTGTTTTGTGAGTTTTGTGGGTGAGATATTCAAAGTGTAACATGGAGTAGGAAAATTAACACAAACTCCTTATATTACTTCATCTTGTGTTAATTAAGGAAGCTTATTAAAAATAAACACATTAATGAATGCACAGAACAGCCATATTTTTATAGGTCGCACATAAAATCACTTCTAGATGGATGGTACAGTCTGAAATAATGTCTTCTCAGAAGGCCCTTCCCCCATGTTTGCCTCTGATATGTCTGAAGTATGTACATACTTTTTTAGAATTTTTACCAAGTTGCAAACAGTGGGTCACAAGCCGCACATTTTATCCATTAATTCCTTAAAATATCTACTGAACTAGTTCTGTGTAAATTGATTGCTCATTTTGCAGGGCCTCTCTTGAGATTTGCACATTTTACCAGAATCTTGCCCAAAATGCTCGGGGTATGTGAGGACCATGCCTTTCTTGGAGTTTTCTTTCCATTGAAGTTGACGACTTTCATGGCAAACAAAGTGGATAACCTAGGAGCTATTCTGTGTGTCCTTTAGCAAAATGAGGCACAAATTACCGTTGTTGTCACTGCGGATGTCAGCACCAAGTCATACTGGCCAAAGTCCAGTGATTCTTTAATGGATAATCTTGTGGACTTAGCCTCTGATCTGCTGTGGGTTAGCTGGACACCCTTCAGGAATGGGAGTCCGTTCCCATCAGCTTCTTCTCCACTAACCCGACCTCTCCACCTGATTTTTTTCATTTCCTCTTTCATCCCCTCCCACTTCTCCTCCAATTCAGTGCGATGGCATCATCCTGGACCTCAGCAGCACCTCCCTGGAAGGCATTGCCGTCCTCAACATTCCCAGCATGCATGGTGGCTCCAACCTGTGGGGCAAGAGCAAGAAGAGGCGGAACTACAGCCGCATGAGCAAGAAGGTGCCAGAGAGGGCGCCAGCGAGCACAGTCACCGATGCCAAAGAGCTGAAATTCTGTGTACAGGGTAAGTCTGATTAAGGAGCCATTTCTTCCTGGTACAATGCGGTACTAATTTCAACCTTTTCATTGTTATTCTTCATGCATACAGTTCTATTCAAATGCTCAATATTAATACAAGTTAATTTCAAATTAATTTTCAAAACTGTCCAAAAATCTAGACACACAGTAATCAGGTTGAACATGAGGGACTTCAGGAAGTACGGTGAAGAGGGCTGCTGGGAGCTGGATGGAAAACAGGCCCTTCTCTATTTGCCACATGAAGTTGGTTAATCAGCCTTCTTTATTACTGGGGATATGATTCACTTTCATGTTGAGGAAGATTGGTTTATGAGCCTTAATAACCCAGAGAGCAACCAATTGCTTTCTGCCGCAGTGAAACCTGGGGGTTTGTTTTGCAGCTTCTTCTTGTGTCGTGCTGTAACCAGGCTGGGAGCGCGGGTCTGATAATGACCAACATTAAATATGGAAGCTTATGGAACCTGTGAAGTATGATCGGTGAAGCTGAAAGCACAAAGGGGGGAGGGAGTGATTTAGAAGCCAGGTGCTTCTAAGAGGTGCTTGACGCTGCCCCTGAACTGATGTTACTCCTGTAAGTTCTGCATAGCCCCCTATAGCCTGGCGCAAGTAAAGGTCGTTTTCTGAACATTGTCCTTAGAGGAGTGATCCTGAAAGCTAGGATAGCTGAGATAGGGAGTCGGGACATTAGGCTGCAGTGAATTAGCCTCAGACGCCGCTGGGGCCAAGGCCTGTGGCAGACACTTATCTCACATCATTCCCTGTGTCTCCCTTTCTGCGGTCAGACGGCCTTTGTTTTTGCTGGCTGAGCAGAACAGGCGCCAGGAGGGCAGGCCTCAGCGCAGGCGCCAGGAGGGCAGGCCTCAGCACAGGTGCCCAGAGGACAGGCCTTAGCGCAGGTGCCCAGAGGACAGGCCTTAGCGCAGGTGCCCAGAGGACAGGCCTTAGCACAGGTGCCCAGAGGACAGGCCTTAGCGCAGGTGCCTGGAGGACAGGCCTGCCATTGAACATCATGCTCGCAGACAGAAATGCTCAAAAAGGACGGAAAACCGCTCGGAGTCGCCAGCTTCCTTCCATCTGTCTGGCTCTCTCGCCACCCGCCTCTCCTCCTCTCGCTCCTTTCTTCATTTCCACTTCTCCTGCTGCCAGCCCTTCCTCCTTCCCTCTCTTCCACACTCCGCTGTCTGAATTTGGGCTAGATACAGTTTCCATGGAGACCTCTGGGTTCTGCCGAACTAGAGAAAGTGAGTGAAAGAAATGAGGGCGAGTGTGTGCGTGTGTGTGTGGGGGGGGCACCATTGCCAGTTGCGTGACTCATATTTGTAATCCTTAATTGCCCTCCAGGCTGTGAAACACAGCCGCCTGGCTTTAATGCCCAGCTAGCCAGTGCTAACGTTTCCCAGTATGCATTCTACTCAGTCAGTTAATCATAACAGTATTTAACTGGGCTGCTTGGTGCAGAAGTCTAAAGTGTATTAACACAAGGCAGCCATTGGCTCACAAGGAGAGAACACACAGTACCAGAAGATGACGGATAAATATTATACCCACCCCTCCCCCCGGCCGGCAGAGGCAAAGCAGATTATAATGATCTCTTTCCTTCATATCAGTATCCTCTGGCTTCCTCTCACCTTTATATTTGACATTAGTATTGCAGAGCAGAAATTGTTTTCCATATATGCTAAGTAAGGCTTTTTTTGGAGCTTATGTAACGGGCCTGTTTTTGTGTAGAGGTGTCCAGTTGGCTGAGGTGTGATTTCTATATTCATTTATAAGAAATACAATCGCTCGTTAGGGACCCTGCTTTTCAGCTCCTCGCCATGTTTTATTGGAGCCAAAATACCCGACTGTCGCACAGTTTAGGTGACGCTTTTGAGATACTCCACCAAACCCAAGGTGAGTAAAGTGCCCAGATGCTGTTATTGCATTAGGTCGCTTTTGGGCCCCCTGTCCCCCTGACCAGCCTGAGAATCGGCTCTGCCACATACACCTTCCTGCACACATGCTCCCACCGCTGGGGCCTGGGTGTGACAAGGCCACCACTGAATTCCAAAGGTGAGGAGTTTGCCCCAGACAAATCGATTAGCGGAGCTTTTAAGACTTCAGGTTCAGATTTATCTCCTAAGGAATTAGCTGCCATATTTGATTTTGGCAGAACCACGGCTGCTGTAACGCTCACAATATTTACATTTGTTAAAAGGCTTTTCTCCCCTTTGCTTAAGTGTGTGTGTGTCTAATTGAATCAGCTGCTGCAGGTATGAATATGGAGACAGTGCTGATTGTATTCCCTCTGCTTTATGAGTGCGTGTGTGTGAGAGGCAGGCCTGTAATGAGAGAGGAGTGTATGTAACAGAACGACTGGGGAGATGTATTCTCTGAGGATTTAACCTTTATTAAATTAATTCCTTCCCCTAATTCCATTCACAAACAGATTGGATAACAGGGCTTCTCGAGTTT
>JABFEA020000001.1:41657698-41684522 GCA_019775915.2 Cyphomyrus plagiostoma
CCCCCCCCCCCCCCCCCCCCCCCCCCCCCCCCCCCCCCCCCCCCCCCCCCCCCCCCCCCCCCCCCCCCCGGCGCACACGGGCGGGCGGCTGGCTTGGCTTTTTTTCTCCTCGTCAACTGCAATTGCTTTGATCTGAGATTTTAACGCTTTAATTGCTATAGGGTAATACAGTGAGCGAGCAGGACTTCACATCTCGCCCGGCTGGACATGAAAGGCGTTCTGTTACCGTGAAAGTGTGATTCTTTATAAAATTTGCTTTACAGGTCATTTACCTATTTAATATTACAAGTTGTTTGTATTTTAAATAGTACTTGAACGTCTATTGAATTTTCGATGTAGCACACTTACTTAACGTCTACATTAAAAATGGTTCATTTTGGCCGTTTCATATTTGGTATGTTATTGGTAGAATCGCAAGAAACTTGAATATCGAATATTTAACTTTCCAGTATAGCAGCGCCTCGAGTTACAAAAATCATCACTGCGAAGTGCGTAGATTATTCGTTTAGTGTGTTGGAGTCTGACCTGTCGGATCCTGCTTCCTTTTAACCAGCTCTTTTCTTTTGGTAATGTTAGGCGTAAACATCGGTGAGTGCTATATAAGGAGTGCGAGCAGCGCAGCTTTATCGCTTTTGCTTATGGAGCCGAGCGGGTGCCCGGTTTCTGATAACTTTCATGCTCAGCGACTGGCCGTTATGCCTTTATATGGGGCCTGGATTAAATTAATTGATAACTGATCTCTTGGAGCACAGAGCTTGGTGTTCCATACATGGAACTGTTTTCCAGTACTGCAGGACACTGCAATAATTTCATTGGGATAAATCAGAACTGAGTCTGTGCTGTTAGTGTTGTTTTCAAAAATTATTAATAGTCACCTTTAACTAACATACTATCAAAAACGCATGCATGGTGAGAGAGTCCGAATGATTTTTACACGTAATCTGTTAACAAGACGCATGGATGATTTTTAAACATGACTCATATTGCTGGCGTGGGTGTCTCGCGATCTGTGCTGTCCATGTGGAGACTCACGCTACTCCATTTCTGGCTTCTTTCCCCGTAGATCTGCGTCCCTGCTCATAGTGAGACACTTCACCGCCGTGTAGTCTCATGTCGCGGCAGCTGTGACCCTTTCGTATTTGAAGCAAATCCGACACTTCAGACAATATTGTTGGCCTTCAACTAAATTGTGCATCACATGAATGGCATGTCAGTCACTAATTATAATGAAAAATGGTTCTGTGGCTCTGTACACCACATGCGCTTTAATCAGCACGTCATGCGCCTTAAATAAAGATGCACCAAATAAGTGTTTATATCCCTTGAGTAGTCGATCAAGTGATTATCGCTCGACTCCAACAAGTAACAGCACAGATGGTAGCTTTGCTTATGTAAGGTTTAAATCTGTCGTGCCGCGGCATACTGTATTTACATTACTGAGCCAGCGTGCTCGGTCAGTGGGGCTGTTGCCATGTACGACAAAGTGTAGGGATGGACAGACCTTCGGGGTGAATCTGGCATGGTTTGCAGGCATCCTGTGATTGATGGATGGATGGGTGCATAGGACTCTGAAACTCTGAAGTGTACTGACGTGTGATTTTTTTTTTTTTTTTTTTTTTGCTCTCAGGACAGAAGTGTACAATTCCTCCGGCCGTCGCTTTAAGCGAAGACCCTTAGTTTCTGAAATCCTGAAAACCAGGACAAGATGGATGGATTTTACGATCAGCAAGTCCCTTTTCTGGTTGCCCCCAGTGTAAGTATTTCGCCATGGTAATTTGTGAGGTCTCCCCTAGAGCTTAGCCTCCTGCTCCCATGATCCCGTGATTTTTCCATACGCCACGATAATCGCGTTTCCAGCTGGTGACACATGCTTTAAAATGCAATTTGATCCTTTGTGATATTGTAGGTGATCCTTTGTGAGATAAGTGCTGAAACAAGTGCTTTTATATGCGCACATTATATAGATATGATGTTTTTTTTCCCCCAGCATAAATCTCACGTGGAGGAACCATGTAGCAGACCGGTAAATGACAGAAAAAGGAAGTTTGTAGATACTGAACTTGCCCAAGACACAGAAGGTAAATTTACTATTCTCTCCTTTTGTTAACTCATGAGGATAAACAATATTGCTGTTTGGTTACCTGATCTCATCTAAGGTTAAAAAATTAAAGGGATTTCACATGGGAATCAGCTCTTCTAAATCAGTTGCCCATACTCGTCTGCGCCCATTTTCTCCATGCCTTTGACAAACGATCTGAGTGCAGCCACATTGATTCTCCTAGGGTGGTGTAATGCATGATTTAGTCTGCTAGCGTCTGGCTTTGACAGACTGAAAGCCCCACATGACTTGCAGTCTGTGATCTCATACCAAACTGGTGGTCTTTGTTCTGCAGAGCTTTTTCAGGACCTCAGTCAGCTGCAGGAGATATGGATTGCTGAAGGTGAGGCAAAAAGTCCCCTCTCATCGCCCATCATGGACTGCCATGTTTGTTCATAGGTGGCAGGTAGATGTGGCCTTGAAGCCAGATTTTATTCATGTATGCTGCTCTTTGATCATTTGTTGCATTTATGGGTAAAATAAAATTGGGGACAGTTTTGAGTTTGAATGGGGAGCAGTATTTGTTTGTGGGTTGACCGTTTCCGTAGTACAGAAGCGCGAGTAGTTATCACTCTGCCCGTACTCTGGCTATTGGCAGAGATAATCGCTCCCACGAATATCACTCATGGAAAAAGTCATTGTGACGTAAATTGAATCCAATTTCCATACTTTCTCCCAGCTTCCCAAAGAGTTTTATTTTTAGGTTTCCATGTTACCAGGATACGAGCTTCAAAAAGTGTGCTAATTAGAAATGGTCTTGATTTGGGTTTTGTCTGTCTGCGCTTTGAGAACGCTAGTGCTGTGTGGGGGTGCCTGTAAGGGCTGTTTGGGGGAGTTTATGTTGTTTTGCTTCTTGCTGATTGAGGAAAAACACGGGCATTTAAAATGCTATTAATAGCCCCCTGGCTCACAATTAAATCCCCCCCTGTATATTGTACATGCCGCAAGATTTGCTTTGTTCGCCTCCTTTAAAGTCACGACCCTGTAAATTGAACATTTACCACAAGTGGTACTTTGTTCAGAGGCAGATCTGTCGCCAGCATCCCCATGGACTGTTTTGCATAACGCATAATCTGTAATAAAGCGGGAAATGTTTCTCCTTCAATTGACAGTCACTTCCAGGAATTTTGCATTATTGCAGCTGTTTGTTCAGCTTTTGTTTGGCTGGGGGGGAAATCTCGATTGCAAAGGTAACCCAACATCTCAATTTGTATATTGTTTGTGATTCATCCCCCCCCACAGCTCAGGTGCCTGATGATGAACAGTTTGTCCCAGATTTCCAGTCAGATAATCGTAAGTACATTTTTGTTTTTTTATTTTACATTAGCGGTTGCTGGAACGGTGGGTGTGGCCTGGCTTTCTGGGCTAATACCGTCCTCCTCCCTCTTAGGGTTAATAATTCATCCCCTGCTGCTGGTTCCATCAGATAACAGTGGGAATAGGTATAAAGGAGGGCAGCCACCAACCACACTTATCAAATGTGCCTCTGGACCTCCTGCCATTGTGAATCTGGGGTTGGTTAAACGCGTCCCTTTAAGTACATTAACAAGCCTGTGATTGGTTGGTTTCTTTGTGACTGGGACAAAGATCTAGATACACAGATGGATGCTTTGACTGTCTCCTTTTTAGCTGTGTTCTTTGTTCTAGCCAAGTCTCAAGTCCCTGAATGTCCTTCGCTTCTTGTTCTAAACGTGTGGAGAGCAATTCTCCTTGTTTACTTAGCTTAATCTGCCATTTGGCATGAAACTGGTCACGTGAGAGGGGCCTCTAATCTCATCTCATGCTTTGTCTCACACACACACACACACACACTCTCTCTCTCCCGGCCACTGGTTGAGCTGCCTGCCATCGGCTGTAGATCGGGGGGGGTCAAGGGGGAGGCCCCCAGCCACCTCGGGGGCACCTGTCCCAGCTGCTATCCACTGGAAAGCGAGTCTGCTAGTAAGATCCACGGGTGGAGAAGAGCCCAGGAAAGGCTGCAGAAGGTGGTGCCCGTTGTGGTGCCCGTTGTGGTGCCCGTTGTGGTGCCCGTTGTGGTGCCCGTTGTGGTGCCCGTTGTGCATTAGCATGGGCTGCGGGTTGCCGGAGGGGCAGCGTTTACTGGCCCAGCCTTAACTCTCCCATCAATCCTAGGTTCACAAACCGATAGCTGAGATTTTCCATGCGTTCTGCATTCGGGTTGAGGGGCGTCGGACTTGCAGCGTGTGAGGTAACCCCCCCCCCCCACGTCTGCTGAGAAGTGTGGGGGTGGGATACGGTTTCACTGGCTGTTGGGTGATGTGGTTAATAGGAACCAATGAGCAGATCCAGAGGCTAATGGCTTCAAAGCAAGGGGGAAAATCGTTTGCAATCATTAAATTACAGCCGCACTGATTCATGAGTATTGACTGGTCTGTAATGGAACTCAGAACTGGACTGTGCATATAATGGTGGTGACTGGGGATGGTGAGGGGTTTCTGTTTGCATGTCTGTGTGGGCTTGCTGAAGCCTGCGCTCACCTTCCAGGGAAAATGTGACCAGCGACCAGCACATCGCAGCATGCAGCTAATTTGTTTGGTTCGGTGATGAGCTTCTTAATAACCTGCTCCTCCCCCCACCTATGTAGTGATGTTCCATGGCCCCCCTCCAAGCAAAATAAAACGTGAAGTGAGTCCCGCCAAGGAGCTGACTCCCTGCAGACAGGAGCAGAGCCTTGCACCCTATGGAGAGAAGTGCCTTTACAGCTGCAGGTAAACCGCCCCCGCGCTGCACCACGTCATCCCCCCCTCCCCTCGGGCCCCCACACCGCACCAAGGCCACACCCCAAGTGTGAGCTAGCCCTTGGTTACATACAGTGTGCTCACCAAATTGCTGTTTACCCCCCCCTCCACAGTGCCTGTGACAGGAAGCCCGTCACCGGGTTCAAGCCACTGACCCCCCCATCCACCCCGGTCTCCCCATGCGGCTCCGTCACGCTCCAGGACCAGACTCTCCCCCCGGTCCCTGTCCAGGCTCAGGGGTCACGTCCCGCCCCCGGCCCCAATCGCCAGAGGCCGCTGCCTCTGCCTGGCCGGTCGCTGCCCTTCGCTGTGCCCTGTCTGCCTGTCAGCCACGGCGATGCAGCTTACAGCTCTGAGCACAGGTGAGTGAGTGTCCGCTCCCCTCTGTGTCTCCCCCCCACCCCCAACACATGGGGGCTTACAGGGCCTGGATGATCTCCGGCTTGTCCTGTCCTCCCGAAACTGGCCGCGTTGTGTAAATATGTAAGCAAGGACTATCTGCAGAGGAAAAGTCGATGGATCAAATTTCTGGCCTGGTTGCCAAATCCGTGATGGGATTTCAGGGCTCGCGGTGATCAGGTTACATGGATGGGGGGGGGAGTGAAATGTCCCTGGGGCCACTGGTCAGTCCTTGGCCCCTGCTGGATGTCGTTATGTCCAGAGACCATGTGAGAAGTTTGGCTTGCAGTTTGCCGTTTCCTGAGAGTGGTTTGGGAGGGTTGCGCCTGAGTCCCTATGACCCCCCCTCCCCCCCAATCCTGGGTGGTGAAGGAGGTTTAACGCAACCCCCGTGGGAATAGGCAGCCTGCCCTGCCTGCCAGAGCCAGGTCTCCGGTGACACGCCAGGGAATGTGCGGCAGCTGTTACTGCGGGGGGAAGGGGGTCGCTGGCTGACACAGACATCCATCCACAGCCCTTATCCCTCTGACAGCAGCTACTGGGCCAGAAGTGCAGGAAATCATTTGCAGCATCTGTCTTTCCAATTTATACCAGTTTGAACTGGTTTTAAACCTCAGACAGCCTATCCCCGATCTCTTGCCATGCTGGTGACAGATCTGCCATCAAGAGCCTTCCTGCAATTTCTGTGTTTCTCTGTATAATGGTTCCCCCTCTCCCCCTCACAGGTTTCACCGGCAGCTCTCGGAGCCCTGTTTGCCTTTCCCCCCCTCCGAGGCTCAGGGATGCCATTCGTTTTCGCCCCAAGCCCCCAGCACCTCGCCCCGTGATGGGCGACCGGCCTACCACCGTCAGATGTCTGAGCCCCTCGTCCCCGTGCCCCCCCAGGGCTTCAAACAGGAGCTACTGGACCCCCGTTATGCCGAGCAGGGCGTTCCGAACATGGGTCCCCCCCAGCCAAGTTTCCCCCCACTGCCCATCAAGCAGGAGCCCCGAGACTACTGCTTTGATTCTGGTGAGTGGTGGCGAGCGATCGGCAGGTCGTCATGGAGACACGCCAGAGGGCGGGGTCACACCCTGGAATGCGTGAGACGGCGTGAGAATGTGTCCTGGCGCTGCTCTGTCGCTTCTGGCACCTTGGTATGAAACCCAGGCGTAAAGACGCACAAGGACCTGCTCTGTCCCCCCCCCCCCCCGTCTCAGCATCCATGAAGGGGGGGTCGTTCAGGCTGAGTGTCGGGGCCTTACAGACTGAATTCAGCCCTTCACAGCTTGAGCGATTTTAGCTCTGCATGTCGCAGCACAATAAATCACAACAATGCAAAGTTTTTAGTGATTGAGTAATGAAAGGGGCTTTCATCTGCTGAGCAGGTAGTCACTTCCCGTAAGCTACACCACAAAGGTAGTGTGGCCACCGCGCCCCCCCGCCCCAGGGATTTTAGACCACCAATCTCCCTTCACCCGGTAGAATCTCGGGGGCCAACAATACAAAATGACAGCCCTTGCAGGGCTGGGGGGTCGAAGCTGTAATCTTTAAATGGCCATCATGGAGTCCACAGCAGCAGTGTGGAGAGTGCAGTCCCCAGGGGGTGCCGTGACAGATGGTCTGGGGCTGGCCGCGGAGGGAGCACATCGTCCGTGGTCGCTGGTGTAGAGGTGGTCGGAGGGTGGAGATGCTGCCATGCGGACTTGTCCCGTGACTGCTGGCTAATGTTCAAGCTCATTGGTTGTCCCTTGAGCATGTATTTCATGATTGGCTGTCCTGCCCAGATTGAACTTTTGCCCTGGATTTTTCGCCAGGGTCTGCTTCTTGGTGAAAACCCTTTGTCTTAGAAGTGGCCGCACTTCTGTGCTGCTGTCCCAGCGTGATTTGAAAATGCATCACTTGTAGGAAATGGGGGGGAAAAAAACACGGTCATGAAATTTAAAGGCAGCGCAACGATGATACCCTTGATATCAACTGAAGGAGCAGCTTGTGGAGCTATGCACAGGGAACATCCCTAAGATACCTTATTAAATCTGTTTTTAGCACAAACAGGGGCTTGAGTGGTGAGGGATTGTTGGTTCTAGAAATTTCTTTTTCTGTCTTGCAGAAGTGCCTAACTGCCAGTCCTCCTTTGGGAGAGCAGCTAGTTTCTACCAAAACAACCATGACAGTAAGTAAACCATGCAGTGTGTTCTTGGGTGAAGCAGTGATTGAGGGGTATGATGTCATAGCTGTCACCTGTGGCTCGGCCAGAGTGCTGCAAATAGAGAGTAAGTGACGTCACAGGAGCAGTTTGGGTGTTGATGTGGATGGACGTCGAGTTGCTGGCACAGTTTTAAATGGGAGGCCGCTTAGCTGCAGATATCTGCAGGACATGAACCTCCCCGTCTTACCTGCAACCCCCTTGTGTCCTAGGCTATGCCTTTGACAGAGAGCCACACCTCTACTATGATGACGCCTGTGTGGTCCCTGAGCGATTGGAAGGTAAGTTTGGCGAGGTGTTTGGGCTGCTGAATGGTGCGGTGTACCGAACCTGGGTGCTCTGCCTCAGTCTCAGAACTTAGTTTTGGGGAGGGGGATTGAGTGGTTGGCGTGGACAGGCCCCCCAGCACATGGTGTGAGCCCCTCTCCACTTGAATGTCTCGCCTTGGTGTGATGCTCCGCCCTGACACGCCTCCTGCCCCCCACACACAGGCAAAGTGAAGCAGGAGCCCTCTGTGTTCCGTGACGGCCCCCCCTACCAGCGCCGGGGCTCTCTGCAGCTCTGGCAGTTCCTGGTGACCTTGCTGGATGACCCAGCCAATGGCCACTTCATCGCCTGGACGGGCCGTGGCATGGAGTTCAAGCTCATTGAGCCTGAGGAGGTGCGTTTCCATGGCATCCTGTCGCAGTTCGGATCCCCTGGCCTCGTGGGGTGGGCATTAGGACCCAGGAGACTGAGTGTATGCCCTTTGTCTCTTGCAGGTTGCTAGGCGCTGGGGCATCCAAAAAAATAGGCCAGCCATGAACTATGACAAACTTAGCCGCTCGCTTCGTTATTACTATGAGAAGGGAATCATGCAGAAGGTAAAGGCAGGTTTACGTTCCACTTCCTTACCTTATATTTTTATCCATTTACATCTTGATTTCCTTCTGGTTTGCTAGCTAAATTAAGGCCAATGTCTGTCTGCTCTGCTCCAGGTTGCCGGGGAACGGTACGTCTATAAGTTTGTATGCGACCCTGAGGCCCTCTTCTCCATGGCCTTCCCCGACAACCAGAGGCCCAACTTGAAGGCCGACACAGACAGCCTGCCCCCGGGGGCTGAGGACGACACCCTGCCGCTGGCTCACTACGATGAGAGCGCCCCCTACCTAGTGGATGGGGTGGAGCAGTGTGCAGCAGCATTGCCGTTCCCAGACGGCTACGTGTACTGACATTGCAGGCTCACCGATGCCCGATCTGCTGAGCAGACTGGGAGATATGACCTTGCCCTTGTCTTTCCACCTAACTTCTTGCTTCCAGGAGCCCATCCCCACACTCCAGCCACAGGGAAAGGAAGATGAGTCTCCCAGCCACACCCCTTCTGATTTTAGCCAATCAGCTGGAACTGAGAGATATTGGGCAGATTGGACACACATGGTTTCGTCTATCTGGGGTTGGCCTTGCTATAGGGGGTGTGGGGTGCAGATGTAGGTGCAGTGCCGGAAGATTGAGGTTTTTATTTCATGTGCAGATTTATAGGAATTGTGGCAATTCTGTACCGACAATCTTCTTTTCTAGAAGTGTGACTGTATCATAATTATTTAAAGGAGAAGGAACCGAGCACTAAACTATGCTATGCCGATTTCATTTTATTGTGTGTCTTCTAATACTAAACGAAAGCTACAAAAGTATATCTCATGCATAATAAATATAAAAGGCTTTATTTGTGGAGGAAACTACCTTAGCTTTGTTAACTAGATTTATTTGGTTAAACTTTTTTAAGGGTTACTGTACTTGTGTTACTGGTTTTAAATCCTAAGCCTCTTCCCCTTCAGTTCACACTCTGTAGGTTGTACTGCAGTTTTTGTTGGATGGCTGTCTAAAGCAAAAACCTGTTTAATTAAATGTAATTTAATTTTCTTTTTTTTTTTATTATTAAACAAAGTGCAATGTGTGCTCATTTAGTCGCGCTCTGCAGCTGAGCTGTTAGCATGGTCTTCTGCACCCCATGTCCGGAAATGGACCGGATTGGTTTGCTGGGATCGCACCCCCAGTTCCAAGGGAGCAGTTTGTAAGGTTTGGGCCTTTTTAATCCCCCATGTTTTTGTGCAACTACTTTTAAAAAGGAGGCATGTCACAGGATTTCCCCGCCATGAGCTTTGTTTTTATACATCTAGAGATATGTATAAGGGAAGAGAGTAACCTCTTTTCAGGCCTTTTGTATTTGCAGCTTTAATGTTCCGTTTGGCACTCAAGAAGTTTTTTGTAAACCAAGCTTAAGAGCGGGGGCTTTAGAGACTGTTGACCTCCCCTTACCCCCCCCACTTCCAGATTTGTAAGTGGTACGGCCCAAGCAGAAGGGCCCCGTGTGTCTGACAAACTGCTTGTAACGCACTGCTTTTGAGAATTAATGCAAATTAAATAACCTGCATCTGTATAGTTTAAGGTGTCCTTTTTTTCTTTCTTTTTTGTGGGGGTAGGGGTACAGAACGAAATAAGAAACTTTGTATAAATATATCTTTGCAAAGCTTGCATCTGTTTAATCTGTTGTACACACTGTATAGATCTGCTGACATGTAAGTATATCCTAATCTAGATCCCTTTGATACATTGATCAATCACCAAGAATGCAACCTACTGGTGAGGAGGGTGGGAGGAACTTGTCGCAGGGGGGGCAGTCTGGGGGGAGCGCATGGTTAGCATTGGTTGATGTCTCCCGTAGACTAAAGGACTGGCCTGAGCTGCCCCGTTGTGGGGGTGTGTTGGACAGACATTCACCTCTCCCTTCACAACTTGTTCCTTACACTGCTGAGTTTGTAATCTATACAATAAATTACACGTACTGCTCCGCTTTGAGTGCTCTCTGGTGCTTATTTTAATGTGACCTACTTCATTCCTTTGAACAAGCTCAGAATGCTTATTTGTGTCTGTTACGAATGTAATTTGAGTGGCCAGAAGGAGTGATTCTTGACAGAGTGAAGCAGTTCAGCCGCTGGTCTGGGGATGCTTGGCAGCGTGGTCCGACGTAAAGGCAAGCTACACTGTTTCTGCAGGGGTGCTGTTTGGCTGTGGTTGTATGCCTTGTTCCAGATGTCACCTGCCTTTATTAGAAATTGCTGATAAGTCTTGACCTGGTTGCACTGCGGCATGTAGCAGAGTAAACACGATTGGACACCCGTCTGACGCAGCTGTGTGCCATCGGGTTAAAACGTTTCTCCGCTTTTGTGCCGGTGTGGCTGGCTGTATGAATGGAAGCAAAGTATGTAGAGTAGATAGAGTTCCTGAACACCGCCTTCCATCGTAGCCTGGTCATTTTGCCGTGATTAAGCTCGCCTGTTTTTGTCCTCCTCACCATTTCCGATGACCTGATGTAATGTTAAGATTGGTACATGAGGTGGCGATGTAGAGCCTAAGTGCTGGTTACTGTATACTGTGCATTTGTTATTGCTGTCTGCAGGTGACCCGCAGTCCATGGGACGGCAGGCTCGAGAGGCTTCGGCGCGGCAGTTGACGTGGCCATGCAATGGTCGGAGCTCACTGCCCGTGTTAAGTTTGTTACACGGTATAAACAGTGCAGCTGCGGGCAGGACAGAGTGACGCAGTTCGGTTGTTTTCTGGGGTTGTCAGTCGTAAATAATTCAGACACCAGTTTGTCAGCTCCTTACCTGAAACCCCCAGGACCAAAACTTTCACCACGTCCCCTCACCTGCCTTGGGTCTGGTCTTTGTACCTCATCATCCACAGTCGAGTGAATAAACCCATATTGGTGAATAAACCTAGGGTGGTACAACATGAGCTGGCACCCCATCCAAGGTGTACCCTGCCCTAGTGTCCTGTGCCTCCCAGTTCCAGGGCTCTGCGAGGCCCCTGCTCAGGATGGATGGATGGACCAGAAAGACCAGACAATGTCTGTATACACACAAGCAGCAGCAGCAGCAGGTCTTAGTCCTAACAGACCTGTTCTCTAATTTCTATCAAATGCAAGAAAGTCTTCCTCTTAACTCTGATTCAACTGGATAAGACAAATACATGTTAGCCAGATAGGAAATGCTGTGACGTGAATGCAGTGACGGTCTTCTCCAGATGATGACGGATAAACGCGAGGCCTTAAATCACATCCTCCCCATTCAGCTTCAGGCTTAGCTCTGTCTTCTGGGTTCCCCTAGCTTCTTATGACTCTGAGGGTTGCTCACGCCCTCTTCTCTGCCAGCTGCTAAGATCAAAATTCAGCAAACCAATCGCAAGCTTGACAGAAATCACATTAACCTAATTTAATTTAAACTGGCAATTGATATCAGAATATCGGATATCGGGAAACCTGACAGCTCAGGTGCGCTTTTAGGAAAGACAGCTGAAGACCTGAAGCAGGAGACCATGTGTGATTTGATCCTAGAGACAGAGCAGCTGAGCTTGGCGTCTGGGGTTTGGTCCAGGACCTCACTGATCTTAAAACTGAAACGCATAAGGTTTTTGATCTTCAGCATACGATGCCAGGAGCTCTATTGATTGGAGGAAGGAGGTAAAGTGCCGTGTAATCCTGTTATGGGACCTTTGCTTTCCCAGAGAGGAGGACACAGCAGCGTGCCACGGAGTGCGGGAGGATGTCCTTTTACAGCTGCTTTCTGCATTGCTCCTTCAGGAAATATGGTCTTCCCTCTTGCCTTGCAGATATCAGTGGCCTGCTCCTGCAATCCGGCAAACCAGAGCTCCATCCAGATTTAGTTCCAGATCTTAAGGTGAGCCATGGGTCACTTTTCCAGGGGTGATATTTCTGTGTGATCCTGAAACTCTGTCTTAAAGAGCCGAATCTCACTGTGGTGTCGTGCTTCCGGTGTGTGAGCAGTCTGCATCCACCTTCTCCATCTGCATATGCATTTGCTCCCAGCTAAGTTAAACGAGCAGGTGAGTTTTAGGGTTTCCTTCCTTTCTTAGCAGTCTTGTCCCTGAAAGGAGCCGGGCTACAGGGTCCCACTGCTTCTCCCACATTTATTCCCTCCCTAATCGCCATTATTTCCGCTCATTGGCTGTTCACGGTCTCCATAGCTAGTGAAACTGACAAACAAGGGAAAGACGGTATCAGAAGCAGTGAATTCTGGGAGCACCATGGGAATAATGCAAAGACGAAGAGTGAGAACTTGGAGTGAGAAAGATAGCAGGTCTGTCAAATGGAGTAAAACAACAGCCAGAAATCTGCTCCTCCCCCACCTCCTCCTTGCTGATCTCCCCCCCCCAACCCTCACTGTTTTGTCGTGCAAATGTTGGCACTCCCTGATCTACCTTCCTTCACCAGCCAGAGGCAGGACAGCACATGGTTAAGCCATTAAAGCCCCCCCCAAGAATTTGGTCCCTCACTTAACCTGTGACACCATTCATCTGGTCTGCCATACTTGGTAAAGCGTGGTGAGTGCCCTGATTGAGAGGCTGGCGACTTTCTGCTTAACCCCATAAATCTGATGCTGGATCGCCTCTTGGGAGTCTATTATTTTTTCCATTTGTTTTCCTGCCAGCTCATTAATGCACTTTTCTATATGGTCAGACTTTCCCTACAGCTAAGAGATATGCTAACAATTAATGCATACAGTAACCATGAGAATGTATGCTCCTTATAAGGTAGTCTGGGAAAAGTAGGGCCATGCTTTCACCCAGTGTTCGAAGTGCTGTTAAAACCTATTTTCCAACTTACAGTTCTTTGAGAAAAACTTTCTGCCCAAATACAAATTGCTGCAGTGTAATATTAATGTTGAACATTATATTCCAACCTCCTGAATCTTCGCACTCCTTCCCTTCACATATGTAAATGCCAAGGACTGAGTGTACCGGTTTTTTTTTTTAGATAATGGGTGTGCTTCCAAAAGAAGTGTGCTCAAAGAAACCATTTTTCCAATGCTTTCTAATACGTTTCCGTTTATTGTTAAAGCAAATCATTCATATTTTATATGCAACTCTATGCACTTTTTAAAGAAAGTGTAATATATATTTCTTTGCGATGCGTATCTGCTGTATACTACACCCATGATCTCGAATAATACTGCTGTTATGTCAAAGATAGAAAAGAAAAGTTCAGCCCTCTAGTGGTTAGTTTTTATCACTGCCCCAGAAAAAGTGCTGCGCTGCTTCACGGTAATAGCGCGAGGCTTCATTGATCTCCCAGTGCTCGATATTTATTGCATTGCATTAGCGCGAACAGACTGGCGCCTTAAACGTGATCGTTCTTATATTACATCGGTTTCAGTTTCTTTACTAGCTGCAATGACGTAAAAAGTCCATTACTGCTCACTAACGCATTATTAAGAATGGGCCACTTTTTCAGTCAGTTCAAATTCCGAATTAGGCCCAGTAAAAAAATCATTAGTTTATTATCCTTTCAATCAGAATCAAGTGATGAGGGAGGGCGAATTATTTTTTTTATTTTATTTCTTAGAAAAAAGATAACGGAAGATAAGTTTAACATAAACAGTAAACAAAAGGAACAGCAACAGATGTATGACATATGGGCTGATCTGCAAAATTAATATGAAAAGAAAATATTTTTAAAATGTTTCATTCAATTTGTGAACGCCGGCAGTGGAATTTACACAGGAAAATACACAAAAAAATCGATGCGGGCTAAATTCGCCACGCGGGTGGGGATGATAAACTAATTTTTTTTTTTTTTTTTTACTGGGCCTTATTACCGTCCACATGCCTGGATATGCAGAGCACACGTTCCTCTAGCACTCTGGTCTTCGGGATTTCGTCCCATGTCCGCTTCTCTCCAGCCCTGCCCCCGGTTTTCTTGTGTTTCAAGTGTCTCTTTGACTGATGTGTAGAACTCTCTTCGTTTGTCGCTTTCTTTGCATTTTAGCCCAAAAGCAAAGATGGCATCCAGTCAGCATTTCACATGCTGGACGCCTTGTAAATACAGCAATTTTGTTGGTTGTATACAATGATGGAAGTCTTTATATCATTTCAACATCTCATGCTGTTAGAAGAATGAAATGAAATGCACTGGCAGGACAGAGAATGATGAGCACTCCAAGTAACACATACGCTGCATCCCGGAGCGTTTGTTGTGGTTTTACACCTGCCCGTTTTTCTGATGTTACTCACTGCTCCACACACGGCTGAAGCCACGCCAAGCTCTCGCTGTCATCTTTAAGTAGTTACTACCTTAGTAGATTTGTTCTTGACATATTTCAGTATTTTGTAAAATGGAAATAAAAAATGATTGACTTTGGAAATTAGACTGGGTGCCATTTATTCGAATTCCGCTCATCGTGAAGAATCCAGAAATATATATTTTACTAGAGGCCGTGTAAAATGTAATGCAGCCCACACACACACAGAAGTGTTTACACTTCACAAAACATCATAAGAAAGCTAATGAGCGCAAAATGAGATCATTGAACAATTTCAATGTTCAAAGTTCGATGCCATACGAATGAAAATTTTCAGAACACAGGACCGTTTCTAAAAGTGATGTTTCTCCTTTGTAGTTAAGGTACCCACGCCATCCGGCGTGGTTTAATCACCTCCTCAACCTGTTTCTTTTCGTGTTTAGTCCATGCGGGAAAAGCAAAAAAACTCGACAATGGAAGACGGTTTTGTCCCTAAACGACTGTGTGAACTACTATGACAGTTCTTGATGCAGTAGCACTTACATACCATAGCGACGTTTTCCAGAAACATGACAAAAAACACAGGCTCCAACACGCCAACAGAAAGCCGGCTGGATGCTCACAACACGGCGCGTAAATAAATTGCTGATTTCCGTTACCCAAAATCCCTCGCGTCGTGACGTAAACCTCACGTTCTTTCGGATATGATCAAATACTATTAGTTTTCCGTTTAAAAACAATAACGTTATCGAATAATGTATGTATGTGTGACTATTGATCTGTCCACGTATAAAACAATAATCATAAAAGAACTGTTTCTATATTACATCTTATGGAAAATGCAACTCTGTAAGATTCAAATTTTGTCGGATCCCTGGGATGATCAAAAGAAACTACACGGCTCGTGACTGCCACACAGTGGCCAAACTATATTACAACACCCGAGGACTCATCTGTTTGCTTCATCTGTTTAGCCATATATCCATCTTCGTGATCCCTTATCCAGTACAGTATCAGGGGACATCTGCTCATGTAGTGCAGAATTCAGAAAACCACAATGTACCTGAACACACAAAAAGTATATGCACAGTATTCTCAAGAATTCTACCAATAGCATAAACAGCACTGCATTAGTAATATTGTGATGACACGTGATTGGGAAAATGTCATCAGTGGGTGTTGAGAGGATTATCAGGGCTTGATTGGGTCGGATGACAGACACCTTGGGGAAGTTTTAAGGGGAAATGACTTTACAGGAGAAAGAGAGAGCGTTATGTTCGATGGGCAGTGACGCTGTTGAACATTCAAGTAAGAAGAAAGAATGTTTGGGGCTTGCTGGACTGACTTTTGGATGGAGTAACGTACGGGAAGACCTTGCGTGCGGCGTATTGTTTTTGTGTATGAGTGTGTTTTTGGTGGGCATTAGGGACGCTGATGCCCACAGACTGATCTACGGACACACGGGAGGGTCTTTGCGACTGGTGGACAGAGGGAAGTTCGGCGATTGTTTTAATCTTGCTAAATGAACGATGTGTATGTATGTGGGAGAGAGTGAATTAGTTTATGTGGGGAAATTAGGATGGGTTTTTTTATATTCTCTTTACCAGGGTTTGGTGTGGAGAGTGGGAGCCTTATCGGGGATGTTTTCTCTATTGAGTGCTTAAGTCTAGTAACTACCCCTCTTACTTAGTGACTGTTTGCTGTGTTTGGTGTTATTGAATTGTGGTGTTAATTTTTATGCATAAATACTCAAGTGTATTAAAGTCTAACCAGTTAAAAAAAGGTGGTGACCGCTTTAATAAGGGAATTGCTGTTACGTTACAATAGTATGCCTTAATGTCTAAAATGATGGCGATTACGGTGGTACAGTAGTTAGCCCTGTTATCTCCCCCGGTGAGAGTAGGGTTCGAGTCTCTACCATGGCTTCATGTGTGTGGAGTTTGTATGTTGTCCCTGTGTAATTGTAGGATGCGTGTCCTCACAGTACAAAAACATACTGGGGTTAACTGGAGTTACGCACAATTTGGACACTTTTGTATGTGAATGAATGGTGTGCGAGTATGTCCTGCGATGAATGGGACAAGTTACCGAAAATAGACGATGCTTTGATCGAAGACCAAAAGTCCTTGTTCCATTTATTTTTTTTTCTCAATCTGTACGGTACAATAGAGATTATTCTTGTTTTACATTTTGCTGGACCATGGCAGCACCGTTGTGGTGCTGTCGTGCTAAATCTTCCCCATGTGACGTATCGCTCAGCTGTTTGGCCGAAGCCGTAATCGTGCTGACGCAGTTTCAAGGTAACCATAAGTTTCAAGTAAGACTTCACCTAAAAATACGTTTATATATGTTTTACAACAGATGGTTTTTTTTAAACATACTTAATCTAATACAAAGTAAATAATTGTATGTTTGGCTCCATAGCGACATGTTTTATTGGTTATTTTCGTATATACAGCATATTTTTACTGTTTTTATATAAAGGTGTTAGATTGCGCGTAATATAGGAGGAGGAGCGCAGCCAAATGCATATAGGTGAAAGCAAAATCTCAAATATTGTCAATTTATCAAGGTAGTAATTGTCAGTGGTGAAAAGTCATGAAGTACAATTATATACTTTGTCAGTGTATTTAAGTGTATTTTTCCACTCTTTGTACTTAAGGGCCATTCCACATGGTGGAGGGGCTGACTGACTGCCTCAGACACTGCAACCAATGCCCTATGAGAGGCAGCATCTAACCCTAGTCTATTGTGGCTAGAGGGTGGCAATGCAGTTCTGATGCAGTATCCCCTATACTTGTGCCTAATGGCCCAGAGCACCAATGAGAAAAGGTTTATCGGGGCCCTAAGCCCACAATCCCATATTTTGCAAAGGGGGACCCGAGAGAGTTTGCAAGACTGAAAATAGCCCTTGACAACATCTGCTCGAAGATGCAACAGAGAGGTTTCAGTACCAAATTCTAGTAGATCACATCAAGTTTGAGGAAGCACTTCTCATTGCTGACTCATACATAAACTCCAAGCAACCCTATTCAAACACCATGGCCCAGCTCACAGAGCATTATGTGCAACCTAATCAACTGGCCTTGAGGTGAATTGCTGAACTGATGGACGCACCCAATATCTGCAGTAGTGATGCTAGTGGATTTAAAAGGTTTGCCCTGAGAGTGAGGGCATTGGTAGGCATGCTTGACCAGCTGGGAGAGAGTGGGCACATCGAGCTCCAATGCGGCTCCCACATCACGCGGCTGTTGTCCAAGCTTCCGCAGGACATGCGGGCTGAATTTAAGAGATATCAATATTCACAACATGTCTGTATTCCCACCCTCCTGAACTTTGCGAATTGGCTAGAGTACAAGGTAAGGATACAAGACAGTGGATATGATTTTGCCCAAGCTGCTGGAAAG
Source organism: Cyphomyrus plagiostoma (assembly GCA_019775915.2). Taxonomy (NCBI): domain Eukaryota; kingdom Metazoa; phylum Chordata; class Actinopteri; order Osteoglossiformes; family Mormyridae; genus Cyphomyrus; species Cyphomyrus plagiostoma. Next base: position 41,675,624 of record JABFEA020000001.1, read on the forward strand.
GATGATGGAGACATGAAAAGGGATTAACACAGGCCATTTAAACCTAATCGGACTGCAACTATACTCCATGGGGCAGATCAGGCGGTGAACTTCTGTACAGCTGAGCCCCCTTTGGCTAGCAGCAGTAAGCAACAAGACGAGCACAGCATATTGTCCCTACTGTAGGGACAATGTAGATCAGAAGACCACCTGGGTGAAGAATAACGAGATTTTGGTGTTTTGGTTGCTCCCATCAAGCTGCACAGTGTCCTTTAAAGATGACCTGTAAGAAATGTAATGGGAAACACCTTGAGGCTCTCCTTGAGCTCAACACAAGGCCAGAACAAGGGAATACCACCTGTCTTGTCAGCTCTTCTTACGAGGTCCTCTATTTAGATAGGCGAGCAGGTTGTAGCTAAGTGCTGTTGAAGGTCAGCAAAGTGATACTGCACAATGCAGAGCATAGTTTGGAGACTTATGCTATCCTTCACAATGGCTCGGAGTGCACAATCCTACTTCATGCTGCTGCCCACTCTCTTAAGCTTCAAGGGAAGCCCGAGGACCTTGCTCTGAGAACAGTCAACCCCAGAAGACCTTCAAAATCCAGGGGACTTTCACTGCTGACCAATTGGGCCTAGCGGAACACACACCATTAAATCACTGCAAAGCAGATACAAGCACTTGAGGGGTTTACCACATGAAGCATTTGATAATGCCCACCCTCTAGTGTTGATTGGGTCTGACTACCCCCACTTAATTACACCAGTGGAGCCTGTGCATTTAGGACCACCTGGGGGACCAGCAGCAGTAAAGACTACGTTAGGTTGGACTCTCTGGGGACCTACCAAGGTCATGCAGCAGCAGCCCCAGCCCACGCAGTGTTTACATGTGTCCACCTTATCACCATCTGTGGAGTTATTTCAACATGGCAACTGGATGTGCTGCCTTATAGGAATCAGAAGCTCGTTATCCAATCCAAACAGGACCAAGAAGCTATGAGGCTACTGGAGGCAAAAACAGCACAGGTAGAAGTGGAAGGAGTCCAGCGTTATGTCACTCCATTGCTACTGGAAAGGAACATGCCCAAACTCAAGGCACCGAAGGAAGCTGTGCTAGCGCATCTCCATGGCACAGAAAGACGCTTGCTCAATGGCCCAGAAAAAGCAGCCACCTATTGTGACGAAATTCAAAGGTTGGCGCAAGCGGGGTATGCTGTTAAGGTCTCGGAGGAGGAGCTGAACCAAATTGGTGAATACTGGTACATACCCCACCACATAATGAGAAAAATTGGATCGTCTGCAATTGTTCCTTCACCTACCAGGGTAATAACCTTAATGACTTGCTTCTGCCTGGACCGACCTTAACATCGAGTCTGTTAGGTGTCTTGCTGAGATTCCGGGAGCATTCTATAGCCTTCAGCAGTGATATAAAAGGCATGTTCCAGCAAGTGAGGTTACTCCCCGAGGACAAACCTCTTCTTCATTTTCTATGGAGGGACTTACAGAAAGAAGAACCACCCAGTATATATAAGTGGCAGGTTCTCCCCTTTGGTACCACATGTAGCCCATGCTGTGCTACATTTGCTCTCCAGAAGCACGTTTGACCATAGTCAGCCAGGGGAAGATCTCCGGATAGCAGTGGAATGCTGCTTCTATGTGGACAACTGCCTTAGGGGCCTGCCTTCTAAAGATGTAGCCAAACACTTAGTTGACCAGTTGCAAGCGGTGCTGGCTGCAGATGGGTTTGAACTTCATCAGTGCGCTAGTAACACTCCTGAAGTCATTAGTCACTTGCCAAAGGAATCAAGGTCAGGCAACAGTGTGTTGTGGCTTAATGGGTCAGAGGCAGGCCCCCAAGAGCAAGCTCTGGGACTTCGCTGGTCATGTCATTCTGACACCCTGGGATACAAATGCCACCTGGTGAAATCCCTACTATGAGAAATATATACAGAGTGCTGGCCAGTCTGTATGACCCTTTAGGATTCCTTACTCCCTTTACCACTAGGGCCAAGACTTTAGTGCAGCACCTGTGGAATAAACAGAGAGAATGGGATGAACCCTCCCTGCCAGAGGATGGACTTCAGGCTTGGTCTGCATGGGTAGAAGAGCTGCAGCATCTCCCACAGGTAACTCTGCCTCGTTATGTAAGCCCTGCAATCGACCGTTCCAGTAGTCACCAAACTATACACATCTTCTGTAACGCTTCGGAGTGAGCATATGGCTCCGTTGCTTACCTACGAACTGAAGGTATCCAGGGATAGGTGGAAGTAGCATTCCTGACTGCACGATCAAGGGTGGCCCCCAAGCGTCAGCTATCAATGCCACGATTAGAGCTGTGCGCTGTGCTGACGGGCAGTCACCTAGCAGCTCTTCTGTTGAAGGAACTTGCCATAACCATACATGATGTGATTCTCTGGACTGATTGCATGACAGTGCTCACCGGGGTCCAGTCTGATTCGTGCCAATTTAAAGTGTTTGTCGGCACTAGAGTGTCATAAATCCAAGAGTTGACCGACCCTGGGGCCTGGCGTTACATCAATTCGGCCCGTAACCTAGCAGACAACCCGGGGGGAGACCTTGAGGGATCTGGCAGGAGGAAACAGTTCGTGTGACGGACCAGCCTTTCTGCCGCATTCTCCAGAACTTTGGCCCACCAAACCAGTTTCCGGTGATCAGGGAGATTCCTCCGAACTACGGAAACCCATTTTCTGTGATCTAACAGAGGTGGTTACTAACCCCCCATTGCCAGATTATGAGCAGTTTTCCTCCTTCAGGGGGCTGGTTGAGGAAGTTGCCTTCTCCGCCATGGGTTGGCAGGTAAGCAGCCTGGTCCTTCTGCCAAAGACTATCAAGCAGCGGAGAGAGAAATTCTTAGGCAAGCTCAGTTGGACAGCTTCAGTGATGACTACAACTACCTGCCAGCAGGGAAACTGGTATCCTCTACCAGTTGGCTGGTCACCCTAGCACCGGAATATGATGCATCAGTGCGGTTGATCTGGGTAGGAGGTAGGCTCCGCCGCAGTGATGAGCTTGAACGTGATGCCATTCACCCAATAGTCTTAGATCCAGCCCACAAGATCACTAAGTTGATAATCCAGGACACTGACAAAAGCCTTAAGCATCCAGGCGCAGAACATCTCTCTGCGGAGCTTCGTCGAAAATATTGGATCTTACATGGACGAGAGGCTGTTAACGGCATCAGCATTCTTGCCCCGACTGTCAAAGATGGCGAGCAAGCCCATCTGTACCCAAGATGGCAGACCTACCCCCTGCATGGCTGCGGTTGTTAAAGCCACCGTTCTTTTCAACAGGTGTGGACTGCTTTTGGCCTTTCATGGTATGGATAAGGAGGCGCAATGAGAAACTTGTTCAAATGCCTGACCACGAAAGCTGTCCATGTAGATATTTTATCCAACTTGGACACCGACTCATTTTTAATGGGCCTCCGCCAATTTATTGCCTGAAGAGGAAAACCAGCAGGGCACAAACTTTAAAGGAGGTGAGATAGCGCTCCAAGAGGCATTTCAGGCATTGCACCCCATACTACAACAGCGATTAGCTAAGCAGCAGATCAGTTTCAGATTCAGTCCCCCCAGTGCACCTCACTTTGGAGGGGTCTGGGAACGAGAGATTAGGTCGGTCAAGGCCGCATTATATACCACGGTGCAAGCCCAAACAGTTCACAGGTGAGGTCCTAAGAACGGTTTTAGTTGAAGTGGAAGGGATTATAAATTCCAAGCCACTGGGCTATGTATCAACCGATATTGCTGATCCTGACCCAGTTACCCCGAACCTTTTGCTGATGGGATGGCTTGACCTGTCATTGCCTCAGACAGTGTACACCGAAGCAGAGATCCTAAGCTGCTGTCGCTGGACGCACTCACAGGTTCTTGCAGATCAATTCTTGGCACATTTTATTAAATATTATCTCCCAGCTCTTCAGACTCGCTCTAAGTGGTAAAGGGATGGCCCCCAATTGCAATTGGGTGCAGTAGTTTTGATAGTGAACCCGCACCTGCCAAGAGCACTCTGGCCAGTAGGCCGTGTTACCAAGGTCATCCCAGTTCGAGTAGCAGATGTTCAAGTGAAGGATAAATCCTTACACCAGGCCTGTTGCTCGACATATCCCTCTCCCTGCTATTCCAGACAAATCTTCCTACCCAGGCAGCCCCTGAATTATACAAATTTGACAATGCAAATGTGGGGGCGGCTGTGCTCATTTATTCCAGCCAGTGTTATTTATATTATGTTGTGTATCAATTATTTATTGTTGCATGTTAATTAAACTTGCAGGATGGTAGCTTAAAGTTACTGTAACATAACGATAAAGGTAAAATTGTGAACTGTTTGTTTTACGCTGGAATCTGCATACGTAACATTTATATTCCTTATTCTATTTTTATTTCTACTTTCAGGACCATACACTCACACGCACAAGCAAATAACTACACAGCCTTGTTTTAAGCCCTTTATTGAAAGTTCTGGAGAACATATTTTTGCGTTCTCCTTGGATGCACCACAGCAGTCACACCTCTCTCATCAGTCAGTGATAGCAAGCATAACAATGTCAATGCACAATGTCACGAGCTGGGAACGGGGGAACACCAATGGGAGGAACAAAGAGGCCAGGAGTGAACAGAGGCATGATAGGAGGAGCAGGAACAGGAGGGACAAAGGAACGAGGAGCAGACAAGGGAGACCAGACAGTAACAAACGGGGGAACAAAGGGAGCCCAGGTGGGCGACGGGTGGCAGCCGGAGGGGCCGCAGGCGACTGAGAGGAGGGAGCAGGAGGGGATCCCACAGGGGCTAAGGGAACGGGCCAAGGGAGCGACAGAGGGAACACGGAGGGAGCACCGGCGCAGGCGAGCAGGAGGGGGAAGCTGCGCCAGATGACGGCGCTGTCCGATGCCCAGGCGGAGCAGGGGGGCCCGGAGGCGGGTCCATGGACCGGCACCGAGGCACTGGGGAGGACCCGGAGGCGATGGCCGAACCAGAGCCAGAAGAACCGCAGGCGCCCCCGGAGTTCCAGCCAAGGCGGGTGAGGGTGAGCCAGGGGGCAGGGCGAGTGGGACCCCGGCCCGATGTCTATGTTCCCTTCCCTTGTGGGACACTGACAGCCGGGAACCTTGTCGGGCTCCACCTCCTTTGGGTAGAGGTGGAGGAGTCTGTTCCCCACTAATGTTCTTGGGGCCCAGCAGGTAGATCCCGAGGGGTCCCATTTGAGCTCCTTCTCTTCTTCCACCGTGAGAGGAGGAGCGATGGTGCTGCAGTCTGGGACCTCCTCGGGGACAGAGAGAGAGTTCAGGGAAATGCGGATCCAGGGCTGGAGTGGTGGCCGCTGCAGCGGGCAGAGCCTCAGGCGCGGCAGCGGCGGCAGCAGCAGCGGGCGGAGCCGGAACCTCGGATGGAGCTTCTGCGGCAAAGGCGGAGCCGGGACCTCGGGCGGAGCAGGGGAGGCGGCCGAAGGCACAGGAGGCACTGGGGAGGCGGCCCGGTGTGGGAGCTTTGGCATCCGCGGGATAGCATCCCATACGGACCTGGCACCTTTAAGGGCTAGGTGCGTCCCAGAAAAGGAGTGTGCTGTCAATGAGGGCGGTGAAGCGGCGGGCAACCAGTCCGAGCAGGTGCGAAAACTGCAGGGTGAAGAATCCGGTGGGGGTCCTCCTGACACCGGACCGAGGAAGCAGCGGAGAGATGAACAGCCCCCAGGAATACCTCCGTCGTATTTTCCTTTCTCCACTTCCGCCTCTTCCTCCTGTTTGAGGCAGCGGGTTGTGGAGTCTGGGGCACTTCTGGAAGCGGAGACAGGAGACCGAATGGCATGCCACAGTCAGTGGCCCACCTGCCTTATATTTGCTTCCGTGACTCCACGTCTCAGCTGCTGCAGGTCCTCATGCACCTCGTCTGTGAGGTGCGTATCATCGGATAGGGATAGCTCCTCGAGCATATCCCTCGCCCGGATCGCAAGAGCGTGCAGCCCGGGGTCCTCCCTCACCTCTGGTCGCTCAAGCCAATATAGGATTTCATCCACCAAATTGAGGTACTGCTCCTTGGTTAGGGTCGGCATCCTGTGCGTGAGGTCTGTCATTCTGTCACAAGCTGTGGGACGCGAGGCAGGGAAGCAGGCGAAGGGAAGCCAGAGCGAGGTAAAATAAAAGGGTTTAATCAGGGAACATAAGGGCACAGGGGAAAACAACACGGAAACTCCAGTAACAATACAATGACAGACCTCGGGAAACAAAGTCTGACGTGGACTTAAAAACATTGAACTAATACGGACAATTGAAAACAGCTGTAAAACACTGGGAATCAATATTAGGTTAACAGGGGGGCATGACACACACAAGGATCGGACGGAGCTGGGCATGACGCACACCCTCTTTTAGATTGCTAAACTGTGAGTCTTAGCTTGACCCCACTGGGTGACACCACTACAGCACAATACTACAAGATGCACTGGGCCCCTGCTGGATCCAGCTCTCCCGTACAATTTAAGCACCCCAACAGACCAAATGTCAATCAGAAGTGATACTCTGAGCTGCTTGTGTTTCCCAAAGACACCCTGAAGTTCAAACGTTTTTTTTTTTAAATGCTGAACCGTGGATTCCTGTTAAAAGACAACAGACCTCACCAGCAGTGTGGAATATCACCTTGAAATGAAATTTAATTGCAAAGACTGTTTTGCAAACAAGTTATCTGTTTTTTCCTCTGATTCTGCAGTTTTTTATAACTACTTCAGCAACTTAGAACCCTGTTTACTATCACTTCAGAAAACCAGTTCGTGGTTTTAAATGTGAAACCATGGAAGGCAGAGATTTGAGATGCCTAAACGGATAATTTTTCTGCGTAGATCGACACAGTGCTGTTAATATTGGAAACAATTCTCTCTCTTAATGTCTATTTTATGTACAAACTATGGATTATTTCTAATTACTACTAGTTCACTACTCGTCAAATGAACAGTGCTTTTTTTGGACTAACTGGGATGTATCGGCTACTATTCTCAATGGTTTTTGGCATTCTTTTCCTTTTGGAAAAACAGGCTTGTTTCTTCCTACTTGTTTGTAGGACATACAACTTATTCTACAAAATGTTACTGCCTAAAATATGTATACAGTACCTACATTTTAATTATTTACCTCACTTCAGTCCGTGTGCCAGTGTTCTTCAAGCTATGCTTTGAAGTCCAACTGAAGGGATGGTCAATCAGAGACTCGTGTTTTGCCACATGATTTGCTCCACCACATATTGTTGATCTTTTCTAAACATTAAGAAATTAATGTATGCATTTTAAATAAGGAATGAAGTCTCAATATTGACCTAAATAAAACTAATTGTAACTCATTAGTAATGAATGTGGCGTTACTGACTTCTTCCACAGGAGTTACTAATGATCAAGAACAGTATTATAAAGTGAAACACACTAACTCATTAGTAATGAATGTGGCGTTACTGAGTTTCTATTTTTCACAAACATTTGTTGAGTTCTTTTTAAGGGGTTAATAAGAAGTGAAGTGTGAAAGGCTGTGAATATTAACTGTTTTTTAACTATTTGACCCCAGAAAAGCAATTCAATGTTTTACACGTGGAACCATGGAACTTCAGAAATTGACTGATTACTGAAAATTATACTAGTTTTTTTTAATGGAAAAATTATTGGTCTGGACTGGGGGCCCAATCGGCATGGGGCCCGAAATCTTTAGTAACGCCCCTGGCCGTGATACCAGTTAATGTGCAGCATTTTTGTAGAAATATAAGCAAGTGTCCAAAGGTTCTCTGTAAGCCCTGTATTTGCATTTTTTACCACTACTCACATTCCTGCGTAGAGTTTGCATCTGTAAAACCGGAATTATTGTAGTGTTTTTAAAATGGGTGGAAAATGCAGATTCCTTTCATTCCGTACAATTACATTAAAAGCAGCGATGTGGCCACTGCATGCTTATAGGATGGGCCCTGTAACTGCTGCTGGACCAACTGCCTCGCAAAATTCTTTAAAATGTTATTTTTTAACAACTTTCTTGGAGACAGAAGCTGGTCTCCTTAGGTACCAAGGCATATGCTTGGAGAAGGTCTTCATTTGCAAGATCCACGTATAATAATATACAACCAATAATAAAATAAAATTCAGGTAGCCCAGTTCATTTTTGCCTTGTAGTCTTTGTGAATGCCCTGCCACATTTACAATGGGATTGAGCCCGTAATGCTGGAAAACTGTGTTCCCAGTTTGTTCCCGTAGGCCTGTTCTGTTTTTGCCAACTTTTTATAATGCTTTTCTTCTACAATTGCGCGTCTCTGGACTGGTACGCTGCAGTGTGTCTTCATCAAATTGTGGATGGCTCTGATTTCTATTAGGGGAAATGTGTGTAATGTTTCCATGGGAATGTTTCCACCTTGGCAAAGCACATTTTAATGAATCACGTGACGACTGAAATCGCAACCCCGCTGACAACCTATATTTTGAGCGGTAAGCGTTTTTCTGTTCGTATAGGTGTCGATTATAAGGCGTAAGCTTTCGTAGGCCTGCACATTAATGTATAAAAAACAACCATCAATTGTACCCAAATTTCTCCCACTCTTAAAATTACATGAAGACTGACTTCTGTCAGAAACGTGAAACTGAAACCAAATGCAAGTCTTATATTTTGTACGTTAAATCGGTTCCCTCTCGGTAAGGACCCATAATATAGTAAAGGATTTTAACCTCTTATAATGGGTGTTAATGGAGAGTAAAATGCTTGACGTACAAATGACCCCTTATGCTACACGTTAAAACTTTTCAGAGATTCTGTCAGCGCATATAAACTCACCTAAAGGATTATTAGGAACACTTGTTCAATTTCTAATTAATGCAATTATCTAATCAACCAATTACATGGCAGTTGCTTCAATGCATTTAGGGGTGTGGTCCTGGTCAAGACA
>JABFEA020000001.1:41684622-41706565 GCA_019775915.2 Cyphomyrus plagiostoma
AACTGCAAGATGCTATCCTATCAATATGGGCCAACATTTCTAAAGAATGCTTTCAGCACCTTGTTGAATCAATGCCAGTTAGAATTAAGGCAGTTCTGAAGGCGAAAGCGGGTCAAACACCGTATTAGTATGGTGTTCCTAATAATCCTTTAGGTGAGTGTGTGTATGTGTATATATATGTGTGTGTGTGTGTGTGTATATAATTATTTATATATATATATATATACACATACACACACACGGTACTCTGTTTGTGATCTGGGAGGTGACGGAAAAATTTGATTCAGCTTGATTGTTGTTCTGATCTGTTAAATCTTAAGCTCCCCCCCACCACCACCCCTGTAATGTATGAAAACAGCTTAACATAGAAGTTCGTGCTCTGCAGTCATGCTACAATATAGCACATCCACATCAGCCATTTATGGAACTTGATGTTGCTAAAGTTGGGGACAGTTTTGGTGTTTAATGGTGTATTTTTCACACCAATTTGTTAATCATTTTGCTTATAATGGGCCTAATGGAGAGCCTTTTCACTTTAAGCTATTAGAATGTAAATTTCTTCCTTAAATCTTAAGCCTGGCTTGTTTTCCCCCTCTTTTCGAACAGGGGACGCCTTGGTAGTAAATGGTGTAAAACTTTAATGGAAGACGATGATTAATGGCTATCCAGGAAGAGTGTTTACGCAGTTATGAGTATCGTACACAGCGCCATACGCGGTGTGGTCGATGGTGATAACCAGAGAAGAGAATTAACCGATCCGCATTTGATCACCAGGCCTTGCAAGTCAGGGGTACAGCACGTCTCACATCTGTGCCCCACCTAGGCTTATTTATAAGAAAGCAGGCACCTCCTTCTCCTTTATTCCCCGACGATTCAGGCCGCTAAGTCGTACCACCCGGCAGCTTCGTATAAAACGCTTAGTTGTTATACAGCTCTGCTAGGTTAAACTACAACTTTGACAATGGTTGAATATTCACAGAAAATGCAGTGCATTTGGGAGTAGGTGTCTGCAGCGTTTCATCATCACCTGACGTGTTGCCAGGTGGTGAACGTAGACAGGTAGCGAATCCAATCTACAATGTGAATAACAAATATTGAGCTCCTATTCCAAGCATTAACCCCGTTTGCCGATCGAAAGTGGTGACCGCTCCCGCAGACCTGACAAACTGAAGTAGTTTTGCGAAGAACTGCACGCAACAAGTCGTCGCAATCCAGCACGACGTGTATGCTCGTTAAGAAATTATAGTGTCCATTTTGTCCGGGCCACTGGGAAGTGGGAAGCACCAGAGACCAAGCCCATCGCACCTGCGTTCTTCTGCCGTTGCCTTTGCTGAATCATGCTAGTTAGTTGAGTGAGGCACAAGTGTCATGGGGGACGCGGTCATCTCTTTCGGGAAAGACTTCTTGGTCGGCGGTGTGGCCGCAACTATCACCGAAATTGTAACGGCACCAATTGAAAGAGTGAAGCTGCTTCTACAGGTAAACCGAGTATCTCGTAGTGACGAATGACGCGCGCGCCCGTCGGCGTATAATGCAGCCGGAGTGAGAAGCATCACGAGACTGCAAACAAGCGCTATCGCCTTTCTGCTATATTTATTAAAATTGCTGACGAAAACCATTAATCTGGTATGTTGATGCAGCCACAATATCGGCTTTCTCCTGGAGAACGGGGGGTCGCTTGGCTGTAGCCCTCCATCAGTAGATCATATTTCACTATATACCACAAGCTCTGAGCTGTGTTCGAAGTGAATAGCAATTAATGTTTCCAAAAGCCATGGACATACGATACGATGTCCTTCATTTATTTAGGAAAAAATTACCAAAATCTGTGTTTCTAGTCAAAGGCAATAGGCCTGTCTGACAGTGTTGTATGTCATCTGCCTTGAGATGATGATAATAATGCAGAGGGTATTTTGGAAACGAGATATTTGCAGTTTTCCCTGACTGCCTTTTTTGACCGATTTCATTAGTCTACAACTATTTTTCTTTAATGGTAGTTTCACTGTTGTCTCAGATCAGTGTTTTCTTGTTGGTGAAGTTCATGGTTTAAATGTGGAAGCGTGTAAGCTCATATATGGACACGTCTTTATGAGCCGCCTAAATGAAAATCCAAGGAAGTAGGCTACTATAGTCTACAAAAATGGAAGCGCTTTAAAAAACGGTGAAGGAAGACTGAGGAGCCTGCAAGTTTCATCTGCAGAGATTGAGAATGTTGGGGACAAAATGATGGTAATTATAGGATATAAAATACATCAAAGTGGCTTAATATACCTGTACTGAATATTTAAGATATTATATTTTAAGAATATACAGGCCTAGTAAACGTGTATATTTGTTTGAAAACTGTACATTTTAATGTAAGATGGGCAATTTTTATTTAGTGAAAATGATTAAGAATTAAATAGATATTTGTCGTAACTGTGCTTGATTACGTTACCAGAACCGTTTGCGCTGCCGTGAGGTGCATCTGAAACGCTCCAACACCTCGTCGCATCACTTTTCTAACTAGAAAACTACGAAGTTTCCGTGATGCCACATTTCTTCTCGCGATAAGTAGGAAGACCGCTGTTTTCTTTTATTCTCGGTCATTGCCAGCTGCCTTCAGCTGTATCGCCTTTTCTTGACTGACGGTAGTTTGTTAAATCGGCACTTCTGATATGGCGGACGTGGCGTCTCTTTTGCGAAGGACTTCTTAGCTGGCGGTATGGCTGCTGTAGCGCCTACTGAAAGAGTGAAGAAGCTACTCCTGGTAACGCGAGCCTCTCACGGAGGCGGGCAATGCAGCGCTGCTGTTTGCGCATTTATCCAGCCGCAGTGAAATGCTTGGCAAAGCTGCACACCTCCCCTGCAGTGTTTTACTTGTACGTCTTTGGTTTACAGTCTGGTAGGTTGCTGTCGCAGCCTGGTCGTCACTCTCCTTGAGAAGACCGCGGTTAAGTTAACTGAATATCGAATATGAGGCTTTCTAGCTTTAATAACTTCACGGAAGGTGGGACGTTTTTAATCACAGAATTGTGTTGTCAAGTACACAGCGATGCACACCGATTATTTTTGCGCCTCAAACCATTTCGTTATTTGTGCAAAATGAAAATCGTGTTAATAGCTAATAAAATAGGTGCTGGCAGCTGTAAGGACATGGTGCTTTAGCATTTTGGGCTCATGGCGACTGATGCACACCCATCATTCAATTTTTGAATGTTCGAATGTATTATTATAATGTGCAATGGGGAAATACATGAATGGGTTAACCCTTTAGTGCATTGCCCCTATGCCAATTAATATAGAGCGAAAGTTATTCTGAAAACCCAAGGGGTGTGCATTGTTCCTTGTAGTCCACTGATCAAAGCACACTTCACTAGAAGTGCCTGTCTTGTCTAGTTTTAAAGTTATTAACCCATTCATGTATTGTAAGTGAAACGTGGACTAAATACAGAGGACTAACGACAACAACCAGAAACAGCTGATCACATGGGGATCCCACACGAATTTAATGGGGCTTGGCACACGGAAGGAACGAACGACCGGGGCAGGACATTGTTTTAAACTTTACACATTGTTTGGATAGATTTATCTTCTTACTTTACAAATTACTGTTTTGATAAATGTGCTTAGATGTGTTTAGTACAGTATATGATCTTGTTTTATCATGTTCATTTTGTGTTTAAATGCTAAAAACATTTTGGTGTAATTTTTTTCTTATGGGGAAAATTCGATCAGAACTCGAAGTTTTTAGGGTTCAAACCCGAGTTCTGAACGGATTAAGTTTAAGATCTGAGGTACCACTGTATTTCATTTTATTCTTTTCTAAGTTCTTATTTTGTCAGCTGCAAAGATTTTCATTGAATTTTGTTTCTAGTGGTTAATTTATTTAGCTTGACTGTGACTTTTTTTCAGAGGTAGTTTTATTGTGGTGGTAATATAAAGTAAAGATTTTTTCAGTGCAGATGGTAGTATGTTTTCTTTGACACAAAGTCAAATTATAGAGAGATCTGTTAGACCTCATCCCAAGACACAAATAGCTTGCTTGATTTATTTGTTTATTTATTTGACATTGCCTGAATAGACTCTTGCTCTCCTATGTTACTCTCCTGATTGACAGTTCAATTCACCTCCCTCTCCATCATCTGTGCAGGTGCAACATGCGAGCAAGCAGATCAGCGCAGACAAGCAGTACAAGGGGATCATCGACTGCATCGTGAGGATCCCCAAAGAGCAGGGGTTCGCCTCCTTCTGGCGTGGCAACCTGGCCAACGTCATCCGCTACTTCCCTACGCAGGCCCTCAACTTTGCCTTCAAGGACAAATACAAGCAGGTCTTCTTGGGCGGTGTGGATAAGCACATGCAGTTCTGGTGCTATTTCGCCGGGAACCTGGCGTCGGGTGGCGCTGCGGGGGCTACCTCGCTCTGCTTCGTGTACCCACTGGATTTTGCCCGAACACGCCTGGCAGCAGATGTAGGCAAGGTCGGGCCATCCAGAGAGTTCAGTGGGCTGGCCGACTGCCTGCTCAAAATTTTCAAGTCTGACGGCCTGCCAGGTCTATACCAGGGGTTCAACGTGTCAGTACAGGGCATCATCATATACAGAGCTGCTTACTTCGGTATCTATGACACAGCTAAAGGTGAGCGATGACACACGCTTGTCAGCGTGAAGTACCCACCCTCGCAAAGCAAAATGCTCAGTGTCTGTTATAAACGACTAACAGGCCTCATCCCACCTGGGTTACAGAATGAGCTGTTAGAGGTAACCAGTGCTGAGAAATAATGATTGCTTAGAATACAGAAACTTATTTAAGTTGTCTTTCCCTGTACCACAGCTGTTCTGCTTCATTAACCAATAATATTTTATCTAAAGAGGAGCCCTTTGAAAATCTTTACTGTAGTCAGATTGCAGGTATACCTCTTAAAAACGCACTAAATCCTCTGTATTGTGACTGTATGGTTTTGATGAAAACATTAGTTTTAAAATCGGCACGTAATAAAATGATTAATCTGGACTTAGCTGGCCTGTTAGCAACTGAGGAGTGATGGGCCCGGACTGCTGCTGTATTGGCAGGCTTGCTCCCAGACCCCAAGAACACCCACATGGCGATGAGCTGGATGATCGCGCAGACTGTGACCGCTGTGGCAGGGGTGCTGTCATACCCATTTGACACTGTGAGGCGGCGTTTGATGATGCAGTCGGGCCGCAAAGGAGGTAAATAACCTTTATTAAAAGAGACTCTTGTCAGGTTCTACACAAAGCCACTCTTTATCTTGGAGATATCGTACTTTGTGATCATGAGCCAACTAAAAGTGAAGCACCCAGATGGTAGAAGGTGGGGGAAATTAAGTGAATCTGTACATGGTGAAAGGTCATGTGACTGTATTGCAGTGATTATAATGTGAGATCAAATGGACAACAGAGTTGGCAGTATGGGTACACTGCTGGTCCCATGTCAGTAGGGTGTGGCACCCCCCTGGGCCTTGGTACATGTGGCGATGTGAAAGGAATTAAGGTACAATCGCTGTAACCTGTAGCTGGTAATGCAGAACCAAGATTCATCGCTGAACATGGTACGATACCACTCATCAGTCCCTACCTCCGGGTTACCACTCCAAATGCAACAGTCTCTGCACTGGTGTTAACAGCAGCCTACGCATGGCACCATGAACACGTAATCCGGCTGTCGTTGAGTCATGGTGCAGGATGACATGGGGTGTTGTGGAGAGTCCAGTACCTGTGTCTGGATAGCAGGCGCAGATGTCATGGGGTTCTGTAATGCTTGGCGCACAATACGACGATCTTCCTGTGGTGTGGTCTGTCTTGGGTGACCGGAACCCGGATGCCCTGTGTGGGTGCCCTCACCTGCCCGTTGTTTCTAACATTGTGTGATCTACATGCCCCACATGTGTGGGGCAACTGCACAATACGACCACCCAGCCGCATGCAGACCCACAATGCGACTCCTATCAAACCCCGTCGAGTGCTGGTAATTTCAAGTCAAATCATTTGCATTCCCATCGCTGGTTTGCACGTGTACTAAGTTACATCCAAATTGGACCATCACTTCTGGGTGTCTAACTTTATTTTGTCACTGGGTATATGTAATCTCCATCCATCCATCTGTTTGAATAAATCCCGCATAGCATGGGTATGTCTGACTTTCTGTCCTCCGTACACACAGCCGATATTATGTACACCAGCACGCTGGACTGCTGGCGAAAGATCAGCCGGGACGAAGGCCACAAGGCATTCTTCAAAGGCACCCTGTCCAACGTGCTCCGAGGAATGGGCGCGGCCTTCGTGCTGGTCCTGTACGATGAATTCAAGAAGCTTGTCTGATTGGACCTCACTTGTGTTAGCGACTCGGAGTGAAGAGACATATGTTTAAGAAGTAATGTTACCATTAAAGATCCGTTTTGAGTTTACAAAACTTTTTTTTTTCTAGTACTGTGTCATAGTGGCAAAAAGCCTCAATCCGCTGACCTGTGAGATGTCCTTTTAATTGCTGTACTTTTATGTTGTAACATTTTTTGCACATTTTGACCATATGTGTCTTAATTTTAAACATGGGCATTCTGAGATAATAAACATTTTAAACAATATGGTGGTACTTTGATGTTATTTGGTCATGTAGTTTGTTTTTTACTTAATGGAATAATGATACGTTATTGGTCTCTGTGGGGGAATTCTCTTTTCACCAACCTCTTCTTGCTCTCCAAGAGACTCACAGACAGGTGACAGTGAGCTTGGAGGTGACAGCATGCGGTCAGCCAGCGCGCAGCACCACATGCAGCTGGGGTCTAAGGGCAGGTGAGAGGGAGGCCTGGGCATCCCTGCTTGGACTGCTGCCTCTACAAACCGACCCTGTATAAGCAGTAGATGATGGGTAGGTCGGTCTGCCACTGATGGATAATTTTATTTTACTGTCTCTGATATTTTTGCCAAAACGGTACAATACCAACAGTAATTTAACAGTGCAATAAGCACATTTCTTAATTTTGACTAAATTTAATTCGCGTTACGTGTAGCCGGTAATTCCCGAGTAACCTTGTTCATCACTACCTTTTCTCTACTTGCTGAAATGTTCCTCCAGGTGGTGCCAAAGACGCAGGATTGATGGGCTCTAGCAAAATCTCAGTGAACCTCAATTTTCCAGTTAACGGTGCATGGACACCCTGGCAGGTTCAGGGGGGCACAGGGAATATGTACAGTTACAAATGATACAGTAATAGCAGGACGGAGGCCCAAGGTGACATTTTGTCAAGGGACCCAAAGTTTCTAGCTACGCTTCTTGTTCAGCCTTTATCATTATGGCCCTTTTCCTGTCTTAGCCATTGGTAGAGCTGATATTTGCAATTTTAGAAGCTTTGGTTGTTTATCTTGCTGAGGGAGATTACATCTGAAATATATATGAAAAATGTTGAGGTGAGTGCACACATTTCTCTAGGATTATGCTGTGACTACTTGTAAGAGCAGGGGTGCCCAATCTTATCCGCAAAGGGCTGGTATGTATGCAGGTTTTTGGGATAACCTGTAGGTCAGCTGTCCAAACCCAGGTGTGAGGACTCTTCAACCAATCAGTCCTCTAATCAGTAATCTAATTAGGAAGTTGCAGCGAAAACCCGCACACACAGCAGCCCTTTGCGTATAAAATTGGCCACCACCTGTGTAAGAGAATGTGCTTTTTCTGAGGGAAGGGTAATGTTAGGGGGCTTCATACCAGAGGCCGGCAGGAACACAACATCAGCAAAAGAAGCCTAAAATGGAGAAGTGCTGATTTAAATTTAGCCGGGCATAAAGCAAAAAGTTACAGCGACAAACCCTTGATTCTCAGAAACCGTGGAGTGAGACAGCACATGTAGATACTGATTGAATTAAACCTAATGACACACAATGAAATATCCATTGTAAGTCTGGTTAGCTGGCTGTAAATGTGAGAAATGTATAGAATACAATTAAATAAACCCATAGACAAAATGTGATTGACATCCATATTAGTTTTAAATGATGGTTTATGGGGATAAATGAATTTTAATCTTCTGTGGAAGATTACGAACCTGTGGTTGAGGTTACGGTTTGCAAATATTATCTTTAATACCCGTGAGCTGGAAACGTCACTATACTTAAGAATGTGTGGGTGATCCTGTATTTGCAGGTACATTTGGGGGCCGAAGTCATTATTTTTGGCATGCTTTGTTCAAATGCCATTATTTTTCTGATTTTAGTCATTTGTTACTCACTTATATGGATCATAAGATGTCACCATGGCCATATGGCCATAACATTATTGTACGTTGTTAAAAATGTGTCCTATGCAGCTGAAAAACATGATTTCTTGTCGTCTGAACTGGTCAGTAGTGTTTGTCCATCATGTACTACTGTGAAATAAAAATATTTTGCATTACTTTTCTTTTGATAACATTTCATGTATTCAATTTTGTTTATAAGATTCCTAAATATGGGCAGGTCCAACTGGGAGGAGGCCCCGGGGCAGACCCAGGACACGCTGGAGAGATTATATCTCTGGGTCGGCCTGGAAACGCCTTGGTGTTCCCCAGAGGAGGTGGCTGGGGATAGGGAGGTCTGGGCATCCCTGTTTAGGGTGTCCCCACGACCCCACCCCAGATAAGAGGCAGATGATGGATGAATGGGTGGAAATGCCCATACAGTCAATTTCATAATTCTATTACATTTAAATTATTTAAAAGTAACTTTTTTTCTTTCCAAATGATGTGTCAGAGAATCTTGCTTCATTTCTGTTACCATCATACTTTCCCACAACAATGTACGCTACACCAAACGATACCACTTCCTCTTATTTGGTAAGATCTTATGCAACAGGATGTACGATTGCTCTTCTCAAGGAAATTATTTCAGTCTAAAATGTTACTTCGATATAAGGAAATTACCACTGATTATTGATCAGACAGATGTTTATTTAACAGTCTTTTAACCATGTGCTGTTAACATGTATGCTGGAGAGTGAAATTTTTGTCTTTAAGTTTAAAGTTGTCAGTTGTGTTACCATCAAACTGTTACTTGGGTTATTTCCACACATTGACAAATTTGTCCATAACAAAGTCAACTTATCATACAGTAAACAAATCAGTTTTCTTGAATAAATGTAAGACAGATAGCTTGTGTTTAGCATGTTCGGCGTAATGGATTTGTTAGAATTAAATATGTTTTCAATAACATACTTGAAAGATTTTCTTTAAAAATATTTTTGAAATGCAAAATGTACCTCCAATTACAACATCATTCAGAATCCATATTCGTGAATTACAGCCCTGATTAACTCTTATTAGCAGATATTTCCTAGGGTTTTCTGTGGCAAGACCAAATTCTTAGCATTTTATGTCCTTGCCAAATATCCTTGTGTAGACTAGTCTGTAGTGATTTTAATCCGAACAGGTGCTCAAATCCGTTACAGGGAAGACTGAATTTATGTCTGTTTATTTATTCATTGTTACGCGCATTTGCAATCATACCGAGAGCGTATACTGCATTTAGATAGACCTTCATTTTCTTTACGAGAATATCTAGGCTGACGTTTAATTGATTTTAATGAAAACCATGCAAGTCAATCATCTTAACTTGGATCAAAAGGCCAATGCGATTTGCTGTAATGGCTATAATTCCGTGTAATCTTTAGTAATACGAAGCTCCACTGGCCGTCTAGCGTACTGTACTTGTCAGATAAATACAAAGCCCATGTTCTTCCAGTACAATTGCGACATGCTGCACTGGGAATCCACCTGCAAGTAATTACGACATCTTACTAGAGCTTTTAAATTAGCGTACAAAAACCGGCAGGAATCTCGCAACCACTTCCATGTGTGCTACGTCAGACAACCATATCTTCTGGAATAGCGGGACATAGGCCTATTGTGTAGGCTTTAAAATGTTAGTTTGCTCTACGCTGTATAGTCGTCCTTAAAATTACCTTTGATATTCTTCAGTAATGATATTGTTCTACAATACCGATTGCAAAATGTTGTAACTAGTAGCCTACCTGGCGTCGTGCAACGTAAATGTCATCGTGCGGCAAGTGGTGATCGTAACACTAAGACTTACATTTACAGTGAACTAGATCGCCACTGTATTCATTTGAAGAAAACGCGCAATTAGCCACATTTTTTCAATTACAACGCGGTTACCGATAATTGCGTATTTGGGCATATATTGCTACACTAATATGTAGCCTGTTTTTAATATCGGGACAGAATAATATATATTAAATTGTAGTATCTGTGATAAGTAAACACGCTTATTTCTATGCTTAAGTAGACAGTTTATGAAGTATAATTTCAGGTTTTCACATATTTTCACCATAACTGAGTAGTAATTCTGTGTGTTTAGTAGGCTAGCTCAATTTGTGAAGATTCTATATGACAAAATATAACAACAGTGATACATTCCCCTGCGCAAGACCAGTGCTGGGAAAAAAAATGAATTACAAAAAACTACAGGCGGATTTTGGCTGTATTTTTTTTTTTTTTAGGAAATGACATTTCTTGCTTGAAATTATTGTTCTTCCTCTGTGGTTCATGGTTACCTGCAAGGAAATACATGTAGTAATCATTGATTTGCACAGAAAATGACTTCATAGGCAAGGATATTGCTGCTAGTAAGATTGCACCTAAATCAACCATTCATTGACTCATCAAGAACAGGGGTGTCAGACTCCAGTCCTGGGGGGCCGAAGCCCTGCACATTTTTGGGTTTCCCCTCGTTTAGCACACCTGATTCAGCTCTTTGCACCTCCTTGTGCTAATTACCACACAGCTCTTCAGCTGAATCAATTGTTGTGATGAAGGCTTCAGGGCACCCAAAAATGTTCAGCAAATGCCAGAACAGTTGATTCAGCTGTGGTACCAGGGCAGCACCAGCGCAGAGCTCACTCAGGAATGGCAACAGTCAGGTCTGAGAGCCTCCCCAGACCTTAATCCCATTGAGAACTTGTGGTCAATCCCCAAGAGGTGCATGGACAAACAAAAACCCACAAATTCTGACAAACTCTAAGCATTGATTATGCAAGAATGGGTTGCCATCAGTCAGGATTTTGCCCAGAAGTTGATTGACAGCATGCCAGGGTGAATTGCAGAGGTCTTGAAAAAGAAGGGTCAACACTGCAAATATTAACTCTGGATAAACTTAATGTAATTGTTAATAAATGCTTTTGACACAAAATGCTCGTAATTATACTTCAGTATACCATAGAAACACTCAAGCAGCAAACTTTGTGAAAACCAATATTAGTATCATTCTCAAAACTTTTGGCTACGACTGTAGTCAGTTGTAATTTAGGGGGTGGTAGCGGGTCGCGGGATTGGCGCCCCTACTGGTAGGTCAGTTTATGTCTGACAGATGGGGCATCCTCTTTGGATTTCGCCGACCCAGGGGCGGAAATAAATTTCAAACGTATAATTTTACTACCTGGCTACATGCTTCATAGGTAGCCAACACATTTTGCGAGGGGAGGGGAGGGGTGATGTTTCAAAATCCTATTGTAATAACTGCCTACGTGCCTGTATCTGGGTACATGTTGGCAAATGGACAATAAAACATAAATCATATACATTTGCTATCAATATTTCGTTCATGTTTGTACAATATCAAAATAAATAGTGAAATTAGCGTTTTTATGCCTCCTGCAGCTTGCCTGTGTGGACGACCAAAAATGTATGCGCGCATTTTGAAATGAGATGAGTGATTACAGTAAAAGAAGCGGGAATTTCTGTCTGGCTTTCCTGTAATATTTTTGTGTTCGGTCTGTCTGTCTGCCAGCCAATCTGCTTGTTGTCTTACCTTTCATAGAAGCGTGTTTGTGTGCCGGTTTTATGGTAGACATAGAATTATTAAGCGTTGGAGTAAAATGCCCCCGAAAGCAGAGTCTGGAAATTCCCAGCAGACGCAAGCAAATCTACGTACATAATTCTATGACGTATATATATCCGCTTTGTCGATCTTAAAACCTAAGCATTATAAAGATGTGTTGGTTGACTTTAATTGAGTTTTCAAAATGATAATATTAATGGGCACAATGTGTAAATTACGTTTTATTTTGATTTTTGATTTTTGATTTGATTTTGCTACAAAAGTATAAATTTTACACCACTCTCTTCCTAGTCACACGTATCGCAACTTCCGTGCAGAATGCTTTCCAGTAAGAGAAGTGAAACTTTTTCGCTGTTTTTTTGCACTTCATGAAAGAAGCTAAACGTGTTCGTGCTGGCAGGACATCCAAACGGAAAGGCAAGTTTTGGAGTTTGGTAGTACTAGTTACTTTACAGATCGTGTTTAACATCGGAATTATTTTCACTTTTCTAATCATTGAGAATATTAAAATGCACCGTGTGTTACAGTCTGTTTTACACAATGTGTTACGATTCTTATAGTATTGGGATACAGGAGAAAGCTTAAAACACTATTTTAATCAATGGTTAGAGATTTTTTGCGATTTTCTCAGTGAGGCCAGATGTCTTACAATATTTAACTGGTAAGGAAGAAGAGAAGGAAAAATCTGAAAGTAGGCTATAGTAAATTAGCAATTATTCAGGTTTTCGAATTTTTAATTTTTTTGGTTTGTCATGGTTTATAATGTGACATGCTTGCTACCAGTCATCAGAGTGATAAGTCTTTTTACAGAAAGCATAATATCACTCTGTTTGACAGGACGTAGCATGGCCCAAAGCGTTCTTCTGTGGGTCCTCTTAGCCGCACTGGGCGCTTCATATTTTCTGAAAGGTGCGTAAGTCGGTCAGCTATCGTCAATGAAAGAAAACATCCAAGATCGCATGTCCGCCATGTACAACTGACTTCAGTAGAGCTTACATAGAATTAAACGTATTTCAGATGCAGAGGCAGAAGTCTCAAAAACCGACGGGGAGGACGATGAAGACTATGAGGATGACGAAGACTATGAGGATGACGAAGACTATGAGGATGATGAAGACTATGAGGATGACATTGTAAGAGACACTCAAAGTAGAATATCCTAGCTATGCCATGCGAGCTATCTGCATATTTCTTGCTTCAAATTGCATTGAAATGTTTACATCTGAAAAGTATATGATGGTGAAAGTCTACACACACGGGGGCTTTGTGTGGCTCAGTGACCCAGCCTCGATGCCTGTGATTGGAAGGTTGCCAGTTCCAGCCTGGTCTTGACACAACTGCGGGTCCTTGAGTAAGGCCCTTAACCCCCAGTTCCCTGGATGCTGCTATGGGTGGCTGCCCTTCACGGCCAGCTTGCTCTCACCTGCAGAAAGCAAATTGGGGGAGGTGTAAAGAGAATTTCCCCCAGGGGTCAATAAGGCATCTGTTATTATTAAACTGAAAGCTTGTTGCATATTAACACTCAAAATGTAGAGAATATCACAACTAAAATGTTCAATTCCACCACAGTTTGAAGTCACCCTTTTCTTGAGGAACCAAAGTGGATATATGGTCAAAATAAATTCTTCAAGACTTCCTCAAGTTGATTATGAAAACTTCACAAAATCAAACTACTTGGAGAGTAAGATATATTTTATATCCCATTCAACTTTGTCACAGAAAGGTTTGAAGGACAGTATATATGTGACCGATAATTAGATGTAGCGGGTACTATGAAATAAAATGTTGTTGATTATGGTTTAGACTACAAGACATAAGCAATGCAGTTTGTTTCAGTTCATGGTATTCCTGTAAGCATGGGAGGGCTTCCTCTGAAAAACCTTTCCTGCATTGTGTACAACCATCAACACCTGCAGTGTTCCTGGGCTGCCCTGAAGTGGCCCTCGGATGCTCAGAGCTCCCTCACTGTCAGGTAAACACTGCATGTCACTGCGGCTCCCTCGCCATGTGCTTCTTTATCGGTAATAGAGGGGAACAAACGTACAAAAAAGTAACACTTGGAAAAACTGGGATAGAGCAGAGAATCTGCAGCATTGAGCAGTGCAGAATGAGGGAGCTGTACAGGAGGGAGCAGTACAGAAGGAGGGAGCTGTGCAGAAGGAGGGAGCTGTGCAGAAGGAGCTGTACAGAAGGAGGGAGCAGTGCAGAAGGAGGGAGCTGTGCAGGAGGGAGCAGTACAGAAGGAGGGAGCTGTACAGAAGGAGGGAGCAGTGCAGATGGAAGGAGCTGTACAGAAGGAGGGAACAGTGAAGATGGAGGGAGCAGTGAAGATGGAGGGAGCAGTGCAGATGGAGGGAGCAGTGCAGATGGAGGGAGCTGTGCAGAAGGATGGAGCTGTGCAGAAGGAGGGAGCTGTACAGAAGGAGGGAGCTGTACAGAAGGAGGGAGCTGTGCAGAAGGAGGGAGCTGTACAGAACGAGGGAGCTGTGCAGATGGAGGGAGCTGTGCAGAAGGATGGAGCTGTGTAGAAGGAGGGAGCTGTACAGAAGGAGGGAGCTGTGTAGAAGGAGGGACCTGTACAGAAGGAGGGAGCTGTGTAGAAGGAGGGAGCTGTGCAGAAATATGACCAACTAGACTTTACACAATTGTTGACATATTACGATGAGTTAGGCCTTTACTTAACTTGACTTAATGTATTTCACTTAAGCAGTTCCCACCATGATATTCAAAGTATTGTGAACATTATTCTGAACTTACTAACTTTCATTAAGTCCTATTAAAGTGTTTTCCATGTCTACAGCTAGAATAACTGACTGATATTCTTCTGCCTTCAGACAGCCAGGCCACAACACCACAAACTGGGACTGTCCCACCAACACAAACGGAAATGTTGTGAAATGCCAGGCTATAATTAATTATGAGTCATTATACATGAATTTACAGATCAATGTGTCACTCCCAGATGTGTGGTACCTCTATTCTCAGAATTATGATGTAAAAAACATTGGTAAGGATGTATTAATACATATCTGCTTTCTGGAATGTTACATAGAAAGACATTTTGCATATATTTACATTGGGTATGTCTTTTTTTCCAGAAAAGCTTAATCCTCCCCAGAATATATCAATGTCAGGTGTTTCTAAAAATATCATAATCAGATGGAACCCTCCATCCAGCATTGATGACAATTGCTTCAATTACCAGTTAAAAATCAACAATAATTCTGAGGTAATGTTGCCGTCTGTCTAATTTGTGTATATGCATTATATTGCCGGCTTCATTGCTTTATAGTAGCAATAATAGTGTCTTTGTATTTTCATTGATCAAAAGTATTGATTTGCACCTGTTTCTCGTCGTGTTCACAAAGGTTTCTTGTAGGTACTTGGCTTCTGAAAAGGATTTGTAGTTAATGCTTATGTTCACAGGAAAATGTTTCTGTAACTTTTTGAGAAATTGCTTTCAGCTAAGTTGGTCAGATAATTTGATGCAGACATATCAATTCACTCCACAGGGAAATACAGGGAAGATCTGTAACCCTCTCTGTAGCCACATATTTTCATAATTAGGAAGCTTGTGTCTGAATTTTCAAATCTGTTTTTAGGTTATTAATATCACTACACAAATGGACTATACTATACCAGGGGCAGACCCGACGAAGAGGTATTCTGTGCAGATGAGAGTCACTAAAACTGATACTTGCAGAATAAACCACATATGGAGTGACTGGAGTGACGTGTTGGGTATGACACTTCTGCTATATGAAAGTAATGGGCATGCTGTTTCTGATATAGTCTGAGTGCCAAGTTCCTGGTTTGATTTTTAGTGGTAGAATCAACTAGGGCTCCAGCTGGGAACTAGGAATTGACTGGTGTGATGTTTTACGCGGCAGGACATATAAATATGATATGCCCATGTTCTGGTTCTATTTTCCAGTGCTGAATCCCACCAACCCCCCTGAAATAAGTCTTGTGACGATAGTCATCATGATCCTCTGTATCCCCATGTTACTGCTTTCCGTCCTGCTGCTCATCAGACTGAGGTGAGCCCCTCCTCCTGACGTGCACCAGTGTAAACAAAGTAAACACACACACATTTACACATTCACACACTCACTAACACACACATACATTTACACACACTCTCACTAACACAAACACACACTCACTAACACACATACTTACTAACACACACACATACACTAACACACACACTTACACATTCACACATTAACACACACACATTCACACATGTCACCCCTATTGGTGCTGATATAGAAAACATGCATCTGCAGAATTCGAGGAGCGACCTCAGAGTTTCAGTACAAAACTATGAAAGGGGAAGCAGCAAAAAGCTTTCTAACACAATACAACTGCACCACATCCCTCATCACTGATAAAAGACCTCTGCTGCAGGAAAGCCTGTTCAGGAAGGTGCATGTCCAGTATACTGATGAACAGATTAGTCTTATGAAGGGTGTTCTTCACAGTGAAGGACTCAGTTCCAGCCTCCATTCTCTGATTAATCTCATTCCACTAATTCACTTAAGTGCTCATTACCACCTCATCTTACATATGAACTTTTTCAATGCAAACCC
This sequence comes from Cyphomyrus plagiostoma, assembly GCA_019775915.2. NCBI lineage: Eukaryota > Metazoa > Chordata > Actinopteri > Osteoglossiformes > Mormyridae > Cyphomyrus > Cyphomyrus plagiostoma. The sequence continues at coordinate 41,701,042 of JABFEA020000001.1, forward strand.
AAAAATGAATGGAGATGTTCTTCTCTGAACTTGGCCCATTTGACACCCAACACTGACAGTATGACAAACACACAGGCAAAGGAGTGGCCTGTTCTGGGGGCAGGAAATCCTCAGGACGTAGGAGGAAAAAAAAACTAACAGAAGCAGCCAAATTATCCATTATGCAAGAAGGCTGTGCATCAGCAGGTCAAGAAATGACCAGAAATGAAAAGGAAAGTAGGTAGTATTGAGGCTAACTGTGGTCTTCATTTTGGGCTGTTTGGATCCTGTCGCTGCTCTTTGTGTGCAAGTTCAAGATTCAAAATTCGAGATACTTTGTCACGTACATAGTTAAACAAGAACAACATGTAGTGAAATGTACCCTGAGCAACCCTTAGACTGTGCAAATCAAAAATTGAATTAAGAATGTCAGCAAGTAAAAAGTAGAAGTAAGAAGAAAAAATAAGAATAAGATATACGTTCGTAAAAAAAAAAATCTTGTAAAAAAACGGTAAAATGACTGGCAGCAGTGGCTGCCAAACAAAAACTGTAAAATTACAGTAAAATGTTTTATTTTAATTGAAGTGCAAAAACATTAAATTTGCAAAAAAAAAATATTTTTTTACATAAATACACTGTTATCTTACAGTTTTTCTTAATATTATTATGATCAAATACCTTAATGAAAAGGGCAATTCCAAAAGTTCAACAAATAAATACTGTTATTTTACAGCTTTTCTTAATATTATTATGATGAAATACCTTAATTAAAAGGGCAGTTCTATAGGTTTAGAAGAAAAAACTGTTTACACTTTTTCTTCATATTATTGTGATAAAATACCTTAATTTAAAGGGCAGTGCCAATAGTTCAACAGTTAAATATTGCTATTTTACAGATATCTCCTAAATTCTTGCAACAAATCACCTTCAATAAAATGACCACACCAGAAGTTCAGCAGAGAAATACATTTATTTTACAGTTTTTTTACAAATATATTATCAAGCACCTTCAATACAGCAAAAAAATATCTGTAAAAAATATCAGATGACTGGCAGGAATGGCTGTCAAACAAAAACCATAAAATTAAAGTTTTTAAAATTCAAATTAGGTGAAAAAACTTAAATTAAGCGAAGTTTTAAAGGAAAGTGTCATTTTTTTTAAATAGCCAATTTGCAGTCAACTTCAGAGTTAGATAAGAGGGTGCATACCATTCTCTATGCTGTGCTTGCAATGCCCAGTTTGACAGTGTTAATCTGTTTTAGCATAATTCACTGGGAGTAGATGTCTAGTTATAGCCTACAACTCCTAAAAAGGATTGCATCCATTTCTAGTGAATTATGCTAGGCAAATGGTGTCAGACGGGGCATTGCAAAAAGAGATACTGCAGCGGGTACTGTTGTCCAGGAGGGCGCTCCTCTTCAAGGAGCTCCTGGCCCCGGATGGCTAGCTCCAGACCTAACGGATACTCCTGTACCTCCAGTTGTGCCAGCCAGTACACGCAGGCTTACAGCAGTTCGAGCCGATGGCGCTCGTTCTGCTGCTGCTTGTTTTCAGGGAGACTTATCATTCTGTTATGATGCATGTTGGCAAGCGGCGAAAAGGAGGGCAGTCCAGCCAGTAGTACGGGTAGACGGGGTTTATTTCGGACAACAACAACACTAGACACTTCAAACTTCAATGACAAGTCTTCCGGAAGTTACGCTGACGCAGACTAAATACACAAAACAGGCAGGCAGTAACGAGAGACAGGTGAAAACAATCGGCGAAAACGAGAGGTAACGAGGTGGGCGTGGCACACATGAGGATCGGACGGAGCGGGACACAACAGGTGTAGCTTGCACAATTTTTTTTTAAATAATGTTGCAAGCCCTCCTGACCAAACATACAGTGAAATCATGAAAGGTGACAGTACATTGTACCCCATAGAGTCATCCTCTTCTAAACTGGCAGTAGTCCACTGGATCCTTGGTGCATGAAGGAGGGTTGGGGTGGGAGAGAGAAAACAAGAAAATTAAAATTTAACATTCAAAAGAAAAGGTTAACTAGGACTCAAAGGTTTTTTTAAAAAAGAAAAAACAGTAGAAAGTCTTTCTATTTTGAGGTGAAGAGATGGGTCTCACCCAGAGGTTGAGTTCTCTGTGACTGAGACTTTTTATACTGAACTGGGTGGTTGAAAAAAATCTTGGTGTAATTTCCACAGTCCCAGTTTAACAGCTCATGGAGATGACCAGTCATCGTAAATATATATGAAGATTAAGGACGCAGGAGTGTGCGTTTGGTCCACCCTCTCAGTCCACTGCTTTATTCTGGCTGTATACAGTTGTGAACATGCAAAGGGGATACAGTCAGAGGCATCACGCCACCTTCAGAGCACAAATATGTGTCTATCAGTATAAACATTCAACATGACATTAAAACGGCTAAACAAATATACTGCAGTCAGTGCTTCAGTTCTCCATACTGAGCATACTTAAGTTCTCCAGTGTGTTCAGTTCAATCTTATACAATAAAACAATAATAAATAGATTTTTTAAAATTATAACATCCTGTGATCATATAAGTGAGATACGCACCTGAATACAATTGTGAACATGCAAAGTCAGAGCCACCACGTCTTCTCCGCTGTGTGAGGTAACAGAATAATGTGAATGCTTTCATACATTTACAAAATGTGAATATTTTAATGCAGTTCGTGCATTTATCTAACGATACATAACATATAGCGATAGATAAATTTGTACTGAATTCACGTTTTCAGTTTTCATTAAAAGGCATTGAAGTTCTTACCATGGAAATGCTGTTGGTCCAGTTTGTGCAGCGCACGTTACTCGCCGTCAAATGCTTAAGAGAAGTGGCTGTTCAAAATGAAGATCAGTGGCGCGATTTGAAAAGTGCGCCGAAGCTGCGGGCTGTGCACTGAGCTAGAAGTGGTTGGGCTGCTGTGTGCATGCGCACAGACGGTTGTCTTAGATTTCGAAGCACTGACCCAGAGCTATGACATCCTGGATAGCCTGATAGTGTTTTAAGCAATAATCAGTGCATTTTCACACTTCATGTTAACTAATTCAAAGTTCAGTTCATCCAGAAAATAATAATAAACACGTTCATACTTCACCATTTTAAGTGAGAGCTAACTCATTTTTTGCCGGTTTCAACTATGGTTTTTATGCCAATATTATGTAATACCTCACTTTAGTGCATATAAAGAATAGAAACCTGTGACGGTCCGGGAGAGCGTGCAGGGCGGTCACAGAGACGATCAGGCAAGCGGATGAAAACAAACCAGGGGTTTTATTGCTCTCGCAGACAAAGACACGTTTTATGCCGCGTCTGCCGGAACAGACGCTGGCGCAGACTTAAATACATAAAACAAGGCACACGACAGGCGAGCAGCAGCGCCACACAGGTGAAAACACTGGGTAATCACAGGAGGTAACGAGGTGGGTGTGGCACACACAGGGCTGGAACAGGACGGACGTCGCAGGACGTAACAGAAACCTATACATTTTACATAGACACACCCACAATATGCAAAAGATATGAAAGGAAAAAAAAGTGATGATGTGGTCTCATTTTTTAAGATTGTGGGGGGGGGGGGGTGGACATACAAATGCATGGATACTGCGTATATCAATCCTCTATATTTACTTATTCATGCTTTTGGAAGACATGGAGCTGTTAGTTTGCGTAAATGTGAGTGGCCGCTACTGCCTTACCTGTGCAATTTCATTCTGGATAATATTTTTAAAAGTAATTAAAAAAAGCATTCGACTTAGAAGTTAAATGTCAAAGTAATGTAAAACGAATAGGATTTACCTCAAAATTACAAAGAAAAATGCTAAATTTTTAGTATGGTCATAAATCCTTAAATTATGAATTACTTTTTAAATTACAATTAAATGTTGTGATTTTACATAATTTTGTACGTAATTTGAGAAAATGGGAAACATACAGTAAAAATTAAACAGTATTATTCCTTTTAAAAATGTGAAATACATATAATTTTTCATTACTAGCGTTATGCGTAAAATAAAGGTTGGTTTATTAATTCAGGGAGTTTTGCAGACAGCTTTTAAAAAAGAGAAACTACTATAAAAAATTATGGTTATTTTCTGTAAAATTACAATTTTTTTTACAGTGTACAGTGGTACCTCGGTTCTTGAACTCACTAGAACTCGAATTTCTTGAACAAACCAGTTTGACCTAGAACTCGATCTGAATATCAGAAGGCGAACCATGAACGCTGACCTAATATAACTTGTACGCACCAGGAAATGAGTCATACTACAATGCAATTCTTACTTGAATGCCTTTTTCACAGACTGGACAATTAACCAAATAAAGCAGCGCAACATTACAGTGACTAACAATAAATAAACCACTAACTTACGTGTACTATTGGAGCATTCATGTCATTTATTTAAACTTTATTTTACCAGGTAAATTAACCGAAAACCAATTCTCACTATTTCCGGAGAAACAGCAGATTACGCATCGGAACTGCTGGGGATACAAACGTCATACGTGTAACTAAACTCTTCAGCCAATAAGGGCAAAGGTGTGTCGTCACGGAGGTGGTTCCAGTTTGTGCAGCTGGGTGAGAGATCGCAATGCATCTAACCGTAATGCATTGTGTCAGGATAAGAATGCATTGCTTTAAGCCAGCGCTGTAAGCAAGTCGAACGCACCCAATGACTGGACTGGGGAAACAAACTGAATAGCGGACTTAATACAGAGGACTAATGACAACAACAAGAAACAGCTGATCACATAGGGATCCCCTATGAGGTTAATGAGAGGGCGTGGCACACGGAGGGAGCAGACCATCGGGGCAGGACAGGGGTAATGTTGGGATAAGATCTTTATCGTTTTGGAACCCATTAAGAAAAAAATGCTCTTCTTGTATCCTGTTCATTTAGTGTTTAAATGCTTTAAAAAAAAACATATTTAGATATCATTTTGGGGGGGGGGTCGGGAACCAATTGATTGGTTTTCCATTATTTCTTATGAGAAAAATTCAATCAGAACTTGAACTTTTTAGGATTCGATCCAGAGTCTGGAACGGATTAAGTTCGAGAACCGAGGTACCACTATATACAGAGAACACAGAGAAATATAGCTGTTCTAATATAGAAAATTATCTTAGGGTTTAAACTATACATGTGCATATAATGTTAGAGCTGTGTGTGTAAAGTTTGCATGTTCTCACCTTGTTACATGCCTTTCCTCAAACAGATGCTGTCATTGGTGTTTCTAAATTACCTGTAGTATAGGATAGTATGTATAGATGTCCTTGTAATGGACTGGCATCCTGCCCAGGGTGCACCCCAGCCGCATGCCCTGTGGCGGACTGGCATCCCTCCCAAGGTGCACCCCAGCCCCGTGCCTTGTGACGGACTGGCATCCCCCCCCAGGGTGTACCCCAGCTCCGTGCCCTGTGGCAGACTGGCATCCCCCCCAGGTTGTTCCCCAGCCCCGTGCCCTGTGGCAGACTGGCATCCCCCCCAGGTTGTACCCCAGCCCCGTGCCCTGTGGCAGACTGGC
>JABFEA020000001.1:41731682-41742930 GCA_019775915.2 Cyphomyrus plagiostoma
CCCCCCCCCCCCCCCCCCCCCCCCCCCCCCCCCCCCCCCCCCCCCCCCCCCCCCAGCGTGGAAATACTAAAGCACAAAAACACAGCCATCACACAAAGGATTTCACTATGTATGGCTGTTATTGGTGCCTTGAGAACACATTATTTCAGAAAGAGACGCAAAGTGCGTTCAGTGCGGTGGCCCTCATGAAAATTTAATGGCAGGTACCTAGACCGAGGTCAGCTACAGCCCCCCCACAATGTTTTGAAAACATTTCTTAACCTAAGCGGCCACTTATATGTGCCATACTGGAATGATGTGTCCCACCTGGGTCAAAATTAATGATGGAAAAAAAAAGATTAATATTGTCTTGAGGTTTGTGTAGAATTTCTCTTCTAACACCAAATAGTTTGAATAAAAGCAATATTAGACATAGGTTGGCCTCACATAAGCTGGCTTCCCTTACATGAATTACCAGCTGTGTGGTTTGACTTTGGTGCACTATTCAATTTACCCATAATGCACTGTACATGGAGGACTATGGAGGACACCTATGCACTACCATTATGCATCGTCTCAGCAGTCTAAGTTCTGTAAGCATGAACTGCAGCTTTGTTTTCATTTTATTGATAGTATGGATTAGCATTAAGCATGGATGGCTTGCAGAGCTCAGTAATGTGATGACATTGATAGCATTAAATACATCTCTGTCTCAAGTTTAAAGTTGTCTTGATATTTGGGCAAATCTATTTCATCGCACTGTATGATCTCTTCTTTGTTTTTCACATGCTACTGTTGTTACAAATTCAGTTATTCATCTCACTAAAGACATTTAAGTTAGTTCTTCCACAGTGCAGCGGTGGTGACGCACCACGCAGCGCGGGTGGTTTGCACTGACTCTAATGAATTAGCGAGTGATTATCCCCACCTGGGGCTGGTCTGAGGCCTGTGCCTGCATTTCCAATTGCTCAGTCTTGAGTAAATCTCTGTCAAGAAAAAGCCAGTAAGGTCAAGCTAGAGTTAGCAATCTTTGCTGGTTAAAGTCTGTCATTGGATTAGAAATCACCTAGATCTTAGGTGCTGGGTTTCTACAAAATAATACCTTTGCCACAACCCTAACTTAAGACCTGTGCAGCAGGTGGCTTTCATAAGGCAAACGAGCATCAGCCACATTTTGGGGTTTCTTCCACGTTATCTGGTCTTTTCCATGCTGGTATTGATAAAGGTGCCGACACACTTCACTAGGTGCAGGGGGGTACGTTGCCCCAGAGAACAAAGACTGAATTCCAGACTTTGCTTGACAAGATGTCGGTCAGCGAGTCATTTCGAGCTACCCCCGGTCCATGAGGCACTTTTAGCTTGACTGGGGCCAGCTGGCCGGGGCAGCCCGCGACGCTGAAACGTGTTACTCAGCAGCTCTTCACGGCAGTGCTGATAAAACCTCTTAGGAGCCAAAGAGTGGGTGGGAGAAAACGTCAGGCCCTTAGCTGATGTCATTTCACAGCTGTTTGCCGAGCGACGTACGGAAGTGCAGCTCCAGCGGCATCCCCAGGCACCCGCGCAGCAAAGCGGGACCCTTCCCTGCCAACTCTGCGCAGTGACACCCTGCCAAGGAGCCTCTGTTTGATGTAGCGTTTCACTGGAGTCCCCTGGTTCTATCATCTTATTGGATGGTAGCTGAGGCTGTTTTCCTTTGTAATACAGTTTCCCCCCAAGGTTTCCTCTTGTGTTTCCATGCATTTCCTTGCCTGGGGATCCCTGTAATGAAAAAGCACTTCACACAGCTATGGAGCTGTTCGCTTTTGTTGTTCTAACACGGTCTTCTGTTTTACCTTGCAATTTTCCTTCTAAGCAGGATATGGGGAACATCGATCTTCTGACACTTGCATTTTTACCTGTAACTACACTGACAGTGTCTTTTTAAACCGCTGAGCCTTCCTGTGGGCTATGTGGCTATGGGCTATGTGGCTATGGGCTGTGTGTTGGATTACAGCAACTCAAAGACTGGGAAGATATTTCATATCTTTTTTCCAGTAGAGGAATAATCTTGTAACATTTGAGCTGGAGGTCCCATGTGGAATAATTAAATCTATGGAGGCATTAAGATGTTAAAAATATAAGTACATGGCATGCTGGGAAATTTGGTCCCAACAGTACATCTGTCTAATGCGTCAAAACATGGAGAGGTCCAGTGGAGCCTTAGAGAACTGGGTGCAGAAATCTGTCACTGCTTTTTAAACATCAAGAGCCGGGGGGTCGAAAAAACCCCCAGCCAAAAAGCAACTCAGCAGAGAGTGGATTGCTCCTCTCACCGGGCAGCCAGTCTTTTCAAATCCCTCTTGGAAAGACACAAGCCACATGGTAGGGGATTTACCCAGAAGGACACGAAGTTATTGGCCTTTGACAGGGAGTGCCAACACGGCTTTATGCCCAACAGGTGCTTCACATTCCAGCTCTTATGTATGGTAAGCTTTAGCATTGGTGGCGTAATGAAACGACGACTCGGGATCCCTGTCACTCATATGCCGGCCTGCCAGGGATCCAACACAGAATTCGAACTGCCAATCATGTCCTTCACTAGACCAGAACCTAGGATACGGCCAAGCTAGCAGGATGCAGTCATGTTTTATGCAGACCTGAAACCCAGAAGATGGATTTGTCACAAGGGATTGGCAAGCAGGTGGTAGGCTGTTGGGTTGTGTGGTACAACTCCAGAGTGGAAAGGTCCAACCAAAAGTTGTGTCCACACCAGTGGGCTTTCTGTTGAAGGCACACTAAATTTTCTAATGGCCAAAGATCCATTTCAGGTATGAAGTTTTCCCTCATAATGAGGTCTGCGGGGAAGCTCGCCAGCCTGGAGAAAGCGGCCACTGTCACCAGACAGGAGGGTCTTCATCATGCTTCATGACAGGTCCGTGCAACTTCCCCAAAGGCATCAGATGTAACAAGAGCATGAAAGTGGGGCCCAGACTATAGGTGAGTAATTACTTACTCATGTTACTTCAGTTCCTCTTTTAAACATCATAGCCCACTGCTGTCTGTCAGCAGAACTGGCAGTAGGTGCTGGCGTACACATGCAGAAAGGATTGTCTTCGGTGAAACCCCCTGTTATCGGTACAAAACCTGCCACATTAAAATAAGTCCCATTAAAGACACATCCATACATCTGATGCATAATTTATACCAACTACTGATACTCGTAGGCTTCTCCATTTTCATGTGCTTTAAAGTGCTTAGAAGGGCTTTACATCAGGGGAACTGCTGCATAGTCTGAAAGGAATTTCTTATGCACAAAATATTTTGAAGGCTATATATGAGCTTGATTTGCACAAGACCAGGAAAGAATGTCAGGTACGGCCCGCACAGGTTCCATCATCCAAAGTCTGGTTTTCCGATGATCCAACCTCTGAGGCAGTGTTTCCCAATCTGGTAAAGGAGCAAAAAAATGGACCAACTACATGTCCCTGAAGACTGGAATGGGAAACGCTGCTCTAAGGAGTAACCATCTATACTCTGCTCTAATGAGTAACAATCTAAACCCTGCTCTGAGGAGTAACCATCTAAACTCTGCTCCTCTAAAGTCCCCGTGGTAAAGAACAATTATCACACCCCTGATTAATTACTTAACATATTTGGTAACTGTAAATAAAGCCTGACGAGCCATCTGTTCCAAGAATTCCTCTACCAGTCTGATGCCTCTCTGTGTTGCCAGAATGCTCTGAATGTTGCACTTCAGCTCATCAAAAAGTCTTATGAAGTTTGCTTTGTTGGAAGTGTGTAACTTCTGCTGCTATACTGCTTAGACTTGTAAGGGGACCTTGGCTGGAAGCTTGGTGTGCCTCACTGACTCCTCAGCAGCTCGCTGTTCCTCACTGACTCCTCAGCAGCTCGCTGTGCCTCGCTATGCCTTGCTGACTCCTCAGCAGCTCGCTGTTCCTCGCTGACTCCTCAGCAGCTCGCTGTGCCTCGCTATGCCTTGCTGACTCCTCAGCAGCTCGCTGTTCCTCGCTGACCCCTTAGCAGCTTACTGTGTCTCACTGACTCCTCTCAGCTCACTGTGCCTCACTGTGTCTCACTGACTCCTCACAGCTCGCTGTGCCTCACTGACTCCTCAACAGCTTACTGTGTCTCACTGACTCCTCACAGCTCGCTGTGCCTCGCTATACCTCGCTGACTCCTTTGCAGCTCACTGTGCCTCACTGACTCCTCAGCAGCTTACTGTGCCTCACTGTGTCTCACTGACTCCTCACAGCTCGCTGTGCCTCACTGACTCCTCAGCAGCTCGCTGTGCCTCACTGACTCCTCACAGCTCGCTGTGCCTCGCTATACCTCGCTGACTCCTCAGCAGCTTGCATGTCTGTTATGTGCTCTTTGCCTCGCTTTGGACAAAAGTCTCTGAATGTCAATGTGAAGAAGCATATTTGTGCAGCTTCTCTTTCATTCTCCTCTGGTTCTTACTGACGCTCTGGCCTTTTCCCAGACTGAAGTCCTTTAAATTACTTCAAAAACCTGAAAGCCGTTTTTGGTCAGAGACAGAGACAGAAACACATTTGTTCTCTTCTGATTTGCTCTTTTCGCCTGACAACGGGTTAATGGGGCAAAACAACTCAATTAAAAAAGTCAATAGTCCTCGCTTGCTGCCCCCAGCGCTCCGGTCGTGTGCTCCGGCACAGCCACATTCCACGCCAAGGTACCCCATCTGATCTTCAAACAGACAGAAGTTTTCTTTCATATTAGATGTTTATTGTTCTGTGAGATTGATGCAGTTAATATAAGCTTTCAAAATGACAGATTATCATCTTCTGTTAATCAGTCCTATTAGGAGATAAATATCAGTAATTTAATCACCACAGTAATTTCTTTTACAATAATAAGATTTACAAATGTAAGTGATTAAGTCATTAGCTTTGCATCTCTCCTGATTACAATCCCTTGGAGTTTGGTCTGTCTGGTTTCTAAAAGATTATAGTATTTAACTCAAGGTTTTGTGCGCATTCATTTATTTATTTATTTGTTTGTTTGTTTGTTTATTTGCATGGGTGAGTGAGATTCATTTGTTCTTGGGCCAAACTCCAAGTGCCCCAGCATCCTAGAAAGGCCCCCATTTCCCTATGGAAACGGCCAACGAGTACCTCACACCCGGAAGATGAATGCCTCACATGAAATCCAACTGAAAAATTATGTGCACTTGATAAAATAAAGGCAGCCCTCGGCGGGCATATCTAAGCAGCTATCAAGGATCCCTTTGTTGCATCGTAAGCACCAGCTCTGGGCGAGACTCAGTTTCAATGGTCTAAAGTTATATTCCTTTATTTACAAAGTAATTTGTCGGTTAGTGTTAATTTCCTAAATGCGACATAAAAGAGGCCTGTGCAGAGAAAGGTGGGGGTATGAAAGGAGGGGGGGGGGAAATCATAAAAATGGCCGAGAATCAGGCAAATTGCTTCCATGTGCAGCGCTGGTCCTGGAGCCGAGCCGAGCAGAGCGGCGCTTGACCCACTCAGCTGCAGCCAATTCAAATTGAAAGGCACTGTTCTTTAATGAAGGCCTAATTTTTATTGCCACTCCACTGACTTCAAAGCCGCCTGCGTTGCCAAACATAATTTTACCGGCGGTATTTTCAGGTGCACTGCAAATAGTTCATAAATAATTTCCCCGTTAGTCTTCTGCTGTTCCTGCAGCGCCTTGGGGGGAGACAAGCAGCCCCCCCCCCCCTCAGTCTTCTCTGGGCCCCTTGTCCTTAAGGAGCTCAGCCGGGGTGCGAGGACAGTGAGGTGGGGGGGTGGGGGTCAAATGGCACTTAACAGACCTGAAACTTCTCCAGACGCCCCATGAACGGGGCAGCGACAGGCGGGCAGTTCTCAGGGCTCTGGGCCTCTCAGCACGATCACTAGCATTACGAGATTAGTATGTTGGAATAAATCGTGGCAGAGACGGCCGATAGCCCCTGCATGATTCTGGCTAACGTGCCTGCCACTCCCAATGCCCACCTGCCACTCCCAATGCCCACCTGCCACGCTGGACGTCTCAATAGGACACAGGGTGATTAGATGCCATTAGGTGATAAATAAGGGGAATTCGATTTCATATGTCACCGCAGGAGTAGGGCAGATTCACTCATGGCTCCTCGAGCAGCAACGAGCAGCTAATGAGGTTTGGTAAAGGCCTACTTCCTTTAGCTAGCAGTTTTGGTAAAAGCCTGCTTCCTTTAGCTAGCAGCTTTGGTAAAAGCCTTCTTCCTTCAGCTAGCAGGTTTGGTAAAGGCCTGATTCTTTTAGCGAGCAGCTTTGGTAAAGGCCTGCTTCCTTTAGTTAGTAGCTTTGGTAAAAGCCTTCTTCCTTCAGCTAGGAGGTTTGGTAAAGGCCTGTTTCCTTTAGCTAGCAGCTTTGGTAAAAGCCTGCTTCCTTTAGCTAGCAGCTTTGGTAAGGGCCTGCTTCCTTTAGCTAGCAGCTTTGGTAAAGGCCTGCTTCCTTTTGCTAGCAGCTTTAGTAAGGGCCTGCTTCCTTTAGCTAGCAGGTTTGGTAAAGGCCTGTTTCCTTTAGCTAGCAGCTTTGATAAAAGCCTGCTTCCTTTAGCTAGCAGCTTTAGTAAGGGCCTGCTTCCTTTAGCTAGCAGCTTTGGTAAAGGCCTGCTTCCTTTTGCTAGCAGCTTTGGTAAAAGCCTGCATGCTTCCTTTAGCTAGCAGTTTTGGTAAAAGCCTTCTTCCTTTAGCGAGCAGTTTTGGTAAAAGCCTGCTTCTTTAAGTTGTCCTGTACTCACTAAGCCTAGCCACTCTCAGCTAAGTCAAGCAATGCATTTTCTTTTCCAAATAGAATTTTAATTGCTGATATATTAAATTTTGAATGCAAAAACATAAATTTTGGCTTTCTCTGAAGACCCGTGAGCCATTTTCTGTGATTTGTTGATAATGTTTTATCAAGTTAAGTAGGTAAAGTCCCCAAAATTCTTAAAATATAGCCAATTTAAAAAATGACTGCTTTAAAATGTTCAATATGTCTTCAAATTAACTCATTTTATGACAAGTTTTTAAACAATAATAATTTTACTATTAAAAACATGTGTGCCGTGTTTCACAATATTTTGAAAGAATAATATAAATCTCATAGGTACAGCCTCGACTCAACAGGCTATAAAACCATTTAGATGTTTTGTAAAATGGTTTGTAAAAACTTTATTAAGGACTATGAGCCTTTTGATAGTTCATTATCAGCAAGAAATGGAACCCAAATGAGTTGTACAATTTTGTGCAAAAATAATCCCAGCACATGAAAGGCGGGATAGAAATACTGCTCTGCGTATTTAATGGAATTTTTTGTTCCTCCTTTACCTTTAAAATATTATTGTTCTTTAATTGCATTTCCTTCCCTGCAGCATAATGCAGCCCTTTGAAGAGTGAACACTGCACATTTGCTTTATTGTAACCAGGCAGGTATTTGGCAATAAACAGGGTAGTGTCACTGGGCACGTAACATGTTTAATGTGAAAACAGGTCATAAATCACTCCTAGCAGCGATATCTGATTATGTTCCCATAATTGCCATTGCCCTGTCTGAACCTGTGCCTGAATTTGTTCTTGTGTCAGAATAGGGTTTGGTTTGTTAGGAAAACATTGCCGCAGTAGTAGTTGCCATGAAGCGGGTTTATTTATGGACTCGGTGCCCTGGCCATTCAGGGACGCAGGGCTTTATCACTGGAATTCATCTGCGGCCAAATACATTATCAGGGATCAATTTGCTAATCAGCTTTGGTTTGCGCCCACTTACACTGCAGCTATTAAGCCTCCCCTTTTGGACTTTTACTTGACCACGAAGCGACTTCATTAACCTGCTGCAGCCGGGCTCTGACTGGCCTGCGTGTGCCGCCGGCCTGCTGTAAGCCCTGTGTGTTTTTACGAGAAGACAGAAGCCACATGTGCTCTTTGGGCTTCTGGCAAAGTCCATCACCACCTGCTTGGAGGGGATGCTTACAGTTCTGGGAAAACATGTCTGAGGGAAGAGCGAGGGCAAGAGAGGGCCAGTGAATGTCACCTGAATGTCCCCTGAGTCACCTTCCCAAGGGGAGGCAGCTCCGCCTTACCCAGGAACCACCAAAGCACTCTGCCCTTTCTCACTTGAACTGCAACCTTCTAAGGTTACTGCTTATGGAATTTCATGTTTTCTTTTCACCAGAAGACGCATATGCAAAAACGCGATGAGCCGCTGCAGGTCACGGCAATTTCTGTCATGACCCATTTCTTAATTGTTTAATTGAGGTCATTATTTAGATAATACTAATCATGCCTTGTGGATATCAAGTGCTCGTAGTAGGTAGAATGGCTTGTTGTAATCTGGAATTTGCATGACCATGAATTGTTTCAAGGATTCCTGATTACATACATTTTAATTCTCCTTGACCACCCATAATTAACAGAGAGTGAGATTTTCGTATCCATTTTAATGGATTCACAAGCAGAGTGGATGATGAGCCTGCGTTCTGGTCCTTTGTAGAATGAGGATAGTACACACCCCAGTGGGGGTGACCCAGGACCCCCAGAGACTCGAGACCCCAGAGCCAATTCCGCAGGCTCGCTAGAGGAAATGAGAGCTTGACCTCTAGTGTTTGGGGGACAGAAGCAATCTGGGGCAGCAGCAGAAAAGGCTGCGAAACCTTTTATCACACTGTCCAGCACGACAGAAGGGTGCATGGAAATTCCTCCATCCACCGAGCTGTTTGTTTTAAGATTAATGACATGCTTTATTGGAAACGAGAACTGCTTGTGGGAGAAACACATATAAGCTGGAGTGGAGTATCTGTGCCATGTTTTATAGGGTGATTTGAGCTCCTTCGCCGACATGAGCTGCAGCAGACTCTTCCAGGACCTGCACAAGTCCACCAAAGAGAATCTCAGAGTAACAAGCCACTAACAGGAAGCGTTAAGTCTGGATTGAAAACGATTTATCACACTGGACACTGTGATTGCCCCCCTTAATTGTCTCCATATGTGATATCTGTCTCTGAATATGCAGCAGTGCTGACATGCAAGAGGCATTTTAAGAAAACGACGTCACACCTCCCTGCTCCACCACGACACCCTCATTCTGGCAGTTTCCATTTGAAGCGAAGTACGGTAACCATGTTTACCAGGCTGGCTAATGACCCGCCGTGCGGATTCTGCACATTTTAATGCAGATGTTGGAGTAACACATGCCCCAGGTGCGGCAGCCAGTCTTCAGTGTTTTCGCTTGAAGTGGAGGTGCTCATGTAGCCGTAGAGTGTGACGAAACCGCTGCTCCATTCTTCTGTTCAGTCTTTCTCCATAGGTCTGAACGACTGGTACGGTGCCTGATGCAGTAAAAGGAAATGCTAAAGCAGTTTGGCGTATTAAAGATCCGCTTTGTATGAGGTCCCCGTGGCTTTTGTGGTACAACCATGAAGGTTAATTTTCCCTAAATGTCTTTGTAACTTATTTCTATATGGCCTTATGTACATATTTCCTTTTTTGGTGTACTGAAGGGCGCTTTCCCAAACCTGTCAAACGATCATGAACCGTTTTTTACACATCATTTATGCACACACATACATACACAAACACACACACTCACACACACCAAATGTCCCCTGCTTTTGATGTTATGGGAACCATTTTTTCGGTCCCCACAAAGGGAAATTCAGTTTTATAAAAATCTGTGGCTGTAATCAAAAAACTACTAATCATAAAACTCATAAAGACTTCGATTTTGTTTGGTTACTTATGGTTAATGTTAGGACTGGGTAGGAGTTAAGGTTTTCATTGCTGGGACTGGGATTTTGCCCATAGAAATGAATGGACAGTCCCCACAAAGACATAAGCACAGTTGTGTGTGTGTGTGTGTGTGTGTATTTCTGCTGTCACATTTTTTCAGTTCCCACAAGAGTAACTTCAATTTTATAAAAATCTGGGAATGCAATCAAAAAACTAAAATAGCCAAACATCTAGTATTGTGTCCAGTTACTTTTGGTTCAGATCAGGGCTGAGTAGGGGTTAAAGTGGGTTAAAGTTGTCATAGAAATATTTCTACTGTTTTTTTTCTTGCACGTTATTTATGAGTTAGATAACCCTTAAAAAGTCAGGCTATGACTTTCCTGATAAATAGTTAGGCTAAAATTTAATTGCTCTCCAATGATACTACATGCCAGTCTTGTCTTTTTGAGGACCCTATAATTGGCTCTATAGGCATGACGATCTCACTTAAAGTCCTTCAGCGGGGTACATTTAAATGAGGAAATGAAACAGAATTGTGCATACAAGTAGGTCATATGAGGAAGCGAACGACTTTGTTGTGATTATTCCTTTGTATGAGTTTGAAGCTTTTCATAATGCAATATGTAGAGTCTGAAAAATACAATGAACCCCAGTTGTTTTCTCTCTGGTACAAAAGTGGGGTTTTAACATGAAAAAGGTTTCCTCTCTCTTTACTGCGGTATAGAAGGAAGCCAGGCTGTAGTCACACAAGTTCCTTAGTGACAGAAGACGTTTTTGCCCTGTGGGTGAAGTTCCCTGTAACTTCCATATGTTGGTCAGAAATGATTTTAGGGTTTAGGATTTAAAAAGTTCTTAAATTATAGTTGCGCTGCAGCGACAGCACACTGACATAAACCAGTCTGAGTGGAGAACTGATTGAGCATGAACACATAAGCTCATAGCAGTGCTGGTACTTATAGATGATCGGTTTATACTTACATGTAATTTGGCGGTCAGCAATTTGGGTGCATTAGAGAGGCTGGTGGGTAACAATCTAACAAGTCTGGGTGTAAGATAAGATGCAGTCCTGGTTTACAATAGCAAAGAACAACTTCCACAACCAACCACCAAAAGTTTCCAAAAGCCCTAGCAGTAATAGGGCTCCTAATGTTGTGGGAGATAACATATTTCAAACAAAGGCCTGCAGAGAAGCGAAGTGTCGCTACATTACATCATCAGAGCTAATCAAGATAATAACAATAATTGGACTTCAGTGAGATTCTTTAGGCTGGTAAAGGGACTATTAAAGCGGACAGAATTCCTTCCAAAGTCACGTCCTTGTTTCTTCTGTTGCCAACGGAGATTACTGCGCGAGGATTTTTTTTCCCTCTGTAAATGAAAGAAATTGCATTGACCTCTCCTATCTATTGCTTCCATATGCAAGCATTTATCTCCCTTGCAAATGGAAATGAGAGCCAAAATTGCAACAAATGGGGCCAAGCCCCCGAATATAGATGGGGGGGGGGGGGGGGGGGGGCGGGGGGGGGGGGGGCGGGGGCGGGCGGCGGG
>JABFEA020000001.1:41754365-41766131 GCA_019775915.2 Cyphomyrus plagiostoma
AATATGACAGGGAGGATGGAACAGGAGCCTTTAAGCATCCATCCATCCCTCCATCTGTTTTCATTAACCAGTTACACAGCCGTACCATGATGACTGGGAGTCTATACAGGAAAGGTGTGGGGAACGGGAGGGGAGAGCAACATGAATGGGAGACACATTAGTATATAGTACGGTGTTTATGCAGACATGCACACGCAGACACACATACATGCACAGACACATACACACACGCAAACACACACACACACGCAGACACACACACACACGCAGACACACACACACACTCAGACACACACACACGCACAGACACACACACACGCAGACACTCACACACGCACAGACACACACACACTCATGCACAGACACACACACATGCACAGACACGCACACACGCAGACACACACACACACTCAGACACACACACACACTCAGACACACACACATGCACAGACACACACACACGCAGACACACACACACGCACAGACACACACACGCAGACACACACACACGCACAGACACACACACACGCAGACACACACACACGCTCAGACACACACGCACAGACACACACACACGCAAACACACACACATGCACAGACACACACACACGCGCAGACACACACACACGCAGACACACACACACTCAGACACACACACATGCACAGACACACACACGCGCAGACACACACACACGCGCAGACACACACACACGCAGACACACACCTGAATGACTGAGTGCCTTTGGATTGTGGAGGGAAACTGAAGTACAGACAGATGATGTGTGTCTGTGTGTCTGTGTGTGCATTTGTGCGTTTCTGTGTGTGCGTGTGTATCTCTGTGTGTGCATGTGTGTGTCTGCGTGTCTGTGTCTGCGCATGTCTGCGTGTGTATCTGCATGTCTGTGTGTGTGTGTGTATGCGTGTGTTTGTGGGGGGCCGCAAATTCCTTGCACACTCCATGAACCTGAAGGTGTGAGCCAACAGAAATCACTGAGCACCGGCAAATCACTTACAGTGTAAACATGTGCCGTTCTTAGCAGTCGTACACACTGAACAGGCAGGAAGGATCCGGAAGCTTCTCCTGCTTCTTGCTTTTCTTCTTCGATGACAAACGTCTCTGTTAACAGTTTGGTCCCATTTCTTACACATTTTTGATATGGAAAATAATTGTTCCACAGTAAGGTTCCTGTTTCATAAAAAATGCAATAAATATTTCATACCCCAGTGACAGTGTGATAAGGGCCAGGTTACTGAGAGACATGGTGGTTTCAGATGTCAAAAAACTGAAAGAACAATAGACTCCACTCCTAAAATAGTAAAACACACACATTAGTGGCCATTTCAAACTGAAAAAAAGGCAATTTGTGATGTTTCCAACATAAACCGTGTTTCCCGCTCACCCTTTGAGGCGTCCTTTAAAATACACTCTGACAAGGAAATGACAAGAAAACTACAAATGGGACCTTCACCTGACAGACTCGCACCATCAAAAACTTGTCAGGAACTGACAATACACTACGAATGAGGGCAACAGGCTTGATCTATAGTTGTATCGGGACCTTGCCTGCCACTGTCATTTGTGTCAGAGCTGCACATCAATGTGTAGGTCTGTCTCTGTCCCAAGAATGAGCACCGTGATTGACAGACTGACAGCTAGCCAGACAGATGTAGTACAGTATGTAAGGAACTGTGTCATTAATTGTGCTTAATGCTCCATATCTCTGAACTGTTTATAGCATAACTCACCAGATCTGATTTTGTTAGATGTCAATCTGGCATTAATCAGATCTGCATCCCTTGACTAACGGAACATTTCCTACAATCGATATCAATAGATTAGCTATCAAATCTACCAAGATTACAGCATTAATTCAAGTGTCTGATGGCTACTGGCAATCAGTACTCCATTACACTTTAAGACCATACTAAAATATACAAAATTCAGAAAACAGGTAATGCTTCATATGTGATAAATCACTCCATTTGTTTTCATTATAAAAACATACCTCACAGCAATACTTCGCTCTTCTCACACAGAAGGTTCAACAGGCCTTAATCTGTCAGCCAGTATGACCTTGTTCAGGAGCAGGAAGCTATGTTTACTGTACATACGTGAATCCCGCAAAGATCAGCCTATCTGCGTATCACTGTGCTGTTTCCTGTCCACCTCCATGATATCGACTGACAGGTGTCCAGCCAAGAAATTGTTTTCTCCTCTGCACTGGGCCTACCTAAACCCTGTCTGCTGTCATCCTTCAGCAATTAGCGAACAGCTTCAGCTACTCAAAATTACCAACGGCATGTGGTTTAATGTTATTTTATTTTACATAATTTGGGGAATTCATCCAGGATGTAAAGCACAAATAGGCCTCCCCTCCTCTTTTATTTTTCTTCACCGTGGACTGTGGCTGACTCTGCCTTTTGTGATTATATAAAGGCTAGATGCCATCCTCCCCCCAGCCAGGTCACGCTGCCTCTTCTTGACTTAACGGGGAATATTAGCAAACAAACAAAATCAAGTGGCTATTAGCTTTTTCCTTTCATGATGCTGAAAGGAAATGCAAACGAGATGGGATTAACCAAGGACCAAAAGGTTTTTTTACCCCAGTTTCTGTTGGGCATCTGCTGATGCTAAATGCTTTAATTGTCCATGTGTGGATTGCTTCTCTGGCTCCCTTTTGTTGAACTTATCTTACGGCGTTAATGCTTTAGAAGGGGAAAAAAAACTATCAGCAAGAAGTTGGTCCTGGGAGACTTTCCCTGCATAGGTTCCTGCGCTTTGAAAGCGTGTTTATCATAAATTCCACGCCATTTCACGGGCGGTTGACCCATTTTCTTTGTACCCACTAAGAAAGAGTTTGCTCTGCTGCCAGCGTTTTGATTCGAGCCGCGATTCTAGTCAACAGCGGGCACTACGACAATCATGGTGATCAGAGTTTGTCTAATGGATGTACTGGAATTAGAACAGGCATTAAGTGTCTTTAAGTGGGAATTAAATGGGAGCATTAAGCGGGAACCTTTTGCAACGCAGCTGCTAGTTGGTTCACAAGAACACCAATAAATGGCAGCTACATAACTTTCCTTAATCAGATTGGAACAATCAGACTGAAAAATTTTCCCATATGTTGTTGGCGAGTAGGGAGCGAGGGGCAGGGTTAAAGCAAGGACACAGGCCAACAGAAGGTTACGGTGTCTGGCTACAATTAGGCCCTCGCTGTAAAGACTGTGATGATGCTTTGGGGAGCCGTAGCCTCTCAGCCATTGGTAATTACTCCATCAGGAATTACTCACTGCAAAGCCTAAGTGTGACTCACTCGGGGCTTTCGCAAACACATGCTTCCTTGTAGATGACCCAGCAGTCCAGCAAGGAGACATCAGGGACAAGGATCAGGTGACAGTTAAACAAACCCGTTTGGCGTTAGGGAATTAGCATTTCTGCACCCCGCCATTATGTCCGTCAGCTTTGGCGTTCAGGCACTCTGGACGTGCGGCAGGGAGAGGGCCACTGCGCTGGCTGCTGGACGAGAAGTAAACTAGCGGCCTGCCTGGATGGGGCGCCCAGACCGAACAGCCCGCGTGCAACAGATGGCGCAGAAGGCGGGAGTATCCGAGTGTTCATTTAGTTTAGGCATTTCCGTGTTTGTTTATCGTGGCACATCGATGTTGCGCGTTTCCAAACATGCTAAAACCGCCCTGCGGTCGCTAAATTAAACCGCCACTGCACAGTTTATTCATTTTAATGCCCGCGGGGAAGTCATTTTACTGTTCCAGCTGTCAGCGCTCGTTTAACTCGTGTGATAATTACTGCTTTGCAAGTGTTTCATAACATAGTGTGCATTTCACACAGAAAGCTTGATATTGGACTTTCTTTTCTCACACGTTCGGATATTAATGCTGCCTCAGACATCTGGGACGACCGAACGGGCCGCGGCATGTGTTACTCTGGGTCAAGAAAACACGATCTGTGGCGGCAGGCCATTGGTGACGCGTGTGTGCTGTACCTCATGGGTACATCGACATGCAGTGTAATAAAACAGCTGTCATGTAGGTGAGCCCATGAGGAGAAACCACACTCTGCGAGTGTAATGTTATATGAATCTGAGCGGTAAGGAAGTCTTAATACAGGCCCCTGATGGCCTGTATACAAAGTCATCGCACAAGAGAGGGTTTGGCAAAGCCTCTTTATCCATTTAAGGTCACAGTCATCCAAACCTTGTTCCAAGAAGCATACCAGCACAGGCAGCACCAGGCGATTAGAGGGAACAAAGGCAGTCATCATGTTTAAAGTTCACCCACAGCAAACAGGGAGATGACCACGCAAACACACATGCACAACATGTCTGTGGACCGTCTGGTCGATTGGAACCTGCACCCCCGCAAGTATGAGGTAACAGCTCGGCTGACTGGCACTCAGGCTGCTAACTGCACACAGGAAGAAGAAAACAGCCACATCTCCCACGGGCATGAACTTCCTCAAAGTCCCAGGCACCTGCTTGGCGTGTCTGCAAAGCTTCCAGCCATTCACTCACTGTCCGAACATGGAGAGTAGAGTCATGCTCCGTTTGGGTCACGGAGCCCTGATTCTGATCCAACACTCATCCCCTGCAAATCCCTCACATATTCCAGCTCATTACATCATTTATTAGCTGTGCTAAAGGTTGGAATACTATACAGTTGTGTACTGCAGTTTATGGGTCATTATAGTTTGCAATTGCTTGTTTGTGCCACACTCAGTTATATGCAAACACACGCGCTGACAGGCATGCATGTACATACATGCATGTGCCAGTGTTTTGTGCTCATTCAGTGGTATCAGTATGAGGTTTAACAAGATTTATGCCATAACAAATTGATCCACGTGTTGCTGGTGCTGGGTGGGGGCCGAGAGGGTGGGGGGCAGCGTAATGTGTTATTGTTGTGTTATTATTATTTTTATGATTTATTGTCCCTCTCCGCTGTTGTCCTCAGAAGTGCTCACAGAGAACCTATGTAACCGCACCCCTTAATATCGCACTGAATACATCCAGCTAAGCTGCAATGCGACTGGGGCTGTGTTACAATTAATAGCACAATAATGTGTGATGTTCCCATTCATCTTCTGCACGTCTGTGTTCCATCTCGCTTCCCAGCGCCGTGTCTTGTAAGGCAGCCAGCTGTGGCCTGAGAAATCCAGATGTGGCTGTTCGCTGTCACCCCTGGCTATCTGGAACCTACTAATTTACACATGGCTCACCTTTGCAGCTGCAGGATCACGCTCGTTCCCATCTTCGGGCCCACGCCAGCCAGCTCTCCCATTGAGCGATTACGGCAGGTCGCACGTGAATCCAAGGCCGCCTGGACGTTAGCCTCCATTATTCTGGTCATTTAAACTTTGCTGTTATTTTTGCTGTTTTTTGTAATTCTCTAACAAAAAGAAAAAAAGCTACAAACATATTCCTGATAAAACTCGAGCATTAGCATTACCAAAATAGTAACATTCGTAGAAACCCTGTACCTCCATGGAAGCATGGAAAAGACCACAAAGATGGTATTGGGGTGGGAAGCCGACAAGAGTTGAAAAAAATGCAGAAGGGTGAAAATGGCATTGAAACAGGTCACCAGCATCAAATTTTCTTTAATTCGTGGGGTGTGCTTCAAGTTAACCTGGCACCCCCCGTGGTTCCTCTACCTATCTTTATTTACAGAACCCCCCCCCCCCCCAATCTTACCCACAACATGCACACAAATAAAAGTGAGAAATCAATGTAACCTGCAATTTTTACAGCACAGATTTAAGTGCCTGTGACAGCCAAAATCCAATATCCCCACCGAAGGTGACAGGCTTGACACGTGTCTTACCATGCCGGCCCTCAATTATGCATCCTCCAACGTTTCCCCGGCTTTTAATTGAATCACACTGTCTCACACTTGTTATTTTTAATTTGTTGCATTTGATTTTTGACATCAGCACCAGGGTGTCATGAATTATGCAGACGGGGACCTTAATTGTAGATGTTATTAAAATAAAACTAATTGCCAATGATTAAAAAATGAATCTGAGGATATCTCACCATGACAAAAGTTCCGGCAACTGCCAAATAATTATTCGGCTAGCTTGTTGTTGTTGTCACTGTTGTTGTTGTTGCTGCCTGGTTCTGGGTTGGAAGGAATCCGTGACTGAGTTTAACGGAAATGTAGGAAAGGCCAGCTTTACGTGCCTTTGGATGCCACGTTATAGGGGCAGCTGGCGAGGAAACTCTGCCATATCACACAGATCTTGCTGCCTCTAAGCAAGAAAAAAAATATGAAGAAATCATATGAAGAAAATTGAGCATAATTCTATTCTCTTGGCCAGTGCACAGTAATACTTCAGCTTTTATTGATCTTTTTTTTTTCTTCGGGGACTTATATCATAACAGCTTTTGTGATACTGTCCGAGTCCTCTGTTGTCTGGAAAATGACTTTCAGTGTTGCCCTTTGATTGACAACAGAGAGCGCTGTGACGTTCCTGCGACATATCTCTGAAATCCTCCCCCATTTAATATACTGAGAGAATAGAAGAAATAGGGCCCTGTTTCGTTCAATATGTAAAAATGTATTTAGCAGCTCAGGACAAGAGTTCAAAGTCAACAGGGGAAGATTAAACTGTATCACAGCACATAACTCAGCACATGTGACTGTCTGCTAAACATAAGGACACATTTAAATATTTATAATAACATCTGCAGACATCATATAGTACATAGAGTGATTTAGTGCCATGAATGACAGACTACTCAGGTGCAACACTGACTTTGTGCAAATCTTAACATTCAATTACTTATTTATAATGCGTGACAATGAATTTACAAGTCAAAAAAATTACAAATCAAAAGCCCTGCATCGACAGAGTAATTAGTTTGGGGAGAAAACAAGCTTATTCTATAGAAGATGTCGGCTGTAAGTCAAATATTCCCTCACTATTCATCGGAGACCAAACAGTTCAATTTAGCCTGTAGGCAAAGTTGAAACACCTGACTCAAAGGTAAAAAATCCTTATGTCTTTTAAACTTGCATCGCTTTGGAGATGTCTGGAAGTCATTTCCAGCCTTGCGAGGGAAGGAACGCTTGCTTTAGTTCCATGAATGTTCAATCAATTCAATAGGACAGCTTAACTTTTTTTCCAACAGAAAGCGTTTAAGGCCCCACGGCGCTTACAGTCTGGATTCAAAGTCTACACTTAAAAAGAGCAGAAATTTCACCTTTGGGGGTGACTGAAAGCCCCGAAAAAAAGCAGTAAAGCTATTTAAACCCCCTCCCCCTTTTTTAAGATATACTTAATGGACCACAAAGACAGCAGTTCGGCCCCCGCCAAACAGAACCAGCACATTCGTTTGTATTCCTGCCCCCCCCTAAAGGTCTTTATCCACTTACATGCTGACCTGTTCATGCAGCTGTACATTCTAATGGATCGTTTCAGGTTCGGCACATTGGGGGTAGCGACCACAGTGCTCAGGCTGCGACTTGAACCTGGAGCTTCAGAGCCGCCCCCCCTCCCCCCATGATCAGAGCACAGACGGCAGCTTTCTAAATGTGCATGCTTCCTTGGAATGAGCACCAAGAATTTGGCTTTGGCTTATTTCAGAATTCTTAGTTAATGGTTATGATCGGATTCACTAAAGCTACAGCGAGGAATTGCGACGTGAGGCTGTAGGTCAGAGATCTTTCACTGAGGGCTTCAGTTCCCTGCTGTAATGGCAAATGTGTCCCGAGCAGGATCCATTTCAGGATGAGGCTTAAATGTACAAATCCAGACATTTTTTCCCCATTCGGTCAAGGTCTCACAAGACTTTTGGTTTGACATGAACGACAGAGTATTTACAGAGCTGCTAAGGCCTGCTCCTTAGCACTTCCTCTATTTAAAGATGCATGAATGACCTCTGACTTTGACTATGGGTCAAAGAAAAAGTAAAAAAAAGAAAAGAAAAAAAAATAGTAACTGAGAGGTATCAACCTGACACTGACAGAAATGTGTTCGTACCTCAAACAACTAGGGATGATAACCTCAGTGATGGACGTGACATTGACTGACATATCTTGTACTGAATCCTAATGCATATGTGCTCACGTCTTGGGTGAACACAACTTTTGCAATTACAATTGCTTCCGAAAGCTTGCTAAATCTATATTTGTGGACAGTGTTTTTAAACCTATCCTCCTAAAATGAGATCAGTGGAAACTCAGCTCAGCACTGTCTCACTGGCTATATCCATCACCACGGCAACCCATCCAAAGGTTCTCTGTCTTGCGATGAAAACAAAACATGGAAGGCATCCATTATCCTGCAACTGATATGACACTGTGCTGGAATCGTCAGCAGTGAAATCGTCAAAAATCCCAGTGCCGTTCTTAAAAGGACGCTTCGTAATAACCTGGAAGTTCTGATGCCTGCCACAGTTGTTTGTCACTTAGCTTAAAAAGTTGTTTTGCTGCCCATTAAAGCTAAACGCTCTGTGACGTGTCCTGCCAATTTAAAAAATCCTTCTTTACTCAAAAGTCTATTTCAATAAGGGTGGCCCATGTGGCTCGCTCGATATGATAACGTGCCGTACTGAATTTCAAGAGCATCCGCAGAATGGATGCGGCCTCTTGTCCTCTGAAATGACAATTAGAGTCACTTTCGGCACAGGTTACGTTAAATCTCCCCTGTCAGCCACCCAGAGAGGAGACAGGGACTAATCTGTGTCCAGCGGTGATTGCGCTCCCCTTGTGCCAATCCCTACACTGGCCGCTGCTGCTTCAGGAGAGGAGGCGAGGTGTCTCACTGCAATAGAATTCTACACCAAGGTTATCAAGAAGCACCCTGACGTTTTCCACTTGTCACAAACACGACTGTGAACAGTTAGATATTTAATGTGTTTTTTGCACATATATTGAATGTGTTTTACTGGATTGTTAGTTAATTATTACGTAACGATGCATACAAAAGCAGGAATAAAACAAAAGCCAAACCAATGTCACACCCCCATCATCCCGCAAATCAAACAAATAAAAATGACAACTTTAAAAAAAAAAAATAATAAGACTATTATTTTTAATGTCCACTCAACAAAAAAGTGTCATGCAAGACATGCATATGATACGCAAGGTGACTGAGTAGAGGACATATTTCAGGCTCACTCAGGGTGCTGTATAGTTCACTGAAAATGTACATCCCATATATGCTAGAATCAGTGCTTATCGTTACGGGTGACAGGCATGGACTTGCGTCTCCAGTTCACCACCAAACAAAAATACACTGCAAGAGGGGTGGTTGTGTAACACTGGGGCACTCATGGTATCTGGCTCCACATTAATTAACATTAATAATTCGCATGAAATGCGACTTGCTTGCATTTAGAATAAAATTCTGGGCTTGACGTTACACATTTAAAATAAGCTGCATAAATTTTGGTTTTGCGATAAAATCCTAAGGAAAAAAGAACATTCCACAAACTGTATGCATTTTCATTAGGCCACAAGCTAACAACCAAACGAAGTGTTAAGAAAAACTACTGGTACAAAATCTGCATGAATCATTTGGGGGCTTTTTTAAGATTGAAAAGGTAAATGTTGTTTTTACAATTTTTTAATGGTTTTCACCTTGAGTCAGGCGCTCCTGCACTTCCAGCACTGTTGACGGCTGAGAATGCTGTAATTGCTGTCAGTCACATTTCACCCGAATCATAAAGGCACTCGAGGAGGAAGTGAAAGAATTTAGGGCTTCAGCAGTGGCTCGGTCGAAGGTTCCTGCAGCCTCCTGAGGATTACTTTATTCTTGCTCCCCTTCACACTGTCAACGGCAAACGCGCTCCCAGATGGATTAAAACTGCAAAGAGCCCCACAGACGCACTAACACAGGCGCAGTAATTGAGAAGATTACCCCCTAAACGCCAGCAGTGATTTGGCTTCCAGAAGGTTGGCAGAGGGTAGGGATGCTAGCTGGGTGGGTTAAAATGGGAAGAGGAATTTCCATGATTCTCTTACCCCTCGGTGATGCTGCTTGTTAGATACTCATGACTCTTCTACCAAAAGAAGTTCCTCCTTTTTTGCATAGTAATTGCCACCCTAATTATCAATTCCCATTTCCTGTAGAGTGTGTTTTTTTAAGACGCTGGTAAGTTTTTTGGATCTGAGGGGATAGCAAGTCATCGGTAAAGGGTTAGGTGATTTGGCTTCCAGAAGGTTGCTAATGACAGTGGTTAATGACAGAGCAGGTAGCGCTCGAGCATACACATCCCGCCAACCGGACACCAGCTTAATCAGGCCCTCACTGGGAAACAGGATACATTCAAAAATGTCGCCCACTGAGACCAAATCCCTTCCATTGGCCTAAAATCTTCAGGAAATTGCCCGCATTAGGGAGATATATTGGTGCGAAAAGCACCCCTGACACTCCATTGAACTGCTTAATTTCTGCCCAAGTTTGGTCACACGGGCTCCTTCCTGCTATTCATTGGTGCCACCCAATCGTGTCGCAGAGGCGCCTCTCAATATGAGTGTCCGGCGCTAACCCTTGCTGAAACAGCCTGAAGTCGATCAATGAGCGCACCAAAGCCTAGAAACAAAAACACAACGAGATGCAGACACGTTTTTTTAACAAAGGAATCTCTCTATTATGGACAATGTGGCCATAATAATGTTTGACATGGTGATGTAATTCCGTGTCAGGTCCAGATGGAAAAAGCAGAGAATATTGCGTTTGTGAGAACTGGAGGTTATATTCATGCTTTCTCTCTCTCTCTCTCTCTCTCTCTCTCTCTCTGTCTCTCTCTCTATTTTCTCAAAACTTCCCCAGTTCATATAGTATAGTCATTAAACACATTCTCATTATCAATCAATACGTTTGTGGTTGTAAATGTGCATACTCCTCAGAAAAATAAGATTTACAAATAAACTCCAGTGCTAAAAAAATAACATTTGTCTGTTACAATTTAAGCGGGCCTTTTGTTACTTGTCCTTGGCTATTAACCGACATATGGATAACATCTGGTTGCAGATCACAGCGAATGTGTTTTGTTCGGGTGCGTAAATAATTTTGCTTCAAGTTGAAATGCACTTTAAATGAAAATTAAAAATTAAAACATGCCTTGCACAATCAAGACAGCCTCTGGCAAGTCAAACATTTCATTTTTAAAAATAACAATCTTACAATGGAATACTTTGATTAATGCTTCTTTGATTAATTAATGTACCTTTGTGTCTGTCATTGCAAATAATGGGCTGAGGTAAAGAGAATAACTGTATTGCGTGAAAAAAAATAATGTAACTTGAAACAGGAGCATATAATAAATAAAATGTAAACCAAAAAACAGACACATTTTTTGTGATGTTTTATAACAACAAAGATAACAAAGATACCAGTTCATGACGATTCTGTAAAATAATTGCTTTGTGGCGACCTGTACTTACATTAATGAGGAACTTATCCTGGAGGAATTCTGCCCTTGTGGTGTGCAGGAATCAATAGGAAGTTGATAAAGCCAAGTTCATTGCTGCCTAACATAAAACAGACCTGATTTGTTTACTTACCTAAGCCAGCATGTGCCAGGCCCATTATGAAATGATTTATAGGCCACTACCCAATGAAATTGTTTAAAGTAGATTAGGTTCAGGGAACGATCACCACTAATATGACAAGCTGATGTCACATGACAGGTAACCGAGCAAACAAGTTCCTGAAATTCAGATTGAATTAGAGCCGTAATGATCCAACTGGAAGAGGGATATTTAATCAGATGTGGGGGGGGGGCAGGTGGTGGAGGACCA
>JABFEA020000001.1:41795658-41820546 GCA_019775915.2 Cyphomyrus plagiostoma
TCACTGTGCTAGCATAACGCAGCAGACCTCACTGTGCTAGCATATCGTAGCAGCCCTCGCCGTGCTAGCATATCGCAGCAGGCCTCACCGTGCTAGCATATCACAGCAGATCTCACTGTGCTAGCATATCGTAGCAGTCCTCACTGTGCTAGCATATCGCAGCAGTCCTCACTGTGCTAGCATATCGCAGCAGACCTCACTGTGCTAGCATATCGTAGCAGATCTCACTGTGCTAGCATATCGTAGCAGTCCTCACTGTGCTAGCATATCACAGCAGATCTCACTGTGCTAGCATATCACAGCAGTCCTCACTGTGCTAGCATATCGTAGCAGTCCTCACTGTGCTAGCATATCACAGCAGTCCTCACTGTGCTAGCATATCGCAGCAGTCCTCACTGTGCTAGCATATCGCAGCAGATCTCACTGTGCTAGCATATCGCAGCAGTCCTCACTGTGCTAGCATATCGCAGCAGTCCTCACTGTGCTAGCATATCGCAGCAGTCCTCACTGTGCACTGCAACAAAATCCAGCCAGTCTGTAGGCACATTAATGTATTTCATATATTTTTTTTTCTTTCATTTTTTAAATTTCTATATAATAAGCAAGTCACCTGGTAAGACCAACCCCACAGGCAACTTCAGACAGATGGCAAGACCACTGCCGTCCACCATCAGAGGAAACACTGTCGCCTGGGTCAGTGATGTCGTCCATCCGTCAAAATCGATCTCCTGCTGGGGGAAGGAACTCTGTGGAAAAGACAACTACATATTAAAAACCGTCAGACTCCATCAATCACCGCCGAGGCTACCCTGTTTCCCTCCAACACCAAGCAAGTCAACTTTCTGGCTGCACATGGTGGCTGTTTCCACCTTTTCCACCGACGGGCCGCCGCTCATTAGCATGTAGCATTAATGCTCATCTGCTGCGCCTCAACTGTAATCATGGCATTCTTTTCCTGTTCCACATCTCTCATAAATCAATATGCTATTAAAACAAAGCATTGCATTTAATGACATATCACCTAACTATATAGGCAATTCTTCCAATTATATTGGTTAAATTAATAAAATAAGTTTTATGGACATGTCAATAAAACATTTTTTGCAGCATGAAATTGGTTCCCAGCTTAATTTATTTCAACACATTTCCAAACTGCCTTTGCACAATCCCCTTAAATAGAACCTACAAGTATATAACTATTATATTGCTTTTCTTTCACATAAAATAAATGTATACTTAAAATTACAATAAATAAGTAAATCCATAAGTGGGTAAATCCATAATGTGATTTAAATGATTTTGAAGTGGTAGAAGGCAAACAAAGCGAGGTTTTATAAAGAGCTTTATCAATGAGCCATTGTAGTAACACTGAGTATTATAGTGAATCCCATTATAAGTGATGAATATTCCACTTAACAAGTACAACCCAATTCCCTAACAGTATCTCGCCTGCCACCGATTCTGAGTTATTCAGTTCTGGCTGTGCTATTCACATCGCAATTGAATTCATCTTTCACGGTTTCATCTAATAAAGGCGTTTCTCTAGTCAAATCACCCCTTCTTAATGTGTTCATCAATATAAAATATCGGGCCCTGGGGGAGCATCTATAAAATGACAAAACAGGGGCGACGTTTTTTCATAACCTTGTAGCAGATTATGTACTCATGACATTTATTAGCTTTGCATGAGATCTGTAAAACAGAGTCAGTTATCAAACACTGAAGCTCATTTTCAGTATCAACACAGAGTTAAATTGAACAATCCGTGGTAAGAGGTCGTGTTTATTATGCGCCTTTTTGGCTGCATGTGGTCCCTCTAGGTCTAAGCCACATTGCTTTCCCCTGGATTCTCATTACACACACCAGCGCAACCTAAAGCTCAGTGGCCTGACTTCAAAGCAGCAATTTCGTTTCTTTGATTCACAGTAATTTTACATCAGCAAACCTGCATTTAGAATGAGCAGAGACAGTTTGCTATGTACACATATTATGACGTGTGCTTTGTGAGCTGTTTGGGGAGTTGTTTGGGGACAGTGATGACAAACATTCCACAGATATTGAGGCCTGGTATTCTGGAGGTCCATCTGAAGTGGAAAGTTTAAAGCAAACCAAACATATCAGCTGTTACTATCAACATTGCACATCATTGAGAGATGAAAATAAAGAACATCACCTATGGTCATTTGCTGCACAAGCTTATCCAACTGAGGGCTATAAGCAGGAAGCACAGTAACAAGTTAAACCAAAATCAGAGAGGGGGGAGCACTGTGAGGTATGGGGGGGGGGGGTCCTAATTTAGATTACTAGGTATCATATGTAAACTGGACAAAATTAGTGGGTCACCTGGCCATTACACCTACAGGAACTTTTATGACCCCATTCTAAATCAATAGGCATCATTATGGAGTTAGCCCCCCCCTCCCCCCTTTGCAGCTAAAACTGCTGCTGTTCTTCCAGGAAGACTTTCCACAAGTTTATAGAGTGCTTCTGTTGGAATTTTTGTCCATTGATCTAGAAGAGCATTTGTGAGGTCAGGCACTTATGTTGGACGTGAAGGACTGGCTGTGAAAGCCAGTCAAGTTCTTCCACACCAAACTCACCCAACCATGTTTTTATGTACTGTACCATGCTTTGTGCACTGGGGCACAGTCATGCTGGGACAAAAAGGGCTATCCCCAAACTGTCCCCACAAAGTTGGAGACATAGAATTGTCAAAATTGTCTTGGTTTGCTGAAGCATTAATTTTCCTTCACTAGAACTAAGAGGCCTAGCCCAACCCCTGAAAATTAGTTTATACCAACGTGCTATACACCACTCCATCCTACGCTTGGCACTGCGCTTGGTGATGTGAGGCTTGCATGCAGCTGCTCAGCTCATGGGTCTGAATGAAACACCTGAATCCAATGATTAAGAGGTGTGTCCCAATACTTTTGTACATATAGTATATTTATGACCACAATCTTAAAGATGTAGCATATTCATTTGTCTGTATGTGGTTACATGCACAACATAAGCAAAATAAAATGCCAATAAAGTTATTTTTATTTGCTATGGGTATTGTGTATGTTGCATGGTTATACGTATGTCTTTTTGAAACGTAACACGTTAATGAAACTTTAAAATGCATCAAAATGGCTTATAAGTGGGCTCTGTTAACCATACCACATCTATATTCTGGATGCGATGGTAGCCCATTGCAGGGCACACATTGGCAATCAAACACTGTGACGTCTTTTATTATTTATACGAAATAACATTTCAGTCAAGTCTCCATGTTTTTGGACTGATAACGTAGTCAATGCAAGCACTGAAACTGCGAAGTCGCACTTCTCTCAGGGCTGGAATCAATCCCACACCCCTTAAATTAAGTCTGCCAATAAGGCACACCCCTTAACATCAGTGTGCCAATAAGGATCATTATACTAAATTTTAATGATATTAATTTTACAGGCTATCAGAGTGAGGTTTAACTTTAACCTGGCCAAAGATACAGAGCAGCTGCGGTTCGCCGCGAGCTACGTCTCTTTTAAATATGAATTTAGGCGCGGGAAATGCTGTAGGAACTAACGGCCCCGGCATGGAATTTGGGTAGGACTGGTGGCACCACAATACTCCGTCTCATAATGGGAACAAAACACTTCTATTCTCTTAACAAGTTAATACTGGCATCAGAAAATGAAAATACTTAACAGCATTGACTAGTTTGTATGGTTTTCTCCAGTGGTATTCTACATTTGTCAAGTTTAGCCGTAACTCACTAAAACCAATTTAGCGTAACGGAGCCTCGCTAATTTCCCATAATTCAGTTTGTTGTTTAAGCGCATATTAAATAAATATTTAGGTAATAATTTTCAAGTACGCTCAAACATCGGTGCACTTTAACATCGTAAAACCGACAGGTCCTATCAAATTGTGAAGATAAACGGCATGTTGTAGCGAAGACACATTTGACCATTCTTTCTGCAAAAAATACTTTTCAGGGTAAAATATATATATATTTCACTTTATGGTCAGATTTTAAACTTTGCGTGAATCATTGTAAAGTCATATAATTTTAATCAGTGTTTTCTTAGTTTCTAACAGGCATAGCTAGCATGTATCAAGCTGTACCAAGTTTTATCTTGGCGGTCAGTGTAAGGATAGTTACAACATGCTGTTTCACCGATAGAGGAGCCATTTATATTTGCCACAACTGTGAGCCTGATGTGGACTAATTGTTTTTTCTTACCCTCTGTCTGTCATACACACATAAGCTATATCACATGCACATACAGACACAAATAATGGCTTACCCTCATATCCAGATGCAAACTTATAAATACTTCACAACATTCACCTAAACACAGCTCTCTGATGTGGATTTCCTGTTACCCTCTTTCTGTGACACACACATACATCATAAACAGAAACACACATACTTACCTATATATCCAGAGGCACACTTAAGAATATATTCCAACAGTCAGTTAAAAACACACACACGTACACACAGTTCAATTCAGTAAGCTCTCACAGAAGTATTAATAAATGTCAGTGTCTTGATTTCTATTTAAAATATTTTGTAGTTCAAATGTCTTGTGATGATTAACCAAAACATGCTTCTTACTTTTTGCTTAAATTTTTTTTTCCTTTTGCTAGTCTTTGTCTTTATACTGCCAATTTAACTTAGTGAAGACCCTGTCTGTGCATAAATAAATTAAAGAAATTGCAAAGTGATGTTAAATGTTAGGGTTAATGTTAATTTATTACATTTTTATAAATGTCGCAACTGTCCCCTGTTATGGGGTCAGTTGCAACAATTGGCTTTGTCTATTCAGGTATAAATTGTACATATATAATCATATATATACATGTTATAGCAGTTCGGTGGGTAGCTTACATATGTGGGTGTAATGTATTCAAATTCTGTCTTTCCAATACAAGCAGTCTCTGAGAAACTGATGAAAATTTAAAAAGTGCTGCAACCATCCCCACTCTCCCCTATTCAGGGGATGTATAGCTTCTGAATTTAATGTATGTATTCATGTATATTACTCTAGTTATATGTTTTCCAATTGAAATCGCAATATATTTTTAGGTGTAAAGTCCATATATATATGGAAATCAAGTTTACCTGTCCTATATACTGTAACTTTATCAGTTACAATAGCAAACATGTTTTTTCTTATTTTGAGTTTTGATTGATTTTCTCTCAATGCTAAAATACTAAAATAATTTACTCATCTGCATATATTATGACTGTCTGTTGCCATCTTTGAGTGTGCGAGTGTAGAAATTCTCCTTGCCTGGATTCAAATGAAAGGCAGAACATGCTGGGTGGAGGAGCACTTGCATATTGATCACCACTCAGAAAACATAAAACAGCTGCAATGCAGAAGGTTTCAGAACAGCACAGGCTCACTTTCCTCAGGCAGATTATAGACCTGTTAGCTGCCTTCCAAAGAAAAAAAGGGAAAATCTGTAAAAACTGTCAGTTTGATCTACTATCTTGATGGGAAGCACTGTGGTCATTTCTCAGTTGAGGGTCAGGTGGTTCTTCTCCTATGTGAAACAACCTCTCAGAAAGCACTCTGTCACCATGGTCATAGTTGGCTGATCTGTTTGTTTACATTACATGGAATGCTATTTACTCTATAGTCTGTGCTGTGTTCCATATAAGCTCTTCACCAGCAGGAGAGTAAAGCTGAAGCCATGTTTTGGCTCGATTGTCTCATTTGTATTTAATATACCCATGTATTTTCCTTGAGATGAAAACAAAAGAGGGTTTATGTAGTTTCACATGGAATACTGTCATAGGAACACAGGAAGTAGCCTCATCTCTAAGTGATTTAGCAGTGCTCACAAAAACCTTGAGTTGGCCTGTTGTTGGTGACCTGACACAAAATAAACTAGAACACATTTTATACGTTTCACTGCAGGATCATTAGACAATGCCAAGCCAACCTCTTAAATGAGAATTTTTTTTCAAACTGCCCCAGGCTAGCTGTGATTAATTAGGGTGCACATCACACTGGCTCATTCCATGTGTTGCATTTGTGCCTTTTATTACACTTTGTGTATTTTTCTGTATAGGGAGCAATTAAGACTGCTAAAAAGGTTTCCTAAGGATTTACCTTTGCTTGATAAATTACTCTCTGTTTAATTCAATCTTGACCCCTCAGTGATTTTTAAGCCTGTGGTGAGGTAGTTATATATATTTTAAAATTTAGAAGAGTACTGACTTTATTAACGCTAAACTAAGTATTTAAACCAATCAATTTTTTTCCCACACATTATTTATTAGAAATTATTAGTCTATGAAAATATGAATATTTATATTGAATTATTTGTGAATGGATTTTGAATCAAAATTGTTTTATAAATAGCATAATCAGAAATGATGGAGAATGTTATTTATACAACCGTTTTTGAGTGAATGTAGCATACAGTTTAATCTTAAAAATAATGATTGATGAATAAAAAATATATTGCATCCAGCTCTGTAGTATTTTTTGACATTAGTTTAATATAAATATAAAAAAATCTTTTCATTACAAATGGCTGCAGCAGTCATATTCATAGTAATTTATCAGAAATGACAATAATTCAAGACATAGTACACTGCTACATAATCTCATGAATACCAGGGTGCTATGTCAAGTTATACATAAACAATATGATAAATTATCAAGTATTCAATATATGATGTTTGTATCAGAAAGATCTCATTTTTGAAGCATACTTAATGTCTTAATATCTAGTACACAAATCCTGCAGACCATTTTTATGACTGTGTTTTATGAGATTTGTTAAGCTCCTGTTTTTATGTTTTTGAGACGTAAAATACTCTTAATCATGAATTGTGAACACAGTATCTTTTGCAGTTGTAGCTATCAATTTTTATTGTTGACCAGTTAAAACTCTGTTTGCATTCATACTTGAACATATATTGCCCTCATCTCATTGAAACCATTGACGGCAATTTTCCCTCAAAGCTCCCTGTTATGGGAGTCAACCATTTTCTTTAACACAGCTCACGGCAGCACTGTACAGCATAAAATGCTGTGGCGGGCTGTTTGCTTTTTCATTAACATTCATCCACCATTTGATTGCCCTGGATTTGCAAGCAGCCTTTTTCTGAAAACTGAGTAACCCCACTGAGGAGAAGAGGAAAGGGGAGTGTTGCACACCCCCTGTGGTGCCTGTCTATAGAGACTAGAGACAAGGGGGAGATTTATTGTTTGATGTGTGCGCCTGCATTGTTTGAGTTTGATGTTATTATGTGTTCTCAAAGCAACAATAGGATATCACACAACGCGGGGCCATTAGAGGGGAGAGCCGGCCTTATGTTTTATTAACTGCTTATCGACCTGTGGATTTTGGCCATTTATGCACCATAATTGTTTGTAGCCCTATTACATTATTTTCTGAGTAGCCAAAATAAGGAGAACATGTAAAAAAAAGTCAACTTGCTATACGTGGGATAGGCCACTGTTATGGTTCCCCTGTTAAGTCTTTAGATGTAAGTTTACATTTCTAAGTGGGAGATTCCTGTCACTATAAGCACATGTAATTTTGTTTCCTGAAAAGTCAGCATCATTTTTTTTCTGCCAAATGGAAGTCACACCTTGATATCATACAGTACTGTTTGCTTGTCACTTGGGAGGGAATTAAAACGTGGGTGCAGGTGCAGCATGAAATCCTGACAGCAGACTTTGCTTTCAGGAAAAGAGGAAAAAAGTTTATTCCACATTTGCAGCAGTTTAGAGTAAACTGCTTTAGCTGACAGAGTTTGCTGTGCATTAACCTAAATAGGTCCGAGCAATTCCAAAAATCAATTTTCCAACAGAATTGTCAAGTTCATGTATTAAATTCTAATTTCTTCAATTTGTGAAGACAATTGGAGTCATTTTTCATTTACCTCACTTCACCCATAGAAAAACGTACTATTGACAATTGCAGTAGACTTACCACTCTGTCAACCAATATTGTCAATTCACATGTTCTTTAAGGATCAATGCAACAATACACAGGAAGGTACCTGAAGGGCAAAGAACAACTGTCTAGGTATGAAGACCTTTGTGTAAATGACCCAATTAGTCCATTAAAAAATGTATGTGCCTCCTCTACTGTAGTTTTAGTCTAGGTATGAAGACCTTTGTGTAAATGGCCCTTCGAGTTTATCTACGTTTAACAGATTTTCATAGGTGGAAAGTTCAGACCAAGGTTTTGTTTCAACCAGTCAATTGAGTGTAAAGAGTCACAGTCACAGAGTACTCTTTGAATTTGTACCTTCTGAACCTGAACTTTCCACCTCTGCAAATTTAAACATTTTTTTGCACTGAACACTATTTACCTCAAATTATTTTTTTGTTATTAGTGAATAATATTTATTTTATTGTTTCCCACTTTGGAATCTATACATGCAGTTTGTTCTGTGGTACAGGCTTAATTTACACTCTTAAAGTTTGCTTGTCAGCAAGAGGGAGCATTTAAAGGAGATGCTTTGTTGGTTATTGATTAAAGTATATTGTTTAATGACCTTCTCTCCCTGCTGAGACTTTTAATAACCAAGCTAATTCTGTTGTATAGACTGCTGTTTTTTCACATGTTGAATGCCAGTTTGAAGTGTAATGCGTTTTGGCATGCTTTTAAGAGCATTTTCATTGGAATTCTTTCCTTTTTAAATACTGTACGAATATATGTTTTAGAAAAATTGAAACCTCATCATAGGCAATGAGTTGATATTCTGCTGTTCTGTGGTTCTGTAAGATTCAGTATCAATGCTTAGCATGCCAAAACCGTCAATTAACGTGTTGCATTCTACTTAATAATAGCGGGGAGCATTGCATATGGAAAATGGCTTTCTGGACATCATTAACAGGCTATGGGTATTTCATATATGCCATGTTGCTATGTTAAAACTTTGATCTGTGCCTGAGACTTGATCTGTGACTTCCTCACTGTCACAGAAAAGCCATTACCAATGTTAAAATCAGTCTGTCTTCCTGCCTCCGGGTTGCAAAGCGCTTGGTATTTGTGAAAACCATGTTAGTGCTGAAATTGGAGCGTCTTATCCTTCAACCTTGTGTTTCGGAATGAAACCAAGGTGAAGAGGATTGTTTATATGACAAAGCGGAGATGGTTTGTGGTTATACTGAATGTGTCTGTAATACAGGCAGGGAAATCCATATCCTCAGGAGTATGTGGACAAGACTGGTGGTGTATGCTGCTTATTTCGCATGAAGACAAAAAAATTAACAAAATTAAACAGATTTTGAAACAACTGACATAATCTAAACAAATTTATGACTTGAAATATTTGCAGTTCATTATGCTAGACACTTTTTCTTCATTGTACTTAAAAAATACTTGGAATGCCTTGGCAAACTTATGTAAACCTGAGATCTTCTGACTTTGGCAGAATGAATTATACACTGTACATTATGATACGATGTACAGTATTAATTAGCCAGGAGGTAATGTCTTGCCTATGTGCATTAAGGTGGGCATATTAAGTTCTGAAATGTGTCATGTTGTGATACCCTTGAACATACTTAACCTGAATTTTTCTAGTAATATTCAGCTGTATATGGGCTTCTTTTGTAAATGTGACAATAAGACAAAAACACGTGTCTGAAAGCCAGTATTCAGTGTGTACCTGCTGCTTTTACATGTTATTACAGTCTTCCTGAGCCTCTAGCTTAAGGGGTCTGTGCATGCTTATATTTTTAGCAAGATTGCTATACTCGTTTAGCTGTAGTTCATTGAACCTCACAGATGACACCTTATGAACTGTTGTTTTTCTTGATTAGGCCTTAACCCATGGATGAGGTGTAATTGCTGGGCTGCGGCATAGAACATAACCCTATTATTAAACAATCAATCTCTCTAATTGACCTTGTGTTGGTATTCTGTTTTGGAAAAGGAAAGGACTGCGGCTGTCATGTGTCAGGGAAATGTAATAATATTCTTTGCTAAGCACATTTCTGTCGCTTTACACATTGTAGTTCTACAGCATCTTACAAAATCAGCATGTGATCAAGCATTTCAGTAGAAATTGAGCAATTTTGCCTGTACTGTATAAGTAATACTATTCCTAGGTTGCCATATCCTTTGTGGACATATTCACTTGGCTCTTATATGAGAAATGATAGCCTTTACTGATTAATCTTCTCATTAATATGAAAACCTAAAGGATTACATTCAAATAAAATATTTGATTTTTAAATTCTTTTCTCATTAAAAAAATGCCTATTTTTATCATCAAAGAAAAATACTAATGCTACCTTATTTGAAATGCCCTTGGCAAATAATTAATTTTATTTATTTTTAATCATTGTATGATTAGCAGCACCCTTAAATGAATAGTGGAGACATGTTGGTTTCTTCATAGAAATTCCTCTCTAACTTCTGCTGAGCTGGCTTAAAAGCATGACTGTGTCTCTGTGGGTCGCATAACCTCAACATATTAACATTTATGACCTCCATGACACAAATGTTTGACACTTTAAGGTGGCCAATTGTTACTGTCCAAATAAAGAATTTATTGGGTCTGTATTCTTTTGAAATAACACCTAACAATACCGGGGAATTCTTGAATATTGATTTTTTTAAAAGGTCAGTTGCACATATTTATATTATTATTAGTTACCGATCTTTCATTCGATTTGGCTATTTAAAATGTGTGCGATTAATTGCAGCCTTATACAGGTGTATACAGTTCCTTCCTGTTTTGTATTAGTTATTTATGGATATTGACGTTCTTCTTGTTACACTTAATTTGTGGTCATTGATTCAAATCACAATTTTTTTCTAGTAGGAGTAGATAGATATGGCAAACAGGTTGCACAGTCTGATCAGACTGAAGAGAGGCAGGCTTGAACCTGCAGGCTCAGAGAGGACTAACACTTCATGCATTGATTTCTACTCAATCTTAGGATATTTGACAGCTATGCCCATGCAGTAATGAGAGTGGAGGTTGTATATTTTTTTTTTGAAAAACACCCCTCTTCCTTTTACTGTTATAGATTCGGATTCTTTCATTATGTTGTCTTCATAAGAACTAATGAGAAAATGTGAACTAAGAAACATAATGGGGCTTTTTGAGGGTTTTTCAACCTGATGGTTGTAAAGAACAATTTAATGCATTTCTGTAGTATGAATGCATTACAATGGAGGAAACACATTTTGTAAAAGAGAACTATACTTTCATATAGAGACATATTTCCATATGTTAAAATTTCTGCTTCTAGTGAAGCCCAATATTATTTTGACAATGTTCCATTTTGAAAGGAGGTTTACAAAAATCATCCATCCATTTTCTATACCAGTTTGTCCTATGCAGCGCCTTGGGGGTCCAAATACTATCCTGGAAACTTTGGCCACAAGGCAGGGAACAATCCAAGATGAGGCACCAACCCATCACAAGGCACACATGCTATTTATGTGCACATATGTGCAGTTTTGATTCTCCAGTTAACCTTAGTATGATTTGGGAGTGTGGGGTGGGGGGTTACGGGTGTAGGCAGATGAAAGCCCATAACAGCACAGGGAAATCATGCAAACTCCACACTCACAGGCCTATAGCAGTGACTCGAACTCTGGTATCAGAGGTGTGAGGCAACAGTACTAAACAGTGGCCCACCATGCTGCCCCCTTTACAAAAATGATTTAAATGTAAATATATTTTAAATGTAAAGTTTACAAGAAACAGTGTATTTCAGGGCCATCCTGTACTCTGTTAAAATATTCTCTTACAGAACAGTCTCCTGTTTCTGATTTGTATTTGGATGGATTTTTTTTTAACATAAGGTAATAACATTTTTATAGAGTTATCATATTACATTTAATTTTAATTTTGAAATGTTTTTCACTCCTGCTATATCTATAGTCACTGCTATATCTATAGCCCACAAAGTAGGCCTAAGCTGTTTCATGATAAACTCCAGTAGAGGATGCCCTTTGATCTCTGGATGGGCACATTCACCTCAGCACCTTGGCTGTGTTTTTTATGGCGTCTCAGTGGGAAGCTGCTTAACAGTGCTGAAATCGTTTTTGGTGGAACTAGTAGACACAGACTATATTTTGAAACTCACAACACAATAAAATTAAATTAACATAAATTCTGTAGCTACACAAGTCTCACTGGAATCTCTTCACAAAGTTTAGGAGCTATTAAATGATTACCAAGAATAGAGTAGGTATTTGTCTCAATGCAGCTGTGAACACATCTTTTTAAGTGACACATATAACACTGATGTTTTGCTTGAGTTTTACATGCCTTTCCTGATATTTGATGGGCTGATAAAGTGGCTTTGTAAATGCATTTTGCCAAAAAATGTATTATTTTGAGATATTGAGTCTATGTACGTAATGAAAATCCATGAAGACCTACATCGTGCCGTTTGGCTCCCATGTTAAATTCAGTAACAGTGATTGCAAAATTTGATAACGCTTGCCGCCTCGTGGTTTTACAAAATTTGATAAAACATGAAACCTGACCTCTCTATGACAGTAAACTGCTGCCAGTTGACCTAGCATGTTCAGCATCATGTATTGATTTTCTGAGAAAGTTTAGTGTTCATTAAAAGGAAACATCTGCTAGTATTTATGCTGGCCTATACATGAATTGTGCACGTATTCCTTACAAAGATATCTTGTGGTTCTTTTGAGCAGTTGTTGCTTTTTGTTGCATTTGTGTTTACATATGAATGTCTAGGTTTTGGGGTGTGCAAATATGTGTATATGAACATGTGATTTGCTGAAGCAGCGTTATAGCAAAGTGTGTCACCATACATCTCTATCTCCTATTGAATGTCTGCTTAATTTTTGTTATTTTGTACCACAGCAGATGGAACATACCCTTTGAATCCAATCTTGTGAAGTAAAGCTGATGACAAAATACAGTTATACCTCATTTCTATTTTTAGGTATCTGTCTGAAAAATCGCACACAGTGGTATTGTCTACTCTCAAAATCCCTTCTGCATTCCTGTTATTCTTCAGGAAAAAGAATATAATGTTTCCCATGCAGTGAATGCTAATTACACATGCAAATGCTTTGTTTGATTTTTGTTTCTGTTAGCAGTTTGCTCACTTAGGAAGGTGTAGCATGTGGATGTACAGAAAGATACAACCTTCATTGCAGCCCCTTTTGTCCTGGCAGTTTTGAGCTACTGTGTTCAGAGTGTACTGTAAACATGACTACTTCTCCATTTTTATTGCTATGGAAATATTGTATACAAAATGTCTT
This sequence comes from Cyphomyrus plagiostoma, assembly GCA_019775915.2. NCBI lineage: Eukaryota > Metazoa > Chordata > Actinopteri > Osteoglossiformes > Mormyridae > Cyphomyrus > Cyphomyrus plagiostoma. Next base: position 41,808,892 of record JABFEA020000001.1, read on the forward strand.
CTTATGTTGGTTGTTTATTGGTTATCAAGGTTCAGTTGCTTAATGTTAAACCATTTTCCATAATGTAATATATTATCAAAAATTGATATGCCTTTTAAAATCTCAAAGTAAATCTAAGACTGACAGACACTGCACCACATATACGCCATAAAATATTTGTTTCTGAAACACCTGCATACCATTTCTCTCCCTATGTTTATTAAAGGAATACATAACTGTTTATCATAACCTGCAGCATATGAGCAGTATTCTAAGGAATATCTAAATTTATCTTAACAGCTATTCTATAATTGAGAATTATTTAGCATTTCTCATTTATCAGCTGAAATCCTTTTAAATTGTATTTGTTTCTTCCTCCTTAGAGCCAACTTAAATCATTTTATGTTGTGTTGTGTTCGAAAATGTTGACAATGCAGCCGTTGGTAATTTTTGGTTGATGGATGGCCCTCGTGTGTTGCTAATTATCAGTGTACATAAAAGGATGCTGTTATTTTCTGTCCAGCCCAGCAGGCCTCTCTGTAAAGGTCACAAACTAAATGCTAAGCTATCAGCTCAAGCCCATATCACTCAATCTTGATGTATGAGTGCAGAGGTACAAATTAAACACGGACCAAACTTTTTTGGGGGGACTGCCCGGACAGGATGCCGTTTGGGCTAATGCCTGCATACCAGTCAGACAAAAACGGTACTATACTGCATGCTGTAATTGCTTTGTGTACACACATCTGGAGTTAAGTTCCCAAAGGAAACTAATATACATCAAACCACCCACCTTTCTAACATGCAAAATAACTTTAATATGTGCCAATTAAGAACATAATTTTTTAAAATCACATGCAATATATGAAGGTTATATATGGTTTCATATTAAATCATGCCACAGCGTGATAAAAAAAGCTTTATTTAGAAAAGTTCTGATCTGTGTAGTAGTCATAAAACTGGTGATGTGTTTTTCAGACATTTTTAACTATTTTTTTTTTTTTTTTTTTTGTATTTGGAGACGGACTTGTTTTGAGTTATAATCAGTTGTTTCGCACATGAATGGAATTGGCTTTCGCATGTATTTTTGAATGGGTGGAATTCCAATTCTGCCTGAAGGGATTAAGGCGTTCATCTGGATCTTATACCGGCTCAGTTTTCTTGGCTGGTGTAAGATGAAATTGAACCTAGGGAATTGTGATGTTTGACATGGAAACTAGAAAATTTCTGCATAAGACTAATATTGCTATTGATCCACCAATATGTTGGCTGTGGACTGTTCATTATGACCATGCAAGAAATGCATTTTAATGCTGTAATTCCTAAATGTCGAGATGTTTCTTTACTTATTAACCAGAAACAGTGTTAATAATTAGATTCCTAAAGTCCTAAGTGGGGATCTTAAAATAAGCATAAGGTGCATTACAAATATTTATAACTTTATTAATAGTTTACTTGTACAAGATGTACATTCATTGTGTGAATCAACAGGAAAAAAATCATTGTGTCAAAGCCGTAAGATGAATCATGTTTCAGCATGCTTGCATAATTCACAAAAATAAAGAAGTGAACATAATAAAATAAAGCCGCGGTACATTTACTTCCATGGTGCTTAACATAAAGTTGTTTGAAAAAGATCATCAGAAACTGACAATACAAAATATTGTCATTACCATCCCTGAAATGTCTGTAAATTCACACTTGTTATATGCAATGCAAGCAATGTACAACAGTCACTTTATGTTGGAACGGTCGCAAAGTAATATTAAAACAATATATAAAAATAAACGCAAAGCCATGTAAAAATGTACACTCATAATTAAACTTTTTCATTTATAAACTTTCAACATAAAAATAAATAAAAACACCCATGAGTTTAATTAAAAATTGAAACATTGTGTAAAAAGTGTAAAGATGAGTATTGAAAAGAATGCTGCACATTTAATGTTTTGTTAGAGGTAGACAATATTGGGATCGTTGCTGAAGAATTCGGAGACAATAAGTATTGACATCATAATCCATTTCACTTGCACATGCAATAATAAATGAATCCCCAAACATAAGGTTAATATCTTAAATTTGCAATTTTCAAAATATTTCTTGACAAAATAAGGATTATTTCAAAATAATTGTGTATATCAAAATTAGTATATGCAATGACTTCTTTGTGACATTGTAACTATTAGGAGTTTATAATAATAATAATTAGTTTAATATGCAAACTTTTAGAATTAGACTGAAATCATGGCTTTCTTCAGTCATATAAAACATTGAAATTTGAAATGGTTACACTCACGTCAATACTTTAGACCGGATGTCATTTAGGAACTGTTCCTTTGACTAGTGCTTCCATCAGTGATCCCTGAAACAAAAGTGTGCTTGTCTACCTCAACAAGGTATTGTTGTTTTTGTATGTGCACATCTGTCAATATCATCCAAACTAAACTGAGTTATGGCACATGATTATGGATTATGTATATGGACTCATACAATTTAACATCTCTTTAAAAAATGTTCGTTTGGCAAAGAAACTCAACACATCAATATCAGTGCCAAGAACTGATTTTTTTCTTTAGCAATTTACTGCTGTCTTGACCCTTTTCCTATTTACAGTATTGCACTTAACTGCACATTTGCATTTCAGTTAAACTGATTCTTAATTGATACCCTAAATTACATAATTGCAGTTACCCTTTTGTCCCTTTAAATGTTTTTATCAAACCAAATTCATCTCTTTGTTTTCCCTTACTAAGAAGTAGTATCTGCTTATAACATGACTTGTAAACAATGTAATATTAGACCTGAAGTGCAATGGTTACCTTCATTCCATTCCTCGGAGCCTAACGATTTAAAAAGGGGGGAAAGAGGGCAAAGTTGAGAGTAATATGTGAAATAATCCTGCTGACCCGTGCCCAGCAGAAATACAGCAACACAAAAATTTCCTTTGAGAGCAGCAGAGACAGATTAAATTTGCTGGAAATAAAGCTGTGTTATAACTCCTTTTCTATGTCTCCGTAGCATAATTCTCAAAAGAAAGAAAAAATGAAACTGAATGGAAGATATTTGCAGAGGATGATAGATATAGTGGAAGGATCTCATGGCAGTGATTAACATAGTTGGACATATATCAGTTATAAAGGAGGCCCAGCCCCAAAGAGTCTCTCCTCTAGTCAGACACATGCACTAGGCAAGAGGCAGGAATACACAGTGGTTGGAGGCAAACAGGCATATTTGCAAAGGTTGAGTATCCAAAGCCTCGGCATCCTTTCCATCCACATGGGTTGTCAACAAATGTCAGGGACATTCTAGTTGAATCTTTTTTCTCTGCATGTTTTTTGCCCATTTTTAAAAAGGCTTCTCATATTAAATGCAGATTTCAGATAGACATCCAGACACTTTTGTACGATCCTGGGGCTGAGATCTGAGGCCGGAAAGCACACAGCCACTGGCCTTGAAGAAGTCCTGCCTGTTGGGCGAAAAGTAAAAGGTGATTTTTTTTTTCGGTGTTTCATTACCTTTTCTACAAGTGGTTGTTTTGGCAGCTGGTTTTGTGACAGTTTGTCTTTTTTCTTTTGTTTTGTTTTAACTGTGAGTGTCATGGCCTTTTCACAGGTTGAGTCTTGTGTGAGAAGCAATTATTCAGAGTTCAGAGTGGCAGAGAAGCCCGTGGGGGTCAGAGTCCCAGCGCCTCGGCGTGCTTTCTTGCCTTGAGTCGGAGGTCGGCGATGCTTGAATTCTTGCTGTTGCTCTTGGCAGCTGCCGCCACGGCCGCTGCGGCCGAGGCCGAGTCCGCCAGTGACGCGATTGGTAGTCCAAAGGGTGGTGGAGGGAACATCAGGTAAGGGGCGTGGGCCGCCAGATGAGGGTGCAGGTGAGGGTGGGAGTGTGTTACTCCGTCCAGCTGTAGCTGCGCCTGTACCTGAAGAGAGCACAGTCCCAGGCTTCAGTCAATGCTGTCCTACCACTACACCAAGCAACAGTAGCAAAATTCAGAGTCCATAACATTGTAGTTCACCCAGGCTTTGGGAACACATCTGTTTCTGCATTTCAACATTGGTTATACTAAAATTCACAATTTATTGTAATAAGGTTTCAGTAATCAAAGTGTTGCTTGGGGTTTAGAATGAAGTTTAAAAGTAACTAAGTATTCCAGAATGTTCTTGTCCGATGAGTAACTGGGCATGTTCATGTCACTATTTAAAAAATACTTTTTTCAGCAAAAAATGAAATCTATATAATTTTACTTAATTTTGCAGCGCCATCCATATATATTGCAAAAATGCATCATATATGGTATAGAGGAATTCCCCTTTCCCTTAGGGAGAGAAATGCAGCTCTTTTTAGCAGGTATAGCTTAATGTCATGCAACTGTTAAAATGAACATTATTCCATAATTGTAACGAAAGCTCAATTTTCCAGTCAACGGCAAAATATTTCTTAATTAATTTTGTCACAACAAATAACTAAAATACTTTTTATCAAAGCAGAATTCTGAAAAGTAGTGACGTGGCTACAGTTGTATTATGACATGTGAACTTTCCTTTTGTTCATCATGACTAATTCTGAATCTGGAATACTACTATTTATTTTCACATGGAGGCGTGACAGAACTGAACTGTGGTTGATTTGGCTGTGCAGCGCCAGTAGAAACAGAGTTTTGCAGCAATGAGCAGTACTGTCTACCCCTAGTGCAACAGGTGTCTGACCGCGTTCCCAGCCTACGGCTGCCCCTACTCCCCCATTCCCTACGTAGCCAGGAACTCTTTATTTATGTACTTTATAATATGTTTTATCTTCCTTCACTTGTTTTTCTACTTGTTTAATTATGGACACTTTTTCTCTAGTTAAACAATCTGGTTTCCATCATAAGTTAAAGGGGGAGAGTCTACATTGAGTCCCCTAAATAATTTGCAAACCCTTGTCCCCAAGTAATGAACCAGGCATGACATACAATAACCCTAATAACTGTTCTGTAGGTTCTTATGGTTATAACTGTATGAAAACAACTAAATTCTTGTATGTGAGTGTCAGCTGACCTGCTGGTTTTCTATAATGTTAAAACTCTTGCAAATGATATCCTGAAAACTCAAATTAGGAAAGCATGAGAATTTTAATGGTTCAGAAATTTTACACATTGGTGAAAATTTTTAAATAGTGCTTCATACTTTACATTTTTTTCATTAATGCTTTTGTGTTCTTTTCGATTTTTTATCCTAAAGTAAATCCCTTTTATCTGTGGTTGTTCCGAAGCTATTTCTTTTGCAATGCAGCTGTCACCGGTATGAGTGCTTAAGGAACCTTTCATCAATTTATACAATTTTTGGAAATTAACTGATATGTTTAATAGTTAGCTAGTGTTCCTCTTACCGCTTAACAGGTGACATTTCAAACATTACAATTTCAAAAACTAAGCCTGATTATCTTACAAAAGTACTGATATTAATCGATAATTTAATATAGCGTATATGCGAAATATTTTTAACAGCTGTATCACATTCGCAGGGGAATAGGAACGGGGGGCCGGGGTGTTGCCCCCCCTCCCCCAATATTTAACTTGGCTTCATTCATCCCCTAATAATCAGACCGTTATGTACATTATTAAGTTGTGTCCCCCGCAATGTCAGACTGTCCCCTATGCCATTGCATACTCGTATTCGCTAATAACGAATATTAACGGTCCACCTTCTTGAAGAGCCGGGTAATTTTTATTTTGGGAATTTGCGTAAGATTATTATAAAATAACAGCGAAATAATGCGGTTTACCTGTTGAAAAGGCATTCTGAGCGCTCCCATATTCACGTAGGGCGCGACTCTGCACGCGTCTAAGTGGCTGGCGGTCCCTAGGATAACACCTGGGGAAATAATGAAAGTTAGCGGAAAATATAATAAGGTGCGATTTATTAAGCTGTCCAACGGGGACATGAATGTACGCATGCAGCTCAGGGTTCTGTGTGCTAATGCATTACGTCTCCCAAAGAAAGAAGGAACTGCTTTCATTGTCTTAAGCGTGAACACTGCCGTTTGACACTGCTCAAAAACAGATGTCGTTTATCCGGGACTGTGGTTCAATAAAAACTGAGATTTATGATGCGTATTTTAATGAAACCATTGACATTAACAATTAAACATTTACAAAAGTCATAGTGGTATACCTTTGTGCATTTGATTTTCTTGTTTTCTACATTTAGCTCTTCTGTTTTGAAACCAAACCTGAAAAATAAACATTGAAAACATAAGCGAATATCGACAGTCATCTTTCTTTTGGACTGCTGGCTTTCTCAAGAAAATCCAAGTATGCGTAAAAACTATAAAATATAAACATTAGTCATGCAATCGCGGAATGACAAATGTCGCTTTTTATTAAATATTCATTTATCCAGTCAAATAAAAGGAACTGCAAAAATTTGGGACGTGTGATTTTGATTTTGCATGACGTAGGCCTATCGTATGTTTGTATATACGTGTATGTTTATATTCTATATGAAAGAGTTATGATTATTTTACTTTAATGTATATGTTTCAATACTGTATTGTTCCCTTGGACATTTAAACCGTTAAAACTTTAAAACAGGATACAAGAAATAAAACGTTAAACGTGGTGTTTATTCCTTGGCAACGTTTATGTTCATCATCTAGAAAATAGTGTATATAACTGAGTGTAGTAAACTATCTTGTTGCTTATGACCACTTTAGAGATGAGCATTTACAAGGTAAAGTGCCACGGACACATTATTTTACCAAGCAAGGTTAAATGACTTCAATTTGCAGGGACCAGTGAGGTGAAATTTGTGCCTTTTTCATTGAAATAATGTTTCGTAGACAAGTGAATGTTGGGCGATTGTTAAATATTCACATGAAATAGATATACATGAGTATGTCCATGTATATACTTCGTAAGCCCTGAACAGAATTTAAAAAAATATATAGTGTAACAGTAAACCCATACGTCCAAAAGTAATTAAATGTATTTTCAACTATTTCTGCCGCTTTTTTTATTATTTAAAAAAAAGAACTTGTATTATAATGACTCTCGTGATTATAGTTTTTCTGTAACTATTACAAATGATATGAACAATATTTGCGTAAAGGTTTTTAAACAAATATTTTGACCTCTGTTACTCATAAATCAAACTGAAGATCAATTCCAATTATCAACGAATATGCTAAGTAAAGTGAACTACACTGGTTTAGACAGTTATTTCTTCATTAAGGACCACTCAATGATGCGCTTCACAAATACTCTAATCTAATTTCCTTTTGATTTTTATCAGAGACAGTGAATAATGACATTTAATTTAGCTCTGCACCAGAAAGCAAAAGATATTAGTCGTAATTGAATTACTGCCTGCCCCTCACCAAGGTCTCATAACTTTCAATTAGGTCCTTGACAGCTGGCCGGTGTGGGATTTCTGTAGAACACTAAAATATAGGTTAATATCTGCTATCCAGCACACCTCTTACAATTTGTTTACAATAGATTTCCAGTTAAAATAATATGTCCCTCAGCGACTTCTGTAAAACATTGTGGTATTTTAAGAAGCGTCTACCAAGGCTCTCTGCCTCTCACGCACGGAAGGTTTATTTTCAGACGGAATACATATTTAATGGTTTTACTGTGTGTTCCCTGAAAAAAACATTGTTCGTGCAGTTTGTAATAAGCTTTATTTTATCTCTGCGTCCAACACTATTTTTATATATCTCGCACTTGCAAGCTGTCACGCAGGCTCCCGCCGTTGCTTTCTATTCCCATTAACTGACGCCCATGCGATATTCTACTGAAGGAGTTACGGCAAAATTGAATTATTTCTAATACATTTTTATGGGAACAGTATATCAAACCATTGGCAGATATTACAAAGATAACGTTCGAGAAAATGAGGTGAGTGACATAAGACGGTGTCCCCTGCAGCAGTAGTTCAATCTCTTCATTAATTTTAATGATGTGGTTGAGTCTATCTGCTGTACACGAGTAACTTTCTTGTGAATTTAGCTGTTAAGGATCAACTTTTAAAATGCAGTACATTGTCGTTTATTTTTATTTATACTTAGCAAAAAATGGACTAAACTTTCTAATGAAAACTAAAACAGAAAATGCAGTTATAAATGTACTCTCACATGAAAACTAAAACAGAAATGTACTCTCAAATTAGATACAATTAAAATCCAATGTACATATTTTTCATTCACCGTGAAATATTTTAATCCTATTCAGCTATTACTTGAAGTTTATATGTGTGGCTTGTAAACATTGAATATGCATTCTTCTCAGGGTTGCGAAATTATTAGAATTGGGCATGCTATGTGATTTTAGATGTGTATTTTGAATCTTTGGGTGATTCTTATCTTACTAGTGTATATATGTATATAACAAATAGCTAAAACTAACTTGGACCTGTTATTTCTCGCAAATCTTTATTTTAACGTGTCTAGTTGAATTTGGTCATAATAATACGATATATTGTTTTGATCAAGAAGTTATTATAATATATAAAGCTTCTAAAAAAGTTTCAATGAGAAAGAAGGTGGGGAAAAGTGTATCGAGTCTGGCAAATGCAATTTTATTGAACGACACTTAATTAAACATAAGTCTAATTTGACGTTAATTCACATTTGATCTACTGTTATGAGTATTGCTGTATTAACGTATTTTGAAATACAGAAGTCAGAAATTTGTGAGTATACGAAATAATCCAATATCGACACTGTTTTGTATATCTCACTTGTTTAAAATCCGCGTATTTAAAATTCGGTTTTTGAGTCGCGTGTATCGATATGTGGACATCAATGGTTGTTTGTGTCTGCGTGCGTGTGTGTTTTGTGTGCCAAGTGAGTCAAGATATTGATTTAAAATTCATGTGAATTCTGCCATAATTTTGAATTTATGATTCAAAACGTTTTTTTTAAATAATAATAATAAATATATACATTCACAAAACGTTACATAAGAATATTCTTCTGACGTTGTAGTTAATCAGTGTAATCTGCAGATTTTAAAGGCCCATAACGGTGTGACGGGTGAGAGGTTCATATAATTTGTTTATCTCCGCTTAGATGACTAAATATTGCCGATTAAAGACCCTGAGCCCTACCGTTAGCGGGTCTTACCTGCACTCTCGCTTCCGACAGTCCCAGCCTTTGGCTCAGCTCTTCTCTCATGAAGGCATCTGGGTAGTGGGTCTCATCAAACAGTCTTTCCAATTCGTTCAGTTGCTCCAACGTAAAATTTGTTCTACTCCGTCTCTGTTTCAGTTTGCTTTGTGCATCTTCATCCTCGGATTTCACTTCTTCCTTCTTCTCCTTGCAGTCATATATCCCTATGTGAGCAGACCACATTTTAAAAGTAGTCCTTCTGTTAGGCGCACGAGACAAAGGCCTACGCTGAAAAGGCTCCTTTCCCTGTTCTGCAGTTATACGTATCTGTTGCTGCTCCACGAACTGTGTACGTGGAATTAACCGCGGCTTAGTGTAGCTGTTCCAAAACTGTTAGAAAAAAATAATGTGATTGACAGGATTTACAATTTACGATATGAGCAGAGTACGATGTAGTGTGCCATATAACGGCTCCCAGGTCTCCCGTGTAACCAGAGATGCAACTCGCCTTAATATGGATCCATTTTATGCCGAGTTAATTGAAAATATGTAGAATATTGTAGGTGTCCTGGCGGAAGGTCCAATTCAATCGAATACAAATTAGCGAAAATTAAATAGGAAAGCGTGAACACCACGTATTTACTTCCAAGTGGATATGGAAACACTCCAAGATTGTTTAAATACAATAAGTATTATGCTTGCATGAAATGCATCAGGGCACAGAGTTGTTTAAATGATCCAAAAGCACATTAATAATGTTTGTTATAATTAACAATCTCATGAACTTTCATGAACTTTTAATGTTTGTTATATAGCCTGATTATTTACTCATTTACATACATACATTCTGCCAGTGTTTGTGTGTGTTAGATATGTATAAACCTGTATTTATTGTAAATGTTCTTGGCTACTGTCACCGACGCGTTCATGCAGTTTATAATTAACTGAACCTTATGGTTCTTAGTCGGTTGTTGGTGTGTATTTATTTGTGTTATGTTTGTTTGGTGTGTGTTTGTTTGATTTTATCGTAAATGCAGTGAAAAATTGTATTCACTTATTTAAGAATTGCCTAACTTCTGATATTTTAGAAACCTGAACACTTTGTAGAATCTCCAACCTGACATAATAGATGTGAAATGTTTATATCTTTTTTAATATTTTAAATTTGAATTGGAAGTTTCTTATTATAGTAATTTTGAGATATTATATGGTATTTCTTGTGGCCTGTATGAAGCTTCGCTCTCATATGACATTGCACGTACAGGCGTATTCCGTTTGTACCACAGCATAATTTGTTAATTAAAAACACAATCTGTTTAATACAGAAACAATACATGTTGTGATATAATAATCACGCCATTACGGTATTGCGGTGAACAATATAGATATTGCGTACGCTCGCATATGTGGAAAAACTACACAACACGCACGTCTGAAAATATACAAAACGTCTGACTTACAATAAAGACGCTGAATTCGTTACCGTCAAATCATTTCACTTCTCTGTCGCATGATTAAATATTGTGATGCGGATTACTGCCTATGTACAGAAATCAGTACCGATTTGTGCACAGGAGGACATTACTCGGTGCTCAGCGTTATCCATTTTTATTGCATCGCACCGCGGAAATCATAACAAAAAATAAACGCCAGCGACAATAAACTTACCTTCAGAAGCTCTTGTAACATTAAAGTCCTTCAGTTTTTCCTTTTCCAGTTCGACGTGTTCTTTGAATAGGTGTACAGGACAGTGGTTGCTGGTCTCAGTAATGTCCTGAAGGTTGGTCTCCGAGTTCCCCAGTTCCCTGGCTCGCGCTAAGCCACTCTCCAAAACTTCCCTGTACGTGATACTCTCCTTGCTGCTCTCCTTGGTTTTCTGGTCGAAAGATTTGGAAACGAAAGCTGTAAGTTCTTCCATGGCTGTTTAGTGGTCCTGATCACAGAAATCCACTTAAAATTTGCTAAAGATTAGTCGTTCCCTTGTTCAGTTGTGAAAGCGGTAATGTCGGGATGTAGAAGGTTAGATCACTCTTGCTATTATGTCTGTGTTTTGGAGATCACACTATTTATACATGGCTACCCCAGCCCAGCCCCCATCTCCATGTCTTGAGCAATTACTGGCGGCTCCACTGTCTGAATTCAACTTTCAGCAGCTTTTGCCGAAATCAATGCATACATGGAGTCAGCCAATTAAATTATAATTTATTAAGATACCAACAGTGGCTGATGGCAGGTCCCTTGTATGATCCGTGTACCTTACTAGACTGAGTGGTTTAATCATCTGGCGTTCAATGTATCTAGCATGCAGGTAGCAGGGTGATGGCACATGTTTGTGCTACAGCGAACTAGATGCATTTGTTAGGCTATAGCTAAAAGATTGTAAATAAACCAAATTAGCACCTATAACAGTAATCGCGATGATAACCTTTGTAAATTATAGACATACGTGTATGTCTATGAACTTGTCAACACACATTATGTCTGTCTGTGATGTCTCTCTCTCTTTCTCTCTGTGTGTATGTATGTGTGTGTGTGTGCGTGTGTGTGTGTGTGTGTGTATGTGTATATATATATATATATATATAT
>JABFEA020000001.1:41820646-41854530 GCA_019775915.2 Cyphomyrus plagiostoma
ATACACACACACACACACATACATATATATACATATATACATACATACATACATATATACATACATACATATATACATACAGACATTTTCTTGTGTGTGCTAATCTATCCCGTTTAATTAATTGGTTTAGTGCCTTTTGGTCAAGACTAAAGTTGAAATCATGCTTTAATTAATGTTATCAACTTTGTTAAAATTACACAGTAAGTAAAACGGGATAGATAATATCCAGTAAATGGTGCTGTTTCCAATCAGCTAACCGCTTTGAAGAGTTTCTTTTCAGGGTAAGCCTTTAAAGGATGCTTTTCGCTAAAAACGAAACGTTGACATCCTTTCTTCCACGGGTTTGAACATTAATTTTATTGTTTTTGTAAAGTGCTTAATGCAGCGTTACATCACGAGTAATTTTATATTTTATATATTAATGCTTCTATTGTTCCACAAAAAAACAAGATAAGTCTGATGTACGATCTTCTTTTTTTAAATATGCATCGGTTGAAACTGCGCTATTTCTGGTTTGCATAATGAGCGCAATATTCTATTAAGTACAGCACTTGCATGGGGAAATAATGTATCACATTTTTATTTAATAATATTTACTGTTTATTATGTCTACAGTAAAAAAATATATTTGCATATGTTAGGTATAAATATAAGCAGCCAAATACCAAAGACTAGTGTTACTTGTGCGATTCTTGCAGCTTTGATTTCGTCTTTTAAACATAATTACATTTTTTTTGCTAAATTATTTTGGTTGATTTGCGGGACAGGACGTCTTCACATCATGGACCTCTTGGTTATCATTTTTGTCGTTTGTAGTGATCCATGTTGCTTTCATTACTCTCCAAAAACGTGTTTATTTTTGAAGCCATAATTCTCTGTACTCCCCAGTGTTATGCGGCATTATTTAATCATACAGATGCTATACAGTGTTCTTTTAACTTAAGCACTGTAGTGTGAGAGATTCTTACATTATTGATATATGTGATTCTGAAACGTGTTTCATACTGATACCTCGTCCTCTTGTTGCAAATGCATCGGAGTTCCCGGGCAGGTCTTTCACATTATAACTGAACGGTTTACACAACAGTTCAAATTGTTTTAAAAAGGTGAAGAATGATTCCTTTCCAGCGTAGATATACTTTTATTGTGAATGTCTGATCTTCGGTATATAATATGTTTTCGCAGTCACAGGGAACATCCGATTTGCTTTCCTTACTGAAGTAGTTATAGACACGTGCCTTTCTCGACTTCTGCGGCGTAAGTAAGACATTTGGTGCTGTCGCTCAGCTCACCTGAGTCTTCTGCGAGAGATTTCTGAAATGGTATTTGGAATCATGTTTATTATGAATACTGCTTAATATACATAAGTATGAATTTCTTATATTTATTGCATTATGAAATAATCCGACGTTTCATCAAATGCACGCGCAGGTGACATCAGATCAGATTCAGTTTTTAGATGCTGAATGTTCTTAAAGTATTCAGGTATACAATTGTCCCATGATTTTTATGTATAAATATCTAGATTGTAGGCCATGCGCCACTGTTGTGCGATTTGCGGTTGCTTCCTGATGCTTTTAAATAATCGCAGGACTACAAAGTGGCTGCAATAAATGTTTGTAAATGACTGAATGCAGATGGATTGAAAAAGATTACACACATGTGGTTCCCAATCTCACAATAGCCTCGAGGATGTAGAAATACTCAAGAACAAATCGTCAGTGGAATTCTTAAACTGACGCACTGTAGTCACGACGGATTTAGCAGTGAGTGAAACCCCCTTAAAGGCGTAGGAAACGTATTTCCAGATCCTTAGCTTACTTAACATCCATAACCATCCCACCTCACGGTGTTTATGCACCCCTCTTGTTTACTACTTTTGTATACAGGTATTTTAAATCGGGATTTCTGTATGGTCGTAATATGACTGGAATGCCTCGTTTGAAGGCTCAGTAACTGACATGATTGGTGGTAAGTTATTTGACCAGACGTGTTTGACCACTCAGAGCATCTGACATAAAGGTTATCCGCCTATTATTATTCGTTTCGGTCTTTTTGGAGAAAACAGCAACCTGTTAATCGCAGTGTAGTAGATTTTCCAAACTGCCATATCTTGGTAGGGACATAAGCCGAATGATCTTTCGATCACTTTGAAAAGATAACTTGCAGATACGGATTAAAACGTTTCTTGTTTTTCCCTTTTGAAGTTTTAAATTCTAAATAATATAGATAAATTTTGTCAGTTGACATGGGTAATACGATTTGATATAACTCCAGGGAATTACAGCATTCAGATTTAACGGGTGTGATGTGTGCAGGATAGACAGCAATAGTCAAATGTATTCCTCGAATAGATGTTTCGTTCAGCCATCCGACAATATATCACAGATTAAATCTCTCCTTAAATAAATACGTTATTACCTTGTATATAGGTTGTAATTTAAGACATTTTATAAGCCGGCGTAAAGGCAATCAATATAATATCGAGTTCTTCATCTCAAATTTAAGTTGACGTTAGTTTATTATCCTTAAAATATCCAATAAGAGCGAAGCGATATTATGCAGCGTCTTTATTTGACATTGGGAATAAAACTCAAAAAAGTCTATTGAATACAAGACGAAACAATTAATCCAAGTTTTAAAATGATATTTTTTTCCAAATGAAGAAGGCGCCATACAACGCATACGGCTTATTAACATGTTATTACTCCTGCTGTGTGCTGATTCTGTCTGCAAACGCCTGATCGTTTGGATGCTGTTACAATTACAGAAACAACTGAAGTTCCGTGCTGAATATATACATTTATTTACTTGTTAATTTAATAATGTATGGGGAGTTTCCCGTCTATTCAGCATATATTTGAAAGTAAGCTCTGCTCCTTATTTAGAAACTAATTAGTAACCGAGGTCTGCCTTACTTTCTTTACCTCTCGTCATTGCAAAACTGATTTTTAATTACGAGTAACGTATTAACTTATTAAGTATTTACATGTCCGTGTTTGGAGTGTAAATCGGTTTTTATAGTACTTATTCTCTGTAAGCATAATCCTCACGAATATTAACTTAAAAAAAGAAAATGAAAATTGAGAAAAATGCATTTTTAAATGATACTACAGAATTAATTACAATATAAAGGTCAGGGCGCGATACGTTATAGCGGAAAACCGCGCATTCACATCTGGCTGTGTATTATAAGGTAAGAGCTCATAAACGCAGCACAAAGTGCGCAATCGTTCAGTAAGCAATGTGGTTTTAAAATAAAAAGAGTGTTAAGTTTTTAGATTTGGGGATGCATAAGAAGTCCCTTTATGCCTTTGTGTTTCCATGCACTTCTTTTGATACGCTTGAGTGGTGAGGGTACTTCATAAATGCCAGCTACCGCTTTAAGAAATAATTGGCCTGAATTATTTCCCTTTCCTTAAACGACTGGCGTTGGTATCATTGGCCCCGGCTGTGCTGAGCGCAGCTCCCGTCTTACTTTAAAATGTATAGTAATGCGGCAATGGTCATGCATTCGATTTGCTGTTTATGGCAAAATTAAATAAAATGCCTTCTTTAAAAAATTTACTTTAGTTTTTACTTAGTTGGATATTACACCACGATTAAATAAATAAACATGTAGGTGTACTGGGACCGGTTCTAGAATTATGCCTAAAGAAAAGGCAGTAATTTATCTACGTCCTGTTTGAATAGCAGATGCACTGGCAAGAGCAATGAAATGTTGCTGGTTGTATGGTATTACGACGATTTATGTACTCGTGCAGGTTATTAATACAGTGAACGTTAAAAGCTGAGACGCCTCGTAGAATCCGGCGCCAATGCTGACATCGAGCTGAACAAACGAAATCGTATGTGCGGGTAAATGACGAGCAATCACCGCCAATCCTCATATGATAATTATCTGGAGTAATTCATATATGTCATTCTGTAGGGAAACATGTGACGTTTGCAGATATTTTCTATGAAAATTACCGCATACATTGCAAAAAACCACGTTGAGTGAATTATATTATGGCCCAAATACAACTGTATACTCTCCTCCAATCCTCATATGGTAATTTAGTGTATGTACGTTGCAGTTTGGTATCCAACTGAAGTGAAAATATCTTTTTAAAATATACGTTTTAAATTTCGTTATGATTTGTAAAATTTGTGAATTGTTTCCATTTACCTCACTCTGAAGCGGAATAGTATAGTTCCTTCTGTTTAGTTTGTCATCTTTCCAACAGAATCATTTTCTAAAGGTTCTTTCTAAACCGGATTTAGCTCCTTTCATTTCCAAAGGCTACCTACCGTAGTCTTTACGGGACTGTGACTGAATCTAATGTCGTTCACGTGACGGCGTGGCTCCGTTTGGAATGCTTGGGTGTTTTCAGTCATTCGTATGGCGTTCAGGTAGATTTTTACAGAGCCATCCTATATCTAATAATACATCTTCATACCTACAGAACATTGTACGTAAATCAGTAGCTTATGACCTTGTTGTAAAATATTTTGGAGTTTTTTTGTCTCTTTGGTATTTAGTGGGTAAAGAAATAAAAAATAGTTGGAATGAGGCTAATGTTATGGCTAGTTGCGTAATGTTTTCTGTGCACGTTAAAACGAGAGGGGTTACATGTAGGACAGATTAAAACCACATAGCAGGTTCTCTTCAGCAGCATGTAAATCCACGAGAATCCTTTGGGTTTCCTCAAGTCAATATGCTGTCTTACCATGGTATCAGGACTGGCAAAGCAAGCACAGCCTCTCTGTGTGCAGTGCGCAGAGTACTGGCCTCTCGGTGTGGATTTCTCTGCCAGCATAGAGACTGGATGACATCTCTGTTTTGATTTATACTCATGTGTGTAAACATTGCAGTAGATGAGAGTTTAGCTGAGTGGCTAGAATGCTTTACCAAGGTTTTTTATCAGCCTTATTGGCACTACACTGTCTCTGAGCACTATCCCAACAAATGGCGTGTCTCTCTGACTTGTTCTTTCACTGGGGTGCTGCATTCAGTGCTCTGTGCTTATGTATCTGCAGCCATCTCAGGCAGGTTGTACAAGGTTAAAGGCAAAGAGGCAAATATTTTTAAGGTTCAATAAAATCCCACATGGCAAGAGCACATGTTACTCTGTTAACCTCAGCAGTCTTGATGTATAATTTTTTTAATTCAAATTTTTGCGCATTTTATGAGTGCTATTAAATATATTTAAAAGACTAATACCATTGAAATTTAGGGCAAATTGATTAGGAAAATACAGTATATTCACGGTTCTTTAGAGAAATTGAAGATGGGTGCTTGCTTGCTCATATGTGCAAACCTCCATCATGCACACACCTACGGCCGCATATGTGTATGCCGACACACATATACACATTCTCGTACACACTTTCACACACACACTTGTATATTGCATCACACAGTTAACCAGTATGGACTCCCATTTAAAAAAATATGTGCCAAGTCCTTATGCCCCATAGCGCCCCCAGCGTCACTGTGTTCTGCTGCTGAAGTCCCTCCAGGGAGCATCCTGGTGAATTAAGGAGCTCACCTTACAAATGCCTGAACCTGCTCTTACAGGCAGCCGGCTAGCTGTGGCGGCCCTAATGAGGCACGACAGAAGAGCAGCTTGTTGGTGTTTTCAGCTAATTATGACTCCTCAGTCTGCATTTTGAAGATCCTTGCACTGTATGTCTCATAACAGCAACTTGAAACAAAATTGTGCTTTAAATTTTACACAGTAAAAGTTATTGATCTGCAGATCCTTTGAGACAATGAAGGGTCCAGACCCATTGGAAAACTCCACCATGGTAGCTGGCAATTCCACATCATGACCAGTTCAGCATTGTGACCAGTTCATCTGCTTTGTCAGTCTCAGTGTTTCATCATGAATACACTAGTGGCTGTTGCTACTCATTGTTCCAAAACTGGCACAAGCATAGAGCTGAAAGCAATATGCACTGGTCTTTGAAACTTTGATAGATTTTTGCAGATGTGTTGGCTATTTTTGATAGTTTGTCATGCTTTTTACAAAATTATTCAATTAAAATATAATTAACAATGATATTGCCTGATTCCGCTATGCGTGTGAAAACATTTTTAAATATAGTAAAAACACTTGTATTCATTTGCAGTCCTGGTTAAGGCAAAGTTTTCTTGATGACATCCAAATCCTTACACCCTGTCTCTTGGGAAATAAGAACGAACAGCATATTAAAGTGTGATTTAATACCTTGTAAGATCATTTATGAAAGGCAATCAGAGGTGCTGTCTTTGTTTGCTCAGTCTACAGGTGATGGCATCATGCGTTTCTTGGCCTTGTCCATAGTGCTCCTGAATAAGGAGAAGTCAGGGTGTTTTGTAACAGAGAAAATAAAGAATCTCGTCCATAATGATTTTCTGACTTATTGCAGGACACAGCTGATGAATTCTGTACAGCACCAATGTATAAACTGATATATATCAGTACCAGTTGATCTATCAAATAATAGAACATATCGCTATTTAATTAAAACATATACCATAGCAAATGCTGTGTATCCTTATGTTATTTTATGTTATTGTATAGAAACAGTGTTTCAAAAAACCCGGATAGTATCCTCTGGTGTGCAAAGCCTGGCAGAGTAGAGCTGCAGAGGCTGCTGCTTGTAGCATAAATTCATTTGGTTAATATGGAGATGAATCAAACCGTCCCTGACTGAAGATCCCCCAGCATGTTAACAATGCCTTTAGAGACCAATGCGCTTTTCTTAAGTGTCCATTTAAGCGTGTGCTATCTGTACTGTTATTACAGTCTAAGGGTCTCTTGTGTCAGTTAGAGGCTGCAAAGCAATTTGACATGACCACAGCCAGGCTTTATATTGCAAGCTACACTTGCTCTGTCGTGCAATTAAATTGTGCTTTTTTCCAAGTTGTCTTTTCTACAGTAGTTAAAAGAATGTTGTTTCTGTAATGTATATAGGGTGATTTATGCATACTTTTTATGAACAAGAAGTCACCAATAGCTCTGCTCATTAAGATTAATTAGCCACATGATACAGAGTGGCAGCACTGATTAAGAGGCAATGGAGATGATGCGGGGTCCGCAGGCAAAAGCGGCCAGGCTTCTTAGGTCTTTGGTTACTCCTGTCTCCAGGGTGGTGGGGGCCAGAGGGTGGGGCTCCATCTGTGGATGAGTTTCTGAGCAGAACCACCAGTCACTTCCATCTGTCATGCTGTGTTCTGTCCCCTTGGGCTCAGGCATTGACTAGCGGATTAGATCTTTGCCACTGTGAGTCCCCTTGAGTGAGACCAGAACCGGCCACATGTTGTAATGGCCACACAAAATGGAACCTTCCAGAGAGCCATCATCCTAACCTAAGTAACACAGAATGCTGTGAAATGTTCTTAAGTTGTACCAGTGAAAATCCCTGGAAGTCACGTTTTGTGTAAACGTCTGAGCCCTCCTGTGGTTGACTTGCTGCCCCTGTGGTAGCAGCTGAAGGGAAAAGGCTGGAGCGTGGGGGCCACTCACCTTGCTGCATGTGGTGGGGGTGGGGGCCTTAACACTGGGCTGCACCCTAGCTGTGTGTGTGTACACTGCACCGCGCGGTTATCTGAGAAACAATTAGGGAGCCCCCTGGGGCCGTGTCTTCTGGCAAGGGGCTGGCTTTGAAGGCCCAGAGGATTGCTCCTCATCTCTCCTATGTCCTCATTTGTCCCAACAGGATCCCTTCCAAGCCCATCACTGGGCACTATTCCATGGGAGGCAGTGAATTTCAGGCTGCTTTTCTCTCTCTTTTTCTTTTTTCCCCTTTCTTTCCCCAAACCCCTGAAAGAAGCATAGAGACCATCTTGTTAAGTGAGGGGGATGCTATGTAACGCTCCACAATCAAACTACCTGTCATAGCATTTGGCTTTCTAGCTCCAGAATGGTAAATTTGCTGTGACACGTGAGGTAGGGCTTTATTTTGAGCTGTGTGCCATCAAACACGACCTGAGACACAAAGTGAAGCGATAGCAGTTGCATACGGCAGAGCTGTCATATTTCAGCTATTTGTCAGAGTGGTCGTCAGGCTTGTATATTCGAAATTATTTCAGTTTAAACACCATAGGTTAAAATTTCTCTCTTGCTTGATATTTTGAAATGTCCTCGAGTGATGCTTTTTTTCAAATCTAGTTCTGAAATAATTCTTCAATGTTATTTTAATAATAGCATAAAGGCCTTAGTGTAGAGCATTTATATGTTCTGAGTCACCATTGGTGGGTTCAGAGCAAAATGCAATCTTCAAAGTCTGACTGTAAAGTAATTGGAATGTAGACTGCACCTTATATAGCTGTATGTGTGTGTTTTCGAAAATGTTACTCACTTTTGGACGGCAAGAACTAATATCATAATGGCTATGGACTGGAGATTTTATCCCAGCAAGCCATAATTTATGCCTAAAGCAATAATTCAGCTTAATTAGTACAATTAATTTATAAATGTTCATTTGTTACTCTAAAATATATGTTATATAAAAACAAAGATGTGTATTCCATCTACTAAATGAGACATTTTTATAACTGATCAAAGTAATTCCACAAAATGCGTAGCGACCATCTCAGACATATAAAAAATCCCATCACAAAATTAGAAAAAAAGGCAAAGTACACGGCTTGATGCCTCAGAGCTACGCTCCGACCTAAAGTTGTTTTCCCGAAAATTAGCCGATTGACTAATGGTGTAAATGCTGTTAATTAGCAGTGCAGAAGCCCAAACAGGCTTTTTTGCCTGTAACTAATAAGAAATCAATTAGCTAATGAATTGGTCATTACGTGAAAAGCTAATCTTAGCCGGGCTATTTTTTTAATGATTTTGCCTATGATCCTGCCTAATTGCTGTTGTCATACAGCGCTCTCAGCTTTCAGCATGCCTAATGAAGCTTCATTAGATCATAACTGGCACTCTTGGAAGATTTAGAGGCAAACCTGCTTCCCAATTATTTTTAATTGCCAGACATTCGCACAAACAAGTGCTGCACCTTGCTGAACAGGGGATCCGCCTGGCAGCGCCCGCGTCTCATTCATTACCTCATTTGAAGCGATTAGAGCATAGCACAGGGTGCTTGTTCTGTTGCCTCTGTTTTTTTCCTTCTTTCATTCTTTTTCTCGTAATGTGAAGAGCCCATCATTTGAAATCAACCTGTGGGTTATTGTACTGGCTGTCTCTTTGATTTGTGCCGGGGAGAGAGGCGCGTCTCTCAGCAGGCGTGCGGCCGCCCCAGCCCATGTCACACACGCTGTCTGTATGCCTACCTGGGCATGTGTCAGCTGACAAAAACAAAAGAGAAATTACTTCCCTCCCAGCCATGAATAATTAAGAACAGACAAAAGACTTTTATTTTATTTTATTTTTTTTTGTCTAGCAAACCAGCCTCTTGTTTTCCAGGTTCTTCACTAATGTGATGAAGGAATGCTTCACTGCCAGAGCTTAAGGAGCTACATTCCCCGCCATGTTTTCAGTTAAACTCTGCATAATATCTACAAGGGCCCAGTGTTAAATGTATTCTGAAGAAAATCAGGTATAAATACCAATCTCTCTTATATATTTCATGCACCTTTCTGATCCTGAATGTTTACAGTGTTTTGTTTGTCTTTGAACACCAATTTGATATTACATTCCTACAGGCCATGAATGCTTCTGCTTACTCCGCTTCAGGCCGGCTTCTCCTTAAAACCTCATAGTAGCTCTTTAGTGGATTTTTTTAGCCTGTGGCCTCAAACAGATCGCAGTCCTGCCTGCGATAATTTCTTCGTGTGATGGTTCTTTGAATGAATCGTGAGCAGGGCACAATTTTATCTCAGTTTACTGTGAACAGGCCAAACAATGTCAGTTTTGTTGTGTTCAGCGGCCGCTTCTCCCAACATTCTGGACACTTTGGCCAACTACTTCCTATTGATAAATGTGTCAGGCGAGTACATATTCTTCCCATCCCAGTAGTCCTTCTAATATGCTTGCGAAGCCTTGCCAAAATACCTCACCTTTGAGGCAGTTAATCCCGGAAATAACAGTGAAAGTGTGCTGCGGCAAGAGATGTAATTCATGGCAAAGCCAATCACTCTGCAGCACTGTGCTGGGTGACTGCAAGCGAAGGGCTGGACCCACTTCATGGAGTTGCTTGTTTTTGATGATGGATGAATGGCACACCAGATGTCTATCAATATTTAGTAGTAAACATCTCAAATGTGCATCAGAATGTGTCAGTTGGGAGAGTGCAGTTTGACACTGGCACACCTGTGTTGGAAAAAAGACATACTTGTATTCTATCTAGTGCATTTGGCACTCTTTTAACTGTAGGGTTTACCTCTTACAGCAATTATGCCTCTGCTTCAGTGGGGTATGTGAGCAATTCATGTACAGTTGCCCTATTTAAAACAGATAATGCTTTTGGAATGACATTTACATCAACGATTTAAATCTACTGTTCCACAAAAATACACTAAATTCTACATTATACACATCATTATGAAAATAATACTGATGTAAATATTTGTACAAATATTTTGTGTATATAGACACACTTTTATTTCATGTTGTTTATATTAATCCATATGTTTTGTTTGCACCTTTTACATTCTATTTAAATCTTGCTTTTAAAATCTTGATTTACTCAATCTAGGTAACTATCTATGTAGCTTTATTGTAAACAAATTATATTTCTGGTCTAAATTAGCCAACGGAAACGACATCCAGAAAAAGGTCATAGATTAAAAATCTGTTTTATATTGTGTTTTTCTGTCTCTCAAATTCAATAAAGGAGACAAAATCCAATTACTCCATGCATAATTTAACCTTATGATGCGTAGATGAGCATATGCTCATTCATGCAATTGAATCATTTGAAATGTACACAGTGGGGCTCTCGGTCTGCTTAGACTGCAGTGACGGAAGCTGTGTGTGTCTCGCAGCCGTGCACTGACCACGAATGCTGCCGCACGCTTTCTGCTTGGTGCACGCTGACATTTGATGTCAGTAATGTGGTTTGTTTTTTATCGAATATGCAAAAAAATCTATTTGAATGAAGTATGTTCTTATACCTTTTGTTTATATTCCATTTGAAGTGGAGAGGTTTGTTTTAGGCTGAGAATGCTCATGAATAGAATTCATATTATTATATTCTCTCCACATCTGCCCTGACACTGTAATTAAGTAATTAATTTATGCGGCCCAAGAAAAATATAACCAAAAAAGCATCTTATAAAAATAATTATTAGCAATTTATTAAGCCCATGTACAATGAGGATCCAAAGAGGGATCGTCCTTTACAAAGTGCACTTGATCTTAACCAGAGGCAGCATATCCTGGTAACTGTGCTCGTAGATCTTGACAGAACTTAAAACCATAAGGCTGTTTAGTTTCATGTCCCACTTGACATGGAATTGGGCTCAACGAGTGTTACTTCATTAGTGTCTTGGCCTTTGCTCATTTTGAGAGTTCAAGAAACATCACTTGAGCCCTGAGTCCCCTCTCCTGCTTCATGTGTGGACATCTGCTCACAGGGAAGGGCGACATGTTGCCAGGGACGTACTCTATCTCCTCGCTGATATTATGTAAATTGAATTTGTTAATTCAGAGCCCCTGTTTCACAAAATCTGCCACCAACACCTGCCACTGTTTCAAGTGCAGGGACAAAGATGCAGTCTGACACCGTCTTCATTAAATAAACAAACGAGGTTCCCCACCGCAGCCTTTGGTGGAAGGCACCATCCATTCTTGTACGTTTAGATCAGTAAAATTGAAAATGACAGGGAGAAGTTTTATTTGTCTGTCTCCAGACACACGGGGTGAAGATGTGGTGTTTTTTCTGGTCTTCAGTTCCACAGCCAAGGACAGTTACTAATGTATTTTTTAGCTATAGTTCTGCAATCAAAGATGCCCTTGTGGCCTTCTGATACATCATCTAAATTTTATAAAGACTCTAACAAGGAAGTCTACTAGAATACCACTGAAAAGCAGAATATCTATTTGCTTTTAAGTTTGACATCTTTTCTTTTTGTCTGTCTGTCTCTTTTCTCTTTCGGTTATTATCTCCTCTCAGGATCAAGAGTGCATATGGCACAGTATCATACAATGGGCAGAGATTGCAGGCACATCGAAAAAAAGCCTTAACTCTGAAGTGTGCAAAATAAAGTCAAGACATTATGAGAGAGACTTTTCTCATGCACTCCAAACACGCACGTCAAGTATGTGTAATGCATCCGTGCTGAATGCTAACATAAAATTTTGAAATAGACAAGGGAAATCTAAAAAGCTGGTGAGCTTCTCGTTAATGTGAGGAAAGCTTTGCACTTGAAGTTGTTGCATGGCTTGTGGAATTTGGGGTTATGGTCTACATATTGGCACAGTCGATTTTTTATTTTTTTTGCTGCGAGTCTATGCCAAACCATTACTAATGTTTTTACCAAAAGGAATGAGCAAACGTTTAAACACACAAGGACATTAACACTCTGTTAACAAGGGCTAATGACGGGTCCTACATCCAAGACCCAACCTGAACAATTCAGGCCCTGACTACGGCACAGTGGAGACTCTCCTTTGAGGTGCAGCAGGCAGGAGATCGTAGTTCAGGTTCCCGTAATGAGGGGGTGCAGTATTCAGCCTGCAGAGACCAGACAGCATCTGTCCAGCTAATAAGGAAATGGCTCCTTTTTCTGTATTTTTTCCTATTTTAAAGGTATGGAATCATAAATGCAGAAAAATTATATATATGAACATATTTCTGTGTATACTATATATTGTGCTTAAAACTTCAAGCTAATGGAAAAGCAGAATAAAATATGACGAAAAAGTGATTTTTGTGGTAAAACAGCAATTACTTCTGGTAGAACCACATTCATCATCATTCTTATTCAGAAATATTTATTATTTGTAATGTCTCTATTTCCGTGGACATAATTTTGATGACTTAGTTTTGGTTGTTCTTTTTTCAAGCACCACAAATGCCTCAGCACAAATCAGTGAAGCACTTTAAGAAATAAGGACAGCACCTGCATATATTTTCAGATTGTATAAATAATGACCTACTCTAATGGCTGAGCTAGGAATTCCTGCTGCTTTTAGCCAGTCCAGATCTCTCAGCAGTTTCGATCCGGCCTTTTCTCCTACCTGCACCAAACCGCTGGATTTGGTGAGTGTATTTAAATTTCCATGTTTGCTAAATACAAGTGAAAAAACTCAAAGCATTCTTTGACACACCTCACAAAGAGGAGATGATTTTAGGGCTGTTTGTTGGGTTTTTAGCTCAGGAATGACTGTGGTTCCCCTAACCCCCATTTCACTATAGAATCCCCACACCCTTCTTCAGTCATTTCCATAACTGCTCCTGGCTGTCTGGCTACTGCTATTTTAAATGCACTTGAGCTAAATGCCCTGTCACATAATTTGAGTTTTTCTCCAAATTGTCCTACGTTTACCTAAAGGCCATGTTTGAAAACAAATGCCCATTACGATGGAGTCCAGAACTTTATGTCCTGGGCTGAGCTCATTGACAGCTTGATGTGAGAGAGGTCAATTGAAATAACAGGTCTGGGCATTAGTATAAATGCATTGCTGTATTTCACTTTGGAAGGAGAAGCCAGGAACACTAAGCCTGGTGCGAGGCAAAGGCCGACACTGCCTGCGTTCAGTAATGAGAACGGCGGGCTGCACGCTGCTAAAATCTGTAATTATAATTACGACTTCTCGCCTTATTCCCTCTACTGAATATTGTATATTGTCATTCAGGTTAGTTACTAAAGTCTTTATGGTGAATATTTTACTTAAAATTCCCAGTATAGGAAAGTTAATGATTAGTAACACCCTGTCAGTGGTTGCAGAGTAACTGGGAAGAGTAGAGTCTTCTCAGCCAAAGATTTAAGTTAGAAGTATTTGTTAATGTATGTCTTAGTTGTGCTATATGATGGCACTATATGAATTTATAAAGAAAGATGAATTGAAATTTCTGTGTTATATTATAATCTATCGTTTCCCCTTGAGCAGATCCTTATACTTTCAGGGGACCGTTGCTGCTTTTTTCAAGCCAGAGTTTGATCACAGAGCAGCGTGGATCTGAAATGTGTGATGAGTGACAGAGAACATCTGGAAAATCCAGAAGTGACCATGCTGCAGACTTTCATGCAAACCTTTGATAAACAGAGTTTTTTCTTTTAGAAAACAGGGATTAGGTGAATCACATCAGATGAATTCTACATAGAGGGTTTTGATTTATTTCCCTGCAGTCTTTCAAACCTTTTCTCGCCCACCAATAGGTGATGCTGAGGGCCACTGACAGTCATTATTTCTCCCTTGTGTTTGTTCGTACACACCTAATATAATCTGTGGCGCATTTAGGTTGAGCTCAGTTTTAATTTTTTATGTCTCCAAAAAAGAACATGCCATAGGTTTATGAAGAGCAATTGTACATTATACCCACATAACATTCCAGTGATACTTACGTGCTACCCAAGCTAACATCAGATACTCTTTTGATTCACATGCTCTATCACTCTGGTGTAATCATATCTGTTACGGGATTATTTTTTGATAACTGCTGTATGAAGTTTGTATGTTTATTACCACCATACATCTATATGTAATAATAATTTTCTATTTAAAACAAAGGAAAATTGCTTGAAAGGCAGATTAAGGAACAGTAGCTACTATTGTAATATTTTTTTGTATTTAAATATCACCGGAAGGTCTTGGGTTTTTATTGAAAGTGTGACACACAGGTAAAGGGTTTGATTTGTTACTTAAATATATTGGCAAATCTGCCCATCCCTGTAGTCCTGACATCTCGACCCAGACGCCTGGTGACTGTTTCCGCTGCTAGCCCCACGCCTCGGAAATATAAGTACATACGGTTAAATATTCTCTAGCGTAATCTCACGTGTCACTCAGTGTACACCTTCACAAAGGTTATGCGTATTAACGCCAGTCAGGGGGAGTCCCCAAAGCAGGCTTCCCCATAGCCACTTGCCTTTAAAAGTTCCATCCGAGTGAAGTGTCAGAGCCAGTATGAAGATACAAACGGGATCGCAAACCGCATCAATCCGCTGCTGACTCCCGCCACTTTGATCTGATTCTATTCCACGCTTTATGATGCATGAAGCTGTCAGATTAAGGGCTGTTCAAAAACCCGCTATAGCTGTAGAGCCTGACAGCGCGTGTGATGGATTACAGACAAAACAAAAGGGTTTATCACCTTCACTGCAAACGATTCCATCGTTTTATATAGGTATGGGAGGAGAACAGCCACCGCTCAACGGTCGAGAGCGGTGCAAAGGAAGCCTGCGACATTGAGGAGCTCCCCCCTCTGACAGTGGTGGATTTGAATTGCAAACCCCCAGAGTCCTCTGCCGTTTGTCCAGGGACAGGCACAGCACCAGGCTCAGTTGACTTTGTACCTGCTGTGTATGGAAAGACACTGAAATATTGTGCCTTAGACACTGTAATAAGGATGGAAACACTTTTTTTCCCCAGCATTTTGTCGCTAAGCTCTAAATGCTGGCATTATTGATGTCCTGATTTATATCTTTCATGCTGAGCACATTGTGATGATCTGAAGTAAATACCAGATACGCTATCGCCGTACACAGCGGTCCCTCCCGTCGAACTGGGACGTGTCCACTAACAGGATGTTGCATAATGCCATATGTGTGACTTCAAGGGGAGACTATTTTCAGATTTTGAAATGTTCTTCTGCTAACAGAAGTACCAGAGAAAGCAGCTCAGAGAAGCATTATAACCATAATAATTCAAATGATATGGCGTGTTATGTGGTCTGACTCACATCCAAGGAATAGCAGATTATAAAATGTTTTATTAGTCCATGTGAATAGCTTTCTTCTTCGCTCCTCAGCTGGGCGAGACATCTGTTATTTAAATAAAGGTTTTTAAAGCAATGAGCAGGGAGGAATTGTTATTCCACATTGTTCAGCTGCTGACAGAAATTGTGCAGAGTTTAGAAATCGCTGCACTGAATTCAAATGACGGGGGAGATAATGAGATCGTTTGATGTGACGTGTTATGAGGGAGCGATCTCACAAAGGCAGTCTGCTGCACTAAGCAGCCACGTTACAGGTCAGATTACGACACACGGCGGCGCCGGCTCTCTCTGCTGCTGCTCTGCCAGCCTCTGTCAGCGCTAATGCCGTAAACATCACTTCCTGCTATGGGGGGAATTATAACAAAGAAGCTGTGAACGCTACACACTGTGTTTGTTTATCACAGCAATATATTTAGTGAGCTGGAAATTAGCAAACAAGACACTGGAGACATCAGTTAGTGAACGTGTGTGTCTGTTTTTCTGTCTGTCATTCACGGCCATTCACACTGCAGACCCTGTAGTGAGACCAGCAGAGGAGCACATGGGGTTGTGAACCATTTCAGCTGCTAGAGAGATCACGACACACCAGCATAATGGCACAAAAAACAGCATTGCAAAAACTGAGCTGGGCTCCCTGTCTTGCCCATTCACAGTGGGACAAAGGGTGAGGAGCAAGACCGTGGGAGATGTTGAGAAGGAGGAGCATTTTAATTTGGGAAAAACAACAGGAAGAGACGGGGTCACCGTATAAATGTAAAGAGAGCCTCTCTTGATAGGGACTGACTACTGTTCTGGGCTTGCCTAAGCTATGGCTAGCCCCCCAAAAAGCCCCCCCGCCCCTCTCACTTTCCTGGCTTTTGGCTCCTGCTGATTAGCAGTGACAGGCCTCGGCATCCCTCCTGGGAACCAGAGGACGTCTCATGACTGGATTTAGATAGAATGATCTAATGGGGTCACACTTTAAGTCAAGAGTCTATTAATAAGAATCAATAAATACGCCATAAGAGATGCGGAAGATGACAGCAGACGCTGGAGCATTGCAGTGCAAAGGGGGCTGGCAGTGAGACAAAGTGTCCCACATCACAGGTCCGTCACATGTGTCCCCAGCCCCATATTACAGACCTGCCCCTCCTACCTGGCTGTTTTCTCCATGGCCTGTTGAAGCATTGAAAAGTGAAGCACACTGGAGGACGTTGTCCTGTCTCTGTCAGGCATTAATGAACTCTAATTCCCATCGAGTTCTGCTTAAATTTTATGCACATTTTTCTCAACTGAAATTGGGACTTTTGGTTCTGTTTTTTTTTTTTAACAGTGCCTAATTGTTATCGTTTAACTTTGCTACTTAAAAATATTTCAGCATGCGTTACTCCAGAAATATGTTTTTAGAAACCGTATCTTTGCATATGTACTAGATTCCAATGCTGAACTACCCAGTTCTAACAAAGTAAATCGATAATCTATATGGAGAAAGCTCTCTCTTTTCTTTTCGACACTAAAGCACATTTATACTGTTGTGTTAGATCATACCTCTGGTGTAGGCCGGACAGGTGAACCTTGCTCTTTGGGCCTGCAGCTTTGTGCCCAGACCTAGGCTTTGATGAGGCCTGTGTGGCTAGCAGAATGTTCCCCGTCACAGAGCTCTCGGGGTGGAAGCGGGTCACAGGGAGACGGCTACCTCCTGTTTGATGGCATTGGGCACTCGCTAATTTGAGGTTGCCGTGGGACAGTGAAATAAACCCAGGCCAGCCGATCTGTGTTTGCCTCGCGCCCTGGGGAGCTGGGGTAATTGAGTATGCTCACTGTGCCAGTGTAAAACCTCTTTTACAGGGTGATAAAAATAAGCAAAGACCAGCTGTGGGTTCAGTGTGGTGTGTGTTAGCGAATGGCCTTATATTTGACTCAGGAACCAAAATTTTCATTTATTTGTGCCTTTTTCCACATGAAGTTTACAGGCCTGCATTTGTGGGATGTGGGTAAAACCAGGATTCCAAGTCAATGGTCAGCGTGCAGTTCTGATAAAGCCCGGATATGATACGTGTTTAAGTGCAGAGGGTCCAGCGACCAAAAGGTGGCATTTGAAAAGTGTGTTTATTTCTAGCCATCTGCCACCGTTAAATAGGTTTTCGGGAGTGTGTGTGTGTGTGTGTGTGTGTGTGTATATGTCTGTGTGTGCGTGCATGCATGTGTGTGACCCTCAGTGTACAGTGGGAATTCATCTAGATGGAGCGTGCTCTGATGTGAAGCATATGATATTACTTATGTGGGCATGAAAGCAGTCTGTTTTAATATCAGACACTTTCCTTTGTGGAATGTCGGGGTCACCAGAGGTCACAGCCAGGCCAATGGGACACAGCAGTGGCCATAAAATGTTAGCCGATGTTAGTCTCCTACTTCTGCCCCTTTAAAGATTGTAGTAAATAATTATAAATTTCCTGTGTAATGGTCATGAAACTCAGCCGTGTGCTTTATAGGCTACTTGACACACTGGGAAGGAATAAAAAGCAACTTAAAGGAAGACAGATGGGCCAATCAGCTTTGTGTATAATAGCCCACCTGTCTGTCAGAGCCACCAGGGAATCGTCCAAAAAACACTAAAGGAATACCGATAACAGTCACAGAAACCATAAAACGTGTAATTTGAAAACAGCAGGCATCGATTATGACTCCAGTACAAATTTTGTTACTGCAACATAAAAACATATTTCCTGGCTTTCATTGTGTTTGTTACAAATGCACAAAAAATTTGAGAGCGGCAGCGTTGTGGGAAGCGGGGTGATGTGCTGCAGATAGGCGTATTCTCCAGTCACGCTGCTCCCTTCTACTCTGCATTTGTATCAATGTAATGATGTAATAAAAATTCATGATGTGAGCATGTTAACCACATTACCCAGTCTCCTGAGTTTCATGACATGAATAAAAAAAAAACTCATTTTGATGCCTAATTATTTTCGGTCTTGACAGCCTGAGAGCACTACAGCGGCCAGTGTATTTCAGGTCATGATAGCTTCCTAGTTGCTACAGAGTGAAAAGCGCAGCCCTGATCATCAACAGACATGAAAACATCCCTGGAACGCAACTGCTTTGAGAATCTCTTGCTACTGTTTGGTTCAACACGTTTTCTAGCATAAAACTGACTCCGAGTTTGAAGCTGCTTCTCTATAAATGCCTTGATAATCATTTGCCTCATATCGTCATCATTAAATTTATTATTTCATGCTGTCAGTGCTAAAGAAATCATGTTTTGATTTTGAACAGAGGTGCATCACTTTCTGTGCAGCAAATGTAGCATCTGATTAAAATTCACCCAGACAGTGTCTATTTAGAGTTGTTGTCAGAGCACTCACTGAAAACATTTTGTATACTTATTTATTTATTTGTTTGTTTATTTATTTAGCAGCTCATTAGATGAGTTCATCCAAACAACAGTTTTGTGCTTGACCAATTTATACAGCTGGGTATTCACTGGAGCAAGCCTGAGCTTCCTGAATGAGACCCGTGCTCAAGGGTAACCCCTTGGGTAAATGTAAATGTCCATTTCTAAACCACTACATGCCACACACTGACATGCACCCCCCCCCCCCAAACTATCCAGGGGGGGGGGGGGGCAGGGACACTGCCGAGACTTGGGACCTTTCCTTGCTCTCTGCTGTGTAAGAGAAGAAAAAAACTTCCTGGTGCATTTTTTATTTTGTACACTTATGAATTTTAGAGTCGAGGCTGGACTGAATAATAAACCACCAGAATAAAGGTCCACTTTCTTAAGCACTAGATGCCACAAGTTGACACGTTCCCCACCAAGAGACAGGGACAGGGCTGTCGCCATCTCGGGATTGCTCCCTATCCAGGAAACGTGATTTCCATGTGCCTGAGTTTCTTCACTTGCCCTAATGGTTCCTCTGAAATGTTTGTTAGTCCATGCTAAGTGGTGACTCTTTAACATTTTGGTGGTGAGCTGTCAAGGCTTTGGAGCCTGTTGATGATATCCGCTCGATATGGGGGAGGGAGAGCTTCCTTAGCGCCATCCAACCACCTGCTTATTTTCTGCCCTTATGAGTCTTAGAAACGGAGGCCTGAATAATGACTATATGCTACGTGAGCATGTTTTCATGTGTGGGTGGAATGCCAGAGCCCGGTTCTGTGTCTGCTGTTCTAACCATTACCCCGGCTGCTTTTCGGGTAAAGGCACCATCAGTAACCTCAGAAGGCTTGTCATTACAGGCACACTACAGTAGGCAGCTGTCAAAGTGCAGTGTTTTGAGCACTAAAGAGTGTGCTCTAACAACACCGTGTGGTGTAAAAGGAGTGTTGTGTTATTGCTTTACCTCATTCCTGACTTTGGCCGCTGAAACCGTTTGGTTGTCATTGTGCGACCGCTTGACAGACACGCTGGTGACTAGATAAACTTTAGGCTGCCTGTTAGGAAGAGCTGTCATTCTTCAACATTTGATGTGAGATCCTTTAATATATACTGTTTTTAATTATATGGGTGGATGATTCATAAAATGTGTCATATTGGGAAACACCACTATCGGATTGTAGAATAAGGTATGGGCTGGAAGTTCTACTCAGCAGTGGAGTTGGATGAGGAAGTGACTTACCATGAAATTGTCATGAAATATGTCCTAAAAATAACCTATATATGAATGAATATGTATCCATCCATGGATCCACCTTCCTTGACCGGGTCATGGGGGGCCCTAAGGCACCGGCCAGTGGCAGGGCACACACCCACACAGTGACACACAGTAGCTCACCGGGCAACACTGCTGCATGTCCTGCTCATTTACACTGGTTTCCTACAGACATGCAGTGAGGCTAATTGTTGCCTGTAAATTGCGCGTAGCTGAAAGCTATGTGTATATATGAAATGCAATTTTCATTATAAATATATGTTGCCTTGCAATGAAACCCTTGTGCAAACATTTGTGAAATGGGGTTTCTAAATTATCATGATGTCAGAGAATAAATATCAGTAATTGGACAAAGTACTGGTTAAGCATTGCTTGGTCCCAGTGTACTGAGAGGCTTCTACTTCTCCGTGAACTTGAAAGCACGTTAATCAACCCACACTAATCAACCCACACTAATCAACCTGCTGTAATGAACCCCCAGGGACTGATTGAATCTTTCCTCCCGACAATGAAAATGCTCCACAGAGCACTGCCTGTGTATGAGAAGCTAAATACAACATCTTGCATTAGGTAAGAAGCAGTCACACAGCATGAGTCTTACTGCTTAAAGACCGTAATTTTATTACATTAACTGCTTGGAAAAGAAAGACGGATGGGCAGTTCTCACACTGTAATCATGTTATCTTATGCACAGGAAATCTAATGATGAGGGGTCTCAATGACAGAGGGAGCACTGCCGCTCAGCCTAAGAATGAAGCTTATTGGGCAATTTCTGTGCGTTTCCCTTCATGAGGAGGAACGAGATTAAGCTCAATTTTGACCCGCCGTAGGATTTCCTCACCTCCGTCAGGATTAGGCTCAGCCGTGGCAGCTGAGCCCGCTGGGAAATCAGCCGTCTGCAGACAGGTCACTTCGGGCCCATGCATATATGCATGGGCTTAATCTCACACCGGCACTCTGCAGGTGAAGAAATTGCATTTAATTTACACAGCGTCCATTTGGAGCACACATACATAAACAGTGACGCACGCAAATGTCTTATCCAGTTAGGATTCACTGAGCACACCGAAATACATACACACCCGGAACAGCTCGCCCCGTTCGTGTTATACACTCAGACGGTGGGAGTCCATTTCGAGTGGGAGGGACACACTGTTTTTATTCAGCAGACACTGAGGGCGTGTTGGTGTTAAGCAGATAAATTATTAAAGCAAGCCTGACAGACATTGCACTGTTCTGAGGTGCAAAGAGCAAAATGTTTGCTTGTTTTCATTTTATCGTGGTTTTACACAAGGGACCAAACAAGTACTTGTGACCTGTGACCTGCATGCTTTACAATTGATTATCACGTAAGGCACCCCAGTCCTGAGCTTTAAATACAGAAGGTAATGGGGTCAGTCGAGTGTCAGATTACAGTAAAGTAAGGGTATTTCTAGGCTCTATAGCATGTGCATTCACTCCAGCAGCCCTCCTAAGCTTCAGAAGAGCTTCCCACTGTCTTTGTGGAGGCAGGACACTGGACCCTTCCTTCAGAACTCTTCAGTTCTTTTGCGTAGGAGTGATTAGATCACATGGCCTTGGAACCAGATCACATGACCTTGCAAATAGATCACATGGCCATACAACCAGATCAGCAAATAGCTGGATTTCTTTCACAACTAACTTCAACAAGAGCTCCTGTTTGCTTTACACTGCTGGCTGTCCTTCCTTCTGTGGCTGACACTGCTTTGAGTACTTGCTGTTGAGTACTTGCCTAGTTGGATACCTGGATGATCTACCTCTGTCCTGAACAGTGGTGATTCTGAAAGAAGAGAAAGTGTATGGGAAATGGATCCAGCAGATGGTCATAGGTGCATTTCCTAGGCAAACCCATGTAGAGTGTGCAGTGCACGTGAGCCTCACCGGGCCGGACATGCTCAGCTCCTGAAGAACACGCTGCAGTGTATAATGCCAGCAAATGGCTGGTATCAGCGAGCTACTAGGTGGCGTTGATTGCGAATGGACACCAGCCTCTCCCTGCGACTGGAAACAGTGCTGTCTGCTCACTCCCGGTCACTGGAAACAGTGCTGTCTGCTCACTCCCGGTCACTGGAAACAGTGCTGTCTGCTCACTCCCGGTCACTGGAAACAGTGCCCGCCAAGACCTACAGGTGTAGCCAGATTAAGTGAATAAATTCATCGCCCAGAGGATCACTTTTTCTGACCCTTGCGAGATCCTGTGTACATGTGAGGTTGTGAGGGTGTGTGCGTTTGTGAATGCATGTGTGTGGTGTGTGTGTTTGAGGTTGTGTGTGCGTGTATACTTATCCTAATGGGGACTCAATGTCCCCATAGTGTGATTAAAATCTGTTTTTTTCCCTAATGGGGACTGGTTTCCTGGTCCCCATAAGGGAAAACTCTACTTTATAAAAATTGGTGACTACTATTGCTGTGAAAAAAACTAAAAACAATGGTAGGTATACCCGACATGTATATGTGTCTGTGTATGTGAGAGAGAGAGGTTGTGTGTTTGTGTGGACTACGTTTTTGACAGATTTAAGGCTGAGGGCAGGCCGGCACTGGCAGGGGGGTCAACATGTAAGTCATACAGCCACTATATTGGCCTACAAACTTTTATATTGCCTTTCCACTCTGCTCCTCGTACCTGTTTTACTTTTACTGCATAAGGGATTTGCCTAATTGCAGCTGGAAAAGTATTTTTTTATTACCAGCTTCTGTTTTGTTTCCTCTAATTTCTTCTGAAGCAGGCTTGCTTGGCTTTCCCTTTGGACTTGTGCTTGCTGTTTCCAGGTTTCGTTGGTATTTGTATACGGTAAAGCGGTCCATTTTCCCGCATCAAAACAAGCTTTTCTCTGTGGGTGTCAGGCTGTCTTTTGAATTTACCTTGATGTTCCTGTCAGGATGTACAGCTGGGCTGGTTCTGGGGAGTGGGGGGAACATTCCTCAGTGCCCTGAGCGTTTTAGTGAAGGCAAGCACTGGCTCAAAGCCCTGTCAACACAAGCAGCGCCAGTGAGCTCCCAGCTGTGCCTCTGTGTCTGAAAGGCGCAGGTTCTTACACAGGGCTTTCCGCGTGTTTTTTATCTGGGTGTTTGTCTCATCGAAAGTGCAGAGAAGGTAAGAAACTGAATAGACATGATAGTGATGTGAGTGATGGTGGCATTGGAACTCAGCAAAACTCAGCTTCTCCTTTTTCAGCGGTGAAGCATTTATGGGGGATTCATCAGGCAATCTGGCAGAGTTGGAGCCAATCACAAGTCAGTTCATCTACTCATGTTACTTGTTGGAGGCTAGTGTCCTAAGGTCACTGGTTATTTTTGTAATTGCTGAATAAATGCTGGTTTAATCTGTCCAGTCATTGCTCAGAAACAGTATTTAATTATTACAACCTTGTCTTAGTGTAACTGGAGTAATAGAGTAATGTAAATAATGTTGATAATGGTTACACTTTACTTGATGGGGCACAAATGCTTAGCAACAACTCAGCTACTACTGAAGTACAAATTGAACAAATACAGCAGCTACTTGAGATAAAACATGCATCACGACTCATTAATGATTAACAAACGTGAGATTTGGTTATAACTTGTATTATTTGTTACTTGTTCCTTCAGTCATTCACAAAGCTTAACAGAAATTAAAAGATATAGTAACAAATACAGTAACTGTCTGCGATCAAGCACCCATTATGATTCATCAATGATGAATTGGCATGAGATCAGTATGTTAATAAGACTTATGGCTAATTAATACACAAGTAATGTCATAATATTGTATTATTTGTGCCCCATCAAGTAAAGTGTTACCGTCATAATACTTACAGGAATATTGCTCATTGGTAAAATACAAGATAAGTTATTTCATGTAATTAATTATTTAAAGTTTAGTGATAAATTACGCATGGGTCATTAAGGGTAAATGGATACACTATGTATAATTTTAGTTATATGTTCTCAAATATTATACAATAGATGGAATGAGAAGGGCTACCAACATAGATCTGATGGCCTGGTTGGATACCTAGCTGGATAGGCTGAAATACAACCATCTGAGCACATTTTGTGTTTAAACTGATAGACGTCGTGTCACCCAGTATTATGGTCGAACCATCAAACACGACCAGCCTTTGAAACCAGTTCAGACTCAGCCATTCAGTGCTACTTGCCCAACTCTGAACTGCATGGCCTACAATTTGACCATACCCCCAACCTTGGGACAGCACCAAATGGTGAATGCTAACATTACCTGTTATTTTATTTTTTACCAAAGAAAACCCACTCTTTGGTATAGCACAAAGCAGGCAGTCAGAAAAAGAATACAGATATCTGGAGTAGCAAGGCTTAACGAGGAGAGTGTGCGTTTCCAGAGTGGCGGTTCCCGGTAGCCAGCTCATATCATACAGTAAGCAGTCTGATACAGCCCTGAGCTCATATCATACAGCAATCAGTCTGATACAGCACTGAGCTCATATCATACAGCAATCAGTCTGATACAGCACTGAGCTCATATCATACAGCAATCAGTCTGATTCAGCACTGAGCTCATATCATACAGCAATCAGTCTGATACAGCACTGAGCTCATATCATACAGCAATCAGTCTGATACAGCACTGAGCTCATATCATACAGCAATCAGTCTGATACAGCACTGAGCTCATATCATACAGCAAACAGTCCGATACAGCACTGAGCTCATATCATACAGCAATCAGTCTGATACAGCACTGAGCTCATATCATATTTTATGCACTTATTTATATTGGCCAAAAAATGAATGGATATTATATAAGAAAGGAAAGTGAATGAGTGAGGGAAGGTCTGTCTGAGAGAAGGTCCATCTGAGGGATGGTCTGTCTGAGAGAAGGTCCGTCAGAGGGATGGTCTGTCTGAGAGAAGGTCCGTCTGAGGGATGGTCTGTCTGAGAGAAGGTCCATCTGAGGGATGGTCTGTCTGAGAGAAGGTCAGTCTGATAGAAGGTCTGTCTGAGAGAAGGTCCGTCTGAGGGATGGTCTGTCTGAGAGAAGGTCCGTCTGAGGGATGGTCCGTCTGAGAGAAAGTCTGTCTGAGGGATGGTCTGTCTGAGAGAAGGTCCGTCTGAGAGAAGGTCCGTCTGCCAGAGTTATCACCACCTCTATGACCTTGACTGTTAAGACAGTCAATGTTCCAAGCACCATGAAGATCAATAATAATATTATCATTGGCGTGCTGGTGCTGTCAAAGGCAGCAGGTGATTGAAGGTAAAGGTGGAAGGGGGGGGCAACATTGTTTCACCCTGAATATGGAAATAGGAAATGAGAGACTCTGCAAAATAAGCAATTTATTAAAAATGGCAGAATGTACTGGCTGTGGAATTAAAGGGCTGCTTCTACTTTATTTTTCTTGTGGATTACATCAATTTGCCCTCATGTCTTGAAGATATCAGACCACTAACCAATTCTGGCATCCTGAAAGCAGCCCGTACTTATGGCTGTTGTTTTGAACTCTAGTGTTACTCGCTGCGGGCTATATGCACAGCAGAGACGAAAGCGAGATCAGGTCCCAAACCGCAGCATTTCCTGGGTGTACAGACGACCCCTTTGGCGGCACTTGTATAAACGCAGGGATGGATGGGGGCCGTGAAGCTCAGAGCATCAGTGACCCAAGCCGTAAGCTTGCCTTGAACCCGACGCCGGGCCATGCCAATCACCAAAGTAGTCTGTTTCCTTCACAGTCACTTCTGTGTGTGAACCCTGTTTTTTAGATAGCGGAAATAGTGACCGCATTTCAAAACCATTGGCGATGATGCCTCTCCCCAACAAAAAAGGTGGCTCTGAGAGTCAGTTTGGGATCTTGCTAGGCCTAAGGCACTGTCTTACAGCTATCCTCTCCTGTCATACTCCTCAAATTAAAATGGATTGAGACACCATATCCTCTGTATTAAAATGGTTTTCAGTAGAGGAGAGCTTTGCCAGATGATCACAGGCCTGTTTTCCCAGTTAGTTACCTTCAGGGGACACAGTTGGTCGCTATGGTCCCTTGGTGGATCAGGTAGAGCAACACTTTTGGGTGGCAGTCAGATCTCTGTTAGAAGAACCAACTTAGGATCTTAGTTGAATTACACATTGCAAGTAAATTTGAAATTAAGATTATAAATGATTTGAAAACACACATGAACGGTCGCTTCACATTTGTTCTGAAAGTTGCTTTAATTACTGATGCTTTCAGGTGATTTTGTGATGCACACAGTGACCAGGAATCATATTATGGGGTTATTCACACCTTGATCAACCCAGATTAATATTCTTTACTCAGCTCCTTGCTCCCTGTCAGTTCCTTTGAAAGCTACATCGTAGATTTCTGATGTGTCCAGAACAGACCCCGATATCCAGTTTTAATGAAGTAATAATGAAGAGAGCAGGAGCGCCTCTGCTATGATTATCTCACCAGTGGAGAATTAATTTGAATAAGGCCAGATGGATTAGCTCAGGCTTTAGCCACCATGCTGCTTGCCTTGGGGAAAGACAGTTTTGGGGGTGAGTCATCAGGGTGTATGGACATAAGGTCCATTTTGTATACAGTTACTGCATCGCATTATCTTCCCCTTTGCATGCTGTATTTCATGATGGTGCAAGATAATGCAGCGGCGGGCAGGAAGGGCGTCGGCGACGGGCTGCCCAGCACACGGCAGAGGGCTGCAAAGCAGAGCTGCTGGGCGCCGCTTCACTCTCTTCTCATCCTTCTGCTGGGGTTTTTATCAAATGATACAGTCCCTCAAGCGCAGCGTTTGAATCCTAAGGACGTTTGGGAGCGGATTTTGCATTCACAAGCCCCCTTCTAAGGGGGATTAGGGGGATTAGGAACCATAAAATGACCAACCACCTAGTCCCCAAGCAGGCGCTGTGTCCCCTGCTCCCCACACCCAGAGATGAACTAGGGGCTGGTTTACAAAGTTCCCCTGAAAGGGCCTGCTTAGCATGACAAAGGGCGCAACAATTCGCCGAGCCGCCAAAATAACAGACAATGAACTTGCTGCAGTCCGCCCACCTTATTTTCATCCGAACGAACGGCGTTACACTTGGCAGTGACATTGTTCTAAACTCGAACATGGGGCTCCCCTTTCTGCGCAGAGCTCAAGGTGTCATATTAATTATTTAAATCTGCAGAAATTTTC
The DNA here is from genome assembly GCA_019775915.2 of Cyphomyrus plagiostoma. Taxonomy (NCBI): domain Eukaryota; kingdom Metazoa; phylum Chordata; class Actinopteri; order Osteoglossiformes; family Mormyridae; genus Cyphomyrus; species Cyphomyrus plagiostoma. Next base: position 41,848,237 of record JABFEA020000001.1, read on the forward strand.
AGCTCTATTCCTCCAAGGCCCTATCCAATGCCAGAAGGTCTGGAATCTGCATTAGTTTTGTTAATTAGGGCTGGAAAAAGACTTTGATCTCGCAGAACACTGGAAAAAAAGAAAACCTCCAGAATGAATTATTTTCTCACTAACCTATTTTTGTTGGGGATTTTTTTAATGTGTCTTTCGTATCAGTGTGTTCAGTTTTAATTTAGGATGTAAAAGCTGGAGTAAAAAGGGGTCAATAGTTTTTCAGTTAACCAGCTTCCTATTCAACCAGCATTCCACACTCAACTGACTTATAATCTACCAGGACAAAATAGGCAGACTGTTTGATTGTGGTAAGATGGCAAGTGTACAGAAGCAGCCTGCAGCCTGCATCCCTCAACCCGATTTAGCTCTGAGCGTCTCAGACAACTGAACTTATCATTGAAAGACGTCCCATTTTCAGTTTACTGTTTTACATCACAGGAAGCTGACTGGGTTCCCCTTGATATGGTAATTCTTGCAATCCAACAACTTTTCAACAGAACAACCTTGAGGGATGCCATATTAAAAAGCGGCAAATGTAAACTGAAGAAAAGAAAATTACTTTTTCATTGTTTCTGTGGTCCTTTTATAAATATTGTGTAAGGGGAGATGTACACTGTAGATATCAATGGCACCCTTCGCTGACAGCGAGTCAATGCAGAAATGCTCAAATAATTGTGCACATGTGGTCCATCTTGGGTTTAATTGGAACCTGCAACCTGAAATCTGAGAGAGTGGTTGTCCTTCAGGCAAAACTCAATCTCCTTCATGAGACCATCAATTCCAGGTGGGACCCAAAGACTTATTATTCCTTAGCTATTGACAGATGTTGTGCATGTTTTAATAATACACAGCTCAGTGGATGCTTACCTGTACTAATACAATACTGATCTTGGTGATGGTTTGTATTTTATTACAGCAATTAAAGAATAAAAAAATAATAAAGAAACAGACATGGTTGTAGTCACAAAAATGCTATTAGCTGTTACATTTCATATTTGACATTAGCTGTAAAACAACATGCAACATTTTTCTCAGTCGGTGTTCAGTCGGTCCTCCTTGTGAGGCAGAATCTGGTGTTTATGCATAATTGAAATTCATTTTGCGAAAAGGACAATGAAAAGAATTTTTTCTGTGTCAAGTGTTAAAGCAGAAGAGACCATGATGGGAGCCAGCCAGTTCAGGAGCTGAAGATCTGATGATCCAGCTTGTTTCAGACAGATTGACATGCCTTCAGTGGCAAAACTGGCTTTTCACACTATATTGATCCCGGATTCTGATTTTGAACTTGCCACTCTGTAATGCTGAACAAGACTAAATATATCACAGGAAGTCCTTGTATAGAGCATACAGAAATAAATATTCATACTTTGCATAAAGTCTAACAACCAATTTTGGCCTGTCTCCTGACAGCATTGACAGTTATCGGTGTGTGAAGGGGGGCACCCGCACGGTGAGCCCCCTCCACGGGCCGCTGGGTGTCAGAAGGGGGGCACCCGCACGGTGAGCCCCCTCCACGGGCCGGTGGGTGTCAGAAGGGGGGCACCCGCACGTTGAGCCCCCTCCACGGGCCGCTGGGTTAACACTTGAAATAAGACCATTTGTACGTTGTGAAATAGACTGGCCTGACTTGTTAAGGCTTTCTTCTCTTTAGCTGTAGACCTTGAACAAACTCATACAAAATCCAATCCATTGTCTGCCCAAAATCCCCCTATTATATTTGCCCCTTCTTTTGCCCCCCTGCCACCATTTTCAGTGGGAGGGGAAATAGAAATAATGACTTTGGGGCTAAACTAGCCTGTGGCAGTGAAGCTTGCTGCTGACCCTGTGCACCCCAGTGTCTGCCCGCTCCTCAGGGCCAAAAGAGCAGGCGTCAATGAATACAAAGGATTGTGGGGGATTAGCCGATAAGACATTTGGTGGGTATTGTTCTCTTTGGGTAAATGAGTTCTGCAAGTCGCACACGGCAGAGTCCTGATCCAAAACATCTCCATGAGGAAATCTTATAATTGCCTCTTCCTCAGAAAATGACAGCTTTGGCCTCTGGATCTGAAATCTTGGACATTAGCAACTGAATAGAGGGACTTCATACTGTATATCATTTTAATCTTTCATGTTTGGATCGACCAGATGGCTTATTATTGCTGCTGTTGAAGGAAAAGGAAGACAAATGGCTCCCATCTTTTTTTAGGGAGGGTTCCCCTAAAAGGAAAATTGCATTCATATATTCAGTAATTGTGTAGTGTGGAGTTTTAGATGTTTAGGTGTTTTTATCATAAGAAGTATGGTGATGTTGATGAAAGAGCCATGCAGTTGCCCACTATTTCCTTACATTTTCTGTACATTTAATGTAGAACAGATCATTCTATAAATATTAAATGCTTTCGGGAGAAATTATGTATTTTCTTTGGTCTGTCAAATTCATACAGATGTTTGCCCAAGTGACCCATGAACACACACTGATTATGTGCTGAATGTTTTTTTCCTTAACATTAATATAACAGAAAATGCTACTTTTAATGATGGTTTTAATGATCTGCCGACTCTGATGACTCACCCCCAAAATTTCACTGATAGACTGGCATGCCTCCCCGAGACAGTGCCCCCCTTCAGTCACGTACTGTCTAAGGCACATAGGGGTGGGGGGGGGCTTCACTAAGATGCCGGTGAGGTTTTCATCCTGCTCACCGCTGGACTTTATCTCTGCTTGTTCATCGCTGCTTTCCAGCATTTAGCCTCGCTTCTGGAATGTCTCTCACTCCGCATCCTTCTTGGCTTTCGCTTGCCCCTTGAACACATTTCTTAGCTCACATTTTGTAACTTTTATTCTGCATTCTTCATTAAATGCTGCGCTTGTATCGCTGCCGTTATTCATTACACGAGTATTGCGTTCACTTTTCGTGTGAAGCTGTATCGAATATTAAACATTCAGACGGAATGGTTTTAAGCTACACCGTTTACATGGTATGTATTACGTATACAGTGCCTTTTATATCTGATTAAACACAATGACACCAGAAGTTTTTAAATGTAATATTGCACATTTCAGTTGGATTGGCTGTTTGTTTAGGGCCTTCTCTCTATCTCTGTTATTTAATTCCTGTGGTCTTTGCATTTTGAGCTTCTTGCCCTTCAACCCAATGTCAGGAATCCAAAAGGAGAACAATGAGGTTTAATCTCCGTACCTGACAATGATGCATGGCTTGGAGAAAAACACTTCTCAGGTGTTGGCATTAAAAAGCCATTTCCCCCATAACCCCCGCATGAAAGAGTGCAGGAAGGAAAGCCCCAGCGTGCCACGCTTTTCATTGGCACTCAGAGATCGCCCGCCACCAAGATTGTCTGCACTGCTTCAATTACTTGATCTTTTCAACTTTGTTGAAAATGAAAAAGCCCACAAGCACCCAGTGCTGGAACAAAGACCTGCCAGCTGAGTCCCCACGAAACGCCCAACTCGGCCAGCTTCTCGTCCTTGCTATTGCTTTTTCTGTGACAGTGTCTAATTTGATTCGTTAATGGTTATTAATTACTCTTCCTAGCACTCACCATAATGTGTGGTTGTCCGTTGATCTATTAGCATTGGAATTGTGACAACAGATTTCCCTGCAGCATAGACTCTGTCAAACCAAAGCTCAATATAGTGTTCAATTAAGTCAACATTTACCGTAATATCTAATTAAACTGAAAAAGATGGCATTGTGGTAAAATAATTGAATGTGAACCAAATAAGGTGAAAAATTGAGGGCCTGAAAGGATAGTGGCACTTGGTTTTGTGAAGCAGCTTAATTTCAATTTAAAACGCTACAATAACAGCCAGTGCTGTTTGGGATATAGAACAGCTTAGTTTGGGGTCCATGTAGAAGGGGCAAACTTGCATAAATCAGCTTTGCTGAATATTGAACTAATTGTATGGTTTGATCTCACCTGATTGAATGTGATTTCAGAGGAAAGGTATTGATGACTTTGAAGTTTGTTTATGGAAGTGAATCACTGCTGCCTGAACTTTAGTATGAAGAAGGAGATTAGAAAGTATAGACCTTTGAAGAAAGCAGGACACTTTGAAGATTTTTCTGCAGTATCAATAGTCTTTTCATTGTAGTCATCTTACAATCAAAGCTGGAGTGCATTTGATCAATTAATTATTATTTTCTGACATACTACCTGAAGCAAATACACCTGTTTCTTCTTACTTTTTCACTCATAGTCAAAGTAAATAAAATGTGCTTTTGTACTTTGAAAGGAAAAAAGACCCAAAGATGCGAAACGGCAGAGATGTGGTTCCCCTCAATCAGAGCGCATGCTGGAATGCAGGGGCCTGAAAAGCAATGCAGGTTTATATAGAAATGTCACAACGCCGCATGCTTGCCCACGCCGGCCGCAGCAACTGCTTTCACACAGCGCACCTGGATACTGTTATAACACTGCCATGAATCGTTCACTTACTTAGAGATCTTCGCCTTCAATCCCCATTTCTGCCTTTTGTAAGTACAGTTTAACATGTATTTTGGACTGGTTGTCCTATACTTGTGTCTCTTAAGACAATCTGATGGTGTAAAGGAATCAGAAGAATGCATGGGAAGGCTGCTCTGCAGGAAAGCTGTATCCGCGGCTCTGCGACGTGCAGCATATGCCATGCGCCAAGTCCCAGGGGGGCGCATGACGGCTGCCCGTCCCACAGCTCGTGATGTCATTTGATTGTTGTGATGAGGCGCGGGCCCCTCTTCAGGGGCGGGAGCCTGGTTTACGCAGCCCTGCCTTCCAGGAACAGCAGGCTGAGGGGAAATGCAGCCCCCGTGTTGTACTCGGGCCTAGAAATCACAACCGTGGGGCGGGGCGAGGGGAGCGGGGGGGGCTGCCATGTGTCAGCGCAAAGCCGGCCACGCTGTCTGTGCAGAGACATCAGCTGGCACCCCTTTAAATCCCTGATGCGTTACAGCATAATTATACACCTGCCAAATTGCTCCTTCATATGGCTATTTTGAGAATAAAAAATATGATGGACAAGAAGTGTTTACTCGGTTGCCATGGAAACTGTGTCAGGGACCGCATCTAATTGACCCACACTGTGCTCTCCTCCTTGCTGAAAAGAACAGAGGCACTCGGAAAAACCAAAAGCTGTTTCCCCCACATTAAAGGATCAATGTGGCGTGGCCGCACACGCTGTCCAAGGGCCGAGACGCGACCCCTGACACGGACAGAGCAGGTGCCGGGTAATTATAGTTCAATCAGCCGACAACTGTTGCTTTGAAAAGCGTGTGTGCTGACAAATAAAAGCTGGTCTCGCTGGAATTTCACTTGCCGTAATCATAGTTGCTGAAGATATACCCCTTGTCAACTGTGGTGTTGTGCATTGCAAATATAACAAAGAACCCCCACCTAAATAAAACAGCAGTACGGCTCCTGCGGAAGAGACAACGGCACCGGAAAAAAAAAATTCCTGCGAGTCTCCTGTGAATCGGAACTCGTCCATTATTTAGAACTCTTGGTTATTCTTGCTCCAAAATGACAGTTGTAGTGTTAAGCTCAATAATTACACCTGAGCAGACAATACAGACTGTCCCCTTTGATATCACCGTGGCAGAAACTTCTCACTCAGTGCTTGTCAGTCCTCAGGTCAAGGTTCATCTTCTCAGTAATTCTCACTTGGGTGCAGCTGATGCCCCGATTTTTAGCAAAATGTGTGTGAAGCGATGAGCATAATCACAGTGGCTTGTCACTGCCACTGCTGGATTTTTGTTACCATGGTTTCTGTTTTGTTTCCTGTGGCTGTATTGTATAGATTCATATCTTCACCCAATCTGGAATGCCATGTATTTCCAGAGAATACTCACTTCACACAATTAGAATGCTTACATTTAATCGGAAAGAAGCTGGTTTTCCTGGCTGTCCGGCCAAGTCTTTGTCTTTAACAGAGAATGTTTCCAATCTTGTAGTGAAAGGGTCCCCTTCCTGTTCGAATCTTGTCGTCGGCCTTGAATCCAGGTCCATCAGGTCTTTGAGCCAGAAGCTGGGCTTCACAGCTTCTTTCTGGTGGTGGGCACGCGAATGCATAGGAGACTGTCTCCGTAAGTCACGTCTTCTTCGGGCACGAAGCTGCGATTGATGAAACGCAGGGCTAATCAAGGGGATAAATAAGAAATGAGCCAGCTGCTGAGAAAGCTGCCCCTGACAGCCAGCTGTGCCGTTGGGAGGGGGCCCGCCCCCGCGGGGGGGCGCGGGGGGGGCCGGCGCGGGGGGGGGGGGGGCGGCCGGGGGGGCCGCGGGGCGGCGCGG
>JABFEA020000001.1:41867115-41879091 GCA_019775915.2 Cyphomyrus plagiostoma
ATACAACAACTATATATAAACAGCCTTTTTTCTTGGTATACTTCATTGGAGGATGTACCAGCACACGCTATGTTAGAAGTATTTGTAGGAAGGAGGCCACTCCTACGTTTAAGAGAAGCCTGGATTTCCTGAGACCCGCACGTTAGCTCCAGGTGAGTCTCTATAACCCAGGAAAACGGCAGCACATCCTGGCGCTGGTAGAGAGAGCACACCATAGACACCATGCACCATGGGTCCCAGTGGGCCTGACTCGCGCTGCCACTCAGGCTCATCCTGCGTGGCGACAGCTGAAGGCACCAGGGACACGGAACATGGGCTGAGCTAGGCCGAAACATCTGGACGCAACTGCGGGGAAGGTGGGGGGCAGGGGGAGCGCACAGGTGCCTAAGCTGAGACATGAAAGGCAGGCGGTAGCCAGGACTCAGTCCTGTGATGAGCGGCCCGCCCGCGTCGGAGATGCTGATGCAGGCGGCCCTCCGCCCGCAGCGCCTTAATGAGAGCACCTCTCCCCACCGCACGGCCATTAAGCGCCAACAGTGATTTGAAAGTGAATTTTAGATTTCCGGTCGCAACGCTTCGCCCCGGAACGGCTGTGTCAGGCGCCGTGGCAACGGGGAGCCTGCACCAGACTCACTCGCTCTCAGTCTCGATGATCAAAAGAATGGAGACGCAAAGACCATTATGCCAATGACACTTTGAGTAAGAGTCCAAAGGGTAGAATGACATGACAACCATTAAGCTTTTAAAGTGGGGCTTTAAAGGCAGGCTGAAGGATGGCAGTCAGTGGGGAATCAAAGAGTAAAAGTGAAATCTTCATAATGTTCCACACTGTTCTACGCTCCACAAAATAAGTTTCACACAAACTAGCTCTGTGTCCGAGTCCGACAACATGAATCGGCGCAGCGCACCTGGAGAAGAAAGGAGGACATAAAGTTTGGTCAATGGCTTTAGGTACCAAAGCTAAGAGGAGCACAGTGCTGTAGCATGTGAGCACGCGGCCGTTAGGGGCGGATTTCTAGTCCAGGAGCAGCGGAAAATGCCTACTGCACTGCACAAACCTATTATATTCAGGTTGTAAATTAGCCGATAAATGAGAAGTTATAAAAAAAATGATCAGCTGAGACTCATGGAAATCTGCAATAATGGCAAAAGAAAAGACTGAAGCCTTCTCTTGGTGACTCTTCCTCGGTCGGCCATTTTCCCTTAAAATTCTGCGAGTTTAAATTCAGTCAGACAGAGAACGCTGGCTCTGTGCTCAGTGCAGCTTCAGTAAATCTATATCGCCCACTTAGATTTATTAGCAAGAGGCCAGCGAGCTGTAATCTCTGGCATCTTGGGCACCTTCCATGGCGTGACTCACTGCTCAGCTGAGCTTCAGCTCCTGCCAGTGAGCACTGCTGGGAGCTGCACTGATTGGCTGCCACTGCGCAGCTGAACTCTCTCCAGTAAAAGCGCCGTCTAATGTGTCTCTCTGTCACGTAATCAAGGATTTTAGGCTTGGAATCTTTGATCTGCGAGAACATTTTCTGACAGGGATAAACCCCCTCTCAGTGAAGCCTTCTGATCTTTCCTGCAATTAACGATGTCAAATGAGTGTGTTTACAGGCTGATTAGATTGGCACTGTGGCGATCCGCCCGCCTCCCCCAGCAGAGTCCTGTGCTGTCCTGGCACCAGCAGTGCTCCATGCTGCCGGTTCGTGCCCACCTAAGGGACAGTCCGGCGTGGGCCGTGCCCCTCTGCTTGCTGCCCAGCTGGCGCCCCTTGCAGGCAAGTCAGATCCAGCTGCATGGTTGCCAAGCTGGGCATCTAGAGCGGCACATCTGGCAGGGCTGGCTGGTGAGAAGTGTGTGTGTGTGTGAGAGAGAGTGTGTGTGTGTGTGTGTGAGAGAGAGTGTGTGTGTGTGTGTGTGTGAGAGAGAGTGTGTGTGTGTGTGTGTGTGAGAGAGAGTGTGTGAGTGTGTGCTGTATGTGCGTGTGTGTGTGAGAGAGTGTGTGCACTGTATGTGTGTGTGTTTGTGTGGATTTTGGGGGACTAAATGTCCCCACAATGTGATAAAAGCCTGTTGTTTTGACATTGCAGGGACCATTTTTTCAGGCCCCATAAGGGGAAACTCAGTTTTATTAAAAAATTTGTGATTGCAGTCAAAAAATGTTAATTCCAAACCTTGTATTTAAGGTTAAGGTTAGAGCAGGGTAGGAGTTAAGGTCATTGCTGGGATTAGGGTTCTGCCCATAGACATGAATTGAAAGTCACCACAAAGATATGAATACAAACCTGTGTGTGTGTGTGTGTGTGTCTGTGTACTGTATGTCTGTATGTGTGTGCTGTATGTGTGCGTGTGTATGTGTGTCTGTGAGTGTATGTGTGTCTGTATGTGTGCGTGTGTGTGTCTGTGAGTGTATGTGTGTGTGTATGTGTGCGTGTGTGTGTGTCTGTGAGTGTATGTGTGTGCTGTATGTGTGCGTGTGTGTGTGTCTGTGAGTGTATGTGTGTGCTGTATGTGTGTGTCTGTGTCTGTGAGTGCATGTGTGTGCTGTATTTGTGCGTGCGTCTGTGTGTGTGTATGTGAGTGTGTGTGTCTGTGTGTGTGTGTGTGTGTGTGTGTTCACATGTGCACATACATTATTTCATATGCAGCCCAATTGCTGTATCTTCAAATGGCCCTTCTCACTGATGCTTGTTGAAACTTTTGATGGTGCCTATCTGTAGGTCACTGCCCACTGTGGGGGAGTCCCGTCCTGTGAGGATTTCCATTGTTATCGCTTTTAAACCCTGTGTTTGCCTTTTAAGGAAATCTGAGGTTCAGGATGCAAATTTTACAGTTTCCAAAATGACTAATTATTACTAATGACGGCTCACAGATTCCTAGAATTGTAGATCTTACATTCAATAAATGTTCAAACGCATCACATTGTAAGAGCAGCATCTGTGTTCTGTTGATGATTTGAGCACTTTGATACTTTGATTCTGCACTCAAGGGGTGTAAATCGTGGTGCCGTTGATCGTGCACATTTCAGTGCAGCTTGCATACAAAGACAGCCACAAAGTACATGCAGTGCACCTTACAGTGTGCAATGAAATACAGTGTCATCTGAATCAAAGAAGAACTGCTTTTTTCTGCAAGCTGTCAAAAGCTGCAAGTGTGTATGATCAGCAGCAGTGTCATCTCCATATTAATTGGCAGTCCACACCAATAGCACTCAATTACACTCAAATACACAACTTTTTTATTAGCATTTTAAACTAAACGAGCATGTTACTGCAATTCTGCTGCTTATTATGCTGCTTATTGTGATATTCTGTGGACAGATGCCATTGCATTTCAAAGTTACTGCTGTCTGAAGTCAGTACTTTGCTGGGAAAGTGACCTTTCATGGAAAGAGGGCTAAAACACATCAGCCGAATATGCAGGGATGAAAGGGCAGTTTGCACGGATGACTTCACCGCACTGTGATCTGACTAGGGTGAGTGCAGATGGCAAGTAGTTTTCATGGGGGTGCAGGACAGGAACTTTTAAACTCTTTTGATCATGATTAAGGCTCTATCTATACTTATATCTACGGGACACTCACCAGCCCCAAGAAGAGGGAGGGTGCAGCAAGGTTGGCCTAAGCGCCCCATCTGGAGGAGACAGACACCCAGAATGCTCCTGTGTGGTGGATGGCAATGGCAGGTCCTATCCAGACCCCCAAGGAGTCCTGTACCTTCTGTTTGTTACGGCTGTGTCTCTTCATCCTTCGCCTGTAGCCCTCATCCTCTTGCCAGCTCACCGTCCCCAGCCGACTGGCCATCGCGCTGTGTAACTGGTGCTAGCCGTGGCTCAGGATGCAAATTTTACAGTTTCCAAAATGACTAATTATTACTAATGACGGCTCACAGATTCCTAGAATTGTAGATCTTACATTCAATAAATGTTCAAACGCATCACATTGTAAGAGCAGCATCTGTGTTCTGTTGATGATTTGAGCACTTTGATTCTGTACTCAAGGGGTGTAAATCATGGTGCCGTTGATCGTGGCTCTCGCTGCATTTCTGTGGCCCGATGAGTCCCGGGGAAATGGAGCTGGAGAGACCGGAGGTTTCCGTGGGAGTCAACGACATCTCTGCCGGTGCCAACAAGGCCACCCGGCGGGAACGGCGTAGCCGTGATGCAGCACATCCCCCTGGCTTTCCGCCACATCTACACAACTTTCCGGCACATCTCCCCAGCTTTCTGCGAGGCTCCGGCCTCGCTTCTGAGGCAGCCCTCTGCTGCTCTGAATGCCCCTCCCTCCCCATCGCACCCCCCCCAGCCCTGCCGATGGCATCCACCGCCCCTGCCGCTCGCAGATACAAATCAGGCCTGTGATGGAGCATCACCCTGTTTGCTGGTTTTTCTCTGGTCTTTTCTCATCTTGTTACACACACTTCAGGCTTTGTGGTTAAATTATGTATTAAGGTCAATGTCAAAACATGGAAGATATGTAATCTGCAGGGAGTTTCCTTTTATTCATTATTACAGTGAAGGCTGTGCACGACTGTCAGGGAGCTGAGGATGTGCTCAGCATGGAAGCGTGCGGCACAGCGGGGCCTCTCAAAGCCCAGCTCCCTCCTCTCCCAGGATGGACCCCTTGATAGATTTACCCAGCTAACCCATCTCACTTAGAAAGTTCTCCCGTCTTTGCTCCAATCTGAAAGCTGTCAAGTGCACCTATACAGTAGTGTCATAAATCTAAGGTAAAATGTGTACACTGGAGACATGGAGTATGTCATGTAATTCACTTGTAGTTTGGGGATCTCCTACCAGGGGGCCACGCCAGAGTGCAGTGGGTTCGAGGAAGGCAAGACTGAGCCAATGTATCCAGGAACAAATCCTGCTGACTTTCCACACGCCGTCCGACTTAACTGCACATCCACTTAACGTGAGCATGTACCACACTAAAGCACTCATCTGTCTGCATTACCGGCTGGTTTTCCAGCTGCTTTCAATCACCTGACAGTGGACCGTTCCCTTTAAATCTGGGAAAACCGCTCCTTTAACCAGTAACCAGTATAAAGCGTAATATATTGCCTGAAATCTTAGCAGGTTAGCGAATTCCATTCTCTGCCCATGTGGCAGTATGATAAATCGCAGCCAAACCCCCTACAAAGCGCCCATAATTATTTTCCTATTAAATTAATTCAGTTATGCTTTACTGTTTGACTACGCCACTGGTATGCCTGGAAGTCTTCCACTTCCTGCTAAAAATTACACAATTAGCCGTACTTACTGATCTCAGAATCCTTCTCCCTCCCCGCCCCCCCGTACATTTTGTCTCTCGTCATCACCCTCTCCTCCCACTTAACTCCTCTTCCTTCCACCAGTATATGTTGTAAAAATTACCTTCATTTGAAAATAAAATAAACTTCTGTGGCAACGGGCAATGGACAGCAATTTCCAATCCCAATACACTGTTTCAGACAATCACTGAGAAATTAATGTTTCAGTCCTGTAATTTGAATGTCTCTCGGCAAATGTTACTTATTTGAAGAGTTTACCTCATGATACTGATTCAATTGAAAATGATGGAAATAATCGGTCCGGCGACAGATAATAGCTTTGACGTGTAGTTTAGCTGCAGTTCTCATCTTAGCTTTATTTTCTACTGCAAACCTTAATTATTTTCACATCCACTCACTTCATAAATGTGCACCATGACATAAATGCATTAGTAGTGATTATGATGTTTCACACTCTGGCATGTCAGTCAGACTTCAGCTTTCCTTTCATTGGTATCGTTGCATCACATTTTGAACAGTCAGTGACTTAAACTATTTTTGTACCATGCGTAGCTTCTTAGAAGGGCTCTCGAATGAAAATATTGCTTTTCCAAAGTGACCAAAGATATCTGCTTTCATTACAAAAAGCTTATTTGAAGTGAAACAAAACTGCAATAAAAGAAATGAGTGAGATACAGATTTAGATTTAAATGCAGATACAGAAAATGGTCATGTGGCCCACAGTGTCACCTGGATGTGGAATTAAATGTACAGGAAATGTTGCACAAACAATAGTCTGCATTTCTATTGCCACGTTTTTTTCCACCCTGTGGGCCAGCAGCCGTGAGAGAAATTGGCAACTTTTGTCCGCAATGTTTTCCATACTCATTCGGAGAACCGGTGGCCACATTGTGCTCGTAACCTCATGTATATACACTGGAAAATAACTTGTGACTAGTGGGCCTAATTAATGGCCCCTCCCTGACCTGAGCATCCAGCCCCCGTCAGGATTCTAACACTGGAGCTGATTCAACATGAGCTACATGCCGGGCAGGACCTGGAACTAATGAATACTAATGAATAATAATTACCGCCTCTGAGGCTCTTCCCAGCTCACTGCAAGGCTCCTTACGCGATTTCAGGGCAGCTGAACCGCTATGGACGACTACCCAGTTCAATGGCCGGGCTGCAGCTGGCGGGGGGAGATTTATACTTAAATTAAATTTCCGTTTCTAAATGCCTTTCAATCAGGATCGACACAGAGGTGCGACGTTAACCTGACAGGTACATGTGACGCCCCAGCCGGTTCCAGGATGTCGCAGTACAGTAGCTAACTGTGACCCCCTTAATTGGGAGCATTGCAGCTTATTGCTCAGGACTCTATTGTTTTTCAAGACTGCTTCCTCAAAGCTTTTGTACTCGTTCTCCGCAGTGAGGAAATTAAACTTTGTGGTGTTTTTTTTCCTTTCCTCTGTTTATTCTTTTGATCTGTGTGTACATTATGTAGCACTCTTTGAATTTCAATTTTACTGTCATGTTGCTCTTTTCATCAGTCAGATGGCTGCAGCTGTAATACTATTCAACTTTTAAGCCACTATGGAATGTTAATTACATTCTTTTCTAATTAATACGTCTCTGCAGGTTTCCCCACCAAATCATTGTTAACACAGGATTGTGCACTTTGAGCCAATTAATTGCTAGAAAATCTCTAAATAAAATTACTTATATAAATAATAATCTAAAGTGATTTTGGTATTATAGAACAGCAGCCATTTCAGCTGCTTTTACATAAAGAATATATTGTAAATTCATGGAATGCATATATTACATATAATCTCATTTAGGTATACAATTATAACATTGTAATATTTTGTTTTTTAATGTTTTAACATATCTCTCTGTATTGGATAGATGAGACTGCCCTGAAAATATTTGTTTATTCATTTTAATTTTGAGTTATTTATATTTATTTATTAATGTTTAACATGGCTGGGTCATGATAACCGCAGCCAATGACAGTGAGATTGGGACAACAGTCCTTTTGAAATCAAGGCATCAAAAGTTGATTTTCAGCATCTCGTAATTTATCTTGCAGTATTTTTCAGCATCTTGCCAATGCAACCAGTGAGTGTATTGGCTTAAAAGATTTTTTTTTTAATTAAGCTTCATGTAATGTGGTTTTACCTGTGATTTAATAATCTAACAACATAAAAATTAAAACTATTTACAGTATTCTATAGAAATGTGAGTTAATTAAAGATTATGCATGCATTGCAGGAAAACATTGCAGAGATATGGAAGGTCACAATAAAACATATATTTACTTCAAGTACAGGAACATTGAAGATGATACTTGGTAATTTTTAATGAAGAAATTTGTGTAATGTGTGTTCAAAGTTTCTCGTTTGTGGAAGTGATATTTTTAGACACAGAAAGTGAGAATCTTTGCTCCTTTGTCCCAGCTTAAATCATTCATTTCAGCAGTTTCTGTAAATTATAAGTGCTTAGGTTGAGCTGTACATGCACTATATTTAGGCCAGACAGATAGTGGCGTATGGAAATGTGCACAGTTCCGGGACCATTATTAAGCCCCGTTGTCTGGGTACTGAATAAGCGATGGCTGGCAGAGGGAGGGGGCTGGCTGGCTGCTGGTACACACACTCTCAGCTTTTGGTGGACGATGCTCTTTCCCGGAGCAGACAGTTCATAGCTGAGTGGTTATTTATTTATTATCTAGCTATTTTAATTTTGTGTGGGGAAAACAGCATGGACACTTCTGTACTTTCACACTTTCAGTGGCCGGAAGCATCTCAGTTGTGTTTCAGAGATACGGCAGACGTGTGTTTGAGGTAAGAATTTCTGAATTGAATGAACACTTTTCAAGTTTTCTATTCGTCCTCCATTTTTGTATTTTAGAAATTGAACAGTGAAACAGGGCTTAATCTCACTGCACCTCTCCACCTTTAGGGCTGCGGCTGGTAAATCTGTATGACATTTCAGCGTAAACTTCAGCCGGACATGAGGTCTGGGAAAAATGTCCTTAGAAGGCTGGAAATCTGCACATTCATAGACCAGAAAAAGCAGACTTGCTTTTATTATACTTTAAAATGAAGTGATTTGTATGTAGTGGAGAGGGAATTATTACAGGGAAATCTTGAATTAAAGATGTAAATCTTGACACTTTGTGGGGGGGGGGGCCTGTAAGGGACAGTAATCTCCAAGGTCTGAATTATTCTTAGCATCGACCAATTAACACCCTGTATCTTCTTTTATGTTAACTTCAATTAGGGCTCTTTACACTTTTTTAGTTCTTTTCTTCTCCATACTTGGAGAGTGTCAGGCGCACAGATCAAAGCACAACGCTGTGGTCCAGGCACCATAGGTAACACTGCTTTGCATAAGAATCTGCATATTGCAAAGAAGGGTTTCATTTCTTTTTGCATGAATTAAAAGGCCAGGGGGACTGGCTGATATGGAGGCGCAGAAGGCCCACACCGCGCGCCATGGCTCTGCCTGCCTGGCCCCATTCCTCGGATGCAGCGGCTCCGACGGCGGGTATCCATGCAGCAATATGGCCCATAGATCATCTCCATATGGACTAAATTTCACCCTTCTTTGTTACTCATTTCATATGAATTTTTATCTCGTTTGGTTTCTGGCATGTCCTAATAGCTTATTCCTAGTCAGCGCTCTGGTGTTTTTCTCAACCATACGATAACTCCATCACTGTTAATGCTTTTAATAATTAATCGTTTTTTGTGGAACACCCACATATTTTGTTTACCAGATCAGTTACTTCACAGCTAATGCCCCCACCCTCATAAATTACAGTTGTCAGTTTTGTGTTTGCCAGTGGCAACTGTAGAATGTCACAGCAGGGCTGACATTGTGAATAAGAGTCTCTGTCCCTTGCTTTCTGCCACAGGAATAACACTCAAAACCAAGCAAGATGTGAATTGAAATCACTGGACAGCATCCTGTTTAATCCTTCATTTAGTCTTAAACTTTGGGATAACACTAAACCTTAAAATAAGATTTACTCATTTTCTATTTTGCTTTCTTTGCAAGAATTACCCTTTTGTGAAGCTAAATGGTCTCTGAGTGTCACACGTAGCATTTAACATGTGTAGCACATACTTCAGCCAAACCTGGTCCTGGAAGCACATGTGATTATTAAGGGGAACAGCATTAATCTCATTCGCACTATATTCATTTGTTCATTTAATTGCTAATTCCATAGTTGTTGTAGAACACAGAGTGATGTGGCTAAAGGCTAGGTAAAGATTTCAAATGTACACTGTGAACTAGAAACACCTTTTATGATATATAAAATTAACCTGCATCAAAAAGTCAAAAGTATCAATAAATCAACTTGAGGAAAAGCTGAGAAACGACTGTTCGGTCCTCCTCTGCATTGTTTTATTGACCCCCTGCTAACATCTGTCCTCGAGGTATCGAATGCTATTTATGGGCAAGTGTTGACATGATAATGTAAGCCAGCGATAAAGTGGAGTTTCCCTACAGTGCGGTGGCTGTGCCCGGCCTGCCCTGTCCCACACGGACAGATGCACCTTCATTCCGCTGCCCAGGGCATACACCTCCTCTCTGTTATACACGCGGCTCTGTGTTCATACGGCAGTCATTACAGCACTCACACCCAGTAGTGTTTCATCAGGTGTCAGGCCGAAAAACAAAACTGAAAAGCCACACATTACCTCTCAGTGCTTCTGAACATCACCTAATGTACATAGGCTGTCTCCGGTGTAATCACACGGTCCAAAAACCAACACATTTACACATCAGACCCAATGGATTCAGATGGGACTGTTTTGGAATTACATATACTGTGTGGGAAAAAATAATATACTTCATTATATTTGTTTATTTTAAACATGTTGACACATCCTTAATGTATGCATGACTACCTCTTGACTACATGCATTTAATGTTTTTTATATATAACCATCAAAGCACTTTGTCAGACACGATTCCTTTGTTGCGTTGTTTTGACAACCTTAATACCCCAAAGCATTATCTTAGTAAATTCCTTCACCCTGCCTGGTGCAGGAAGTGCTCAGAAAGACCCCAGGATCTGTTCACCAGCTGACGATACGTAGGATACACTGCCATCTAGTGTTCAGATTCATCCCCTGCTAACCAGACCAGAATAACTATGAGCTGAATAGTATTTTAAGGCACGTCTTATGTGCTGAGGTTCTTGCTTTTTCATGCTCTTAATTGCACTATAGCTCCTTAAGGAAAATTCTGGCTGCATAAATTCATGGACCGGAACCCATTCAGGCAGCAAAGAGTCAGACTTGAGTTGGTCTTATTTCCCACCTGTGAAGAGATGACCTCTGCTCACTTCTCAGCAAACAGCCCACATACTAGGCTGGCTAGTAGGTGACTATAAGAAGGTTCTGTGTGTCCTCCTCGCTCCAGGTTCCAGCAGTGGGCAGCCGGCTGGGCCTCTATGCGCAGAGCAGCCTCACTCCCAAGGCCGCTAATGTAATTGCCTTTCATTGATCCTGTCCTGCTGGGCGGCTTGCCCCATCCGTTTTCCAGCAGGGGCCTGCCATGCCAGCGATACCCCTTGATGTGAAAAGTGTGCGTCCTTTTCAGCGCTCATAAAGTGCCGGGTTTCTCATACGATGCGCTGGCATTGTGACAAATGGAGATTTCCAAAGGAGAAAAGTGATACAAAAAGGGTAGGGGCCTTTGTGGGGGGAAAAAGAGCTTATTAGTTATTACACAGGCAGGAAGAGACTCTGTCAACTACACAGGTTTGTTTGGGCATGTAGACTGGAGGGCCTGTTCGCGAAGACTGCCTGCTTTCATTACGGCTTGAGACACAGTAAGACCTGCGTGTCCTGAGATTTAAGGCAGCACACTAAGCATTGTAAGGTGTTCTAGAGCCGACTTCATCGCTCAGGCCATCTCCCGATGATCATGTGATGTCAGCATCCAAAAAGCAGAGCCAGTGTTCTCTGGCAGACGTGCGAGAGTGCTGGCGAGTGTGTCTCCAGGAGGACATTATCACCAGGACCTACAGACAACCCTGAGACTCTGGCACGCACATTGTGCCTTGTGTGAGTGGAAAAAGCTAAAACAATAGACATGGTTTTGGGCTGTAGCTTGACCTCAAAAACATTAAAATCTGATCAAGCCTTTTTAATTTTTTAAACCTGGAAGCAGATTCCTTGGCAGGGCCTGTAGGTGTTTCCCGGCATCTTAGATCTCAGTTCGCTACTCTTAATAAACAAGCTAAAATAAATACAAATCTGTTCACCATCATTAAGTAGTTTGTTAAACTCAGGCCTGAAGTTCTTTTGGAAATACTCAAAATTTAAGAAATGAAAGGAATCTTTTGGTAACGTTGTGCCCAGAAACAAGCGGTTATATATCCTTGACACTGAAGGTCATTCTGAATGTGAGCTTTAAATATGAACCACTGTTTTAATGCGTATTTGACTATTTTACTGGTCAGTTTTAAACATCACATTGAATTACTACTAGTGACAGGACTAGTAGTAATTAGCAAGAATTAGCAAGAATTAGGAAGAGCTAGGATCTCGTTTCCTTTTAAATAACTTGTTCCTATTAAGATTAAGACTATTGGAATATTACGATTCTATATGATTTCTTCTGTATTTGATAATGGGTTCCATAACTTTGCCTTAATACAGAGGTACAGAAAACAACTGCAAACCTGTCTTTGCAGTTGTTTTCTGTACCT
>JABFEA020000001.1:41884765-41907203 GCA_019775915.2 Cyphomyrus plagiostoma
CTTCACACCTGACTGACAGGTAAAGGAAGGCTGGAAAACCAGCAGGGCTCAGACCTCGAGGACCGTGATTTGAATAACCCTGCCCTACATAAGTACAGCTCCTTCAAAACACAAACATTACATTGCTACATTTTCTTTTCTTTGAATGCATTTAATTATTCTACAATACTTTGTGTCTTGCTGTGGTGAGATTAACTTATAGAACATGTCGAAATATAGGACCAGCACATTGCTTCCAAAGGATGCTTGGTTTTGTAGCACTAATATGTGTCCTGAGCGTATGCCTGTGTTAAGCTCTGAAAGCCATCGTCACACATTAGAAACTTCAGAGCTAGTGAGTGGTGGGACGCACACCGACAGCACACGTGGGTGACAGAAGTAACCACAGACAGCTCAGTGTCTGGAGGTTGAAAATTATCAACAACATCTACAAGACCAAACAAAAGATGCCCCAAAGCCACACTCAGAGCCAGGGCATTTTATCATGCGAGGGTTGGCTGTGTTTTTCTAATTTTGCACAGCACAGTTTTCTTTTTGTAAAATGTTATTTTTGCTTACATTATAAAAAACAAACTTCCAAAACTTGCAGCGACAAACTTATAGAGTACATTGCTAAAGGAAGTTGTGATATGTCATTCAGTGTTTTAGAGGGGACGGGCACCCAGACCATGTTTCCGTGGTCGATTGGTTGGTTCAGATTCAAGTCTCTCCTTCACACTTTCCCACAGCCATTTTAAGCACCATACAATCAGAAATGATTCCCTATGCTGACTATCTCACCTAAATACAGTGTTAAAATAAATAACAGAGACTGAATCCACTAAGAACAAAATAGCTCTAAATAACCATATTTTAAAAAGAGGCCTTTCAGAGTTTCTTGGTTGTATTGTACAGTATATACCTGTAATGGACAAAGCTTACCTTAACCGCCCAGCCTCCATGATACAGGGAGATCTTGTAGGTATGAACGAAAGGTGTCCTTCTGTATAACAAATGGATTCAGCTTATTCATTTACTTATGTATTTTAGTCAATGTACATGTAATATCATCATTATTATACGGCTGTAAAAATGTCATCATTACACACACATCACAGAATTCCAATAAATCACTACCATGAACAGTTTTATGTTTGTATGTTTTGTTTTTTAGTAAACTCTAAAAAGTATTTTATTAAACTGTATGATTTCCACATTTAAAACACAATACTTGAACTACTGAATACTTCTTGCTCATTGTTAATATAAAAATTGATGCAGTTATTCTATATGATCTTAGTATTAAGAAATAAATTAACACGCAGATTTTTTTTTTAATTTACATAAAATTGGCTTTATAAATGTTACAATGTTTTAATTTCTCATAATTTATCTCATATATTTTTCTCCAATTTTTATGCTTCTGATATTTTTATTGTTGTTATTTTTGTTAGAAATTTGAGATTGCAATTTTGGTAATATACCATCAGAAAACAATGTTGCAAACCATACCGATTTGCGTTTTTTGGATAAAGTTCGCTTCGCGTTTTAATGAACCATCCGCATCGCGAATGCTCAGAAAGGAGAAAACTGCGTCAGTTTTCAGTCCTTTATGAGTTTCTTTTGATCTCTTCATTTCGGGTGGATGGAGTTTGGAACTTCACAGTTATAATTATTAGAACACGACACGTATATTTGGTTTCTTTCTATTTACTGCACAATTCAGGAGTAAACGAAACAATTGATTATTAGGATGAACGATATTTTTGACAGGCATTTCCGCAGATTGGCTTGCTACATGGGATGGTATTGTTTAATGTTTCTGACGAACGTTATTAACCGATCATGAGCCGCAGCCTGTTGGATGTTGACCCCAGCTTCACTTTATAGCTAACTACGTACTAGTTCTCGGTCGTTTCTTTAATATACAATCGGCTATTTATCTTTACAAAACGAAAGAATTTAAAATGCTGATTAGAATGAATTCAAAATCTTTTTAGACTTCAAGCTTAATTATGTGCCCTAAAACGGAAAAATAGGCCTGATTAAGTAGGCCTTAAAGGGCTATTATAGCAAGCAAAACACATTGTATATTTACATATATATAGTGTGTCTGCTGTTAGGATGGAAATATATATTACCTGGAAACATTGTACATTATATCAGTATCCTATTACCGGTCAAAATAACTACAATTTCATTTACAATTCCATTGTTAAATAAAACGTCTTTCATTAAGAGTCAAAAACAACTGATAATGAAAAGTACAGTTAATGTCGAGAGTGTTTAATTTTCTTTGCACATCTTTCATGCGCAAGCGCCGCGACTCTGCAGCACTCACCGCACGCACAGGCAGTAGGCGCCGGGCTCGCTCTCGCTGTCCCTCGTCAAAAAGCTCCCTTCCTTGCCATACAGCTCTAGCAGCCTCTCGGTTTGCTCCTTGGTAATTTTCCCGAAGTATATCGACCTAAACATCGTGCTGTCTGAGAGTAATGTGCGGTTATCAAGAAATCAGACGGGGGAGTTTCGCAAAGGAAAATTCAACCCAGCACGTTTGCCGCTGAACTTCCTGAGCTTCACCATAACGGCTACGGCTTGGCAGCGAAGTGCTCGGCTTCGACGCTCTTGCTGAATCTTGCAATAAGCAAATCGGACTTATTTCATGCTTTGAAGTGACAATTAGAATAGACAAAGTTGTCATTCTACATACACACGCCCCTATGTTTATCTCTGACCGCCAACTGTCATTTCAAATTAGCCTCTAATGTAGATTTCACACAGAACAAAACAAAAGGACTGTTTTAGTGACAGATTATTAATTAACTTAGGCCTATATGTAGTGTGTATTTTTATACCCATCGATCCTAACTAAGATAAACGTTTACAGGACGGATGTATGACTATTTTAAAGTTACTTTTGATCCATGGGTAGCCTATGAGCAATGACGAGTCGCTTCCTTTCAATTCTAAATATTTATATTTATATATCTTTATTAAATGGATGTAGCAAAATAGCTATTGTATCGCAGCATTTAGCTATTCTTATTCATCCTGTAGATATATGCAGCGAACGCGTTAGCTCTTCAGTGTTTTTTTTTTCAATTCAGTTATTACTTTTAGAAGAAACGTTTTATCCATCACCCTAAAAAATGTTCATAATCTTGCTTTCGCTCGTGGTTTATTTTTGAACAAAACGCATGTGCTAGCATCTTTCAGAAAAATATTACACGTTCCTTCACCTGCCTATATGAGGAATGAGCTTCAAACCACCGTATTAAACCACATGAGCTATGGTTTGAGAAATATGTATTGTTGATGCCTTCAAAGCGTGGAACTACTGGGCGCGCAATTTTTTAATTTTTTTTTTAACAGTGGTATTTTTCAGGTCGTTCAGATGGAAATATAACGGCTTATTCAAATATGTATTATCATTTAGCAAAAATGTAGCCCAATGCTTTTGTGTCTGCAGTTTCATGCTATTCAAATTCTTGTCGCCTAATTATATGTCTTTCAATTATAAATTGTGTTTTCTTATCTATGTGACAAATACTTGATTTTTAAAAAATGTGTTACTTTAATCCAAAATACCGTTTTCTCAATTTGTCTAATTTGGAACCTTCCTGGAAAATGTAGCCTCCCCCTTAACTAAAAATTACGAATTGAATCCAAACGATTTTATTTGGTATTGGGTGGGTTTGTGAAAAGCTAAATTTGTGCACATCTGTACTATAGTAGAACTACCTAAAAGATAGAAAGAAATAGTGCATCCTAATTAGATCGAACTGCGCGCACACACACACATACACACACGACTCCGGGTAAATTAAGTAGCTACCTTGTTCTGTAGCGCCCTTTCTTGTTACTGCTCACTCTCAGTACGTCTTTCATCTCTGAGCTACCTGTTGCCCTGTTTTGTTATTGTTTTAGTTTTATAAAATACTGTCAGTTACATGTGTAAAATATGTTAAATTCCACATAAAGTAATGGTTATTTAAATTGTACAGAATGTGATTTAAGAACAATAAAGTGTTACTCATTTTGGGGGTGAGGTTTGCCGTTGTGTGAATTCGTTTTATATCTTGACACCAAAAACTTCGCATCCCGCAACATTGCAGCTCGACGCCTGCAGCAGTCAGCGCGTAAACAGTGGCGTAGAGTTTTTAAAAGGGACTGATGTTCTCGCGAGAATTCATCTTCCCGGTTACCTGGGAAAGCGAGAGTTTGTTTCGAAGTGAACCGCCTTGATATGAAAGTGAAATGTTTTACTAATAGCGGACAAAAGGTACAATTACGATCATTTTATATTTTACCTTATTAACTGACTTTTTTGCAGCTGTAAGTAATTCAGGAAACGCCTTTCGCACATAATAAAGTCGCTCTCTGTAATGCGCGAACTTCATTGTTTGGGTGATTAATGCTAGGCCAAATTTTTGTTGTTTTAAAAATTTAAATTGTTTGCTGGCAGACTTGTAATATTTATTGCCTAACCTTTTCAGTAATGTAAAATATCTTTGGGCCACCTTCCGCTGAATTGCGTTTACCTTTGAAATGTTTGTCTGTTAATCGCTGACCGAGTTAGTCAAACATGGTTTAAACAAACGCTATTAATACAAATAGATCAGTAGCTGTTCAGGTAATGTATTTAAGCTGAAACGTGGGGCTCGAAAGCTTGTTAACATGAGCTTTTTGTAGTCTCTATAAAACTTATTATATTGTGAATATTGTGTCTAACAAGTAAGTCGAGGTGTTATCTATTTCCTATGCGTTTCCTATTTGTACGTAGACTACTAAATTGAGCTGGTGTCTATTTCTGTTAACGTAGTGAATAGTTAGAAACTGGAATGGAAACTTGACGGTTAATGTCGCACGAAGAGTGACTTTATTTACCGTGTTTGAAGTTTTTCTCCAGTTGGTTTGCTAACTATAAATGTAACGATGCCGGCCGCACACGTACTCGAGCCAGTGCTGAAAATGAAGGTGGATGAACTTTTTCTGAACTGGCTGAGTGAGACCACCACTCAGGGGATGCTGAAGGAATATCTCCAAAAAATCAAAAATGAAGTATGTGTCGACACGGGTGCCAGAAACGTGACAGAAAGCAGCGGTTCAGTTCCTTCCGGCAACAATAATGCCACCAGTAAGAAGAGCTTGACAGATAGATCATCAGCACCTTTGAATGCCCCATCCAGCCCACCTTCGACCACACTTCCTACTGGGAACACTGGGAACAGTCGCACAGGGCTCAATGGCAGGCTGTCTCGCCGTTCTGTCAGCACCAAGAAGGTAAGTCGCCACTACCACTGGGCCGGTTTTTTTTTTTTTTTTTAAATGAGTTATTTTGCGCAGGAAAAACAGTTATTGCAAAGAACGATCATTTTAGAATGATTCATCAAGCATTTTTCATCCCATGCTGCTTGATGGGTGGATAGATAGGCCTGACAGGCATCATGTATTGTGTTAAATGCAAGAAGTTCTGGCACTGCAAGTATCTCTGTCCTGGTGTGACTGATGTCAGATTTGGTCTCAGGTGACTGGTATCTTTTTGGTGCTGCTTTGTTATTGGTAGACAGTCCAACATTTTTTTCTAACAATTCAAATTGTTTACACTTTTTTTTTAATAAATGCTAGACAAATGGAATGAGAGTTTGCATTTGGATTGCTGTATTTTATGAATTAAGGTCTTATTGAACCTAAACCTGGAGACAGCAGAGCAATGTGAAAAGGGTTCAGTATAAATTAAGCTGGAAAGGATATTTTACCTTTGATGTTACCATATGTTTATCACATGTTCAATGAATAACTGCAGCACCCTTTAACTGATGGTGAAAGATCTGTTTTTATGATAGCCCTTTGGTCTGTATCACTACTCTACTCTCATCTCCCCTTTATTGCCACAAGAGGATGCTGAGGTCCTCCGATTGTGTCCTAGAAAGTTGGGAGGCCTTTCCTGGGCTCTTGTCTATATGTCGGCTTTGTGGTGCTTAAAGTCATAATTATATAACCTGGTTATTGTGTGTGTGTGTGGTGTATCTGTCTGTCTGTGTGTTTGTCTGCATGTGTTTTTGAGAATAGTGATGATTGTTCTGTGGAGTGACCAGATATTTTCAGTATTGTTGATATGAGTGATGGTCTTAACATCTGCCAGCCCAGCATCGTTCTAAATTGGATTATATTGTGGATAAAATACATTCATCTTGGGCCACAACTGTCATCATAAAATGCTTTAATTGTGATGATTTATACAAATATTTGCACTGTCAATTTTATTTGCCATAATGTTATTGGAAATTTGTAATATACCCTATATACAATAATTAAGATTTATTTTCACAATTTATGGGTGAATGACTTTTTTTTAAATAAGCATTTAAAACAGATCATTATGATTAATATCTTTAATGGAAATTTTTTTTTTTTTCTATTTAAAGCTTCATATGAAGTTGAAGTATGCCATTAATGTACATTGTAATGTGTAGTATTTCTTAATGTTTTGTAAATTTTCAGCAATATCTGCATGCTGCTTTGTGTGTAACCATAATATTTTGATTGAAGGCTAGTCACACAGCTGTTGAGAAGTATTTTTGACTTTTAAACACAGAGCATTGTCACTAGTTCCATTTTTTTTGTTAAGGGAGGATTTATTTTGTAAGCTTCATTAAAAATACTGACCTGTAATAGATTCCAATCAATAGCGTTAAAATAAGAATTTCTCTCTACATTTTCTTACATCTATAAGTAATGATTTTTTTTCCCCCTTTCCCACTTAGACCTTTATAGCAAAGAACAGCTGTAAACAGTTCTCTGCCTTTATGCTACAGGCGTGTAAATGAGGGAGACATTGGTAGACTTCTATGGTGGGGGTGGGGGGTGATGACAGTGAGCAATCTGGGCAGCTGTCCCCACACACGTGTTCCAGGGCTCCCACCCGCTGACATGACAGAGACTCAGGGGGGTTGGTGTGACCAAATGCAGGACCCCCCTCTCCGGCCCCCTGGTCTGGGTCTTTCCCTTGAGGTTTCCTGTAGCTCTCTGTCCATGAAGCCTTCTCGTAAGCTGCACGCTGCTCCACAGTGCTGGAGCACAGCATTTCACTGGAGCTGACTTGCAGTGCTGTGGCTGTTTAAATTCTGCAGTGCCGTTTAAATGGTGTCACACTATGTGGTTTTTTTTTTTCCCCTCTGTATATGTTTTTCTGACCATTCCTGTCCCTGGCACAATGGGTTTTACTCATGCTATTAACATCCATTTACAGAGGATCAAACAGTTTGTTTTTCTGTTCTGCTCAATAAACATGATGGGTAACAAATCTAAAGCTGTTTTGAGCCCTGCAGAAACTTTGTTTTAGTGTTTTTTTTTTTAGATAGATTATAATAAGTCCACAAGTTGGTGTCAAGTTCTCTCAAATTCTATGTGTGAGTTCTGTCTAAAGTGACTTTTTGGGAAGGGGTTAGACAGGTGACAGTTGTCAGAATCCGTAGCCCTTTGTGTCAGACTCTTTCTCCCAGTGTTCAGTGATCCTCTGTGCTGTTCAGCCCGTGGAGTGGCTGCAGTGCATTTGGTATTTTGCTAAAGTGTCACAACTGTTGTCCCCGCGGCACCACTGCGCAGTTAAGCGGTACTGAAGCGACTATTTTAAGGGAGCCGCAGAAATTCCACAATACAAATGCATTCTGCAAAGGATTAGTGAAAAATGTAACTAACGTCATGTTAGGGACAGCTGGTCCAGCTTTGACACAAGGCTCAGATAAAGATAGACCTCCTCTCCAGTGCAGGGATCAGCTGCACAGCAGTAAGATTGTCGAATGCCATGTAATGTCAAAAGTTTATGTACAGTGTGTGCTTCGATGTAAGATTTTCAATCGGCGGTTAAAGGAATGGATGATGACCAGAAACATGATCCATCTCTTCCTGATAAGACTTCTACAGAGTTCATTTATCATCAGTCAGCATAGACACCACTGAAATCACTGCTGCTTAGAACAGGGTGTGTTTTTCTTTTTTATGATGACTAAAAGACTGATATGACTCTCTCTACAGGCTATGGCAAGATATCATAGTTTGAGTTTCTGTCTTGGTATGTTAATGTGGTTTTCAGTTGTAAAAGGTTTTAATTGGATTCATTTCTTCACATTTGGTTTTTTTTTGTGGAGGGATATTTTTCTGGGTTAATCATTTTGTGAAATTGGTGAAATTTGTATGTCGAAAAATCAGTGCCGGGCAAACTGAAGGAGAACATGAAGAAACAATTTGGAAGAACAATTGTACCACTGGAATGTGGAGGGTAGGATGTTGCCATGGCAACAGGACGACAGGTAACCTTAACAGTGGCTTTGGGAAGATGAGAGTATGACAGCTATAGCATATGTGCCTCGCTCAGCCCAGCAATCATTTGAGCAGTCTTCTGCGGCTGGCTGTGTCGTCCAGGGTCAGGGACCCACAAAATCAACCTGGAGATGGGCGGTTTTATTTATTATTCTTGTTGAAGTGTAACACACAATTTCATTTCAGTAACCAAATGTAACTATGCAGTATTGCAAATATGCAACTCTTACATTTGGATATGGTTTTTCATTAATGTAACAGGATTTGGCATCATTAAGTAAAGTTTTTTTTTTTTTTGCAATTTGACCTTGTTAGTCCATACTAATGACATTTCTGACACTTAAAGCTCTTTATAATCAAGGTCCACCATATCTTATTGATCTGCTTCTACCCTATTGGCCTCCCAATAGTCTTAGATCTTCCTCTACTGCCTCATCTCCCCTTCCAAATTACATAGCTATGGTGACCGTGCATTCTCCCATTTAGCTCTCCACCTTTGGAACTCACTACCTACTGCCATCTGTTTATTGACCTCTGTTTCAGATTTTAAAGCCAAGCTAAAAACCTTGCTTTTTGCTCAGGCATTCAACCTTCCATATGCATAATGTGTAATCTGTTTTCTGTGTACTGTCTCTGTAAGGCGTATTTCAGTTCTTGTAAAAGCACTATATAAATAAAATGTAGTATTATTATTACTTTTTTATTTTCATCTTTGTCTTAAGAGATGCAGTATTTAAAATAGACTTTAAATGTTGGAAGTATTCTATAAAGCCTTTATGGTATGGCTTTGAATGTTTGAGATGTTGCATACTCAAACATTTGTCAGAATTCAAAATGAAAGTAGACGGATAAGAAAATGTTAATGACCCTTATCCCAGTTTAACCTGCAACATGCCATGGGTGTTTCCTGGCCAGTGAGCAGTGTTTCTGCTCTTCAGAGTAGCTTGCTCAAGCTTTTATATGGAAGACATGTGGCTTTTATAATCACTTATAAAAGGAGTCCTCTCTAATGTGTCTTACTTTTTTTTGCATGGTCTTGGCAAACTTAGAGGCTTGAAATGAGCTTCATGCACCTACTCAGATGTTGAGACCAATCACAAATGTTCAGCTTTATGCAGGAATCCCAATGAAATGTAGATTTTAAATTTATAAATATAAAACAAACATTTCTTTTGATTAATGCTCAGTCTAGCTGAGGAATCTTGGTTATTTTCATGGCAGGAAGGGATGTATCGGGATGGTTTTCATTTTGCTGTCAAAGTGTGTAGTTATCTAGCAGTGTAAAACTAACAGAGTTGGCTTTAGATATATGATATTATGAGAGCCCTTCTGAGGCTGAAGTAAACCCCATAGTTTCCATTTTGAACAGACTGCTGTCATAGTTTTGGAGCATAAAAATTTTGAGATCAGATAATTAACTTTTAGCTGTAGTGTATTGGTTGAATCTGTCTGTCTTGCTCAAATTAATTTTTGCACACCCCTACTCATTAACCACCTGGAACATTGCTGCAGTTTCCTAAGTCGCTGCTACTTTGCTGGTGTCTCACTGCATACATTCACAGGATTTTATGAAGTAAGATCATCAACATCATTTTCACTGCAGGTTTGTGGAGCTCCGAGGCTAGCTGACTATGGGTTATCGCTAATCGATAATATCAGCCCCATCTGTCTATCTATGCTTTTTGTGCAGTATGGGTGATATTTAAGAAAAGTTGAATTTAGTTGTAGTTACTGTCAAATACCCAACAAAGTAGTAGTGTAATTTCCTGTGTCAAGATGTTTTACATCAGGAAGTGGACAAAACCAATCTGAAATTCTCCTTTGTGTGTGGGTGTGTATTATATACCCATACCAGTTGCCGTTAGAATTTGAGAATATTTGATTCACTTTCTCACAGTCTTTAAAAGAATATTTCATAATTTAATGCATTATCTTGTGTGCTGTGCAGTTTTCATGAAGCTTCTGTGGGTTGTAGAATCTTCCTTATTAAGTAAACCATCTACTCAGGTGTGTCTATACCTGTGGGCACCAGAGAACTTCCTGCTGAAGCTGTCTTCCTTCATCTCCCACACTGGTTGTGTTTTGTTAACGAAATCTGTCGAGGGGCGTTTTTCAACAACTGTCTGCTTTTAACACATTGCATTCAGTTCATATCAAGTTGCGCTGATATTTCTAGAATTATCCCCATGATCAAAAAAGTCAGTCTTAATCTTAGTCTTTTGTGTTCCTTTATATGAGACTTAGCTTAGCACCGTATGACATGAGGGTGGGGGAAGGAGCAGGGATTTGTTCAGGCTCATGGATGGTAATGGTGAGGAGGTTAGAAGCAAAATGTTTCAATGCCAACACTAGGAGAGAGCGCCTGAGAACAGCAATGGCTACTTTGGGGTTTAGTGTCAGCCTCCATCCTGTTAGTAATATTGTTTTGCACAGCCAGGTGACAGAAATATAGGATACTAACTGCCTCTAGACAAGAGTGATCTGTTTGTGGAACAATGCAGCGTTCTGTTTTTGAGGGAGAACGTGAACTCTGATCTGTAGTCTAAAAATACAGAGCATTTAAATTGGAGTAGGGGGGCTGTAGTGCAGCATCCTTGCCAGTGCTACGTCTGCTTTACTCTTTCATTCTCGCTCAGTCATCCTCCGCTCCATACACCCACGTACGGAGATGCACACGCGCACGAACACATGCGTGTTTTGCGCTTTGGATCAGTGTGTTTACAGCGAATTGATGTAATTGCCGTCAGCCCCAGAGTGGATGTTTGCAAGGACTAAAGATAAACTTGTTTCTGAAGGTCTTGTTTCTAGAGTTACCCAAATAGAACGTAGAGTCTGTTCACAGTCTGACTGGTTAACATATCTTTCTTTGAATCCAGCTCATCCCCCCTTGGCCCTGACCAACTATGATTAACCGCAACTACTTATGGCATGGTGGGAAGTCGCAGGAATGGAAGGGAAGTGCTGATTCTGTCCCTATTCCCAGTACAATCCCATGTACTGTAATAATTCAGCTAGCTGGGAGTTAAACTTTGGTTTATTGAAGTTTAGAAGATACTCTTCATCCTTAGAGTCTGCTGGAACTCCTAGCTGTCCTTTCCCTGGCACTGGTTCCTGAGAAAGTCATCTTAACAGCACAAGTTTCTCCACAGTGTGATTCTTTTCGTTATGCTGCTGTGACCACTGAAACTAGCCGCTTTATTTAGGCAGGACAAGTTAAGGTCTTGGGGGGCCAGGCTGTTGTAAGAGGCTGATATGGATTGGGATCCTGGCAAGCAGTAACTGGACCTACTGCCTTCTGCCACAGGGCTTCAAAACAACAGGTTTGTTTCTTTACATAACCTTGTATGTGACACTGGAATGTGGACTGAAAGGGGCGGTTCCTTCAGGCAGCCCCCACACACACACAGTGACACACAAACACACACACTCGTACTCTCCCTGTCTGCAGTCACTCTTGAGATTAGAGCTTCTGCTACTGTCTGGCTGAGGCTGGGCCAACTGGCCGAGCTGAACGGCGCAGCTTACTGCAAAACGCTCGCTACAAAGCCACTGGTGCGTCCATCGGGAACTTGGGAGCCGAGCGCAGGAGCTGGAGGCAATCTCTCACGGTATTGCGGGAAGCGGCTGGCCCAAGGACGGCCCCATCCCCGCTTGACACCATGAGGGTGAAGGACCTCTCGTTGCGGCAGGACCCGGACCTGCGCAAGGAGCTCGCCCTGCTGGCCCGGGGCTGTGATTTCGTCCTTCCCTCACGCTTCAAGAAGAGGCTAAAAGCGTTCCAGCAAGGAGAGGCAGGTTATCTCCAAATGGCGGTGGGGTGGAGGGCCTCTTCCAGTGGTGTTTGTGTGCCTCCTTACATCTGTCTGGGGGAGTCGATGTTTTGCGTTGCGTCCCTGTGCTCTGGAAGCAGCCGGCCTCGGCCACTGTGCTACATGTTGTTCCTCCCAGATCTGTTGCCTTTTATAGCCATGGCTGACACTGCCGAAGAAGGGAAGATTGGGAGCATTTATCTTGTCACCTCTTACACTAAGCAGGACCTTCCAGCACGTCAAAGAGTTAGCAGAGGAACACACCACCCAAAAGAACTTCACTCTGCAGACTAGGACTGTTGATATAAGACTGCAAATATCCATATGAATGACAGTTTGTCCACCATATTTAGACACAAAAGATTGGTGCATGCTGGGCGCAGTTGCTTTTAGGGCATGAACAGAGAGACTGTCTCTGCTCAGACCGTTAACTGATTGCTTCCTAGGGCTTGCAGGCCACAATGCTCTGGATTTTTGAGGCTGTTTTCAACTAATTTTAATAACTATACACAACTGAAGTTTGCAGTTGATCTGTTCTGATATGAGTTGCACAGTTGATGCCTTTCACTTAGTCTGAGGTAGATCAACAATCTTTGTCAAATGTGAAGTAGGTCCCCTTCTAGACCTTCAACTTCCAGCCTGCAGCTTGTCTGTATTCGTAACCATTTGCTTCCTCAGTGTTCCGAATATTAATGTCCAAACACTAAAAGAGGGAGTGGATTAAACAGCATGTAATTCTGTTTAACTGCATAAGGATTTATGTCTTAATTTTCTCCATGTGGAGTAATTTTTATTTTTATACACTGAAATGATGTCATTCTCCTTTCACTTTTATCCACTGGATTTTTAATTGGCCTTTCTGTGAGGGAGCAGCTGTACGTTCTGTGTTCAGTAGCTCAGCCTTTCACAGGATGGGTGGTTGATGCATGAATGAAAGCAGTAACCATGAGTGCACTAAATCTTGGAGTGCGGACATGTCCCGCAGCCCCTGCATCTGCTGTCCGGTGTGACAGGGTCACACGGCTCTTTGTGTGCCACCCTATTCGATTCGCTGGGTGGGTGGGAGAAGCTTTTCCCTGAGTTTCTGCCGAACGAAGCCTTGGCGCTTAATTCTGCATGGCGGGGTTGGTCTCAGTCGGGTTGGGGCTGCTTTTTACAGCAGGCACTCGTGGTTTGGA
Organism: Cyphomyrus plagiostoma; assembly: GCA_019775915.2. Lineage (NCBI taxonomy): Eukaryota > Metazoa > Chordata > Actinopteri > Osteoglossiformes > Mormyridae > Cyphomyrus > Cyphomyrus plagiostoma. The sequence goes on from JABFEA020000001.1 coordinate 41,898,054, forward strand.
CAGTGCGTAATGTCTTTATTCAGACCGGGTCACTCAAATGTAGATTGTGAAGAAGCCAGCTCTGCTCATTTGTTCACCATTTCCATGGCATCACTAAAGGCTTATCTATGCTATCAATGTGGAGTTGGGCTCTTCCTGTCCTGGAAATTAATCACCATGCAGTTCTTTGTAAAATTGTACTGATGTAATTTTTAACTATAAATATCTATTGGTAAAATTTTAAGACACAGATGGTATCATTTTACATGCTTCATCAGTAATTTCCTGTTGGAGCTTTGACAGTATCTGCGTGGCTGTGCTTTGCTGTGTTGGATGTATGCTCAGTGTTGTGTTGGATGGGCCTTTGTTTTTCTTATCCTGCAGCTAAATGGTCAGTGATCTGAGCACTGAATTTTACTGGCCAGGACTTTAAGTTTTCGAGCCAAAATTTTGTTTGTATTCAATCTTCGGTTTTAAGTGCACACCACCTGGTATTGTCTTGTTTTCACCTTCATTCTAATAAAATCGGTCTTCAGACATGGTGAATTGGGCGATGAAGATAATGAGCCTAATTAAATCAAGTTGTCTGGCTTGGAGTACCTTGATGTGTGACAGCGTGTTATGAGACGTCAGTCATTACTGTTGGCTCAGCTGCCAAAATGCCTCTAACTGTTTTGTTCGATTGAGCCACATGTCACATCACACCTTTTAATTGAACATCATTTTCTCCAGTGACGGTTCACAGAGATCGAATTTGTATAGTGCCTTGAACTTTCTTGAAAATTGGGCTGACTGCTCTGAACTGGATGAGCCGCGGCTAAAAATGTTTATTTGTGTCTCTTCTAGCAGACTCAGGTGAAAAAAGCGGAGCCCGTTCCGCCGGTACTGAGCGAAAGCATTCCAAGGTTCTACTTCCCCAGGGGCCGGCCCATCGCCAACCTCAACATCGACGCGCTCATTTCCAGGATAGAGAAAATATTTTCACAATTCCCCAATGAAAGAGCGAGTGTTGAAGACATGGGGATGGTTGCCAAAGTAAGTGTGATTTGCAGCCTGTAGTCCCTAGCCACCCAGAAAATCGTTTTCATTGGGGTAATTAACTGCTGCTTACTAGTGTTTACTAGCCTGAAGATTTTTTTCCCCTCTTCCATCCCATAAAAATACTATCAGTACTTGAGTGGAAATGGTGGTTTTTGCAGGGAGGTCTATGTGTGAAAATCGGCATTATTAGTGTCTGCAGGCACAGTGGCTGTGCCGCTCTGTTTATTCATGCCGACAGGAAAGTAAATGTTGCCTAATATTGAGCTGCTCTTCATAATCCACCTGGGCCCTCAATATCCAGACCTTTCTCCCATGTGATAAAAAAAAAAAAGCGAGAGAGAATGCTCTGGGTTTCAGTTTCGTACTCAAACTCAGCTGTAAATCCATGGTTTGCATTCACGCTTGAGGCACAGGGCTCCGCTAGCAGCCAGCTCAATCTGGGAGAGCCGCACTTACATCTGATGGAAGCAGACAACCGCTGCTCTGGCCCAGATGGATGCCTTCATCTGGTCCGATCCACTCCGTTGTTCCTCTGCTGTGCATTTAATTACTGCGGGTCTGTTTAACAATGACATCTCAGCAATGAACTTCATGGCATGTGTACAAAAATCTTTTCAGTTTTAGGTGAGGTATTTTTATAGGATTTCAATTAAGAATAATGTGTTGTTCAATGTAAGTGTTTTACATAGGACCAACACATTGGGTTTAGTAATTTTACATGCTGGACCTGCAGCCCTGTATAGTATTACATACAGTTTATATGTATTTGGGTGAGGTGGGCAGCTTTATGATCACCTGGGAAAGGCATAGCGAGGAAGGTGCTCTGACTCTATGCTGAAGCACTTATTGTCTCCACAGGCTTGCGAGTGCCCCCTCTACTGGAAGGTGCCTTTGTTTCTCTCAGCCGGGGGGGACAGAACAGGCTTTGTGTCCGTCCACAAGTTTGTGGCCATGTGGCGAAAGTAAGTGGCTGTTTGTGCTGGGAAGAGCAGGGGAGCCGATTTTTAATCCCTGACTGCAGAAAGAGCCCCTCCCTAGTCAAAATAACCTTCATATGGGTTAGAGCAGAGCTCTGCGCTGGAACATTATCTGGCAATATTAGCGTGCCATTAATATGTATGTGTTTAAAGTTCTAGTAAAGACCAAGAGTCCGTTGTCTTCAGTGTGGGTATGGTTCCAAAGAGGTGATTAAATTGTATATGGCTGTAGTATTTCTGCAGTGTGGGAGGCTGAATTGATTGGGTTAGATTCCTGAATAGTAATTTAGCAATGCATAAGTGCGCCGGCAGCCTGACTGCATGGCTGCAGAGTCTGTACATTCCCTCCAGTGGGAAGAAATCCCTGACACCATCTGTTCCTGCTTTCCAGAATTCTGCAGACCTGTCATGATGATGCATCCAAATTTGTCCACCTTTTGGCCAAGCCTGGCTGTAATTATCTGGAACAAGAGGACTTTATTCCCTTCCTACAGGTAGGGGGGGTTTGGTGAGGGGTTGCATTGAGCCAGCTCGGGCTCTAAGAAATAGGTCAGGCTTCTCAATATTTTTTGAAGGTAATGAATTGGGGGAGTGTATATCCCTTTCGTGTCTTATCTGGGCTTAATGTTTCCATTTTAAACTCAAGCATTTCACATTCATTGTAACATAACGCACATGGCGGCCTGCACCTTGGATGGGTCCGTTTGTATCTAAATCAGCCTGCTTTGTAGCTTCACCGCGAAGCTTCAGCTGTTTTAGTCTGACCCACGCTAGTCTAGTTCCTGTGTCATCTTGTCCTCAGATGGACAGTCAGAGCAGACCGCACGAGAGAGCGGCCCCTGCAGTGTGACATATCGAGAGCGCCATATGAAGCCTAGTATTCCATGTGCAGGTTAAAACAGCGGGTTCTCATTCTGATACTTTCCGCAAGACGTCTCATTTGTATTCCAGCCGGTGGTCAAAAGCCAAGCCAGAAGAGCCGTAGTCTGTTTTCACGGGAGATGTGTCCTGGCATACGCAGTTTAATTTGTATTGTGTGGGTTTGCCAATTGCTTTGACCATTTTGATAAATGAAATAAGTATTGCAGTGGAGTAGATCTGACTTTTCCTGCCGGATTCATAAGAAGAATGATTTATGTGTTTTTCTATTATTTAATCTTATAAGGGATGGGTCAGGGAGCATTGTATTCTTGCATTGTAAAATAAACCACTATAATTTTATTGCCTTATACGCAGTCACGTCAAAATTTCAGTTAAGAGGGAAAAACCAAACGCTTGGTTTTGATTGCTGGAATATCTCCCGTATATTGAAAGTTCTGCTATCCACATAAGCAGGCACTCGTTCATATTAATGCATGTGGAATAAGGTACCGCCAGCAGCTGCGGTCGGCATCCTCCGAGCTGGGGGGCTCTGCCTCTCACCTCGTTTTTTCTCTCCGTCGCTAACATTTATCACAAACTGTGATCTATCAGATGTCCACTGGCCCCCTGATTTAATTCTGCGTGGTTTATTTGTCTTCCTGCACAACAGGGCTTAATTTTTTCACCTTGTTTTTTTCCAGGATGTGGTGAACTCGCACACGGGTCTCGCTTTTCTGAAGGAGGCCTCTGAATTTCACACCCGGTATATTACCACAGTAAGTGAGCACAAAAAGCTGAGCTTGCCAACACAACGCCTTCCGATTTTAGCTCCCCTATTCCCACCATGCCCTGCAATAGATGGATAAAACATTGAAATCCTCAAACATTTGCCTGGGAAAGAGCACTTGGGACTTGATGTCACCCTGATTTGTAAATCAGAGGCCCAGTGCTTGCTTCCAGATTCAAGCAGAACAAGACTTGTGATAGATCCAGACATCATGATGATCCAGATCACAACTAGTCCAGCTATTGACATAGGGGCATGTTTATAAGCAAGTCTATGTACTTTTTCAGTGGTTATTGAATGATGTACTGATCATTGTAATAGAGTTCTGTCTTCTGACTGTTTTCCTGTCATCCTGTAAGTTTTTTTTGAATATTTTTTTTTTTTTGTGGGGTGAGGTTACCTCGCAAAACCATTGTGTGGAAATAGTGGGTGTGATATTTTTCATATCTGTTCACAGGTGGTTCAGCGCATATTCTATAATGTCAACAGATCTTGGACTGGAAGAATCACATGTTCGGAGCTGAGAAAAAGCAGTTTTCTGCAGGTTTGTGCCACCCACACACACCTGTTTCAGTTTTGATTGTACTGTTAATATAGCAAAGCTGTGGGACTGGGCTTGCTTGTAATCTGCACAGTGCTTTATGCCACATTAAAATGGAGAGAAGCTGTCTGTCATCACATGACCCAGGGTAGCCTATTTGACAGTAGAGCTGTGTGTGTTTACATACACATACATATTTTATTGCCTACAGCTCCTCTTTCATACACTTAGCCTGCCTGTGTTTTCCTGCAGCCGCTGACACTTTCCATGTTCCCCAACAGAATGTGGCCCTGCTAGAAGATGAACAGGACATCAACCAGCTGACAGAGTACTTCTCCTATGAACATTTTTATGTCATCTACTGCAAGTTCTGGGAGATAGACGCTGACCACGACCTCCACATAGACCCGAGAGATCTGGCCCAACACAATGATCAAGGCTGGTTTGGCTGCGTCCTTCACTGTAGTATCATTGCAGCAGCACTGCTTTACACATGGCATAACTGGGAGGGATTTTCATGTTTGCTTTCTCTCTAACAGCAATCTCCCAAAAAATGATCAAAAGGATTTTCTCAGGGACAGTCACCAGGTAATTTCATCTCCATTCTTACGTTTTTCAGATACATAATTAGGAATAGGCTGTGTTTTAGGCCAAATATTGTGCCAACACATTGACGTCAGGCCCTGAATATGTGTCCACCTACTTCAGGGACAAGAAAGAAAGAAAGGATGGGCAAATGAGCTATGCAGACTTTGTGTGGTTCCTCATTTCAGAAGAGGACAAGACAACAGCCACTAGGTAGGAAGATGGCCGTCACCCGGCTCAGCATTCACAGGCACTTGGAGTATTAACTAAACAGTATCTTTTTCATGCGAGGCTGTGTGTTTGTTATGCAAGTTGGTGTGTTTAGATGTTTGTGTGTCTGGAAATACTTGGCTGGCCAGTGAGTGTAATATGTCTGTTTTTTTTATAGCCTGGGTTTTGTCTGACATTGCAGCATAGAGTACTGGTTCCGCTGCATGGATCTGGATGGAGACGGGGTCCTGTCTATGTACGAGCTGGAGTATTTCTATGAGGAGCAGAGGCAGAGGCTGGACGCCAGGGCCATTGAGCCGCTGCCCTTTGAAGACTGTCTGTGCCAGATGCTCGACCTGGTCAAGCCAGAATCTGAAGGTAGCTGATGTGTGTTCAGATGCCCCAGCAGCACACATTTTAATCCTAAATTATATGCATGTAAAATGTGTTGCAGAGTCAGTAGTGTGCCATGGGTTTAACAATACAGTCAGCCTGGTCAGAAATATTAACAATCGGATCAAAACATGGTTGTGGATGGGTATACAGCTTCCACTCATTTCACAGTGTTTGCTAAATAAATGTGAAATATTTCTATAGGCAAGATCACGCTCCATGATCTGAAGAGGTGCAAGATGTCCAGCATATTCTTCAACACTTTCTTCAACATCGAGAAGTACTTAGAACACGAGCAGCGAGATCCTCTGTCAGTCGCCAGGGTGCGGAATGTTGCAGATTATCATCTGTATCAGCCTTCTTCGTGTAGCCTGAGAGTGGGAGCGAAGGCTAATCAGCAAGTGTCCTTGTCCCCTCCCAGGATAGTGAAACGGAGGGCCAGGACATCTCTGATTGGGAGAGGTATGCTGCAGAGGAGTATGACATTCTGGTGGCAGAGGAGACGTCCAATGAGCAGTATAATGAAGGGTAAGGCTTCTCTCTCCATTGGCCCTTTCTCTGGCTTCTTACATTTGTAAACATTAGCTCAGTGCTAAGCAATATTGTCCAAGTGTCAGCAGATCACTACTGGAGCGTAATTGTCTGACTGGTCAGCAGTAGTATTGCTGCAATCATCAAGGAGGGGGGACAGGTCTTGCTGACTGTGTCATGGCGATTTTAGGATCTTCTGACATGTAGTATGGAGTTCAAAGCTGACAGATGACTCACGTTTACTCATGGTGTTTTCATAAGGCTCGCTGCTGCTCACTTTGTGGTCCAGCCTCATGTACTTCCATCTGATCTAAGCTTCTGTGGAAACTTTTCAATGTGTTGAGGTTGGACAACAGTTCAAGTGTTGAGATAATCAGCAGAATGTTATCTGTGGCAATCGTTTGAACCCTGTGTGGTTTCCCCCCCAGGTATGAAAATGACTTTGACCCAGCAGAGCATCACATTGCCGGTGAACTGGGGCTGTGGACAGAGAAGAGGCACCTGTTTGGGATCCCCAGTCCCCACTGTGACATTGACTTTGAGTACGAAGATGATTTTGAGTGAGCTTTGCGGCGACGGGCCTGTGGGGGCCAGACAGGGTTACTGCAGTTCCGCTCTCTGCGCAAATGACAGCTATATGATGCTGCAGGGTACCTGCACAACCATGACAACAGGAAATGCCTAGGCCCTGGATGTAACAGCAGCAGCAGAGGTCGCGCTGCTATGGTCCCCTCTAATTCCACGGCCACAGTAAAGACCTCCAGACCCAGCCGCTGATGTGGTGCTGTGCTGTAGTCACATGGGTGAACAGAATGTGCTTTTGCATGGTTCCACACTGGAGGCATATTGAGTAGAATAGGGCTTGAGTCACCTCATTGAATTCAACTGTGCTTAACCAATTATGAGCTAGTATGACATTCCAGAGGTAGGAACCAAGATGTGTCTGGCACTGTGCATTAAGGGAATTCTAGGTAAGCGTGCTTTGCAATAATGCACTTTGGATTTGTTTTTGGGGAGGGGTAAGTTATTGGATATGTACAGTTAATTATAGAAGTGCAGTGTTAGTCTGCAAATTGTTTATTTTGCAGAAGTGTGCTTCACAATAAACATCACAAACTCAATTTGACTTTTTTATATAAAAAAAAAAACCCTAAATACCCATTTTGAGATTGTTGCCAAAGCATTTTACAGACACGTAAGTGCATCCACCCTGGATTTCTTCTTATGCACACAAACACACACATACATATGTATGTGCATTTCACACACTGTCTTGCAGCAATAAAGTAAGCAAGCAAGACAGAGGCAAGTGGGCCAATGGCAGCAGTTAAAAACAGTTCTTAAACGCCATCACTGTGCAACTGTACCACTTCCTTTGATTTGTGCTAGACCTGAAAGGGTATGAAGACTTCCCTGCCAAAATTGAATAAAATTAGTTTTAAACAGACAAAACTATATACAGTAAATCATGGGACTTTAACAGGAGGAAGCGAAATACATTGGCATCTCACACTTTATCCAAAATTAAATATGTGATGTTCTCAGAATTAATTTCCCCAATTTGGATCTGTTAATCTCATTCAGGGCACAACATGATCGTATGCAGTGGCTAACCAGCCACAGTGACACGGAAACAACACGGTCCCAGCTGGACAAGCAATGACTTTTGCAGTCACAGCTACAACACGGACATCGGGATCAGTGCTTTGGAGTGTGGAGCACCAGTAAAAGGGTCCATTATCAACCTTTTGTAAATGACATCACTTCGAGTTCTGGGCTGATTCCGTAGTAAGCTACTGCCATAAAAGGGTCACAGCCTTCAAAAGTACCAGTCAGAATGCCAGTCTTAGGTTTAGCTGGTGAGCAAAGCTGACACTAATTCACTAAACACCAATTTAGTTCCTAGTCAGCAGCCAGAGCACCTGCAGGTCAACACAGGTAATCATAAGCTAAGCAGGTTTTGGCCTGGTTAGTACTTGGATGGGAGACCAACTAGGCTGATAGACTAACCTGTGTGGTCCCAGTGCAGTGATGAGGATACTGTGGCCAACAGGTCTCTGAGGTCATAAGAGAGCCCTGGCCACCTTTCAAAAGAGTAGGGGTGGTACCTTGATGTTCTGGGTAAAATTGGCCACTGTGGCCCTTTCCAATCTGGCCTCCTAACCATCCCCTGTATCTAACTGCTGAATTCTCTCCTACCACCTCAGCTACTGTATGGTAAGTGTCCTGGTGCAGAACGGCTGCCGTGGCATCATCCAGGTGTGGGGGCTACACAGTGCTGGTGGTTCCTCATTGGTTCTGTAAAGCATGTCTTGGAAAGCACTATATCACTAACATTCATCCTGAGGCACAGCACCAAAACTAGACCACCCTTTTAAACACCCAGCAGTAATAGCAGACAAAATACAGTAAAGAGTCGCCGAAATTAAAACATTTAATTCCTGAGTGCTGGAACTTCCCTCATCCCGACACAGATACAGTACATTGGGTATTAGTCCACTGGCAGTGCAGCCCCTTACTGTACGATTACTGCAGTTAAAGCGTGACCTTCGCAATATTAACTGTCTCACCAGGGTGACTAACGCCCACCCTACCTGCTTCAGCCCCGTAATGGGAATGCAGCACTAGACTCCATTATCCTCCACCCAAACATTCAGGTATGTGACGCCCTCATTGCACACAGCAGGCAGGTCAGGGGTCGACTTCCTCTGAATCCACATTCACCTCCTCGTCAGGGGCGCCCCGCACTCTCTCTGGCTCCTGGTCGGTCTTGTCAGCACTGCGTGGCGATATCAGAACACACGCATCAGCAGCACCCGTCTGGAGCGAGGCTCTCACCGTGTCCTCGCCTGCAGTGACACGCTGCTTACCTTGCAGTTAACTTCAGGGCCTTTCTCCCCTTCGATTCTGCCCAGGTGAACACAGGTGAGCTCTTCAGCTCTGCAGCCTTGTTGCCCTGCACCTCTCCTGTCAATCAGGACCACAGGTGGGTGTGACTGTGTCAAGTACCTGTAAACACTGTGCTTGTCTAGGTATAAATCATAATTACAATCCCCACAGCATAACCAAGGGTACTGTTCTTAGCAGCCTAATTAAAGCTAATATAAATCACATACCATCCATCCATCCATTTTCCAAACCGCTTATGCTACTGGGTCGCGGGGGGTTTGGAGCCTATCCCGGAAGCAATGGGCACAAGGCAGGGAACAACCCTGGACGGGGGGCCAGCCCATCGCAGGGCACAC
>JABFEA020000001.1:41912037-41943109 GCA_019775915.2 Cyphomyrus plagiostoma
AGCACCCCGCTATTTAATACGTACGGAGTACCTGCAGCACCCCGCTATTTAATACGTACGGAGTACCTGCAGCACCCCGCTATTTAATACGTACGGAGTACCTGCAGCACCCCGCTATTTAATACGTACGGAGTACCTGCAGCACCCCGCTATTTAATACGTACGGAGTACCTGCAGCACCCTGCTTTCTTTTCTATCCAGACACTGTACCTGCATGTAGAGCTTGAAGACCTCAACGGCCATGTTCATCTCCAGCACGCCATGTACAATCAGCTTGCAGTAGGCTGCCAGAAGATTCCGGCGCCTGTGAAGATCCTCCAGCCGGCTGGTCTCAAGGTCACTCTCACTGGCTACATGCAGGGGAGGGAAGACCCATGGACACGTCACAGGACAAGGGCTTCATTTCAACAACTAGCTGTACATTCCCAGGAGAACAGGATGACAGCGACACACATCTACGGTGCTCACAGAACTTCCCGCGGGACACTTACTTAATTCAATAAAAATATTGCTAATTTATTGGTTTTAAAACAAAAGAAATCATTACTTTAAATAATGATCAAGTAAAACATTCAAGTAGTAATAAAATGAAACCCAAATTATGTTCCGAGTTTAAAGGTTCATTGACAAGCAGTCTGATTGGGTGCTTTGTAATTAATGACACCTTCCCAGTAACATAAAAAACCAAACATTTCTGTTTAGTTTCCCTTTGGGAGTCAGAGACTACAAACGTGATTAACAGTAAATGGCAGGAACAGCCCTGAACGAGTCGGTCAAAAAAATTACATTTATTAAAAATAAAATGTCTGTGTGGAAGACATGTGCAGATATGTTAAACATCGCTTATCAATGGACTTTCATGAAACCAATAAATGTGCAACATTTTTACAGAATTAGGCAAGGGTCCCACGACGTTGTGAGTATTGTGTATTATTTTCCTACAAAGTGAATAGAACGTTTGTGGTAGTGTTTCAGAAGTACAGACTTTCCGATACAGACCACAAACTAAAGTCTGACAGAGCGAGCAAAAACAGCGGCATGGTTTTGTCACCTATTCCATGCCCTCTGTCACACGGTGTGAGGGTAGCGCACTGTGACACCTTCCATCGTCTGAGATGGAACTTCCTAAAGTTAATAAGCCACATGGAGCCACAGTCACAGCATCTTTTCATCAGCACCCCCCCGGACTTTCATTGGTCTTCACAAGACGTAGAGATTCCTGGAGGGGCTCAACAGACCAATGGGGGGCTCGGTTCTTGTCATGTGAATATACGGCAGAGAATCGCTCCTTGCAGCGCACAGGTCCCCACATGTGCATGAGCGGCAGACTTGCACACAGCACGCGTCCATCCCAGCTGTGTCTCACAGTTTTGATCGTGATCGATTTTGAAGCATGTTTTTGTATTTTTTGTACCAAAGTACACATGCTCGCCTGCAAACTACCTGCCAACTTAAATTGTCTGGACATTCCCTGTAAGAATGATTAATGCCCTCACAGACGTCTATGAAAATTTCTGGAAACTTGTGTCACAAGATTTCCAGGGATGAGATAAACGCTAAATTCAAAGCACATTTCGAAAAGAAAATGAATAGATTAAACATGAACTGACGCATTTGTTTTGGATTCAGTGCTGTGCTATACTGGTGGTGAGCCATCACATCAACAAGTGACCATGCATTTAACACCAGAATACCTTATCACCCGGTCAAATATCTATTTGCAACTGAGCGACTAGTCGTGCAGGTAAATGCTGCCACCTGCTGGAAAACAGCAGAATTTTACAAAACCTACAGCAAATGTGGCAAATTATGCAGATGCTACAAATGTATACTACACATTTAGCTAACTTTATAACTGAGTAAGATTTAGTGTTGTATCCATGCGGCATGTATTTTGTTCTGCTGGGTATGTTGTAGAAATACCTTAATAGCTGCCACTTAGGAGGAAAAAAACTAACGCGTGAAGTAAATCATGGGGCGCCTCTTCCACAGTGAGGTTTACATGGGGGGGCGTGGCTTAGGGCCCCATTTTCCCCGTCACTAGCCTAACAGCGGGAAATCTGGCAGCTTCATGAGGATGACTGACCCCTGCTCTGGGCGTCGTAGTCAGCACCCGTGAAGACATGCTCCAAGGTGAATGCCAGCAGGGCCCTCTGCAGCTTGGGGTCCGGGGTGTAGAGCAGGGGGGCACCGGTAGTGTGGTCCCACGCCTGGAGCTGGTAACTGTGAGCTGTGAGCAAGTCACAGAGCGAAAGGAAGGCCTGGGGGGCGGCCAACAGTCACAAGCGGAGAACACAACAGGCCAAAAAAAGCAACACTACGGCATTAAGATTGGGTACAAGATCAGCATGAATCAGCATGGTCACTGGTCACTCTGGTCATATACCTTGAATGACTGAACTAACCCGTGTGCATGCTGCGTTTGTGGTGATGCACTTAGCAGCTGTGAAATTGCCTGGCTTATCTGCTTCTGTAAACACATGAGCAGGCCGTTGGTGCGGCACCCAGCGCCCCCCGCCTACCTGCTCCTTGACGGCGGGCTGCCCGTGAGACAGGAAGCGGCAGCAGCACTCGCAGAAGGCCCGCAGCTGATTCCGCTGGACTACGGCCTCCTCCTGCACACACACGCGCAGGAAATTAGACATGGCCCTTCACTCAGTTGACATTGGTCTTCGATATTGCAGCCAAACCCTCAGCACTGCACCGGACACCCAATTCTAGTGGGCAGCCTCAGACATACCAGTTAACTACCCTTTCAATTATCGGGAAGCCTCCAGAATGGTCCTACACAATAAACAAAAGCCCTATTTGTAAACCCTGACAGAGGTCAGAAAAACAGGACGCTATTACATATGGCAGAGGGGACCCTGAACACCACGGGCAGAATGACAGAGGAAGCATAAGGCTGCACACTGCTGCTGACTGATGACGGCTCGTCACATGACTCGCTGTCCAAGCGCAATACTCATGCTTTCCTAACAGACACCTGGGCTGCCTGAACACCGAGGCCCAATTAAATCAGCATGATTTAGTCTCATCACAAGTTTCATATTTTCTGCTAAACGAGTCCTTTCATATCTTTCGTCTCCCCCTCAACCCACTCGAGGGGTCAAACGCCAGAGGCGTTATGATAGCAGAGTGCAGCAGTGTTATGGTGTTCTGCTTCAGAATCCTGGCCCAGTCAGTCACCGGGGACAAGGTCCCGCCAAAGGCATCGGCCCACGTGTCCCTCCCACACGCGGCTGTAGATCCCACCTTCACCCAGAGGCTCACATAATGACAGTCGATGGCCCACAGGAGACAGCGAGCGGGCCAGCAGGGCCCAGCGCTCTGCGGAATGTGACTGCACAATGGCGGGAAATCCAGCATACGATGCTGCTTCCCCAGAACCAGCAGAAAGCCGGTCCTGATCCCTCACTTAAAGGGCTCTGTGATCCTCTCGCTCCCCACAGAGAAGGATCCCTGCAAGGCGGTGAAGGTCAAGGCTGAATTCTCACCCTGGACAGTGATATTTCCATACAAGCGCTGAGGCGCCAGAGGCAAGCGCAGCACACGCAACGCAGGGCCACCACTGCCACCTGCAGGAGAACCACAAGAGCTGCGGTCAGGGCGGGCGGAGGCACGCAGCCCTATGCAGGTAGCGGGGCTGTGCCCACCTGATGGGGCACTCCACCGTGATCGAGCTCCACCCCGATCAGGCGAGAGGCTGCGTCCTGGAGCCCCCACTGGGACAGATCCTGAGCACTGGGGGCCAAGAGAAGGAGCTGTGTTTGCATGTCCCTGCAGGCGATGCACGGGACTAAGAGCAGAGCTCCCTTACTTGTAGAAAATGGCAACTCGTTGTAGCATGGAGAGAATCTCCTCCGCGGTGCCGGCATCAGCACTGAACACCCCCTCCTGAGGGGCACAGATCGGGAGCGGATCAGCTGCGCTCCTTGGAGCAGGAACACCCTTAGTCACGGGACACGTGCAGGTGTGATGCCATCGTGCGTCGAGCTCACCGGCGTCAGCACGTCTCCCAGAAGGCCGCTCAGCCTCGCCGCCCAGCCCCGCGCCAGCCGGTCCCGAGCAGCAGACGCCGCGTTGTGCCAGGTTGTGTCCTCGCTGCCCAGCGCCTGGAAGGTGCCCGCGGCCGCCTCCAGCACTGCCGCGTCACTGTGCCTCTCCACAGCGACACCAATCTCTGCGAGCAGGGCTTCCTGGTACTAAAAGGAAGGAGAGGCGTGCACCTGTCAGAGCGGCAGAGGGCGCCGGCGAGTCGCAGTGAGTGGGCAATGCCGTCACGGAAAACGGAACACCGACCTTTTCTGCACACCCAGCATTGCTGGCGTCGGTTTGGAAGTACTGAGGTATTCGCAGTAAGCATGCCACCTTCTCCGGGTCGTCCGAGAACTGGAGAGAGAGACAGAGCATGTAGGGGCACGTGGCCAGGGGATGGGAGCCGGGGGGCTGGTGCCCACCTTGGAGAGCAGCTGAGGAAGGGCCACTGTGAAGTGCTGCGTCAGCCGCAGACAGTCGTCAGCCTGGGCCTTCCGCTCCCTGGCACTGGTCACCTGGCAAACACACGCATGGCATGAGTCTCCAGCTCAGGCTGCGGCCGGCACCAGAAGCAGAGAGACACGGACCTTCTTGCCAGTTCCTCTGCCTGCCACTGGGGGTCCCTCTGCTGCCTGTCTTACAGATGCTAGGAGAATCTCGATCAGAAGGCCTTCTTGGACACAGCTCAGTCCTGTAAGTACACACACACACACACACACACACACACACACATCAGTGTGCACAGAGAAAACACGGGCACCTCCTTCATTGACAGGGTCAGTGGTGACATTGCACTCCACGTCTAGGGCGGCACTGACCTGTACCCTGCAGCAGCAGAGAGGTGAGACTGGCCCAGTCCTTAAGCAGGGATCCTGCAGAGTCCCACAGACTGTCCACCAGGTAAACCACATGCTGGTGCAGCTGTGTGGCACATCCATGCACTCGGTCAGCTGAAACCCCCACACACACCCAGGCGTCGAGTGCAGGCCCCCTCACCTTGCTCTCCTTGAAGAATTGAAGGATGGATACAATCTTGGCAGCAACGGGGTCACGTTCAGAGGGGCCATCCGCGAGGTCAAGCTGGGTGCAAGCGCTCAGCCGCCTAGGCACAGGACCAGGCCTCAGGACCAGTACAAGGCCTCAGCCACAGGACCGGGCCTCAGCCACTGGACCGGGCCTCAGCCACTGGACCGGGCCTCAGCCACTGGACCGGGCCTCAGCCACAGGCTAAAACCCACAGATTAACCAAAGCTCCTCAAACTCAGTCTGTCGGCATCTGCCAGGATATTGTCGACGCCACAGGCCCATCCAACAAGCATGCCCACTTTCAGGGCACTCGTTTACAGGCCATGGTTTTTAAATCCCACTGTGTGGTTCCTTCAATCCTGCCCACTCACTTTTTGTAGAGGAACTCCCCCGCGGTGGATGCCAGGGCTCGGTGGGAGGCGAACACCAGCTGGTACAGGCGGTTACAGTCCTCAGCACTTAGGGTGTCATCACAGGACCTGATCAAAGAGGACGGCATGTCTGCCACTGGAAACACCTAAGTACTAGTATGGCTATCGGTTCCAATAAAAATATTAATTAAATATAAATATATAAAATAAATAAATAATATTTCAGTGCTCTGCTTGGTGCTGCATGTGTGTGTATGTTTATTTGGGGGGGGGGGGGTTGGTTAATCTATGCATGTTAAAACCATCAATACAACTATACTCATGATCCAGACCTTTTACCACAGCGCCACCTACTGCTCATTCACACTCACTGCGAGATGATAATCAGCAGTCTCAGTGCCTGTACAGCCACCTCGTGGTCCTTGTCCAGTGTCATGGACAGCATTCTCTCCTGCAGGGACGGAGGACTCACCAAGTCACATGCAAGCTCAGGGCTAACCGCAGATGAATAATTCATCTGAAAGTAAATGACTGCACGTCTCCTTTGTCATTTAGGCAGAAATCGTCACGGCATCCCAAATTTGCCTTGGAACAACACGGATGATCTCAAACGCGGCGTGATGATTGCCAGGCTGCACAGTGGTGACGCGCCAATACAAAGCGGTCGCCGCCGACAACAGTGGGCCAGCCTTGGACCGGCTGCTTTGCCTCAAAGAGGAGAGCACCTCAAAATCGGGAAAGAACACAGCCTCATGGCTCAGCCCTCCTGCCCCCCTGCTCGCTCTGGCAGAGCCATGCCAATCTGTTTGCCGCTCTAGGCGCTGCGCTCTGGGGTAATGATATGCCTGGGTCAGGCTAACGACCCAAACGAAGGGCTACAGGGCCTCAGGCAAACCCAAGGGCCTTGCTAGCTGCAAGTCATTAGTGCTGCGTTAATGGGTCCGCTCTCCCAGGCCGGCCCCCCGCCCGCCGATTCAGGCGTGGCATCAGCGGGCCCAGAGTGCTCGTTCACTGCGGTGCTCCCCAGGGCTTCCCGCTCCCAGCAGAGAACAGGAGGATTTCCCAAGGGGGGGAGCTGTGGGGGAATGAAACCACGGCATAAACAACAGCCTTCCTTCAATACCACAATGAAAGAGAGCTACCTTAAAGCGACTGGTGAAGAGATCCAGTTTGGGGATCAGGAGAGGGTCGGCATACAGACCCTGCAGGCCCTGCACACACTTCAAACGGACATCAGGTTGCTGGTGTGGGGGAGGGGGGTGGTAATTAGTAACAACATCAAGGCAACGAATCACAAAAAGGACTACAAACTAATTTTAAAACTACATTTAACCCATCAATGTTTTAAAGGTACCATGCCCGATTTAAAAGAGCCTCACAGCAAACCACAGCAATTACCCACAAAGCAAACAAATTTTTATGCCACATCCTGTCAGTCAAGGACCTTTTTGATTGTTTTTTCCCCCAGTCCTGAAAAAGGCCGTGAAAGCAGGATTTGAAAGCTTCTCTCAGACACTTTGGCACAGGAATACAGAAGGTACACAGAAAGCAGAAGCTTCGATCTCTCTCATTAATGCCTCGCTGGCAAGATGACAGGAAGCGGCGGGATCGACGCTATTCAGCGGTGCTGACAGCGTGACACGTCGCAGTCAGACAGCGGCAGCTGCGGGCCATGCTGTCACTCAGAGACGGCCCCGCATTACCATAGAGACTCTCCCCATCGCTGGCTCACAGAGGCATACTAACTGAGCCCAGAGGCAGAAACAGAATCACTCGCAGGAAAGTAACTCAGACCAAAAAAAAAAAACGCAAAGAAGTTTTAGTCCCCGGAGAGCGTAGAGGTGCCGCAGCCCGGGCCTCAGCCAGCATGCGCACCTTGTCGTAGAGCATCCACCCGACGTATTTCAGATAGCTGTCATTGAAGAACATGTGACCGTACAGCCGCATCCAGACGCCCAGCTCCTCCATGCAGATGGCTCTGATCTCCGGAATCACATCCCTGTCACAGAGAGACCGACTGTCGGCGCAGGGGCCCGGTGACCACAGCACGGATGGACGGGTGCCCCGGCCTGAGACCCTACCCTACCGATATCGCTTCAGAAAGACCCCTTTGAAAATCACATCCATCATGTTCTCCATTTCAAGCCTCTTGTCTTGCAACTGCAACACAGAAACTAGAACATGAGTCCTGTGCCGTATAGCCCATGTACTCTTCAACTTCAAACGTGACAAAGTGTTATCGGCCAAACTGTCACAGATGGAGTGCGGAGTGTAAATGAGGGCCGATATGCCCGGCGAGGCACAGGGCTGCCCATGCTTGGCCACCGTCACCTCATCAATCTTGTGCTGGAGCTTCTCCAGCCGGGCGCCGACTCTTTTGCTGGAAGCCTTAGCCTTCTCCACCTCATACAGCCTCTGGCTGTTGTCCACACTCACACTGAGGTTCAGGGCCACGCCAATCAAGGCGGTGAGCAGCTTCACGGCTGAGGAACGGGAAATGGGATCAGACAGATGGGAAGTATCATACAGATGTGAATGAACCAATGTATCCCCCACTGCATTTCCCCACCCCATTTTTAACTAGGTTCCTCACCAAGAAACTGTCTTCCATTACACAAGCAATCAATAATGGAATCTACTAACAGCTGGGAATTGGCTAGTGTTAAAATCGCTATATGACCCTGACACATCAGACTTAGAGGAGCCGTACCTGCCAGCGTGCAGGTGTGCCGAAAGGCCCGCACTCTGGAATCTGACAGCTCGGTCAGCAGAGAAATGAGGGTGTCCGTCAGGTAGCTGTCAAAGACGCCGCTGTACTTGCAGTGCGCCACCAGCACGGACACGAACTCGCAGAAGCTGGAGCGAAACCGCTTCCAATATGGGCCGGGCATGATCAGAGGGTACTCCCCACCGCCCTCACGAAAACCACACACACAGGCGAGTCAGAGTCCGCAAGGAGCAGCAGGCAGGGGAGAAAGACCACCCTTACTGAATGCTAACTACATGTACTGTGAACGCATCCACCCAATCCTGCACTGGATTTACAAAAACGTTTTGGCAGCTCATCTTTTAAAGACGAGATGCATTTAATGCATAATGTAAAAAAAGAAGATAATAATCTGTGGCAGCGATACCATGTCCAAAGGCCATGTGACTGTCAGGATCCAAGGAAACGCAAGGAACTTCTTGTACTGCAGGCCAGACCCCTGCCACAGATCAAGAACAATAAGAATCACTTCCGTAACAAACATGGAAACACTGACAATGGATCCAGAGGAGAATAAGGTTTCTACCTCATCCAGTTCCTCCACCATTTTGCTCATGATGTCACTGTCCTGCTTGCACTGGAACAGCTCTGCTGTCACCACCCCTGTGACAGAGACACAAGGTTCAAGGTCACTTATACTGAAGGGACCCGCAGCACAGCTCAAAAATCGCCTGTTGCTTGTTACTGGAAAGCTGTCCATAGTAATGGGAGAACCAGGAAGGGAGGGTGTGCTACAGGAAGATCAGGGTGAGCTTGCCTTTGCATCCTGAGCACTGGATGAAGAAGCTGATGAGATCCAGGAGGGCGGTTTCTCGGTCTGTCTGATAAGCCGCTATCCAATCATCCACTACAGCCTGCAGGCGCAGAGTCAGGCTGAAATGAAGCCTTTAACCCCATAACCCTTCACTGGCTCTCAAGAATCTAACTGTGTTCCTCTGAATGTCCATCCATCAATTTTTCAGCCCAAATGTAAGGTATGCAAGCTCATCAGAGACCACACATAAGATGGGAGTCAAACCCACAACCCTGTGAACCCACAGCATATTTTACTCACTTAAAAAAATTGATATTGCAAGTAGAGATGCTCCCCAGGTTACAATGTTAGCTGTCATTGTCATTGTTATGGGTAAATCTTTTTTACTTTCGGAACATTATTCAATAAATAACACAAGATATTCAACAATATTTTAAATAAAGAAGGTTTAATGATTTTGCCCAACTGTAAGCTAATTTAAGTGTTCTAAGCATGTTCCGCCTTACGGTATTTTTACCTTACAAGAAGTTTATCGGAACATAACCCCATCGTAACCAGGGGAGCGTCCATCTGTCAGCCAAGCAGCCTCACGTCACATCTGAGGGCGGAGTAGCGGCTCCGCTTACCTGCATAGCACTTTTTCCCATGGTAACCACTTCAAACAGGGTAACTGCCTCAACATCTCCATTCTCAAACTGCGGCTGCTCAGCACTGCCAAGGTTTCGCCCCGGATGTCTGCGCTTGGCGTTTTCCGACTTCTCCCGCAACCTCCGTTTGCCCCTCTGAACATCACACATGTGCCACCATTAACACAGACCTGCATATTTCACATGTACTGGAACATACTACTTAAACATCTACTTTTTACAGCATAACCGCCAATCATTGGTAAATTAATCAGTGGTGAGTCTGAATTGACAGCAATCTTCCTGTTTTGAGGTTCCATTCACTAAGCGACAGCGCTGTGTCTCCCAGCGGTCAGACCTCTGTGCCTGTGCCGGAAGGTGGCTGGAGCGAATCCCCCCCCCCACAGAATAGTCACATGTCCCGTGGGCCCTTGAGCAAGGACCTTAACCCCCCAAAATTCTCCAGCTGACTATTGCACCTAGACCCAATCTTCACTCTCAAGTGTGTTTGTCAAGGGAGAGGAAGCTGGGATATGCGAAAAGATGCATCCCAATGCACTGGCACAAAAGCAGCTTTCCATCTCAATCATTTCATATAAGGGGTTCACACCACAACCTGTCCAAGCGTCCGTGACAATGACACGTCCTACTCACCGTGCCCTGCTGGCGATTTTCATTTGTCACTCCCGCTGAGTTGTGATGCGTGGAGACAGAAGAGCCTAGATCCACGGCAGGGGGCTGGCTGGAGGGGGGAAAAAAATCACAGAATCAGCGCTGACGTGGCAGACCTCTGTGGGCACCCTGCATTTGAATAGAGAAGAACAAACCACAGCCAGTGACCACAGGACCAAGCTGAAGGTTGGTCGGACCGCTGGGTGAACCACTCACAGCAACACAAAGTGAAAAGAGAAGTGCTCCATAAATCACAGATGCTTAAGGGTACATAGATCATTTATCATGTGTTGACAGGATACACAATGCAGGATTCAAATCATCTCTAGTAAGATGTTCTTACTTCTGTGTTGAGGGCCGGGAGGCCAAG
Organism: Cyphomyrus plagiostoma; assembly: GCA_019775915.2. Classification (NCBI taxonomy): domain Eukaryota; kingdom Metazoa; phylum Chordata; class Actinopteri; order Osteoglossiformes; family Mormyridae; genus Cyphomyrus; species Cyphomyrus plagiostoma. The sequence goes on from JABFEA020000001.1 coordinate 41,922,662, forward strand.
GGTGGGCCTGCAATCATATCTTCTCAGATCATTTTCAGATGGAGTTCCACCACTTTTCAAATGCTGCTCTGGGAAATGTGGTCCACTAGATTAGTACCTGGGGATAAGAAATGGAAACGTGCTGCTGATTATTATACAGTTCAGCAGCGTTGGGGCTGTAGCTAACTACAATTAGCGACGCTACTAACTTTACTTTTTTCAGTACAAATGGCGACGTAGCATGCTAAAACGTCACATTGTTAAAAAAAATACTACTGGCCGTCGTCGTATTACGGCCTACGCGACGACTGACCGACTTTACGGCCGTCCAGACACCGCAGACATGCGGCCCCGCGCGAGCCTCTCTGCGAGACGCCCATTCATTCATTCATCTCGTGCTCAGGCTGCTGTTCGCAGCGCTCACAGTACAGTATACACTGGTATTTGTTTGTGTTAGCAGTTTAAATAGCGATTTAAAGGTTAAAATAATGATTAACTAAGAAAACGGTGATAAGAAATAAAAACACCAAACAATATGACTTAAAGATTAGATAATTTTACTATGCAGTGTACTATACATATGAATTACGACCGGTCGGGTGATTTTTGTTTCATGTCTCTCTGATTAATGCTTCAATAACAACCTATATTATTTTTCTCTGTTTACAAAGACAGGTAACTTATTGCAAGTGTCCCATTTCTGAAATAAACCTTATTAAAGTGAAGTGACCAGTCCAAAGGTAGTGTGACACCATTTACGTGCACAGACTTTTCACGGGGCAAGCGCTCAAACGGGTGTGTGTGTGGTTGATTTTGTTAGTTACCGAAAAGGCCCATTAGGAAAATCAAAAGGGGCGCGCTTTCAGCCAATTGGTGCAGGTGCTCAGGCCCCCCGGGGGCCTGTATGACAAGTTAACGGGCATGTCACCATGCCGGCCTTACTCTCCATGGTGAGACTCGTCACTAAATCTGTACCAAGGGGGGCAGAAGTGCCACATGTGCGACTCATCCGCATCAAGGCAGCGCGGAGAGTGGCAGTAACGCCACGGACGAACCAACCTCGTAAGGAAAAGTCATTACGAGCCGCTTATGCTCAGACCGTGGTGCCGGGGGGTTTAGCTGACCGGCATGGATGTGATTTGCAAACTTGGGATAACAGTGAGGCTCCCGTGCATAACGCTGCGAAATCCCGGCCCTGCATTTCAGGAATGATAAAACACGTTTATCCACATTTCCACTACATAGCCGCAGGCAATTCAAATAAAATGTCTAAAAATCATTACTTGTTTGTAGGTGACCTACCTACAAACACAAAGCCATTGAGAAACGTCGGCATACACTTCTAAATGTATCTAGGGTCTAAAAATGTTGTGGTGTGTTTTGCGGTGGCAAATAAGCGAGCTGTGAAGTCGCTCCTCCGGACTGAAAGGGCCTGAAACCCCAGCTATTCAGTCAGCTTTGACCTGTTAACGGACAGGCAAGAGACGCCGACTTTATATTAGCTGACGCGCCCAGAGTCGCAACAGAAAGAGGAGAGGAGCCCGCATCGGTACAAAGTGCCGTCTCACTCCACAGGTAACATGGAAGGGAAGTGATCAAATACCGCTTCGGTAATTAAAATGTAGAAATAAAAGCTGAAAACCCCAATGCTTCGTACGCTTCGCCCTTTCTGGCTACTAAGCCTTGCTAGCTATTTAGCTGAAAAGGCACGGGATGTAGCTACTGGTGTTTTGGCAAAAGCGCCAGAATGTGAGAGGACAATTTGCCTGTCAGTCATATTTTCTGCTTGCCCATTCGTCCAGATCTAAGGTCGCCCATCCGCTTCCCCATAGAGCAGGTCTGGGGAGAATAAGAACTAATTTTTCAGTCACCAACGCAAGTTAGGCGCTTTAGCTTTAGCGTAGAAGTGATTAAAACACATATAGACCCACCATTATCTTCACGCTGCAACTGACATTACGAATCAAAATTTCAGAAACGCAATCTGCTATAAGATAAAGGTACGTCGATTTGATTTCGAGGTATCTACTCGTGGAATTTTTGTTATGTACAGCTTCTGCAAATATTTGTATGCATTATTAAATTCAAAAGCACGTAATATTCTAAAATTATTAATTATTTTTCGAAATAGCCTTACCTTACAGAGTGAAGTATGCTGAAATGTAAATAAATAATCCTTATACAGGACCGACGGCCTTTCCGCTTGTATCGGTATGACTTGGAGATCGTCGCAGTGCGCCACCTTGCGGTGAATTTTGGAGACCTGGTAAATTACGCTTCGCATGTTAACACGGCCTTAATAGATTTTTGTTTATTCCCTGCTGTTCCACGGCATTATATATCATAGAATATTTCAAAATGTTCATTCCTTTTACAATAGTATATATAATGAATTAATAAAGTTGTACGAAGTTAAATAATGTAATACTTCTGATGTTATACAAATAAAAATAATTTCAATTCAAAGAACTACGAATAAACCGAAGTGATTAATAATGATTAGTGTAAGAAAAATATGAAAACACACCGTCCAAAACAAACTAATTTCAATTAAACTATAACTGTTAAAAACCATGGAACAATGCATAGAGCTTTTAAAATAAGACGAGTTCTAATGTGGAAGTTCAAGGTCAGCATATCAGCTAAAGTTGTCACATTTTAATTAAGCAGAACTGAAACAGTCATACAAAATAACCAATTTTAATGTTGAATCACACCCCATCAAACATTAATTAGAATATCACTACATCTCTATACTAACAAACAACTTGGTTTGCACAATACTACAAATAAAACCTAAAGCTGTTTCCATCTTTGGAATAAATATATTTTACATGTTAAGAAACACAGAAATATCACACATGCAGATGAAGAGAAATGATACATGTGAGTGTCGCAGAGCGAGCAGGGAGAGCCGTGCAGCATCTGTCACGCAAGGTTTGAGATGAAGCTCATGGCTGTGCTGAGGTCTTGAGTCAACTCTTCGGGAAGCGAAGAGACAGAAGAGATAATGCAGTGAGTCACATCCAGTATCCTGCAAAGAGTTTTAAATCCCAGTGTAGCAGTCAATTAAGAGATGAAACATACTAAGTAAAAACTCAATTAGTGATTAATTGATAATCAGATAGAATTGTATTGTTACTGCACAGATAGCAATTACATCAAAATATGCATTAGAATGAGGTATACTCCTTCTGCTTCCTGGTTTCAACTTTCAAAATGAACCCCTATGTTCCGAATTTACCTAATCGGGATTTTGTCCAAAACATCACTCAGCTGCATTTTACTCGATTGCATGTTACATGACAGTCTAATTAATTCACTTTGGCCCAGGTTCCCAGCTACGCCTACCGTAAGTGTAACGCCTACACTCTGCACAACCTCTTACCAGTTAACATACTGGGCAGGCAACAGGGGCTCTTGCTTGGAACTCTCATCTGTCACGAGGGCTATTTTCAACTGCTTGAAGTTGGCTTCAATGTCCCTTTTCAGCACTGATAATGGCATGATGCCCTTGAAGGTGCTGAGAACTTGCTGTGGGTCATCAGACACATTTCCAGTCAGGAGGAGCAAATGAAATCAGCATGTATTATGAGCATTACGATAATTATAAAGGGAAGTCACTCACGTAAAGGACGGAGAGCTGGTGTGCTATGTACTTGTGGCTCCCCAGGTGCTTCACATCATCCTCAAGCTGCTGACTGAGAACGAGCACCTGGTTCAGCCTGGCGATGTAAGGAAAGTAGTCTGCGGAGACACGACTGTGCTGAGGGGATGTTCTAGCTTCATTCACACCTTCCTTAAATTAGAGTCGTGCGTCAACATGCAGTGTTTCGTCGTGGGATTGGCAACTCCCACATCTAAGCAATGCTATCAGCTAAAAGCACTACATCTGTGGAAATTCTCTTACTGGTTCTAAATAAATTGGTATGATTTTGAGGGTTGTTCTGTGGCCCACAAATTGAAGTCCTGGGCATTCCACAGCATTTGGCACTCTGGGTTTGTCCAAGCTTATACTATACAAACTACTTTGAGAGATTCAGGTCTGATGTACAAAAATCTCAACGATGTATACCAGGCACTGTGTTTGTCTCCTCACCATCCATGGCTGGCTTCTCCAGCATGTCCACCGGGCTCCCATGTATAATGAAGACTTCTACCCGTGGGAACATGGCGGACAATCCTACTGCATCCAAGTAGTCCTGGTGAATAAAATGTAGTGCAACTCATTTCTCCTGAAGTCATCAGACACCGAAACAGTATAGAAAACCTAAACAATATCTTCAGCTAGAGCAATGGACAGCAAGGTATCTAGAAGTTACCTCCAGCTGTGGCGTAGGGTCGGGCAAGTGCTCTAGACACAGAAACATACGCTCTATGATCTGAGCACCTGTATGGAGGCAAGATGAATGTCCATGAATCTGAGGTTACCAGAACCAGTGCTTACGATGCAGTAATGAGGCGCTAAAGTTAGGTGGGGGGGGCACACACCTTCTCGCCGAAAAGAGTCCGACTCCTCTGGACTGAGGTCCTGATTAAGCTGCTCTTGGAACTGGGGGAGGTTTTGGAGAAAAGTGGGTTTGACGCGGACACTGACACCTCGATCCGTTTGTCCATTAAAACATATGAGGCACTGGGCGGTGTGCATAACCTGCCAGATGCCAAACGGAGGATCTGGCCACCTCACCTGGGCCCTGATCAGCAGGTCCAGCTGGCTGCAGAGACACAGCATCTCCAGTCCTACCTGCTCGCTGCTCAGGTGCACAGACAACAACGGCTTCCTCACGTGCAGCTCCACTGGTGACGAGATAATCACACATAAAGTCTCAAATGAGGAGAAAAAAAAGAGAAAGTCATCTGAACCAAGTTTTCTTGAAAACTCACCCGGACAAATAATTTAACCTAAGTTCAGTAACCTGGATAGTAAGGAACAGATATTTTCATGCATTCAAAAAAAAAATTAAAAAATGCAGTAAACATGTAGCATTTAATCCATTTAAACAGAAGTAGTTTTTTCCAGCAAATAAGATAATCAGTCAGTACATTGATACATTTTCTTCCGATGTGCGTCGCTAAAAACTTATATTTTACGTGAATCATAGAATAATCAAAGTACTAATGAATGTTGTTATTGTTATTTAACAATAGGCCTACATACATTTATTATTGTCATTGCTGTTATTATTGTTAATAACAATATATTAATATTAGTGGTGGTAGTAGAAATAACCTAGAATGCTTGTGTTGTACTGTGCAGTTAATGCTAAATGAAACAGTATCCAAATTTAAGAATAAATAAAATAAGAACGTGATGAGGAATAATTGTGATTGATTCAATGAGCTTGCAAAATAAACTTACATTTAAAAAGTCCGTGGTTGTAATAATGACTATAACATCAAATTACTAAATAGATCCTAAGATATCTTTGTGTGCAGTGAAAGATCCGATTACTCACCTTTGAATTTAGCGTCGTATGCACAAGGCTGGCAGAGCGGTTCTGTGATGCTGACAGCAGCCATCGTCGCTAACGCCGGGTAGCCAGATAAATATACCTGTTAACACTGCATGATCACGCCGCCGTTTAGCAGTCGATTTGTTGGCAGCTATACGTTTTAAAACGGCCCATTGACTCGGCGAGATGATTTTTCGATTAATACCGCACTGTATAAAGGTATAGAAACGGAAATCATTCGCGATGGGGTGCTTCGCTACACCGGAACCGTTTTGGTGGAACACCAGGTTTAGGTCATATGCTGAATATTGCTATCATTTTAAAATAACATTTCAAACATTTTGCGTATGCCGTTTTCTTTCCTCGGCATATATTAAAGCAATTTAATTAGCACAAGTCGTGTTTTAGTATCATTTTGATCTTTGTTTGTATGAATATAGCTGAAAGTGTCGGTTTTGCGCAAATTATATTCGCATTTTCAATTTTAAATGTCCGTTGCCGCGGCGGGGTAGAAAGATAAAGAACCTTGAACGTGGATTATTAAACTCTTTAGCGCAAGACCTGTATCTGTATTTTTTTCATTAAAACACTGCCAGAAGGTTCAAAGGATAAGAATTGCGTAATTAGCGTATTTATTTTACTTAAGGTCCTTGCCTTAAAATGTGGATCTTTTTCATTGTTAACTGCAATTACAATCATTTTCTTTTTATCTTTTTTTATCAAGCTATTCGCCAAATAGGTTTTAGACAACTACACCCTCCATGAAAATAGCACAAGGTGGCTCTGACCGTGCCAACGTGTTGATGAAGGACAGTGTCATATACCGAGGCGGAAAGGAGTCTGTAGACCTGTGCACATAGTGGAGTGAGATGCTTTTATGTTACAGCTACTTTGAACCATCCCAAACTAATATACGAATAACTTACGTTGGTCTTTATTTTGAGACTTCTGTTTGAAATAAATAATTTTCTAAACTGAATACACAAATGATTGTTTACACAATTATTCGTGCAATTAATCATCCAGGTGAATAATTACATGTAATTTGAAAAAAATCATTTGACACCCTAATACTCCATTTTCCAGAGCAAAGAAATAGCAGAAATTCTGGCCAGCTGGATTGAGCAGAAATCGGAAAAAAAAACAGTTTAATGTGCCTTTTTCCCCCTTCAACCTACCACCCCGTTCACCAAAGCATTTTAATGTGGACTTTAAAAAACATGATGCTAGAATGAGCAGCTTTTTGTACCTCAGTGACCGTGAGGCTATGCACTGACTTTGTTAACATGTGCTGCTCTACATGAGGAAACTGCTTATGGAAGTTAAATGATGGCCTGAAAATAACTTTTGACATGGTCATTTATTACTGTAAGATGCAATGACTTTGGTTGCTGTTGATGCTTAAAAATTACATTATACATTGTGAATAAAAAGAATATCTATCTGGGTTATTGTTTTTTTTGATTGAAGTAACCCAGTTGGCTAGTAGAAAAGACCCCCCATTTTAATTTACATTTAAATTACCAAGTTAAGACATCAATCTCTAAATATTAGAATCAAATCTCCAAATGAAACCATCAGAGAAAAAGGGTTGATATTTCAATATTGATCTGCGCATCCTTCACATAGATCCATCTCACCTTTCTGTATAGAGCGGCCTCGTTTTACAAAAAAACAAACACTGCTTATGGCTGAGCATGATATATTTGCTGACACGAGGATACATCTGGCTTAATTCCCCCACTGCATCTTTGCAGTATGTTTTGAAGCTTGTAAACATCACACTTCCACTTAGAGAGTCTGCAAAAGACTCACCAGAGGTCAGTGGTGACACACATTTGTGTTGAAAGACTAAGACAGTCCCAGATGTAAGCAGAAATGCAGACGCCTGCTTCTCCCTTCCCACTTTCTCTCTGATGCTAGCTGGTGTCCTCAGAGAGATGTCCGAGTCGCGCCTTCATCACATCTGTCAGCCTGCTTTCTGCATCTTTCCAGCTGCTTTCCCATTCTAGCATAATAAAAATGCAATTGGTGAACCAGAAGATGTGCATGTTGCACACAGCTTCATTGGCATATTATTATTATTATTATTATTATTATTATTATTATTATTATTAGTTGGGGAAGTGTCAGCCCTACCTGGGTGAGAAAAAGTCAGAGGGGCTGAGAATGTAGCCTTCACACCATCTTGCGTGTTCTTGAATTGTGGCTGTTCAATTCTCCTCTTCTTAAACCATTCATCAAGCTGATTCCTGACTGAAATATTGCTGCTTGCTTCTGTGAGTAGATCAGTAAAAAATCACTAGGATTCAAAATATCAAGTATCATATTGTGCTAGTTAAGGAACCTTCAGAGTTGCCTGATTTGCTATGTAATGACAGTGATGTATGTAGCAGGACACACCTGCACCCTCCTCTCCCAGGAGTCCGAGGATGCGGCTACTCAGTTTGCCCCGAGCGCTGCTCTTATTCTGGGCTCTGCTTTCCAAGGAGAAATTACTCAGGCCAAGTCTGGCGGTGGCCTTGTGCTGAGCAGGGAGTGGCTGAAAAACTGGATCCGACTGACCCGCGTCTTTCACGAGTAGCTTGAGCTGCTGTTCGGCTGTGCCACAGCCGCTAACAGCCGCCGGGTGTCCGAGCAGGGGGGCCAGCCGAGAAAAGGCCAGCCGGGAGGCCTCCTGTCGGGCTGCTTCCTCAGACGGCTCTGTGGGCGACGAGGGCAGCACGTAAGCACCACTGTCCCCATGTGACTGTCACTGCACCAATGAGAGCAAAGTCGCACAGTGGCGTAACTCCTACCTCGGCTTTCGTAAGAGAAACAGAAGGACTTCAGTGTCAGTAAGCATACAAACTTATTATCAGCTTTTGTTACATAACCCTCAGATGGTAGCTCAAAGGCGCGGCGTGTCAAATATTCTTTAACAAGATTAACAGCCTGATGGTCCTCTGTAAATAAGAATAATTCATATTATTAAGAGATTTTTCTAAAGAATCTGGCACCCAAGATAGTACTATGGTTTCTAAACAGTATATGCTGCTGCAAAAAAAGGACTAATATGGTTCTGTGATTACAAAATGTCCACACTCATCAATAACACACCGACAGTAGTGAGTGCTGTCATTCATTACATTATTATATTAGAAATTATTATTATTGTTGTTGTTGTTTACTCTTGTACTTCATGTTTTCATTTAAAATACCATTTGACTCCCCGAGGGAAAGAGCTTTGGCAAATTCCAAGTAGAGCTTCCGCTTGGCATCTTTTTTGGTCATGTGGGCATCTTGGCTCCTTAAGGTGCAGTCTTGGAAGTTGATCTGCACTTCGTACCCAAACCTCATCTCTGATCTGATATCCAAATTGTCCAATTTTAGACCATAGACTCCAAGCATTCTTTGAATATCTGTCTCAGCCACACAGTAACACAAAGAATAGTAAAACACAGTCAGACTTCATATATCATTTATCATTTATGACAAGATGGCAAGTGATTTGCTGCACCTTGTTGTGGGCAAGAAACTTCAGGTTTAAATAATATCTGATGATCTATCTAATAATAAAATGTATATATAAAACCCCCTACAGTAGACATGCTTTATGGTGGTCCTAAGCAGTCGCGGTGTCTGCCTGCCCCCTGCACTCTGCTTCTTATCCACATGCCCGGCACAGCTTTACCTGGACAGTCTATCTTGGCAGATTTTTGAGGAGGAGAAGGCCACTGACTGCAGGCGTCAGATGGGATCGCCATGGATACCACATCCCTAACTGATGCAGCGACTTCACAGACGGGAACTTCGGCAACGCGGCTTCCTGAGCTCAGACCATCTACATCAGGAAGGTCAGAGAACTGATACCTTATGGAACTGACAACATGAGCACATAGAATGACACCAACAGAAGCGTATGTCAGTTAAACACAGATCCATAGATTCATGGAAATAAAAAATCTCCTAACCTGCAGCTGTGTTACTTATGTCAGTAACTCCTGGAAGTATCTGATAGGTTGGTTGCTTTTTCTGTTTATCAAGCAGCTCCTTCAGCTTTCCTTTGTAATTACCATTGTTTACTTCTTCCTGGTTCCAGCCCAGGACCCGTGACAGTCGGGTTAAGGCTTCCTTTGCTGCCTCCTGTTCTGCCTGCTTCTTTGTGGATGTCCCTTCTGAGAACACACAAGACAAGTAACTAGAATATAGATCTTCACTGAGAGGCCTTCACCGAGAGGCCTTCACCGAGAGGCCTTCACCGAGAGGCCTTCACCGAGAGGCCTTCACCGAGAGGCCTGTCGAGACTGCTCACCTTGGTTCTGAAAAGTAAAGTCTCCATGGATGGCCAGTGTGCATTTAAACATCCCTTCTTGGGTTTTTCTGTAGGTCTCCGCAGGTGGCTTGCAGCCAGTCTTACTGAAGAAATCCAGGACCAGTTGTTTGGTGCCACCAGGAGGGAGCTCTGGGAGAGAGGATAACCTTATCTTCACCAGTAGGGGTACAGTGGACAGGGATCACTTGGGAATTAGTTGATACCTGGCCCTGAATGCCCCAGAGCAAGATCTCCTGCAAGAGCCCTGTAGGTCCCTTCAGCCGCGTCTTCCTGGGTATCAGCTGCACCAGCAGTGAATTCTGTATCCACAGGCACTTCCACTGTAATGTAAAATGGGGGTGCTGACAGAGAGAGAAACCATCAGTGAGGGTCTTCTATTCGTGGTGGCAGGAAAAAAAAGTTATTCACAGCATTATTCCCAGTCGGAGTACATATCAGAAGACACGGTGCATTGCTCCGCATGGCTGGGCTCAAATTTAAGCAGGTCAAATGCATTTTTACCCAAAAGTTTTGAACCAAAAGTACGATGGTAAAATCAGGGTCAACTGTGCAGTATCTTAAGCCCATCAGTAAGTACATGATAGATTAGGGTACATGTGGAGAGATACGCTCCAAAGAGGTTCATGCAAACAAAGGAATACCCTGAGGTGTATTCACGAGCCCTTTTGCAGGAAGAGCTTCCCGAATTGGAGTGGCAGGAAGAGCTTCCCGAATTGGAGTGGCAGGAAGAGCTTCCCGAATTGGAGTGGCAGGAAGAGCTTCCCGATTTGGAGTGGCAGGAAGAGCTTCCCGAATTGGAGTGGCAGGAAGAGCTTCCCGATTTGGAGTGGCAGGAAGAGCCACAAGGCCTGTTGCTTTGTCCTGAGGTCCTTCAGGGACCTTTGCTGGCAAACTCCTGTGACCTACAGAAGAACAGCAACATCTCAATACAGAAAAATGACTATGTCTTGTAATCCCACATAGTGTTGCACTTACTTGCTTCATCATCTGGAGTATCTTTTGCATTGGACTGAACCTCTCTGTATTCGGGTGGATTCAGGCCCTTCGCTTCCATCGCCTCCTTCAGTGTACCCTTGTAGTTTTTTTCAGGTATGTTTACGCCAAGGACCCCGGTCAACCGGCAGAGGGCTGCTTTAGCAGCCTGCTGTTCTGCATCCTTCTTCTTGGTTGAGCCCTCTGTTCAAAAACCATAATTGTATTGCTATGTGCATAAAGAAACAAACCATTTGTACATACTTTCCAGAAGTGTTTTCTTGTAACCGACTGACCTTCCCCCTGAAAAGTAAACGGTCCGGACAGCGTCAGTTTGCAACATGCCCTCCCATCAGAACCAGCGGTGGTAAGTTCTTCTGGCAGCTGAAAACCGGACTTTAAAAAGTGTTGCTGAATTACACCCTTATAGGATTCACCTAAAAAGACAAGGTTTCATGTGTATTTGCATACATACATACATACATACATACATGTATACATACATGTTTTTTAGTTCTCTTACTCCCCATGACCCTAAATAGGACAAACTGTTATCGATGGAATTTCTTGTACTGGAAGAAGGCAAAAATCAAAAGGTAGAGTGAGATGGAAGGGATTCCTTATTTATTTACCAGTCTGAAGATCCTCAATGCCAAACTTGGCGCTTAATGCCCTGTAGGCAGACTCAATGGCTCCCCCCTCTGTTTCACCGTGTCCTCCTACCTCAACGTTGAGATGTACAGTCACACTGCTAAAATAAGTGGTTCCTAAATAAGCAGAAAAATATACAAATAAATCTCCATACCTATTTATACATATACGGCTCCATACATTTATAATATTGGATTTTTCATAAAGAGGCAACATGATGGTACAGTGGTTAGCACTGTTGCCTCACAACTCTGGGACCTGGGTTCAAGTCTCTGTCTGGGTTACATGTGTGTGGAGTTTGCATGTTGTCATCGTGGGGTTTCCCCCCCACAGTCCAAAGACATGCTGAGGCTAATTGAGGTTACTAAATTGCCCATACCTGCGCATGCGTGCATGAATGATGTGTGAGTATGCCCTGTGATGGGCTGCCCCCCCCGTCCAGGGTTGTTCCCTGCCTTGTGCCCATTGCTTCCAGAATAGTTTTGAAATTCCAAAATAATTTTGAAATTAGCATGCGTTGCTTATCTCTCCCGAAGCACTGTACCTGCAGAGCTTACGGCGCCCGATCGGTCAGCTGAGGGGGCGGCAGGACCATCCTTTGACAGTTCCTCCAGTTGGTTCAGGGCCATTTTTGCTACCTCCTGATGAGCTGCTATCTTGTTGAGATGGATCATCTTCCCCTCTAACTTGTGCCCATTAATCTCCAGCTGTCCTATGTAACCTGGTACATACGAAAGGGTGAGTCAGGAACAGGATGCTTCTCAGTCACTGCAATAAAATGATAATTAATAACAATAACAATAATAATAATAAAAAGAAGAAATAATTTGTTATTAAATGATTCTGGAAGGCAACAAGGAAGGAAATATATTTTATTAATCAACAATCAACATTTTTTTGTGAAACAAAAGGTACTCATGTGCTTCTTGTTTGCTGGCTCTAAATTTAGTCAGTTTCTGTCACCCGAGTAACCTCCATCATACTCCCATGTCACCTGAGTAACCCTACTCTGACCTCCATCATACTCCCATGTCACCCGAGTAACCCTACTCTGACCTCCATCATACTCCCATGTCACCCGAGTAACCCTACCCTGACCTCTATCATACTCTCATGTCACCCGAGTAACCCTACCCTGACCACCGTCATACTCCCATGTCACCCGAGTAACCCTACCCTGACCACCGTCATACTCCCATGTCACCCGAATAACCCTACCCTGACCTCTATCATACTCCCATGTCACCCGAGTAACCCTACCTTTGTGATTCTCACAAATGTAAATGTAAATAATGAACTGGGATACCTTTTGGGTTGTATTTTTCTGAGAACTGTGGAGTTTTCCAGTTGCGCTTCCTAGCCTCTTCCAGGATATGGTTTTTATACTTCACCACGTCTGCACTTAAAACAGGTTCTACACAAAACAAATGCTATTTAAGACTAGCTCTGTGCATATAAAACCTTATTTTAATACTACAGAACTCAATACCAAATTATTTTGTTCAAAACACCAAATCTCTTTGGATGAAAAATGTTGTCAAATGTAGCCAAATAAGTGTTAGATAATGCATTAGAAGAGACATTTATAATTGTGCCCTGTTTCATTCATAATGATTAAAGCAGCATGTGTCACTCCTGTGTTCCAGTGGTGAGATTTGAGGTCTAGCCTAAAGGTAAACCAGCTAAAATACCATGAACATCCCACACACTCACCACTGGCCTTTTTTTCAAGGTTGTCAACCTTCTTAGTTAGTGTGCCTAGCTGTTGCTCATGCTCGTCTACTTTTGCCTGGATCTCGTTCAGCTTCTGGACTTGTGGGCCCAGCTCCTCCAGAAGGTCCTTGTTCTGTTCAAGGAACGCCCTGATTCCCTCAATCTCCATATTCTGCAGGCACATGAAAGTACATCCAGAAACCATTAACACTAGATGAAGTTCAGCATATGGCAGAATGTCACATGACCTTCGGCTGATTATATAGGAAACATTTCAGGGTTTCAGAAACCAAAACGCTTCATTAATACAGCATGAAATTGACTTTCAGACCATTTACAAAAGGTATATTTATCCTTGTACATTTACAGTAGTATTTAATGTTTTGCTGCCCATGAAAAATCAAGCCTGCATATTGGACTTGAACTTACAATGTCTGGCCATAAGTTTCTTAAATTTTTTTGTTCATTTGCCATTCAGTATAATCACTTACCCAGATCTTCTCACCTTAACTGCTTGTTTGTCTTCCTCCAGGCGGTGAGTTAATAGCTGAAGCTTTTCCTTGAAAATGTTCTGTTCCAGGTGTTGCATATTTTGCACTTTAAACAAGGTTTGAATATTCTCCTTTAAGCTTGCATCATTGAGACTGTTACCCTCAAAAGTGACGCTCAGCTCTGTGTTCTGGAGCTAGACAAAAGAAAAAGAAAGATGAATCGACAAGCTTGCTGAAAACCACTCAAAAGTACATCTTTGGTCTGCTGCTTGCAGTCAGAAGACGGAAATCGTAAAAGGTTAGTCACTCCAACCTGTTCCAGAACTTCGGTGAGCTTCTCTAGCCCTTTAGCATGTTTTTGGAGATGTCCGACAAACTGAAGGACTTTCCCAAAATGTTTCTCCATGTCCTTTTTTGCCACCTTCATGTCAGGACAATGCATCATCTGGTTCCTCACATTGGTGACCTTCAGTTGACAGTAGGTATTGAATGTAAGCAGGTGACTCTCTCCACTACACTACAAGTTGTACCGTTTCCTGGTTCCCTATATATCCTGCATACTGTCAATGTGACTGTGGGATGTTTGCAACTTTAGACATAAATATATAGACATTACCTCTGAAATAAAACGGTTGTTTCCCAATTTGTTAAAATGTTTGCAAAAACTCATGAAATTAAGTACTGCTGAGATATCGAATTGCTCAGATCTGTTGTGTTTCTTGTTCCCCCTGGGCATGTAGACCTGTGAAACACAAGCAGAACTGCAATCACACGCCAAACAAATGCTTAGTGGCTGCTGAACTGGCATCAGCATCTGTGCCAGTTCTGTAACATTTATGTTACCATTCTACCCCAAACCACATCTAAACTCCCCTCTACAAGTTGTATAATTGGTGTTAATAGTAGTATCACAATAAACACAGTCTCACAATAAAAACAAACAGTATCACAATAAACTCGAAATTACCTTGGCTACCTCCCACTTGTCCGTTGGCCACTTATGAGGTTCACAATTGTCCCAGTAAATAGGTCCTTTATTATTTTTATGATTGTTTAATATTTCTTGTTTCCACTTTGCACAGGTTTCGCAAAGATTACAATCCTGTTGAAAATATGGTTTAAATGGTGACACTGGACACATTGGGGAAGAAATCATTAATGACTTTAATGTATGATTTACTTTTTAATGGTCGTTATTCTTATTTTACACAAGATTCTTTGTCTCTACTTGAACCTAACTTTTGTCCCAAATTAATACTATAATATTACATTATTGTTACGTCCCGCTCGGTCCGATTCTCATGTGTGCCACGCCCACCTCATTACCTCTTATTTTCTCTGATTGTTCTCACCTGTCTTGTACCTGTCTTGTGCATTTAATACTGCGTCTGCGTCTATTCTGGCAGACGTGGCATTTAAGTTTTCTAGTGTTAGGGTGTCCTCCGTAATAACACACGACAAACAAACGCGTCAGTATGACAGTTAGTTGTCGTGTTTTTGTACTTTGAGTTATCTCGCTTATCATCTATATGAAAAATTAAACATAGGTTTAAATAAATAAATGTACTTGTAATTGTTGCAGTTTTTCATGCACAGACTTTGGAAACTAAATGGCAAAGTGGAGTACATAATATCATTATGTAGTCATGTCATTTTTATGCATTTTTAACTGTAATTTATATGTTATGTTTCAAGAAATTCAAATGCTTTTAACCACAATACCCATATCTCTTAATTCTACTTATTTTGTATTACTGTAAAAGGTGCCTGGTAAAATGACATAACGATAAATTACCATAGGTCTACAAGTAGCTTGTACTTGTGACCATAAATACTCATGACAATTAATAGACGATTGTACAGAGCCGTTTATCCTTCCCCCCGGAGTGACAGCGATAGCCTTCTTTTATAGATTTAACCATTGGTAACATGTACAATTTCTTCGATATATAAGAACTAACAATTAACGGAGGTTCCTCCTTGAAGTGTCCCTGTATTTCGCTTAGTAATAACTATACCTTGTGGGGCTGCGACGTGCTGAAATGACATTTCCTTGCACATTTGGCATCCCCAAGGTTGCTGCACAGGGAGCTGTGATAAGTTTCGCTTTCCTCTTCTATGAAATCGCCGAGGCCGTGTCTCAGTAGTTGCAAGCTCATTGTAGTTTTGAGCCAGTTTTTGTAATTCTCGTCCGAAAATCGGTCGCAAATCGCCATCACCGTAACGAAATCGAACTATGATAAATGTAAAATGTCCACAGTGGAGTATAATATACTGTTATTCCTGAGAAATAAACACGTCGACGGTATTAGGTCCAAACGCTGCGGCGCTCCCTGGATCCCTCAGGTCACATGACGTTTTCTGTCAGAAGGCTGTGAGTAATACAGTGGTACCTCAGAAGTCGAAATTAATCCGTTCAGAACTCCGGATCGAATCCTAAAAAAATCGAGTCCTGATCCCCACAAGAAATAATTGAAAACCAATTAATTGGTTCCCGGTTCCAAAAAATTACACCTAATTTTTTTTTTGTTAGCATTTAAACACAAAATGAACAGGATTAAACAAGAAGAGCATAAACTGTACTGAACACATCTAAGCACATTTATCAAAACAGTAATTTGTAAAGTAAGAAAAATGTATCCAAACAATGTGTAAAGTTAAAAACAACAATGTATCCTGCCCCGATCGTCCGCTCCTTCCGTGTGCCACGCCCCGTCGTTAAACCTGTGTGGAATCCCCGTGTGATCAGCTGTTTCTGGTTGTTGTCATTAGTCCTGCGTATTTAGTCCACTTTTCATGCCTTGTCCATACGTACAGAGGTGTTTTTTTTTTTTTTAAATAAAAAAAAAAAGTACCTTTTTCTATACGTCTTGGGCTTTTGTCCACACGTAATCTGCGTCTTAGTTCACTGAAAATGGAGCTTTTGCAAAACTCCATCCAGGTTGAAGATTTTAAGAAACTCCGTTTTCAGCGTTGACGTGTACACAGGGAAAACAGAGTTTTTGGCTCAAAACGTCAGGTTGTGCGCCGTTGCCCACTTTGTTTAACTTCATAGCCTGCGCTGTTTGCTGTATAAATTAGGCAAATTTGAGCAATAGCGGACTTAGAAGAAATAGTGCTTGCACTAACCTTGCTAACAGCACTTCTTACATGTGTACAGATAAACGTTGAGTCACTCTCGCATTATATTGATCAACACAGGCGTCGGAATGTGCACCATGGTTTTCAACTTAACAGGACTGGCAATTAGACTTCTGATTGGCTAACATGGCAGTATGGTTAGAGTTATAATGCCTCCTGTTGGTTTGGCATGCTCTTGACAGCAAAGCTGAGACTGAAGCTTTACCCTTTGTTTCCGCTGAGACGTGCCACGTGACTCATTTCCCCATGCCTACAAGCTGTCTTAGGTTGGTGTTCACGGTTCAACATCTGAGATTCAGATAGAGTTCTAGGTAATCTTTTTTTAACTGGTTGTTTGACTTTTAAGAAATTCGGGTTCTAAGGTCGAGAACTCAGGTACATTGTTTTACGAGTCTCTTTGCATAACAAAGTTGGTTTATGAGAACATCCTTTTACATCACATTTAATTACAAATCTATCATTGGTTAACTGCCTTTATTTGAAAACATTTCTGCTGACTCATTCAGCCTGTCTGCTGTACTATACACCCTGTCAAACGTCTCAGCATCATTTCATGGGACCTCCTTCAAACTGCTGTGATTGATCTTTGCACAAATGAGTCTGAAAGCACTTCTCCAAGTCTGGGTGGAGGCGAATAAATTCTTTGAGCTTCCCCAACTCCTCAAAATCCTGAAAAAAACAATTTCAGAACCACTTAAGAAGCCAATACTTTTGGTATACGAGCAGTGTAAAACCATAGTACTTATTTAATTTTGCTCTAATGAAGTTATTCAACAATTTGTTCGAAAAATGCTTAATGCATAACGAGGAAGTTGGAGCATGCTGTGGGCAGTGATATGCATATTTAGGAAAGGTGGTGAAGATTGACTGAGGGACTAAGCTGAAATGTAACTGCTTTACCTTTGGGTCAGGGAGGGGTTCCGACTCAGTGTGGACCAACAGGTGGTCCAGTTTCTCCCTCAGGAGATCAGTCTCCAGCTGACTGATGACCTCCGGCTTCACCCCCTCCCACTGAGCCCCGTCAACAGCATCTGACTCAGTGAAGCTCACCGACCAATCGGCCGACAGGATCTGTGCACCAACACATGCACCCACCAATCACATATAAACTCTAATTACAAGGCAGAATAAATGTTGCTCTGTGTGCATTAGATTTAAGTGTCTCAGTAAAAATCTAGATAATTAAACATGTCTTGGACAACAATATAATGTATGTCATGTTTTTTGTATCATTTACATTCCATATTCAGCCCCCTTACTCACATACACACACACACCAGCGTCCTGGGTTACCTCCCGTATCTCCTGACTGGTAGCAGCCACCTGAGGGACTCGTCTGAGCTGCTGCAGAAGCTGGTCCAGGTTCCTCTGTAACTGAGTCATCCACTGGGGTGACACCCGCATCTCACAGGAGTGCATCAGCTCATTCCTCTGCCTGATCACCTGCAAGCAGCAGCCCACAGGGACACCTTCAGCTGGGCAAAGGTACATTTGCCAGCCCTTTCTCATTCATTTCAGTCTTGTTCTGATGCATAATATTATAGAATATCATATAATCTGGGGTGACAAACCTTGGGTGTTTTTTCACCACACCAAGTACTATACTTTTGGTACTTCAGGAAAGTACTTCCAGGTGTTGGTTTTCCACTAGTAACTGGTATCAGCGCTGAATGACATCACAACTTGAGGTAGGGTATTTTGTACCAATTCGAAAAATTGCTGTAGTATATTACAGGGCTGGATGATGTG
Organism: Cyphomyrus plagiostoma; assembly: GCA_019775915.2. Lineage (NCBI taxonomy): Eukaryota > Metazoa > Chordata > Actinopteri > Osteoglossiformes > Mormyridae > Cyphomyrus > Cyphomyrus plagiostoma. The sequence goes on from JABFEA020000001.1 coordinate 41,941,126, forward strand.
TGATATTCATACTAACATGGCATGTTATGCACATACGATTCTCACACTGCTAGTCAGCTAGATTAAGATCCACCTGTTGTTGCCTGAATGGATCTCACCTCCCTGACACTCTGCTGGTCTATAAAGCTGAAGTGATCACAGAAGTTGATGAGGTTGAGGAGTGCGGCAGCATCGCACTGCTCCGGGCCGGTGCCGTTCGCCTGCCCACGTGGCATGTAAGCCTGTAAGAGAGGCACAGCATCAGCAAGTCAGGCCACAGGACTCAGTGCGTCACACTTACACAGTAGTGACTGCATAGTCAATGTCAGGAAAACTTGCCTTCGCCAGCTCCCAGTGCTCAAAGGACCAGAGCCACGGCTTACAGTTGCTCCAGTTCACCACTGCTGCTGTACTGGTGTGATGCCGTAAAATCTCCGCCTTCCATTCATGGCACACTGAGCAGACCGACGTGAGCTTATGGAACATTTAAAAATCATGTCACCACTTAAAATAATACAGCCGGTCCATAGATGACATAGGCAGTTGCCTAGGGCGCCAGGTTAATTTGACCTAAATTGACGGGTGCAGCACCACTTCGGCTAGGACCGGCACGGTGTCCAGTTTTACTATACTTAAGTCTCAGGACGTTATTGCAGTTGAGAAGCAAGTTTGATAGCTAGTATGTTTATTGGTTTAATACTCGAGTATTTGGGGAAAAAGGTTTTAATAACTTAACATTCGTTAGTTTTTTGGAAATTTTAGAACGGTCTTGTTAAAAAAGAAACTTGGTCCGCCTGTTTCTAATCTTTATTTTTTCTTATTATCATCCATGACAGAATTGGCAGTTATTCATTATTCATAGGTGAAATAAAAGTAATTCATTTGAAATGTAAAATTTTATTGTGAAGTTACACAATTTACTACATTTTATCTAGAAAGAATAAACACACGGATACACGTGAATTGCAAAATAAAATATTTAATACATAAAAATATGGATCAAGTAAACAGTCCCTTGCATGTCGGGTTGTGAAAACTACATTTATTTCCAGTATACAGCTGTTTCCGTACTATGCCGAGGCTACACCCTCCCACACACACACACACACACACGCGCGCGCACTTACCTGGTTTCCCCTTGGTCTGCATTGATTCTGGCAGGCACATCTCAAGACATGGTTACTATCAATTATAACCGCATGAAAACATTTCATTTCATTATTCACGAAGTCGCACAGTCCGTCCTTCAGTTTTAGGAGGCAGTAACCCGCTTTCAGCCAGTTTTTATAGCCGGACTCGTTCAGACGAGCGCTTAACTCCTCATATACCATTTCGGCGATCGTCTCTTTGCCTCAGCTATTATGTTCAGCGTCTAGTTTAGATTGGTTGCGTTTAGCAAAAACGTGGCCAAATATGCATTTAATCTTTAGATCGTGACCGCACATCAGTCACTGCTTCTTCCAATCATGCATGCACAATTCTGTATCACAAAGCCAGCGAAGTGCAATCCTATAGTTTAAAAAGTCTATTTCCGTGTTTTGTCAATGTTCGCCGCGGTGCACTATGGGAATTATAATAGTGCGCGAGCTCTACTCTACAAAAGCGTGCGACTGAAAGATTACGACAAATAGCTTGAGTTACGTCTTGCAGTGGCGTCATGAAGCGCGATAAGCTTTGCTGCGATTGCTGCACCTGTTTTTGAGCGATATGGTTATATGCGTCTGCGACACGTCCGAAGACTAATTTTATTAGCATTCATTTTTAGAAGGAATAATCAAATCTAAAAAGTTAATGCTTAATTTTTAAGGCGGCAGTTTCCAACCCCATATTATTTCCCATAAGAACATTAATCCACGTTACTACTCTCAGTTGTTGACGAGAATGCAGTGAAGTTACAATTCGACATAAATTAAAAAAAAAAAGTCTGGTTTAATTTATACACACATTACAATCTCTCGTTAGGAGACAACATTGGTGCAACAACATCTTGAAAAGTTGAGTAAGG
>JABFEA020000001.1:41958148-41977824 GCA_019775915.2 Cyphomyrus plagiostoma
GGGAGTGAACGGAGTTGTCCGAACGCTGGTTTGTATTCTATTAATAAAGTTTGACTGACTTATCTGACTGTTTTGTTTACATTCCCTTTAGCGCAGCTCCATTTATGGATGCATAACGCAACCCCAGCCACTACTGTAGCTTCTATTCTATGCGCCTTATATATGAAAAAAGTTTTTAAATAGGCCATTCATTGAAGGTGCGCCTTATAGTGCGGAAAATACGGTAATTAAATATTACAAACAGTTCAAAGATGCTTAAGATTGGCTTTTGATTTAAAAAAAAAAACTAACTAAAAAGCCTCTGGCTTAGCCACGGCGGACGCATGGTAATCACTTGCATGAATATAACAGGTCACTGGCATGAAAATCAGTCCAAGCTCTCTAACAGAACTTTAATTGCATTCAAATTAATTTATTGCTTTAAACTGGGATTCCCTCATGTAGAGGGCATTCTGTAGACAGATTTATGAGCTCAGTTTGAGGGGACAGAAAACTGTCACACGAAAAAACTCACGGCCAACCCTAGTGCTGTGCTCCTATCCCCCCCCCCACCACCAAATCCAGAAGAGGTTCAGGTCCCACCAACCTCAAGGTTCCCCTATAAGGATATGAAGGCAGTTGTACATATCCTGCAGGGGCTTCTCGTCAGCGAAGAGCCGGGACTGCACCAGCGAATGGATGAAGTTCACCTGCAAGCTGTGCACCAGAGTGCGACCATCTACAGGCGGAGAGACAGAGAAAACTGGTCACTGAAGCTGTCCTGAACTACAGTCCGCGACAATCTGATCTCCTACCTGCTGACAAGACAACACAATGCCCACCTCCCGTCTCCTTGTCCTCCACCAGGATCTCCAGCTTCAGAAGCCTCCATGGTATTTCTGGGTCATCCCCCATCACGGTCAGTGTGGCTTCAAACTCGCCCTCCACGCGAAACTTCACACGCCCATTTGCTTCAGAACATGATGCGGTATCCATCAGTCATTCCACAACCTTAAACTGAGACTCCTTCAACTGTGCATGTTTCTACTGGGACCTGGACGATAATGATCCTTCACCTGGAAGTTCTTCAATGGGAATTTGAAAACAAAGCCAATTCGGTTTTCCCACTTGACGTGAAGTAACACAACATCTCCTGACAGAAACAGGCAAACCCAGCAGAAAAGAGCACAATATCCTAAGGTCAGATTGCACCCGACTGGCCCTTACCCACTGTGAGGTTGGTGACCAGCTGTGGCGGCAGGTCTGTGGTAACAAGGCGATGTCGCAGGATCTGGTTAAGCTGGTTCAGGGTGCACTGCTTCTCCTGCTTGGTGATGGGATCTGGTGGGATGATCTTTTCCTGCCGTCATTACACACAAAGCCTTAAAATCAGGTAACTGGTGCAAACACTTTTGAATAAATGCAGAAAAAAATCTTATCAGCAAATAAAAACAATAGCAGCATAAATATACGTATATGTGCAACACTATCCTAAGACTCAAAGCAACAAAATAGGAAGTACTGTTGAATTTTTGGGTCAGATCTATAATTAGGTACAGAAATGTTTTTCTCTCAATGAAACTAACTAAGCACTTATTGGAACTATGATTGCAGCATCCATCGTTCCCGAGACATCAGGAGACATTTGTATTGGATCATTTTGACAACTCGTCCAGACACTAAGACGGCAGCAGGTCGCTGACCCTGATGCAGACGGGGAGGCGAGGGTAGGAGCCTGTGGTGAGCACGTCGACCGCAAAGGGGATGGCGAAGCTCGGCAGGCGGGCGTGGACTAGGGCGTCCCGTGCCAGCGATGCCAGCCGGTCTGCTGTGTCGACAAACAGGAAAGCCTGCTGGTCCAGGAAGTTGGATATCATCTGTTCCAAAGGGCCAAAAATAAGCCCATTAGTCAACAAGATAACAAAGAGGCCAGAAACCATTTTCTACACTCTCCATTCCATTCATCAACTGAGACAACTACTTTTCTTAAAATTATTTCATGTTCTACAAAGCAAAATGATTAAAATGAACACGCAGGTGTCCATCGCAGTTAAAGCAGTGTCTAATTTCAGGTGCACAGCGAGGGGACGGGCAGTGCCACATACCGCACATTTCTCTACCTTCCCGGCATTGCTGGCCCACTTCACCAGGGCCAGCAGCCGCACAAACAGCTGGCGGGTGCGGTTGGCAAACTGCACAATCTCGATTTTCCTGCCATAATTAAAGTCACAACACCAGAAGTAAAACAAGCACATTATGCAACACACGATGAATCCACATTTCCCCAGTAGGAAAACCGTGCGACTCAGAAAATCTTACCTTTCCATGTCTGTCTTTCGGGGGAGTCTGTGGGACAAAATAATAGAGACTGTCAGTAGAATTATGTATGAACTGATGGCCAAACAAAATTGAGATACTACAAGTAATCAACTAAGCGAAATAAGGGGAATGACGTTCCCTAAATACTAGGGGCAGCACTAGATCCATGAAGGACTAAAGAGCTGTTTAAATGTGTGATTTATAAAGATGAAGTAATGGGAGCCAGACAAAACCACGCAGAATAAACCTCATAGTAGTGACCTGCGCCTTGAGGCAATATGCTAATTGGACTAACAGAATCACTCACTTGCATAATTCACATTTTAAAAGTAATTTTCAAACATTTCAAACTGTGGACGGAATGATCATTCAACTAAATAAGGTATACTTCACACGAAATCACATATTTACCACATGGACCATTTCATATTTATGAATTTCATGCGTAAACATATGCATACATACGAAATAAAAATAAGCATATCTAAGGAGACGCGAGTTCGTTTCAGTACAACTTAATTCGAAACTGAAAGTCAGGGAATAATATCTCTTGCAAGGTTTGGCACACATAAAGGCTGGGTGGTTGTAAGCACCAATACCACACCTGCTGCTTACTTCTATTTAACATCACATGGCAGGATTGGAAGCCACACACAACTGGGTTTTACTCACAGCTCAGCCAGCAGCGTGATCTCATGGTAAGTTCGTTGGAGCAGGAACTCAATCAGCAAGCTGAGCCGAACCCCGTGAGTCGCCGGAGCCCCCGGAACAGGAACCTGGGGCGCCGAAGTTGGACCCCCGACCGGGACCAGTGGACCATCTGAACCAATCTGTACCGGAGCCATTTTAAAAGTCAAGAGAACCGAGAGCCCCGGACTAGACAGCTGCGGGATAGAAATGGAGGATGAAAAGGGAAAGTCGAAAACCCAGGTCGCTCTGGACAAAAGCTAAGCTGTTTATACTACGCCTTGGGTCTTTTAACTCGGTACTGGCGTTTTCTCTCCATCGGAAGGCTGACATAAACACGTTGGTAAAAATGAATTCCAGTCAATGCTTCCGTACCGCCATCACTTTCGCCTACCGGAAGTGATTACAAATTCAAGGTCCCGGATACGGAAGTTTCAGTTTGCCCCTCCTCCCATAAGCGACAACCAATCACAACTTTGACCAGCGCCTCTAACCATTGTTTTGACGTTTGATAAGTTTTTCCTCTCTGTGTTTTACGCATATGCTGTACATAAGGATGTATTTATGATACACAGAAGTCTGTTAGACATCTAAATATAAATTCCTACATTTAAATGATAAGCATGCCCTTTTATTTTATTGTTATGATCATTTAGGAGAAGTACGCTGTCTCGGTGGTAGTGCTAATAGTTACCAAAGTTTGAAAGCGGTTCCAGCGGGAGCACTTTTCTGCCTGGCAGTCTGGTTTCTTCACGCAGTGTGGGTGACATGCCGTCTTGATAAATTAATAACATATTAATGTGCACGTAATGCATTTTTAGCTCTGCGAATCTTTCGTCTTTTGTATCTCATGTAGCTAGTTCATGCTAATTGTTTTATGGTTAATGTATATATTTTAATGTATACCTTCCCGATGGATATTGCTTGTTTAACTTTAATATAGATCAATTAATTTAATATTAATTCGTTCACTTAATATTAATCAATATAAAAACCAGGAACATCCCAACGCTTCTCTTGTAAAGACAGCACGTTTTTGTAATAATTTAAATAATTGTATAGTGATGCACCTATGTGTAAAATTTGCCCTTAGTTTTTGTTTAATTCAACAAATATATACCGATATAGCCTGTTAACCAATATATCGTGCATCTCTAAAAATGGTTGATGCCGCCAATACTGACCATTAAGAAAATATAATGAATATATTATATAAAAAAATTCAGCCATGCTGCCATGGTGCGATCTCCAAGCCCGGCAGTAGAATTTAAACTCTTGTTCACTCTTGTGTTAGACTGCTACTTTCCGTGCATGTTAGTGAATTCGCTACTTATCTGTATAATTTTAAAATCGTCTTATCAAAAGGCAATTCATTGCTGGATATTCTTATAATGAACTCACAAAGGTGATACTCAGCGAAGCCTAAGTGATACACACAGTCTCAGAGGACTTTTGTCTGGGCGGGGTTATTCCCACCCCGATATCCTGCCACTAAAAAGGTTGCTCTGTGAATCAGCAGTCGTTTTACATTCTGCATCCAGTCCTTAATCAGACTTCTGAATCTGAATGGTAACCACACGCTAGACTGCACCCTTCCCCGAGAGTCTATTGTCATATCACAAGCCTAATCAATATTGTAGTTAAGCATATGCTCAATCTTCCCTTCAGATTTCAAAGTACAATCAATAATACAATATCTCATCAAAGGTGCTGGGAATGTAGTGTTTTTGGGTCTCTATTTCTGGAATTAGAAAATGGCAAGTATTGAGACAGACTTACGTACCAGATGTTGTGGGATGTAATGCTATTTCTAGCTGCATAGTGTCAAACTTTAACAGCAGTTTATTTGGTCTATTTTACATTAACTTACACAATTCTTACAGATTCATATGGTTACATTTTTCTCTCTTCTTATTTTCAACTCATGCTGTCATCAAGTCACCCTTCATGGTTTACTGTGGGATGCTTTCAAAGTATCCACTGTTTAAAACAGCAATTCCTCAAATGCATGTACTGGCTTTCTGTTTGATAGAAGTCATTTCAAATATACATTACACAATTAGATTTTAGTTAATGGCTATTTTCACTGAAACTGGAAAGTAATCTAATAAATTCTTCTGCAACTCCAGTAATACTATATTCTACCTTCACCGGTGTCTCTAAAGATCATGTACTCCTTCTAACTATTTAATTGGGTAATATATTTTGGGGCCATGAAGCTGTAATTATGAAATCCCACTGTAAACAACAAACAACTACTGTACATCATTACAAAAACTACCAGAATGTCTCATTTAGAAATTTTTACATTCTGGTTTTATGTTTTGAAACAAACATATAAAATTTATTCAAATTTGGAAAAAATATTTTTTTACTATAATGCTGTTTGTTTAATAACGGTTTGGCATTGTCTGAACGAAAAGGTATCAGCTACAGCCCCCAAACATTAAGAGAAATTGCTCAGCCCCCAACCAGCTCCCTGGCTCGGCGAGGCACATTGAACTTGAACTGTAACCGTATGAGATCACTATCATCCGGGTCTCTTAACGCCACTGACGTGATCGTCCGGCCATAGATATAGATTTTCATCGGCGCCTAGAGGAGCCGCTGGGATCTTTGATTAGTTTACATTCATGACCACATGTACGCAGGGCTACCAAGAAGAGCCAAAATGGCTTCTATTTCATAACACCCGTGACGACAGGAGGAGGTGCGAGAGGTTTACTGAGGAGTTTACGTGTCGGGATGAATCGACAGACTTGTCCTGATTGAAGTTATTCTGAAAGATACTTGGCCTCTTGCAGCCGGTTAGGTTTTTGCGTCGTACACAGCAAATCGACGCAGATTAACAGGCAGATCGTTCAGTGAAGTGCTTGCAAGCGCCGCCGCCATATTGAAGCGAAGTGACTGACTGGGACTGAACTGACAAGCGGTCGGACCAGAAAAAGAGGGGGGGCTGCCGCTGCTGGTGACGCAGGAAAAACACCCAAGAGCAGACAAAAAAAAACCAAGGAAGCAAGACCATCATCACAGGCAGGTTACATGCAAGAAAAGCGCTCACATAAGGCACGCTGATGAGACTGGTCGCGACCCCAGTGAATCCCACAGGCTCCGGGGTGCCCGTCAGAGAGCCCAAGCGAAGGCTTTCCCATTCCTGGTAAGCGGTTAGCCTGGCGGCGGGGCCGTATCCCTTTGTTACAATTGCATCGTCTAGATCCCCTGGTCCTGGTAAATATATTTAAAGGATCTCCGGTGGCCGGGGGCATCAATGGGCACCTATTATCCCGGGATGTAGGCTGACAAAGCCCGCGGCGGGGGGTGGGTGCTGAGCGTGTTTGTGCGGAAAGCCGGTCCGCTGTGTTTTCACCGTGAGGGGGGAAAATGGCCGCCGGCTCCCTGTCTCCGGCCAGCGCGAAATAAATGGTGAAACGCTGGTGATTTTTTTTGTTGCGTGTAAATGTTACGAAGCAGATTCTGGGGGAGGTAGACGAGGGGCGGCCGTGAGCCGCGCGGGTGACGCGAGCGGCCGGGGAGCAGGCGCCTGGCTTCGGAGCGGAGCGCCATTTCCGAGGCGGAGTGACGGCGGAAAGCGGCCCTGTCTCGGTAGGCCCCGATCGGGCGACGCCTGCACACCAGGCCCTGGTTATTCAGCGCTAAATGTACTTCTGGGTGAAGATCGTCTTGGTTTCCGATTAACGGAGTCTGCTTTCTCACATTTCCCATCTTAATAACAGACGTGGCTTATAGAAAACAAACCCAGCAGGAGTTTCTTTTGCTTTTCGTAGACATTTTACACATTTACTTACAGAATTCGGTTGATAACGGCAGTTAACGATCACATCACTTTAGAAATAACCCTGAAAAGGTGACTGGTTTCTGCCAAAGTGTGTACGTATTTAATACGGTGGATGTTGTGTGTTCAGTGTTATTTCCTCGGGAATGTCGCCGACATCAGGAGTTGATCTTCCCGTCTATTCGATCTGTGTGTTGTATTGACAGCGGAGCCGGTTCTGTATTTTTCTCTAAAAGCGGATTACCCGGTACCGGGACCCACCCACTGCAATGCCCCACGCACGTCCGCCTTCGGCCCGGTCTAATCCCACGGTTAACCGTATCTTCAGTCCAGCATACTTTACCTTCCATGGTGGACTAACTTTGTATTTTACTAGGTGACTGGATCATCATTGTTACCTATTTTTCTATTTGTAAATGTGGGATAATTCGGCATTGTTTCCCAGACAGCCCATTAGTTGTTTTCATTATGTTTTACCTCGGCCTCCCATAATTCCTCCCGCCGCCTGAAGCCTACCTGTGTGCTATCAGCTGAAGGCCGTGTAGGCTCAGCATTTCGCCTGGGCAGTGCCATACTAGATGGTTCTGTCTTATTCATTAAAAAGGACGCACACGGTACAATCAGAATAAACTTTGTAATTGATCAGTTAATCAGAAATATTTGTCAGTGATGCCACTCGTAATTTGTAATATGTTTAACGGTGTTTTGCATGGGATTTCTGCTATTTGAAACGACAGATGTTATTTTACTTTGAGTGTGTGCTATGTTAGGGAAAACGTTAACAGGAAGCCTGTAATGCCACTGATCTCGATTACGTAAATTGGAATTGGTTTTATTAATGCAAAATAAACCGCATGGAAATGTTCATTTAAACACAAACCCGTTTGTATTTTTTTTATTTAAAAAAAAAAATGCCCCATCCGTACTTAACATTAGGAAAAATATCTTAATATTGATACAGTCTATGGCTGCTTATGCATAATGATTGGATCTGATTTCAAATTTTGCAGCAGGTGTATTGTATGGGAAGTAAACACATGACCTGCCTATAAATGAACATAGTGCAGCTATAGCCTAAAATATTTTGTCATGTAAACATTTTATCAATGAAAAGCGCAAAATTGTGCCTTTGTGTTTGTGCATGCAGTGTACTTTCAGAAGCCTGTACTAAAATAACATCAGATTAAAAATGTATTTCTGCAAAACATCCTTTAGTTGAGAACTGAGGCAGCATATGAGGTGCAGGATTTGCTTTTGGATGCCATGGAAATCATAGTGTTTATGGTCCTTGCATGTTTGGACATTCTCCAGTCAGAGTTGCACAGGTGACTGCATGAATAATGTTCTCTGAACTAGTGGCAGTGTCTTTGGGAGTGTTTTGACAGAGTATTAGTGGAAGAAAATCAAAGCCCCCCATTACCTGTCAGCCTTCAATTGGATATTGTTGTCTTGAAGTTACAAAACCTACTTTCTTGTTTGGCTTTTTAAATGCATTTATGCATGTAAATAAGAAGCTGCACTGTTAAATTAAAAAAATTTAGATCTTTTAAATTGCAGCCATTAACTGTGACTATGCTGATAATGTGCGTGTTTCTGCTGCTTAGAGTGGCTTCAGCAGTCTAACTCTTGAATAGGGAAAGTGGTTCATTGCTTTAGAAGTTGGTTCTGATGCAAATACATTTCCAGTGGGAAGTGGAAAAAGGTACTGTCTTCCGAATAACTGTTTCCAGTAGGAGGATGGTTAGATATTTTTATGTAGAAGTCTTCCCCTAATACATGTTTTATATATATATGTTTTAGGTTGTTGGTGGGGGGTGGGAGTCAGATGAAACACCCTGTTGATACCAGATGTGCCCCCCACACTTGGCCCATTCAGGGGTCGTAGGCGGCCACACACCCACATCAGGATGTCGCTTAGTTTCACTACCTCCTGAAGTTCATGCTAATGTCTTGAAGCCTGTTTCCCTTCCTGATATCGCCCAGGCCAATCTGATATCTGTTGTGTGGCTGAATGTTCACATTAGAAAAATGGCTATGTAGTATTTTTGACCATATTCCTTCTAATGTTTGTGAGCTTGTTAACTTTCTGGCAATGGCAAAACCAGTTTGTGGTGTGTGCTTGTGTGTGTGTATATGCACAGGGATGCACATAACTGGTATACAAGTATGCATCTGGCATATGAAGCAAGGCAAAATCGTAGGCAGTCAATGAAAATGTCTAAATGATCTTTAGGATCCTGTCTTAGGGTGTTGGCACAATCGTCCAATACTCCTGTGCATTTTTTCACTTAACCACTAGCACACCATATTTGGCTAATTAATACCTCATTGATTGATTTATATAATGAAATGAATGAAGTGATCTGGAGGTACCCTTGCAGAGCAGTGGGGGAGCTGGAGCAGTGTTCCTGCAGCCACCCAACAAGAAATCAGGAGGTTGTTGGAGAACAGAAGGTTTTTTTTTTTGTTTTGTTTTAATTGCGGAAGCATAGGGCACAAGACGGGCGACAGTCCATCACAGAGCAGATACATTCACACAGATGCTATGGGCAGTTTGGATACCCAAGTTAGCATAGATACATGTCTTTGGACCACTAGAGGAGCCTTTGCTATACAGGGACAGCATGCAGCTATGGAGCAAACAGAGCAGGGAGGGGGATTCGAACCTCTCACCCCTTGAGGTGTGAGGGAGCAGTACTACTACTGAAACACTTGTGATAGCTGTCACTTGTTCGTTTCAAGCTGATACATGATAAAACTGTTACTCTAAACATCACTTGTATTAATCAGAACAGTATGAAACCAAAGTATTCATTAAAGGATAGTTGTATATCAGTAGGATTGGGATCTGTGCCCCTGTCCAGAAGGTTGTGGATTCAAATCTCATGAGCAGCAGAGTGGCATGATCACTGTTGGGCCCTTGAGCAAAGCTGTTTACCTGCCTATTTACCTCTTGGGCACCAAGCTTCCTTTTGCTGTATGTCACTTTGGACCAAAGCATCTGAGGATAAATAAATGCATGTTATTTATCTGCTAATGACATTCAGAGTCTCTCTGGTGCGTGATGTCATTTGTAAGGTGTTCTCCTGTAAGACAAAGTAAAGTTCCGCTACCATTGTCAGTGTTTTGACCAACTTGCAAAACTTTTTGAATGTTACCAAGAAATGGAAGCTGCTTTTTGTTGGAGTTCAAGGCGCAGCAGCGTGATGCTGTTTAAGTGGCTTTGCCCCTTATTTCAGTGTCACTGGTTGCTTTTTTGTTTTTCATTCAGGTGTTTTTTCAGTCTAGTTATTAGTGTTTAAATTTTTTTTTCTTTATAACATCAGAATGAAAGTGTGCTCACAATATGGCCGCCGAAACAGATGTGAGTCTGAGTGCGTGCAGACATTTTGATTTGCTGGCTGTCTGTATTCTACGGGACACCCCCCATCTCCTAACATGACCCATCTTACACACACACCCCCGTCTGATTCCTATCCGATCCTTCTGCAACAGGCAAGGTTGTTTAGCATGTTTTTCTATCAGTCCTAATTTTGTGCACATGTGCTGTGACTGCCTCTGCATGCCGCCTTTTATCTCTCCAAGGCTTTCGCCATCCCTTCTTTATGACAGTGCTACAAAATTATAGTATTTCTGGTTGATAAGCTATAACCCCCCCCCCCCCTTGAGGGTTATTTATAAAGTGATTGTTTAATATATGGAAAAGCGTCAATATTTTGAGAGAACCTCATTCTTATGGGACGTGAGGGAAAACAAGGACCACATCTGCTTCTTGAGAGTAAATTGTTGCCGCTTCTCTGATTTTAATTTGGGTGTCATTTACGCCCAGTAAGTGTCCCCCTGACCTGCAGTGCCCTTGGAGGCTCCTACTGAACATCAGCTACTGAATGGAGGGTGCTGGCACAGCTGAGGCTAATGCTCGCCTTGTGGCCGACTGAAGCTGACAGTAGATGTACCTTTGGACTAATTCCTGATTGATAAGTTAATTTCAGATCTGTAAATTTTGCTTAGTCTGTCACTCCTTTTTCTGTTAAAAAGTGAAAAGCAAAAACACTGTGATTGTCGCTTTAATGGTATGGTCAGAAAATATTACAGAATACATTCTTTCAAAAAATGACAAGGTCTTCCTTCCGGTAAATTAGAAGCCTTCTGGTAAATGTTAGGTCAGGCATAAAGACAGGATGAGTACCTCCACCCAACCTGAAAAGTTACATTTTGTTCTGATAACTGGTCGGGATAATTATGAAAACAGGAAAACCTTGTCTCTACCGCTGGCAGTCCTCGTTTGTCTATGAGTTATTTATTTCTGTACATAGCCGTTGCTTTAATCTTTTTAAAGCAATATTTTTAGAATTTAAGGTTGACGGGTGAAGAAAAATCCCCCCACCCCCTCTAGGGTCTGGACATCTGAAACAACCTGCTATAATTATATCTGCAGCAGAGCTCCTGGAGCTGTAGGCGAACTGAGTGGTCGGGCGCGCTCCTGTACTCTCTGAACCGCCTGCAAGGCTGCAAATGAAAGATTAGAAGTAGAGTTTGTCACACCTGGGGCTTATTTTTGGGTGACTTGCTTTTCTGGGGCATGTGTGACGATCAGAACTTCCGAAGAAGCCAAAACAAAATGTTAGTTTTGGTTAGAAAGCAGGTGATGAGTTTTTTTGGCTTTGTGCCTCTGCGTGAAATGGTTAAAGTCATAGATACCGATAAAAATTTAACTGTGTTTCATGAGTTCCATGTTTATTTGTTCGTGTCGGCCCAGGAAAATGCTATAGGCTTCCTCTCTCTCTGTTTTTATACATGAAACAAATTTAAAAATAATTACATGGTTGTTTTACTATGAGCACCTTTTGTTGACATGTTTATTGGCTGATTTTGGCACTTAAACCTCAATGTAATGAAGTACTACTTAGCTACTGTAATTGAAATACTCCTTTAAAAATAATTTCCAGTCTGCTTGATGGGAATCCCTACTGATTTTTATTTTTTATATTTACCCCTAAATGCATTAAAGAAATCGATGTTGTTTTCACTTTCCCGCATTCAGTGGTGATTAGCTTGCTTGTGCATAATTATCATGTTGCTTGCTGTGATCCCCAGCCTACAGGAATAGATATGGTTTTAGCATGACCGCCATCGGCACTTTGGTTTGCGAGTCAATAACTGCTTGACGGATCTTTCTCAAGCTTTGCGCAGGCATTGTATAGGTGAGGAGCTGAAGCTGATAACATCTTGAGAGGGTTGCCCCAAAATGGAAGCATTTGATACCATAAGGACCATAACTCAGTAACTGTGTGATGGATCCTTTTCAAATTCTGCAGAGGCTTTTTGGGGGACCTGGAATGGACATCAGAATAGTTTTTCACCCCATGTTGAAAAATAAAACGCAAAAGGATAACTTGGTATTGTATCAACAGTCCCACTGTAGCTCACCAAATAAAGGTGCACTAAGCCTTAAGAGCTTGGGCTTTCAAATCCCTCAAAGCACACACACTGTACCATTTCTGTCTATTGTAAGCCTTTTAGGATAAAGGCGTCAGTTAAATATTAATGTACACATGTACATCATGTGCACGAAAATAAAATGTCCATTGCCCTCCGTATATACAAGTGGTATCAAAACTGTTTTTAACTGAGCAACTTTCCACTGTGCTACTGATCATAACCTTGAGGTGGATCAGTACGTGGGGCCTGTTTGTTTTACACATTTTAATTCTTTTCATTTGTTAGCATCATATGTGTACAGTCGTGTGTGTTCACAGTATTTTTAATATTTCTGAAGGTTGTAATTGGTTCAAAATAGATCTGCTCCAAGCTCAGTCCCCCATTATAAAGTCATGTTATTGTCTCTCACCTGTGCCCCCCTGCAATTCTTTCACACGCCGCAGGTTGAATACCTCTGGTACATTAACCTACAGTTAGTGTATCTTTTGACAGCTTTTTTTTCTATGTCACAGAAAATTTTGGTCATAGTGCAAGTGACCTAAATGAAATATTGATATTTAAACATGTAAATGTCATTTTCAAATGTAGCCATTAAAACATACATAGAGGAATACCTAATCGGTGGGGAAAGATACTGTAAATTGTCACACAAATAGAATGTGTAATGAATAAGTACACTTTCAGACCTACACATCATGGCGAGGACTTGCAGCAGTTTGGTAAAAACACATTTATTAACCTTCGCATTTCCGGGTGATCTGTCCAGTACTTTTAGGAATTGTACAAGTTGGTGACTGGGACACGGCTTAGATGGACTAAATGACAGAGCTGTTGGGGAATACGATGCTGTCATTTCCCATGGCACCAGATTCCGCTCGTGATTCACTTCAGCCAGAAATACTGTGGGGTAGTAACGTGTAGCATCCTCCGCTCCTCTGTCAGCCGTCACTCCCCAAACAAATGTGGCTTGGCGGCCATGCTGCTCATTTGAACGTGTGTTAGCTGGAATGCTTGCCGTGACGCTCACTCTTCGGTTCTCCTCAGTGCGCTACCACTGTTTCATTTGGACAATTTAGGTAATTACAAATTATAGTAAGAGTATTTTTCTAATAATTGCCAACACTGCTTTTAATATCAAACGCATGGCTCGTAACTTGGTTAAAAGGAGACACCCATGTACTTAGCTTTTTTTAAATATATAAAATATATATAAAAACATTTCTTTTACTCCTTTTATGGTACCTGATGGTATCAGTTTAGATAAACATTTAAGTTGGGGGGGGTTATATTTGCCGTCTTGCTACGCCTTGTAAACGGTTTGTGGACAGCCTGTGATGTATTTTAAATCATAATTAGATCCAGCCTACAAGTCAGTCATTTTCCACAGAGATTAAAAAGTGATGATCAGCACCACTATCATCCCCCAATCAAAGTTTTATGTCAGTTTGGTTTTTGTCTTTTGACCTTCAAGTACTTCAGCACTGCAGACATTTTATGGTCCAGTTTATTTAGCTTTTTCACTATATCCGCCAGCATGCGCTGTATTGGTTATAAGGCTTGGCGCGTCGTTCTGGGGGCGAGTGCATGAGCTCGGCGTTGGTCCCAGTTCTGGTTGTAGTATCTGCATTGATTCGCCAGTATATATTAGCTTAACTGCTATGAACTGCTTATGTTGCTTTAACCTGAATCACTTAGTTTTTTGGCTCATTGAATATTCCTGTATAATCATTTCCCTTTCATTTTCACATTGTATATACCTGATGATATCCTGCATGTTTGTGCAAACTAAGTGTGTGCATCATAAGTGCTGTGGGAGTTGTGTATGGCAGGGTGGGGTTACCTTTGATCCCAGGTTCCATAACGGAGCCTCTCTCCCTGCCTGCCCCGGCCCAGCTGCACTTTCAGCCCCACTCTCCGCCTCAGTGGTTCAGTCCTTCCTGTTGCCCTCTCACCCTGCAGGTTGTGCGATGGTCTCTGCAGGTCGTCCTGAGCTTCACCTGCCGCTCTCCCCTGCAGACCTGCGCCCCTTCTCTGCCCTTCTCCAGGAGGCAGCAATTTCTTCTCTCGCCGCCACGACATAAGCAGACAAAATTGCAAAGATCTGCCCTGTGTCGAGTATGACGGCCACGACCCGTGGCTCTCCTGTGGGGGGCAACGACAACCAGGGCCAAGCTCCCGATGGCCAGTCACAGGCCCCACTGCCCCAGCACCAGGTGAGTGCCCCCTGTTGCCTGTCTTTGTAACCCTCTCGGTGTGGGTACAGCATTGGTCATAGAATGCATCTGAGTGAGGGGGTGGGGGTAATTTCAAAGGAGTGGGGGGCACATTTACTGAAGCAGACGTATGACTACAGACCACTTACTCAGACACACAGAGTACACCCCCCACATCTGCACACAGTCACAGTGTTGCCCTGACCTGACACCAGCGTGCAGAATACAGAGTCCCTAAACGTAGATGTGGTTTGCCTCACCTAAATACGCACTTTTGTTTTTTTTAAAAAGCAAGGATATAATTCAGATGTTTTAGTTTTGCTAATTTGCGTTAAATTACTTGTGCGTTGTTTTTGCTATTCTTTAGTATGAACTGACGAACAATGTTCCAATAGGTACCTGGTCATGCCCCCACCTTCCATGGGTATAAGCCAAAACTGCAGATTCTTTCTTGCTCATTGCCAAAACCTTACATGTGGGATTTTATTTATTAAAAATCTGAATTTGAGTAGCATAGGACATGAGTACGTATTTGCAGTTCCAGAATTGAATAAAAATTTGTTCTCTAGCAGAACATCAATTTTGTGGTGGCCTTGTTCCAGAGTGGACAAGGGAAAAGCATTGATTTTGCTTATACACTTGTCACTTAACATAATAGCTTATTGCTTAGTTTCATTGTTGATGGGGATGGGTTCTTTCAGTTTGCGTTTAACACCACCGTCCTGTGACTGACAGGCCCAATTTGTCAAATTTAATATGCTTGAGATGCCTTTATCAAAGCTGATAGCCCTAGGAGACCTATGTAATTCCTAATTTTTCATACCATCATACCATTCAGACATCACGCTGCAGTAAATAGGTTGTCCCTGACTTGCAACCACTGACACACATGATTTGAAGGTTTTTTTTTTTTCTTGCAATTAACCAAATGTTTGTAAAAATTCCTGGCAGCCCTTCACTGCAAAGGGCATGCAGCATGCTTTACGGTACTTACTGCGGGAAAGTACTGTATGCCTGGCAGCCCTTCACTGCAAAGGCAATACTGCCTGCTTTACGGTAGTTACCGCGGGAAAGTACCGTACTGTACAGCAGTGTGACTGTCCCCGCCTCCCACGCAACTCCCAATGTGAGTCTCACACCTGAAAGTCTGATTATCTTATTTCGACATGCATCCATTTCCACATATGTTTGTTGGAACAAAACCTCATAGGTTACAGTCCGCACAGGGTATTGACAGTATTTTCAAAATCCACTATTCCCCACAATTAAATTCTTGTAATTAAGATTTCTAAATGTTGTGCTATAGCATCTAACCGTGATACTACCCAAGCGTCGACAGTAGGTATCAGACTTGACCATCAAATGGATTAGGTATAGACATTGACTACATTTGTTGCGTTGCCTGCTTGTGGCGAATGCGTGACATTAGGAGTTTGTCACCTAAAAGATTCAGCTGAATTTGAGATGGTGTGGCGTGCCGCTTAACCAGCGTACCAGTGAAACGGGGCGTGCTCAGCTTCCAGTGTAAACACACTTTAGGTTAACGGCCGCGTTAATGACCCAAGCTCTCCGTTTCACTGGCTGGCACTAAGGTGTAAATTTTGTTTGGGGCGGGAGTGGGGGGGACTTCCTCTCTCACTCGCTGTGAAGTAGCAGCATTTTTAAGGATGGGGAGAGACTACAGAGAGGAGTGTAACCTTAACCTGAAGGGAGCTTCAGGATCACTGTCCCACCTTACTGGTGTGCTATGTTTAAGATGTTTGTAATGCACTGCATGTTTTTATTTATCCCACGATACTTCATCATTGCCCCAGTTGCATAAATTTTACCCATGATCAAACAGAGAGGCTGGCTGGGCTCCGAGCTCCCCATACAAAGTGGCCGCTCTGGGCCACACAGCTCGTCATTCTGCTTCTTTAAAAATATGGCGATGTTGGGGGTTTTTGCCTAAAACCAATAATTGGATTTTATATTTTCCCTATTGGGTTTTCAAGTGACATCATGCACGGCTCCTATACTTTGACGAATTTAACTTCCATCAAATTTAACGTTAAAAACAGTAGCGGGGCTCTGTCATCTTGAACCGTACAGGAACGTCTGTCCAAAACCACGTTTGAGTTCTGCTCCGTCGCTCTTCTTGATGACGTAGACCTTCGCTTGACACCAAGTAGCACCTCCATGTGCCCCCCTGCCCCCCCCTCCCGGAACATTCTGGTTAATGGGCGCTGCTTGATGGATCATTTTGCAAGCCGCTGCTTTTATCGTAGTGCATTAAAATGACTGTAAAGGGTGTCGCTTAAATGCATCGACGTTTATTAAGAAAGTCATCTGTGATGTCTTGTCATTTTTTACAGCCTAATTAGCTGCTCTTCTCACGGCTTATTTTTTCAGAACGATCAATGCTTGAACACAGAATGTATTTTCAAGCTTTCTGTCATTTAAATGCCCGAGAATCAAAATGCTGTGATAATTTTGTTCGTGTCCATCCTGCTGCGTCTGGGTGCATCTCTAAACAGTCAAACTGTATTTGAGACACAGGTACATGTCGCTGTACGTGCATGCAGTCTGGCATAATGAACAAGCGATATGCTGCCGATCCCCAGTATGCTCTCTGGTTAATGAATTGGGCCCAAACCCCATGCCCATGTGAGTGTATCTGACTGTGTCCCACACGGATGGTGATGGTATCTGGCTGTGCGCAGAGTGAGGAAGTGGCGCACCTCCTGGCTCCCGTCCACCAGCATGCACCGTGTTTTCCAGACGTCCTCTCCCACCTCCTCGAACGAGAACTCCCCGGTGAGCCCTCCGGACGAACCGGGCCAGGGAGATGGTGCCCCGCAGCTGGAGGACGAGGAGCCTGCCTTCCCCCACACAGACCTCGCCAAGCTGGATGACATGATCAACCGGTGAGGCCCTGCCCCCGGACACCTGTTCCTGGCCCCCCTGTCCTCGGCCCCCCATGCCCAACTTCTGGCCCAAAGGACAGGCTGAGTGCTTCTCCATGGTCATCACTGCTTTCCTCTGGTTGCAGACCCCGCTGGGTGGTTCCGGTTCTGCCAAAGGGTGAATTAGAAGTTCTTCTTGAAGCTGCTATAGATCTTTGTAAAAAAGGTGAGCTGCCGGTGTGCCCCAGACATCCAGAATTTATTCATATTTCATGTACTGGAAATGAGTTCTGATGGAGTAAATCAGCAGCTCTTAGTCCAGGAGTATCCCCTGGATGAAGGGTGGGGCGTCCTGCTGGCTGCCCACTCTCTGGGCGGTACCCAGGCGTGTTGGCTTCTGTCGGCTGATCCACTTTAAGGCATCAAGCTGCTCTCCTGACCAGCTTGGTGTAAGCTGACCTGCATCCTGATTTAAAGTCAAACGAGCAAAAGGCAAACTGAACACAGCGAGGGCATCTACAGCTAATCTTGCTTCTCGTAACTTAATTTATTAGTCGGGTAAATGTGCTTTATCTCGCCATGTTTTCTATAATGAGATATAATCCATTGCTTTTCGTTTACAAGTTCCAATGTGTTACTCCTATGATATAAATCCTGTCATGCAGTGTTTTGCCACTGTGGCAGTTCATAGGGACTGAGTGCTCCACAATGCACCCTTATGTGTGTGTGACCTGATATGAGTTACGGAGCCGCTAAATAGACAGTTATGCAACTTGATAACATTTTCAGTAATGGTTAGTGAGGATATTAGTACTTACAGTGGGTATGCATGTGTCTGTGTACACTCATGTAAGGTCACTCTGGTTGTGTTGGGTGCCAGCAGGTAATGAATGAAAAATCCCCCGGGTCCGTGGTGCCCGGCTGCCTCTCGCTTTCCCTTTAGAGGCCGGGCAGTCTCTGTCTGTTGGTGGTGCCCGGTTGCCTCTTACTTTCCCTTTAGGAGCCGGACAGCCTCTGGTGGTTCGTCTCCAGCATTTCAGCCTCTCGCCCATGCTTGTCCAGGGTTCCCCCTCCTCCTTCACGTCTGTTTTCTTAGGACTTGACGTCAAGTGTGAAGCATGCCAGAGATTTTTCCGAGATGGATTGACGATTTCCTTTACAAAAATCCTGACCGACGAGGCAGTCAGTGGCTGGAAGTTCGAGATCCATGTGAGTCTTGTCTGGGGGTGGAGGCACCTGGGTTATTATTAATTGACATCTTCTCATTGGCTGTCTTACTCTGAGGGGAGGGGTTCTGTATTCCTACTCCGGTGCACTTTATTGGTTGATGTCACACCTCCCCCCACCCCCACAGAGATGTATCATCAACAACACTCACCGCTTGGTGGAGCTATGTGTGTCCAAGCTCTCTCAGGACTGGTTCCCTCTGCTCGAGCTGTTGGCTATGGCCGTCAACCCCCACTGCAAGTTCCACATCTACAACGGCACACGGCCCTCCGAGACCGTGCCAGCGGGGGTCCAGCTGGCCGAGGACGAGCTCTTTGCCCGGCCGCCCGACCCGCGCTCTCCCAAGGTCAGCAGGACTCCATCCAGAACACCTGACATCTTCTCAAATTTAACAGCTGAGGGCGTCGTGGCCATGGGCTACGCAAGGCTCTGTGTCTTAAGGACTGCAGCCCATCTTAACAGTGCATGCGTGCAGATTGGTTGTTGTAAGGTTGAGTTCTTGCCTTGTGTTGCAGTTTTGCACAAAGACACCCGCCTACAGGGACACTCTGATCTTCTGGATGTACATTAAAGGGCTTTATCACTTAAAGCTGCATGTGGTGTCAGAAACAAAGCCAGGCAGCTCTGTATCGTCAGGCGAAGCGTAATTTGCGTAGCCCCAGTGACTCAAATCTGACGGATCAGCAGAGCATTTCAGGAGATAAGGGGAACCTCTGCTGTTATGACGGCCACAGACGCCGGTGGAATCATCCTGGGAACAGCCAGCCAGCAGAGGGTGATGGTGTGGAAGGTGCGTGAGTGGGCAGTATGACTGACCCACTGCTTGCTCTCTCTGCCCCCCCACGCAGGGCTGGCTGGTGGATTTAATAAACAAGTTTGGCACGTTAAACGGGTTTCAGATTTTGCACGAGCGATTTCTGAGCGGCCAGGCACTGAATGTACAGATCATCGCTGCCCTCATCAAGTAAGTCGTGTCACGGCTACATGAAGTTACAATAGCCTCTTAATATGCTTCTTAGCTGTAGCACAGTTGCCGTTACCTCTAATCGCCTGCTTGTCGTGGGGGGGGGGGGGGGGGGGGGGGGGGGGGGGGGGGGGGGGGGGGGGGGGGGGGGGGGGGGGGGGGGGGGG
>JABFEA020000001.1:41977924-41994208 GCA_019775915.2 Cyphomyrus plagiostoma
TTCTGTTTCTCCTCAGGCCTTTCGGGCAGTGCTATGAGTTTCTAACGTTGCACACAGTGAAGAAGTACTTCCTTCCGATTATAGAAATGGTTCCCCAGTTTCTGGAGAACCTTACAGACGAGGAGCTGAAGAAGGAAGCCAAGAATGAAGCCAAAAACGACGCTCTGTCGATGATAATCAAGTCGCTGAAGAACCTCGCGTCACGGGTACCAGGGCAAGAAGAAACGGTGAAGAACTTAGAGATTTTTAGGTTAAAAATGATCCTTAGGTGAGATTTCTATCGCGTCCTTCACACTCTCTCGTGAGTCAGTGAAAAGCCTCCGTTTTCAAAAAATAATCTTGTTTATCGACAGGTTATTGCAAATTTCTTCTTTTAATGGAAAGATGAATGCACTAAATGAAGTTAACAAGGTAATATCAAGTGTGTCCTACTACACCCATCGGCACGGTAACCCTGAAGAGGAGGAGTGGCTAACGGCAGAGCGCATGGCCGTAAGTCAGACGGGTCCCTCTCAGATTAATGTTACTCTGCATGTGTAAGTGTTGCCCCCCCCCACCCCACTTTAAAATGCAAGCATGTGCAGTCCAAGCCGTGTATCGTGGGGGGTGGGTATTTATGTCCCCTCGTTAGCCCTTTTATTGCCACTACCACATTAGCGGCCGACGTTTCTGCTTTAACTTTCAGCGTTCCTTTAATTAGCGTGATGTAGGTTGTAGCTGAATCATCACTTTTTTGTTTGCCTGCAAGACTGAGGGACAGACTGGAGCAAATAAATGTCTTCAGAAGCTCTGCCAGTTCTGGCTCAATTTCCATGACCCAACCAGAGTAACCTGCACGTTTCAAGCTGGAGAAATGCAGGCTGACTTTTTTTCTTTTTTCTAATTTGATGTTTTCCAATCTAGAAGGTGTGGTTCTGTTACAAACAAGTGCTGGGCTGTAGTTCTTTGAGCCCCTTTAAAATAGTGGTGTGAGATGCCTGCTGTTACTTCCTGTCTGATTGAGAACCATATGTAGCGTGTTCGTTGCCCTTCTGGAGTTGACGTCTTTTTGATGGTAGGCTGAGGGTTGTCTGTGAGGGTTGGTGCTCCCCACCTGAGGTAAGAGCAAGTTGCTCTCTTGCAGGAGTGGATCCAGCAGAACAACATCCTCTCCATTGTGCTGAGGGACAGCCTCCACCAACCGCAGTATGTGGAGAAGCTGGAGAAGATTCTCCGCTTCGTCATCAAGGAGAAGGCTTTAACACTGCAGGACCTGGACAACATCTGGGCAGCACAGGTACCATGCGGTTCCACTGCTGCTCATCAAGCTTCTTCTAGACACATTCTTTAGGCACGGGGGGACGGCCAGTGTCTTCAGCTCTGTCAGTATGTCTGCCTTTTGTCACTCCTAAAGGCGGGCAAGCATGAAGCCATCGTCAAGAACGTGCACGACCTCCTTGCCAAGCTGGCTTGGGATTTCTCCCCTGAGCAACTCGATCACCTCTTTGATTGTTTCAAGGTGAGCGGGTGGTGATATCGGAGTTTGGCCATGATGGGTTGGGATCCAGGGTCACTTCAGCTGGCCATTCTTGTCGTCCTAGGCGAGCTGGACGAACGCGAGCAAGAAGCAGCGAGAGAAGCTTCTGGAGCTGATCCGGCGTCTGGCTGAAGATGACAAGGACGGTGTGATGGCCCACAAAGTGCTGAATCTGCTGTGGAACTTGGCCCACAGCGATGACGTCCCTGTGGACATCATGGACCAGGCCCTGAGTGCCCACATCAAGATCCTGGACTATAGCTGTTCCCAGGTGCGGGGTCACACATGCCGTAACACATACCTTCTTTGTCTGGGCTTGGTCACCTGCGGTCTTGAAGACTAAAGCTCTTTATGGATGGAGAGGAGGCTTGCAGAGGTTGC
Organism: Cyphomyrus plagiostoma; assembly: GCA_019775915.2. Taxonomy (NCBI): domain Eukaryota; kingdom Metazoa; phylum Chordata; class Actinopteri; order Osteoglossiformes; family Mormyridae; genus Cyphomyrus; species Cyphomyrus plagiostoma. The sequence continues at coordinate 41,979,822 of JABFEA020000001.1, forward strand.
TGTAGGCCATTCTGTTGATTTTTGGCTGACTGCTGAGTGGTAGCTGGCTGCTGTGGACCCATCTGTTCAGGATGCTGTTTATGGCCGTGAGTCCCCAGAACACTGACCGGCCGGTGCCTGTTTGCAGGACCGAGACACGCAGAAGATCCAGTGGATCGACCGCTTCATCGGGGAGCTGAGAACCAACGACAAATGGGTGATCCCCGCTCTGAAGCAGATCAGGGAGATCTGCAGCTTGTTTGGCGAAGCCCCTCAGAATTTAAGGTGATGAGCTGCCCTTTGAAAGCACAGCACTTGATGGAAGTCGTCGCATTCGCTTGCGGTCGTGTTTAATCCCCACTCGTATAGGGCTAAAGCCATGGATGCTGTAACTGGAAGTCTCATGCTGTGCATCTTTCATTCCTGTCACTTTGGTGCCGCCATCAGAGTTTTAAGTCAAAATGTACCTCTAGAAGTTTCTTGAGCTAAATTTGCAACTGTGCCGTGCTGTCAGACCGCCTGTGTGGAGGGCTGAGCTCAGGGTGGCTTCTCCTTCACAAAAGGGGCACTTTGTCTTCCTCCTGCTTTGGCTGGTTCCTTAAATGGTTCTTTCTGCTGAGCTCTCCGCTCTGGGATAGAAAACACTGTAAGTAGTGGAATTGCTATAATAAACTTTGTTTTAAAATGTGATGATCTCAAGACCCATATATATCTGGATTTATGATATGTGGGCTAATAAGTAACCCTCAGGTAGGACTGCTGTTATTTGAAATAATTTAGTGCTTTCCTGATATTTGTATTTAAAATACAAAGAACTTGTAGCCAAAATGTAGCACACTTGCCTGTTGTTTTTCAGAAAGAAAATTCCTATTAACATAGAAAAGAACTTAGTGGGGTAAGTGGGGTTAATTTGGGGTTTTACTGTCACTAAGTGATGATGATGATGATCTGAATCTAACTGAAAACTGCTTCCAAATCCAGTGGCGATTCCTTTATTTGTACAGTGCATTTTACCAACCTGCTTGGGTCTCCTTTCCTGTTTCCTCTGCTTCCTTTTAAACAAAATTATGCGCCGCCTCTGTGCAATGGTGATTTTTCAGAATTATAAATCTGTCTTCCTATGTCATAACTTTGCTGCTATATTGGTTTCAGGGACTGGTTAGACTATGTTTATGTAGGCAGGCCGCTTGTCTACACACACAAGGGACACGGGGCCCTGCTTTGCCAGGTTGCTTTGGCCTTTTGTGCCTCGCTGCTTCCACCGGTGACAGTTGTGCTTTCAGATTCAGCTGCAGTATCAAACCACATTTTTCAGTTAGACAGCCAGTCCAGCTTATGGCCCTGATTCGGTCTATAAACCGCTTGCTGTGACTGCTGGGATCGCCTGGCCTTCTGAGGAAGGCACCTGACCGCGGTCGCTCCCGCTCTCCCGCAGTCAGACGCAGCGGAGTCCTCATGTCTTCTATCGGCACGACCTGATCAACCAGCTGCAGCACAACCACGCACTCGTCACCCTGGTGGCGGAAAACCTGTCGGCGTACATGGAGAGCATGCGGCAGTTCATGAAAGGTCAGTCACGGGGTCACGTGGGGGTCACGACACTGGGGAGCCGCCCAGTATCTGTCCGTCTTGCGTCGGCACGCGGTGCAAGAAACCCGCGCACTCCTCGGAAGTGCTGGACGCGCGATCTTGATGCTCCTTTTGCCCTCGCCAGCGGAGCACGTGGAGTTTGACCCACAGACGGTCCGGACGGGCAGCCGCTACAGCCATGTACAGGAGGTACAGGAAAGACTCAACTTCTTGAGGTAAAAGCTCTGTCTTGGTGCTTTTTGTTTGAGAGAATGCGCTGGAACAGATTGTCTGACGTCCCCGATGGGCCTCTGGCAGATTCCTGCTGAAGGACGGGCAGCTGTGGCTGTGTGCGCCGCAGGCCAAGCAGATCTGGAAATGCCTGGCGGAGAACGCAGTCTTCCTGTGTGACCGCGAGGCCTGCTTCAAGTGGTACTCCAAGCTGATGGGTGACGAGCCCGACCTGGACCCAGATATCAACAAGGACTTCTTCGAGAACAACGTGCTGCAGCTGGACCCGTCGCTGCTCACCGAGAACGGCATGAAGTGCTTCGAGCGCTTCTTCAAGGCCGTCAACTGCAGGGAGGGCAAGCTGGTGGCCAAGCGGAGGGCCTACATGATGGACGACCTGGAGCTCATAGGCCTGGATTACCTCTGGAGGGTAGGTGCTGCAGCTGCTCCTGGCCTGACGTTGGTAGCGTACGGTGTGGATGTATCTGGATGGTAAGCGGTATCTGTGCATAGGAAGGCTGGGCCCTCTCACTGTGGGTTAGAGCTTTTCCATTAGAAGCAGAGGTAAATGAGAGCATGTGTTCACTTTTATAGGTATTTATAGGCATTTATAGGTGTCGATGCACAGCACATTCATGCGTTCAGGAATGTGTGTCCCCTCCAGACTATTTTGAGAACCCATTGTTATGCCGTATCGTGGGCCTTAAACATGTTCATCCTGGTGGGGGGGACGGCATGTCCCTGAAGATGCGTGTTTGTGGGGAGGGCTTCAGAGCAGTGTGACGAATAGGTTTAGGTGTGGGGCTCATAGAAATGCACTGTTTATTTTTGTGGCCTACGTTTTCACACCCCCTCATCCAGTCTTTCAAAGTGCATCATCCATTTTTTGTATAACAGGGGAAAAATGCAAAGCGACTGAGTGACCCTGGATAAAAAGGTGGGGGGGGGGGGGGGTGTAAACATTTTCCGGGGCACGGTGTTAAATACCTCCTGAATGGTGCTGTTACATTTGAGTCATTCTACAGGGCATCCTGTTTTATGGTACCTATTTACAGCTTCCTTTCTTTAAATTTGGGTGGAATTTCTTTGTGGTTATTAAGAGTAGCAGAAAGCAGGCCTGGGTTTCCATGTAGTACCGATGGGGTGCATGTTGTGAGGGAGAGGGGAATCTGTCTAGGTCTGTTTCTGTAAATGCCGTACGCTGTACATTTTTCATATGAAGATGCTGTCTGGGTGGGATTTGCCAAATGCTGCCCTATTAATTTGTCTGTGAAAACAGGTCGTGATTCAAGGAAGTGATGACATTGCCACAAGAGCAATAGACTTATTGAAAGAGATCTACACAAACCTTGGACCAAAACTACAAGTAAATCAGGTAAACTGCTCCTCCATAATATCAGGCAACATTCTGTCAGCTTCAGCATGATCATGGCAAACCCAGTGACCACAGCAGGGCAGCAAATGGGCCGTATATAACAGGGCAGACCTCGTCTGGCTCCCGTGCAGGTGGAGATCCATGAAGACTTCATCCAGTCCTGTTTTGACCGGTTGAAAGCCTCCTACGACACCCTGTGTGTACTGGATGGAGACAAAGACAGCATCAACTGTGCCAGGCAAGAAGCCATCCGCATGGGCAGGGTTCTCACCGTCCTGAGGGAGTATATCACCGAGTGCGACAGCGACTACCACGAGGAGCGCACCATCCTGCCCATGTCGAGGTACGGGGCCCGCTGATGCCACTCGGCCGCTGAATATGGCTCGGGGTAGCGCTGTGGTTGTAAGCTCTGGTTCCTTCTCTAGGGCCTTTCGTGGGAAGCACATCAGCCTCGTCGTCCGCTTCCCAAACCAAGGCCGGCAGGTGGACGACCTGGACATCTGGTCACACACCAACGACACGATCGGCTCCGTGCGCCGCTGCATCCTGAATCGAATAAAGGCCAACAGCGCACATACCAAAATCGAGCTCTTCATCGGGGGTGAAATCGTGGACCCGGCCGACGACAGGAAGCTGATTGGACAGCTCAACATCAAAGACAAAACTGTAAGTTTTCGTTTGGCGCCCACCAATGGTCCTAGAGGCTCACTGCGCTCCTATTCTTACGTTATTGCACGTTGCTGAACATGGACGACTTCTTTCTTCTCTCTGTCCTCCCTGCTCCACCCCTCAGCTCATCACAGCCAAGCTGACCCAAGTTAGTTCCAACATGCCTTCAAGCCCAGACAGCTCCTCCGATTCTTCTACTGGGTCCCCTGGCACCCATGGAAACCATTACAGTGATGGGCCCAATCCTGAAGTCGAGAGCTGTCTCCCGGGCGTGGTGAGGCTCTGCTTGGGTTCTTCTCCTTCTCATCCCCCGATTTGTTCAGCTGCATGGCCGTTGAGCAGTAAATGAGTCACATTGAAATGGAATATCTTGTGTGCTGCTGATGATTTTTCGTTTGTGGCGATGACCAGCTGAGAAGGTGTCCACCGGCATGTAGGTTGTAGTCTGTGCTTCACGATGGACCCGTCTGCTTTTGTAGATCATGTCGCTGCATCTCCGCTACGTCTCTTTCTTGTGGCAAGTAGCAGACTTGGGGTGTAATCTTAACATGCCTCTCCTCCGGGACGGAGCCCGCGTCCTTATGAAGCTCATGCCCCCCGGTACGTTTCCCGTGCCACCTTATCCTGAAGTCTCTTCCTGTTCTTTCTGAAAAATTCCTTTAATTTTGCCTTGCATGATCATTGCTAGCTGCTTCTAGTTAAAAGTAGCGGGTCGTTTTTGGTAGAGGGGGTGGTAAGGCGCTCGATCTGTCTGGATGCTAGTATGGGTTCCTCTCTCCAGATAACACTACCGTGGAGAACCTGCGTGCCATCTGTCTGGATCATGCCAAGCTGGGTGAGAACAGCCTAAGCCCCACACTGGACTCTCGCTTCTTCGGTCCCTCTCCGTCCCAAGTTCTCTACCTGACCGAGGTTTGTGCGCAGGGCTTGCCGGTGTCACTCGTGTAGCGTCCCTACCTGCCCTGCCCGTTGACGCGTGCCCTTGGCCTTTTCGCAGGTGGTGTACGCCTTGCTGATGCCCGCCAGCGGTACCCTGGGGGAGGACGCCAGCGACTTCCAGTACAACTTCCTGAAAAGTGGCGGCCTGCCGCTCGTCTTGAGCATGCTGACCAGGAACAACTTCCTGCCCAGCGCTGACATGGAGACGAGAAGGGGCGCCTGCCTGAACGCCCTAAAAATAGCCAAGCTGCTGTTGACGGCCGTGGGCTTTGGCCACGTGAAGGTCGTGGCGGAAGCCTGTCAGCCGGCTGTGGAGGGAACCAACCCCGTGTCACCTGTAAGCGTGCCACCTCAGACCATCCTCTGTGTGCTCCTCAGTATTAGCTGTAAGGAGGTTACTGTATGTGTGAGGTGTATGTGGGACGCCCTATATACCCATGCAAGGGGCCCTCATTGCATATTCAGGCTCCTGATTGATCCCAAAACACTGAGCCTCTTTGAGTCCTTGCTCCTTTCCTCTGACCTTAGGCTGTAGTGTGAGGCGGGGGGGGGGGCGGAATGCTTGGAGTCCAATTACAAGGCTCTCTCTTGCCCTCCAGTTGCTGTAAATGTCAGGGGTGCAGGTTGTGTGAGGCACACCAGAGCCCTGCATCGAGGTCCTTCTCCAGAAGCCACCGCCTGTCGCCCATCCTTTCCCACACGGGAAATGTTGCACCGCTCTTGTGTGGAGAGTCGCTGGTTTCAGTTTATATTAAGCGCATTGCCAACACTGTTTGTTATTCATCTCCTAGATAAACCAGGCCACGCATGACCAGGCTATAGTTCTCCAGAACGCGCTGCAGAACATTCCCAACCCGTCATCTGAGTGCATGTTGCGCAACGTAGCCATCCGCCTGGCCCAGCAGATCTCTGACGAGGTTCGTGGTGACCCTTTACTGTCGGGGGGTGGCACTGGGGACGCGGGGGCCTCTGCTATTGGGTCTGGCGTGTGAATCGTGTGCCTCTGGCCCCTCCCGGGTGGTCCGCTGGACAAGATGCTCCTTGTTTTACAGCACGTTGGTTTATGATGCACCCCAACACACTGCCGCGCTCTTGCTATAATGCTAAGTTCAAACCATTTGTTTAGCTTGCAGTTTGGCTGCTGCTTCTAACTTGCTCCCGCCGTCGTCTTTCACTGCATTCGTCGTCCTGCTGTACCTGGCGTGATAATGGGGACCCTGGTTTGCAGCTGCAGGAGTTAAATTCACACGTGCTGAACTCTCCGTCCACGTCTCCCTGCACAGAACTTCTTCCAGGCTTCTAAATACATCCCGGATATCTGCGTGATCCGGGCCGTGCAGAAGATCATCTGGGCGTCCGGCTGCGGCACCATCCAGCTGGTCTTCAGCTCCAACGAGGAGATCAGCAAAATCTACGAGAAGGTACCTCCGCCGTCGGCTGTCTGCCCGCCGTGTCGGAGCGGGGGGTGTGACTCTGCCTGTGCCGCTGTGGCCCCCACGCAGATGAACGCAGGTAGCGAGCCGGACGCCGAGGACGAGCAGCTGTGCTGCGAGGCCCTGGAGGTGATGACTCTGTGTTTTGCTCTGCTGCCCACGGCGCTGGACGCGCTCGGCAAGGAGAAGGCATGGCAAGCCTTCATCATCGACCTGCTGCTGCACTGCCAGAGCCGGTGGGTGCGGCGGCATCGTGGCGCTGACTCCGTGCCCCTCTGCCCGACTCGGTTCTCAGTGCCGCCCGTGACCCGTTGTCTCGCCATCATGCTCCGCCAGGTCCGTTCGCCAGATGGCTCAGGAGCAGTTCTTCGTCATGGCCACCCGGTGCTGCATGGGACACCGGCCGCTGCTGTTCTTCATCACCCTCCTCTTCACTGTTCTGAGCGTATGTATCTAAAAGGGGCCTCTGTGTTCTGGAAGGGCGGCATGATCTGTCTGCTAATCAGAGGTGGAGATTTCAGGTCCAGAGAGTACAAATCCAGACCAGGATTTCGTTTCAACCAATCAGTTGAGTCTAAAGAGTCACCGTCACAGAGTACTCAACTGGTTGGTTGAAACAAAATCCTGGTCTGGATTTTCACTCTTTGGACCTGAAATCTCCACCTCTGCTGCTAATAAACATCCCGCAAGGCCTCCTGCTAACGTGCGAGTATAGCCATGATGTGTGGCCAACTGCGTCCCACAGAGCACTGCAAAGGAGAGGGCGAAGCAAGCTGGAGACTACTTCATCCTCTTAAGGCACTTACTGAACTACGCGTACAACAGCAACATCAGTCTCCCCAATGCTGAGGTTCTCCTGAACAATGAGATCGACTGGTTAAAAAGGATCCGGGTGAGTGGGTCTCGACTGCCCCGCCCCACCAGTCAGTACGCTGCCAATGTTGTAACATGCCGCCCTCGGCTGGTGCAGGATGAGGTGAGAAGCACTGGGGAAACGGGAGTTGAGGACACCATACTGGAGGGCCACCTCGGGGTCACGAAGGAGCTACTGGCTTTCCAGACGCCGGAGAAGAAACACCAGATCGGCTGTGAGAAGGGCGGCGCCAATCTTATCAAGGTCAGTTTCTGCCAGTCGTTTTTCTGGGGTTGTTTCCCCTGTATAAAACGGTGCATGCCTGACTGCCAGGGTAACTACTGGTCATTCCCATTCGTGCTATAAAAGGCTAGTCCTCCTCAGAGCTGCTCCCATTCTCAAAGGCAGAGCTTAATCCGGACTTTCCCCCTCCTGTCTGCAGGAGCTCATTGATGACTTCATCTTCCCGGCCTCCAACGTCTATCTGCAGTACATGAAGAGCGGCGAGTTCCCGGCCGAGCAGGCCATCCCCGTCTGCAGCACCCCCGCCAGCATCAATGCCGGCTTTGAGCTGCTGGTGGCACTCGCCGTTGGCTGCGTGCGCAACCTCAAGCAGATCGTCGACACGCTGACGGACATGTATTACCTAAGTGCGTGTCAGACCAGAAATGTCAGTTATGTTCAGCTGCTATTGAAGTAGCAGCCTTTACGGTACATGGGTTGTGGTGGATATTGCTATGAAGGTATCTGGTGCTGCTACTATTGGCTGGTTAGAACATGTGGCCACTGTGGTGCATCCAATAAGAATTCTTAGAAGACGTTCTGTCTGAAGAAGTTGTCCAATAACAAAGGGAAATGGGAGATGCTGGCTGACCAGAATAAACCAGCAGCCCTTCAGCAGATAGCGTGTTTAAGATGTGCTTTTCTGCTTTGTCCTACCCCTCTGCCTACCCTTCTCCCCCAATGAAGATTGTGAAGCACTTACGGAGTGGGAGTACCTGCCTCCTGTGGGCCCCCGGCTCACTAAGGGCTTTGTGGGCCTGAAGAATGCTGGGGCCACCTGCTACATGAACTCTGTGATACAGCAGCTCTACATGATCCCGCCCATTCGCAACGGCATCCTGGCCATCGAGGGCACGGGCACCGACGTGGACGACGACATGTCCGGGGACGAGAAGCAGGATAACGAGGTGTGGGATCAGCCGGCTTGTCCTCCCGAGAGGGATGGAGCTTTCGTGCTCTTCGCCCTGTGATGATGCTCATCCTTGCTCAGGATTCGGTGACTGACATCAGCCATCTCCAAGGTTGTACGCTGTGTAGGCCTGACCTGGAGCTGAGGGCATCCCTGTATTCAGATATAAGCAGTCAGCCTCAGAAGTGTTTTTCTGTCTCAGATACACTCCTGTGCGCATGCAGTGACTGAAACATAAGGTGGTTGTTCCTCGACCCACAGAGCAATGTGGACCCTCGTGATGAAGTATTCAGCTATCACCACCAGTTTGAAGAGAAGCCTTCAGTCAGCAAGTCTGAGGACAGGAAGGAATACAACATTGGTGTACTGCGCCACCTGCAGGTCATATTTGGACACCTGGCTGCTTCCAGATTGCAGTACTATGTGCCTCGAGGCTTCTGGAAACAGTTCAGGTAATCGTTTTATCTGTCTTGACCCGTTACCATGAAATGAGGCTGTGCAGCGATGCAGTGTCTGTACGCTCGTTCCTGTGGGTGTGGTGAACATAGTATTCTGATGTCCTATCTGCAGGTTATGGGGAGAGCCAGTTAACCTTCGAGAACAGCATGATGCCCTTGAGTTCTTCAACTCCCTGGTGGATAGTCTGGATGAGGCCCTCAAAGCACTTGGTCACCCAGCCATGCTCAGCAAAATCCTGGGGGGCTCCTTCGCTGATCAGAAAATTTGCCAGGGGTGTCCTCATAGGTACATGTCTCCAGGTTAACAGGGCATTTCATGACGGGGGGGCGGATGCTGATTGGCGCTATGACTCTGAACCTTCTGCGCTCCAGGTACGAATGTGAGGAATCCTTCACCACGCTGAACGTAGATATCAGAAATCATCAGAACCTCCTGGATTCTATGGAGCAGTATGTCAAAGGAGACTTGCTGGAGGGTGCCAACGCCTACCACTGTGAGAAATGCAATAAGAAGGTACCTGTGATCAGCTCGCCTCTGATTTTGTTGCATGCTTCTTGTTGTCCCAGTAAACATCTGCAGCTGTAATGTTGGCTCCCGCAGGTTGACACGGTGAAGCGTTTGCTCATCAAGACTTTGCCCCCGGTGTTGGCGATCCAGCTGAAGCGCTTCGATTATGACTGGGAGAGGGAGTGCGCCATCAAGTTCAACGACTACTTTGAGTTCCCGCGTGAGCTGGACATGGAGCCGTACACGGTGGCGGGCGTGGCCAAGCAGGAGGGTGAAGAGGTGCACCCAGAGAACCAGGTGATCCAGAATGAGCCTGGGGAGGGCGACGCTATGGGCAGCTCCAAGTACCGACTGGTTGGGGTGCTGGTGCACAGCGGCCAGGCCAGCGGGGGCCACTACTACTCTTACATCATCCAGCGGAACGGCGGCGACGGCGAGCGGAACCGTTGGTATAAGTTCGACGATGGAGACGTCACCGAGTGCAAGATGGATGACGACGAGGAGATGAAGAACCAGTGCTTCGGCGGAGAGTACATGGGCGAGGTCTTCGACCACATGATGAAGCGCATGTCCTACCGTCGCCAGAAGAGGTGGTGGAACGCCTACATCCTCTTCTACGAGCACATGGACTCTCCGGAGCGGGATGGAGAGCTGGTGAAGTACATCGCGGAGCTGACCATCTCCGCCAAGCCACAGCAGATGAAGATGCCAGCTGCCATTGAGTGCAGCGTGCGCAAGCAGAACGTGCAGTTCATGCACAACCGCATGCAGTACAGCCTGGAATATTTCCAGTTTATAAAGAAACTTCTGACCTGTAACAGTGTCTATTTAAACCTGCCTCCAGGTATGTAGTAGCCAGTCAGTCGATCTCCTTCTGCTATTATGATCTTTAGCTAGTTTCTGTTTCCATGTGATATGAGTGAGTGTTGCTCCGTGTGAATTTCGTTGTCTGCGCTGTGGTTAAAGTGCAGCATTTTTGGGCTACTCATGCTGTCAAGCTGCATTTAAAGCACCGCTGTTTCCAGCACTCTTCGACGTCATTGGATACTGGTGTGTCTTGAACGGATGCCCAAATCATTATTTGAGACTCTTGAGCATAAATGGAGAAATTACAGTGTTGTTTTTCTTTCAAGGGGAATTCTTTGAGTAGAAAATTTAGGTCCCTCAGTTTCATAAGTAGAAGTGATGGTCGTAGTAGTAAGGGCTCCTCTCAAGCTAGAGATGCGCTGGTCTGATATTCGGATCGGTATCGGCACTGATCCAGACCTATTAGACGGGCAGGCTTTTTAGGCTGTATGTGACTGAACCTCAACTGAGCCTTATTTAAAAGGCACTCTCTAAAAAGATGGATCCTATTTCGTGTTAAACCTATTGGCACAATCGTATGGCAGCTCTCATTTTATATGTTTTATGGAGCTTTAAAGCTGAAGGCTAAGACTGTCACCCGGTGGGTGTGAGCGCAGTGACTTCCAGCGGCTGTGACATCATTCACATACCAAGTAAGGGGGGAGCATAAGAACATCAGATAAGAGGGTGACGATCTGGAATTATTTTACGCTTTGAAGTAGTAGCACAGCAATTTGCAATCTTTGTAAAAAGTGTTTTGAGAGCCGGGAGCAAGCAGCATTTAGTGGAAAATGCACGCAGTCGTCCGAGTAATATGACAAAGGCAATGGATGATTTTGGAGTCGCTAGCTTGGGCTGCGCACCCATTACAGCTTGCGTTACACGAGGGCTGCGACCGTAACGAAGAGTAAGTGACGCTGTTGTCAGTGGGAGAGAAACTGTGGGGCATTTTAAACATTCGGCGCTTGTGTATCCTCGCTTGGAAGAAATTGCATAATGCCTCAAAAACACTTAAAACATGTACAAATGAGGTGGAACAGTACGTTATGTATTCCATTAGCCTAGTTATAGATTTTTTTTTTGGCATACGTTTATATTCCATCAGCACATCTCTGGTTTTGTCTGTATTTACTAGTTTGACATTTTCAGTTCTGATATTAATATTTTTAATCTGCCTTTCCCTATCTCATACTGCCCAAAGAGTTGGTTTTGGTCTCCTACAAACGTCAGCAAGGGAGTCTCAGCTCAAAGTCGAGTGCGAGTCTTATCGGAAACCTTTTGGTGAAACCCTTGATGTGGGCTTTGTTGCATGGATTGGATGTGATGTGCTGTAATGTGAAATGACTTGGCATCTATAAAGATTGAACTTGGACTGTATGAGTTAATCCCCTTGAAAAATCAGCGTGTGGGTATCTGTCTGTGAGGCTGTGGGAGATGTTTCCTAAGGGCGCCTTTGGTGTACTGATGAGCTGAAAACGCACTGATCAGGCTAACGGACGCCAAGCGGTATCACACAGGAGCCCCTGGTGGATTCCCAATCTCATGCACCTGTACTTTTCTACTGTGTTGCTATGGACCTGTGATGGCAGGTTGTAATTTCAATTTCTGACGATCCTTATTTTTGTTCAAATTAGGACAAGATCATCTTTTGCCTGAAGCAGAAGAAATAGCTATGATTAGTATTCAGCTTGCTGCTAGGTTCCTGTTTAGTACAGGATTTCACACAAAGAAGATCGTACGCGGCCCGGCCAGCGACTGGTAAGGACTTCACCTCTGAAAGTCACTACTTCCCTGAAATCTCCTAGAAAGGCTTCCGGGTCTCTCACTGACATTACAAGTAACATCTGAAACGATCACTCTCTGTGCTTGAGGATTTGCAGTGGGTTGCACCCCCTCTAACAAGTGCTCGCCCCTTAGGTACGACGCACTGTGCATCCTCCTCCGTCATAGCAAGAATGTACGCTGCTGGTTTGCACACAACGCCCTGTTCGCCTTCCCCAACCGCTTCTCAGAGTACCTGCTGGAATGCCCCAGCGCAGAAGTCAGGGGCGCCTTTGCCAAGCTCGTCGTCTTCATCGCGCACTTCTCCCTGCAAGATGGGCCGTGCCCTTCGCCGGTGGCCTCGCCTGGTCCTTCCAGTCAGGTGAAGCCATAGTTCCGTAGGCCTTCTTAATGCAGTGGGCCCCAAACGTCCTCTTGAGGGCTCTCAGTGGTATTCCACTACAAGTACATCAAAACATTCCTGGGTTGGGTGATTGGTTGGCTTAAAGGGGCAGCTCATTCTAAAACTGAAGTGATGTACTTAAGAGAGGCTTTAGATCCATCTACTCATCTAGGTCGTTCTGGGAGTTGCCTTGTTTTGGAGATATCGGCCGAATTTAATGGGACTGAATTGTATTCTTACATTAGAAAATATACATTTAACGTCTTCTAATATACATTTTCTTAACCCGAATTCCGCACATCAATCATACCACTTCACAAGAAGGCATAAGCACCCCGGTATCTTCTGCACCGTGATGCAATAATCAGCCTGGCTGTTCAGTGAGCGTAGCGTGAATGCCCTGTTTTGCCCCCCCCCCAGGCCTGTGACAGCTTGAGCCTAAGTGACCACTTGCTAAGAGCGGTGCTCAACCTCCTCCGCCGGGAGGTGTCCGAACACGGCCGGCACCTGCAGCAGTACTTCAACCTCTTCGTCATGTACGCCAACTTGGGTATGAGCTGCCCGCATCTGGCCTTGGCACAGCGCCACCCCTGAACCAGCGTCTGGCTCTCTCACACACACACCCCCCCCTGTTGCAGGTGTGGCTGAGAAGACGCAGTTACTTAAGCTCAGCGTACCTGCAACCTTCATGCTGGTCGCCCTGGATGAGGGGCCTGGTCCTCCAATCAAGTACCAGTATGCTGAGCTGGGCAAGCTGTATACTGTGGTGTCTCAGCTGGTGCGCTGTTGCGATGTATCATCGCGCATGCAGTCCTCAATTAACGGTGAGAATGCTTCCGTATCACAGTGGTAATGGCTGTGATGGTCACAGGCTAGAATCCCTGTTTCTCGAAGTGAGCGACGTGTTCATTGACTAACGCTAGACGTGGCTTGAGGGTCTAGGTGCCCTGTGAAGGTCCACATCCCTGCCCAGGACTGGGTGACTGACATCCTCCATCTCCGAGCCCATGTCTTGTGGATGGGGCCTGGAGCTGAGTGCACCTACGGGGTTAAGGGGCGATAGTTTGGCGCTACTGACCCGTTCATGGCCGGTGCTTTGAAAAGGCCCTACTGCTTTTCAGGCAACCCAGCTCTTCCGAATCCCTACGGCGACCCCAGTCTGGCACAGCCCCTCATGCCCGTGCAGCAGCTGGTGACGGAGATCCTGTTCGTTCGCACCAGCTACGTAAAGAAGATCATCGAGGACTGCAGCAACTCGGAGGAGACGGTCAAGCTGCTACGCTTCGGCTGCTGGGAGAACCCCCAGTTCTCCTCCACGGTGCTCAGCGAGCTCCTCTGGCAGGTGGGTGCCTTTCTCCCTCGCCTGTTGGCTGAGATGTTCGACCTGAGCAGCCGATCCTCCTTGCTGGGCGGTTCTTGCTTCATACTTCTCTCTCCTCCTAGGTGGCTTACTCCTACACTTATGAGCTGAGGCCTTACCTGGACCTCCTGCTGCAGATCCTACTCGTCGAGGACTCCTGGCAGACTCATAGGTAAGGCCAGGTGTTGCCATTTCGGCATCGTGTACCGAGGAGATGGGATACGTGTTACTCGTAACCGTGGGATTATGATCCGTCTCCCTTCCCTAGGATTCACAACGTGTTGAAGGGGATCCCCGATGATAGGGACGGCCTCTTCGACACCATCCAGCGCTCCAAAAACCACTACCAGAAGCGGGCTTACCAGTGCATCAAGTGCATGGTGGCTCTCTTCAGTAATTGTTCTGTAGCATACCAGATCCTCCAGGTATCGCCTAGGCCTTACACATGTGATTTTGGTGCCGTCTCTGCTGTGCCCTTGTGGTGGGGTGACTTTGGTCTGCTGTGGCCTGCAGAGCAATGGGGATCTGAAGAGGAAGTGGACGTGGGCAGTGGAGTGGCTGGGTGATGAGCTGGAGCGCCGGCCGTACACGGGGAACCCCCAGTACACCTACAACAACTGGTCGCCCCCAGTGCAGAGCAACGAGACCTCTAACGGCTACTTCCTAGAGCGCTCCCACAGCGCACGGATGACCCTGGCCAAGGCCTGCGAGCTCTGCCCTGAGGAGGTGCCGGCGCCCGCGGGGCGGGGGGGGGGGGGGGGGGGGGGGGGGGGGGGGGGGGGGGGGGGGGGGGGGGGGGGGGGGGGGGGGG
>JABFEA020000001.1:42011385-42041559 GCA_019775915.2 Cyphomyrus plagiostoma
ACAGAGTGCTTATTCAAGTACGGTACTGTGTATCTGACATCTTTTAAGTACCAACAACACTTTAATGAAATTGCCTTGAGCCAATAAGGTGGCTGTCAGGCATTTATGTTGCTTTCTGTTAATGTTTTGATTATGAGACATGGTGGCTGTTTGTTCCTTGCAAATTTTGCCAGAAAAGCAGCATTTTGCCTTGACTTATTGGTTCTGTTTAAACAAGTAATTAGTTAAATATTTACTCATTTGATTGGAGTCTGACTACATGGTAGTGACAAGTACAATAGGCAAAGAGGACTCTTCCCAAGGTCTGACTGCACTGGAAGCTTGGTCCCTCCTGTATTTTGTCCAAGAGTTTTACTTGACAAAGGGTTTTGTGCTTTTGTTCAGGTTATCCAAGATGCCCTTCGCAGGACCTTTCTTTGTTTCAGGCCTACAGCAGTGGTTGGCCTGCCAGATGCGGTATGCCAGGATGCATCTGCATGTGTCTGGGGTGCACTGCAGAAGCTTAGCTTGTCTGTGTCGGTGCATATGAGCTCGCATGATGATCTTTTACCCCTTCCGGTCTGTGTATCCATGGACTGTTGCTGACGTAAGGCTTGTGTTGCCTGTGCCCTCGCCCCTAAATGCTTTACGTTGCACGATGTGTACCAGGTGTCAACGTGGATGTTTCACCGCTTGAACATGAATGCCGGCCACCTAGTCACTGCTTTGTTTCTTGGATTTTACCACCCCCGGTGTTCCTTTGTTCATAAATTAACTGTTTCAGCACTACTCATTTGGACCACTGCAGAACTTTTTTTAATGGTTGGTTCAGGTTGTTACGGGTTGGATTGAAACGTGTGATTATAGTAAGGTGTATGTTCTTTGTGTCTGTTACAGCTTTCGGCTGCCATGAAGTTGTGCCAACATTTTGGCAGCTTATCCTTCTCATGGGGTTTTCAGTTTGTGTCGGGTGTCATGACTTGGCATTCAGGGTAATTCAGGGAGCATTAACATTTTGTTGTGGCAAGATGTTGAACAAAACGCTGACCTGTTGATCATGGCATTATAATTGCATCCCTGTGGCGTTTTAGCGTTTTCGAAATGGGGTTGTTTCTCTGGGTTATGGTTATACCAAAATGAGCTACGCATGACCCCATACCAAAGGAATATGCAGCATAATTACCTCTTGATGTGTCCTTTTGCCATGAAATAAGAACATAATACTTTGAAATGTGTAAACATCTGGGTCAAATCTTTTCCAAAAGTCTTTCATTAGAAGGAATGGTATGAAGCAAATGTTTGGATACCTGCTAGGTTTTGGTGACTGCATACAGCTGTAAGACTTTCGTAATGGTTTAAAATCTTTAAATTCACCCAGGTCAGACTGCTTGCACTCTTAAATGATGCAGATGAATGCTGACACACTTTAACGGCTGAGCCACGTTGTTCTGTGGTGGTGTTCTGTTCCCTGGCGGTTTTGGGTCGTCTTAGTGGGAAGTGTAGACTTTTAATTCATGCCAGTTGTGCGTGCAGGACTGGGGCTGTTGAGGATTAAATGAAGCTCTAGCTTGTGGGTGGCATTTTTGATGTGACCAGTTTTAAGTGAACCTCTTAGCAGATGGAGCAGGGATGGGTTAGTATCTGTTAGTTGCTGTGTCTCCTGCTTGTGTCGATGGCACTGTGACTTGATGGGAATCGCAGTCAGCATGCACAGCTGCGCAGACGCGTGTGGGGAAACGGAGGTGCATTACTCGGGTATTGCATAAATTTTTGTGATGTCCGGTTACTTCTCTACTGTTGAACAGCAGTGGGTTAAGTTGTTGGTCAGTCATTTTTAATGCTTGGCATTTAGTATTCTGACCTCTTTCTTGTCCGTTAAAATCTATGCATCTCCTAAAGCGTTGCAGTCTTGGACGTTGTCAACTTGTGTTCAGTATTTAAAACTTTAACCTGCAGATATGTGTTCACTTCTTGAGTAGTGAAGACCCTTTGGGTTTGTAATCCTCAAAGTGACGCCACTGGCCTTCAGCGTTGCTGCTTGGTTTCAGATTTTATCTCAAACTTAATTCACAAGACATAACTGGCCTTGATCTTCTTCCCTCCCCAACCTATTGAAGACTCTCCTGGATGGGATGGTGGTCGGAGCAATGGCTTTGTGAATGGATACCATGATGGCAGGGACAGTCGCCTGAATGGAGACCGTGGTTATGGAGGACGCGGACCTTCCCGCACAGATCGAGGTGGGCGTGGTGGGTACCGTGGCAACAGAGGCGGTGGCTCCTTTAACCAGTCCCAGCCAATGCAAAATGCAGGTAGGGAAGAGCTCATCTGCTGGTGGTCCTGAAAATAGATTTGCATGGATATTGGTAGAGCATGTGAATGCTTTTGATGGTTTGTGAGCCTTACCAAAAATCCAGGATGAATAGTTCCACTGGACTAGCATGTAAGTCTGTAAAGAGCAGGGTAAAAGTAGGCTGGGTGGGTTTGAAACTCTGCTAATAGGCTGTAATGTTCTCTAGGGTATGGTTATGATGGCAAAGATGGTGGCTGGGCTGTCCCCAAAGACAGAGACACCTACAGCAGCTTCGGTGGGCGTAACGACAGAGGGAAGTCCTCCTTCTTCAGCGACCGTGGGTCTGGCTCAAGAGGAAGGTATGGCTTTCTGCCCTTTCAGTAGTTGCATACAAGAGCAGCAAATTCTTAATACCATGGTTGGTTTCTGGGCCTTTCGTCATGCCCCTCTGCTCTGTAGGTCTGACAGGTATGAGCGTGGGGGCTTTGGAGGAGGGAACAGCCGCTGGGTGGAGGACTCCAGAGATGAGGAGGACTGGTCGAAGCCCATGGCGCCAAATGAGCGTCTGGAGCAGTTAGTATCCATCATCAGCAGTTTCTCCATCTTCCTCAGAGAGCTGCCTTGCCTTATGCTGACTGGTGTTTCTGCCCCTCCCCCCTCCCCCAGTGAGCTGTTCTCAGGAAGCAACACAGGGATAAACTTCGAGAAATATGACGACATCCCTGTCGAGGCCACTGGCACAAACAGCCCTCCTCACATCGAAAGTGTAAGTTCTTCATTCTTACTCCCTGTCGGCCCATTTCCTCGTCTTCGCGATGCCGTCTAATTGGAGCATGTCCCCAGTTCCACGACGTCGACATGGGTGAAATCATCATGGGTAACATCACTCTGAGCCGCTACACTCGGCCCACTCCTGTGCAGAAGTATGCTATTCCCATCATCAAGACAAAGAGGGACCTGATGGCCTGTGCCCAGACAGGTGAGAGCACCCCCTGTGGCTCACTGCCTGCAGCTACATGCTGGCTGCCTTGCAATTATAGTGTTGGGTCTGGCTGAATGTTGACCTGAGGTGGGGATACGCAAACTTGAGTTGTTTGCTGATTTGTCCCTGTTTAGGTTCTGGGAAAACCGCAGCATTCTTGCTTCCAGTTCTGAGTCAGATCTATAACGACGGTCCGGGAGAGTCCTTGCGGGCCATCAAATCTGGAGGCCAGGTACTGCAGTGCCGTTACGAGTAAACGATCGCATCTCAGAATTGCATTTGAGCCGTATCAAGTGTCAGTTGGTGAAGTCTGATGTAAATGAAAATGCTGCTGTATGTCTTGGAATGTTAATTATCTGTAACTGCTTCCTCAGGAGAATGGGAGGTATGGGCGACGCAAGCAGTATCCGATCTCCCTGGTTTTGGCCCCCACCCGGGAGCTTGCCCTGCAGATCTATGACGAGGCCCGAAAGGTATGTGGTCTAGACGTGAAGCGGCATGCTGGATGACGTGAGCCCGCCGGCTGTCTATAGTCTGACTTCCTCTTCTCCCATGCCCCCTTCCAGTTTTCCTACCGTTCCCGCGTGCGCCCTTGTGTCGTGTATGGAGGGGCTGACATCGGCCAGCAGATACGTGACCTGGAGCGGGGGTGCCACCTCCTGGTGGCCACGCCTGGCCGTCTGGTGGACATGATGGAGAGAGGCAAAATTGGCTTGGATTACTGCAAGTAAGGTTCCTCCCAAAACACCAGATGAGGTTCTGTCTTGTGGGCTCCAATAATGTTGTTTTGGATGTTTCCTCTGCATATAAAGCCTTTGCCTTAAGGTTACATTTTGTCGCCTCTTCAGTCCCTTTTGGCATAGCTGTGATTGTGGATTTGTGTGAAATACAGCCACTAGTGTAACATAGGCGTGTCTAGTGTATGTGACACCTACAGTTCTCTGCGGGGATTAACTTTGAGGAGTCTCTCCTTCCAGGGCTTTTAACGTGTTTGCTTTTTCTTTTCACTTCCTAATCCAGCTTCTTGGTGCTGGACGAAGCAGACCGCATGCTGGATATGGGCTTTGAGCCCCAGATCCGCCGCATCGTCGAGCAGGACACCATGCCTCCTAAGGGGCTTCGTCAAACCATGATGTTCAGTGCCACCTTCCCCAAGGAAATCCAGGTAACTTTGTTAGACTGTGAGCTGCACATTTTAGATGCAGAAAGTGGCGTCTGATTTGACTAAAACGCCCTCAGATCCTTGCCCGGGACTTCTTGGAGGAATACATTTTCCTGGCGGTGGGCCGTGTTGGATCCACCTCGGAGAACATCACCCAGAAGGTGGTCTGGGTGGAGGAGAACGACAAGCGGTCTTTTTTGCTGGACCTCCTGAACGCGACAGGTAACCACATCTCCACCTTTAATCTACAATAGTATTTATAGTCGCAGTATTGTGCGTATGTTTCAGGTAGCTAACTTGGGTTAGCGAAGGTTCAGTGTTTGTTGCACACGTAGGGGGTTCCTCCTGTGGTTAACTACCATTCTCAAATGGGGTGTCGATTTTGTGCAGATGGTCTTCAGCTCTCTTAGTGGGTAAAGCGGCATTGATATTGTGTGTGTCATTTGGGGCGGCAGTTGAGTGTTATTATTCAAAGAAGCGACTCTGAAATGCCTTTAAGTGTGTTACAAGGTCTGGTTTTGTTCAGTTATTCCCACTGAGGTTCAGGAAAATGCAAGTGAGACACCAGAGAAGCCTGGTAAGTTGTTGACAAGCGTATGAAGTGGTCTTCCAATGCCTGGCACTTCGTAGAAGTTGTTGCTGGCTGTCAGTCCCCCACCCCACCCCATCTCGCCCCACTCAGTGACGTTAACTGGAGCAGACGGTGACTGCTGGTGTAGGCTTTAAACCGTGCAGATGGGTCGTCCTTGTTGGGCAGCCCCCTCCACTTATGGGAGGGAGGCCTTTCCAGTTGGGTGTCACTGTCTGCAGCAACATCTTTGAGTTCATCTGTCGCCTGTGAAGTGCCTCATTTTGAACTGTCAATGACTGTTATGCTCCATTCAGACCCCTTTTTGAATGATCAAATTCTGTTCTGTATCACAGAACTTTTTAAAACCAAATATCTGTGCCTTGAAGCAATGTTGCATGTCGCTTAGGTTTTTGAAGGCTGCCTCCCTTTAGCTGTAGGATGTAGCTTAATAGAACCTATTGGATTATTTTTACTCTTCGTACGTTAGTTTTCACCAATCCCCTGAGGTGTGGGAACTAATGTGGGTTTAAAAGGGATGGACTGGCTGCTTTTGATCAGCCATATATGGTGTCAGCATTGCAGTCCAAGCTATTTAAAAATGTAAATGCTAAGTGTTGGAGTTGATCTGGACGTAATGTGATTTTGGGTGCAGTCAGTGCTTATGGCACTAACCTAAATGAGGTCACTTCATGTAGGTCTGAAATGCTGTAGTTTTTCATACCCCATCCTGTCTTGCCCACCAATATCTTATATATTTTTTGAGCGTTTGCTGAGATAGCCATTAAAGTCATCCTGTGACAAACATTGAACCCAACTAAAGTCTTATCACTCTTGAATAAATTTCTTTTGTCAGATTGTCTTCAATTCTGAAGTATTCTGCTGAATTGGGCACAACTGGTTTAACTTAATGGTTGTCAGTCAAGGCAAAACTGCTTATCATACATTTAGTCCCCAGTTTAAGTTGCAACCTCCCATGCTTTTTAAGAATGCATCATTGTTTTAGCTCAAAGTGTTTGAGGTAGGTGAGCTCAGGCTTCCCATCCTGAAACGCCGGGGCTTCTCTGGTGGCTTCGCATATCAACACCTGTTCCATTCTGCAGGCAAGGATTCCCTCACCTTGGTTTTTGTGGAGACCAAGAAAGGTGCAGACGCGCTGGAGGACTTCCTGTATCGTGAGGGTTATGCATGCACTAGTATCCATGGTGACCGTTCCCAGAGAGACCGAGAGGAAGCACTCCACCAGTTCCGTTCAGGACGGTGTCCCATCCTGGTGGCTACAGCTGTATGTTCCTGCACTTTGCTCTACAAAATGCATTAGTTCTGATGGGGGGAAAATCTGATTTGGTACCTTATGGTGTTTGTGGGGTGTCATTGTAGGTTGCTGCTCGTGGGCTGGACATCTGTAATGTCAAGCATGTCATTAATTTTGACCTGCCCAGTGACATTGAGGAGTACGTCCATCGCATTGGGCGCACTGGTCGTGTGGGGAACCTTGGTATGTATGTGCCTTAATCTTAAGAGGTATTTAGCTACATTAAATACAGGCGCTAATCACTTTTACTTGCTGTGTGATATCTTAGGGCTTCACTGTTGCTTTTCTCATTAGGCTTGGCCACCTCCTTCTTCAATGACAAGAACAGCAATATTACAAAGGACCTCCTGGACCTCCTGGTGGAGGCCAAACAGGAGGTGCCTTCCTGGCTAGAGAGTCTGGCCTATGACCACCAGCACAAAAGCAGCAGCCGTGGCCGGTCCAAGAGGTACCGCAGATAGAGCAGAAGCATTCAGTAAAGCTGTCTGCCATAACTGTTTGCCTGCTGAAAAAGTGTATGGATCTTTAAAGATGGTGTGTGTTCTGTGCCTTTTAGGTTCTCTGGTGGTTTCGGGGCCAGAGATTACCGTCAGACAGCCGGCAGCAGCAGCAGTTTCGGGGGCCGGGGAAACCGCAGCATTGGAGGTCACGGTGGAAGTAGGGGCTTTGGTGGCAGTAAGGGTTGGTGTCCTTGAATGTGATTTAAGTGGGAGAGGTCTTCCTTTTGGAATGTGCTCAGTCAGATCATGGAGACCCGCTAACCTGGCACTCTGTGTTCCCAGGTGGCTTCGGAAACTTCTACGGCGGCGACAGTGGATATGGGGGGAACTACTCCTCCCAAGTTGACTGGTGGGGAAACTAGAGGCTCTCATGAGGCTCGGCGACATGCCAAACTAGCTGAATGGATACCACATGTAACTTAGCCAGACTATGCCCTTGTAGCTTCAAGAACCTGCAGTACATTACCAGCTGTGATTCTCTGACACTGTTCCAACAAGGTGGCTGAAGATGGCAAGCCAGAGAATCTGAGGGTCACCACTTACACGAAACATGGCTGCTGCGATAAATGCCTGGCATCTTGGACTCCGGTCTTCTGCTGTAGATGAATTTCTTTCTTGTAAATCTGAGGATCATTTCTCTGTTAATGTACTGTGCCTTTGAAATTAGACAGGAATTTCTTTTGTCATTACTGACTATACTGCTGGCCTAAAGCTCAGTAGGATCTTTTTCCCTTTTTTTTTTTTTCCTTTTTAAGGCAAAAAGCTTGTACTAAATCAAACCTTGGCAAACACTGGGATGTTATGACTTGAGTGAGTCATTCCATTTGAACCTCAAATTGTCACAGGGACATCAGGAGGTCTGCATTAGACTACAGCTCTGTCAGCTCATGGAATCATCTTCAGAGCTGAAATGTTGATCCTTTGTGTGGCAACTATCAAGGGATGAAGAGTTCTTTTTTGTGCTCACTCTATCCTGGACAGGTACCTATGAAGGATTTGGTATTCTTCAAAAAGCCATTCCAGCTGTGATCTTAATTTGAGACTAACTTCTTAAAACGGGCCAGTGTTTGGAGACAAATGCTGCATTTAATCCACCTTTTGCAATTGACTTGAGTGCTGAGGCAGCTAGAAAAGTTCACAATCTAGCCGTGAAGTGAGATTTTTCTTTCTTTTTAACTTTTATGGGGGGAGCAGTTCTGTTTAAACTCTACCAAATCTCAGAATCGCCTGCCATATTAGATGTGACTCGTTGAATGGCTTCTAATGGACCACAGCACTGAAACGGCCACGTGGATCGACATGGCCGCTTCGGTGTCCTACGCATGCTGGTGTTGTTTTTTGGTCAAGGTGATAAAAAGTGAGTTCTACAGCAGGCTTTATATTAGACATACTCTTTGTTTTTCTCTTTTTTTCAAGCTGCGTTGATACCGAAAGACATTCTCGGCAGAATCAAAGGCACGGCTCATTCTTGGACTCAGACGGCTGTTGGAGATTTCAGAGCTCAGTGATGTACATACAGAGCAAATCAGTCTGCAGGGGGTGCAGTGGAGAGGGCAGTCAGAGGCTGCTTTGTGCAGCGGCATTTCAGGTGCAGAGGTTTCCATTGTGAACTGGCTGTGTGTTCCATGTGAACCGGCCAAAGCTGGGGCAGGGTGTTACTTTTCCCCCAAGGTACGGTAACACTCAGCTCCTCTGGAGTTAATCTGCCATTTTGTAGTTTAAAAATGACTGAGAAGCTGCCTTTGGCTTGATTTCCTAAGCAGGAAGTTGAGATTTAGGGGGGCGTGATGGCATTTAACTTTAAGTGCAATAGACTAATTCTTTTGTGTTGTGCCTTGAAATTTTAAACGAACTGAATCGGATGCACTGACAGTATTGAGGTAACTAACGAATGGTGCTATTTCAGTTAGGTCTTAGGCCCTTTTGTGTCGTATCATCACGTTTTACAGAGTTATTTTATTGCACACCTAGAGTTTTATATAAATGTCTTGAGTGCGTGTCTTAAGCTTACCAATATTGTATGTTGAGATTGTGAAACGCAGCTTGTTTACAAAAGGGGAAGGTTCTTGATATTTAACAAGGATTTATTTGGGACCAGGGGTGAATAGCAGTTGCAAATTTAGCTATTTGCACACAGATTTCTAGATTCTACTTGTGCTGCTAGTTTCGTGTAATTTATTAAGCATTTTTGAGAAATATTTATTTTTATAAGCCTAAAGTGATTCTTTGAAAGTTTTGAGAAACTTGACCAAAAGACAGTACATAAACACTGGCACTTGAATGTTGAATGTCACCCGTATGCGTGAGACTTATATTTTGGGTTAGTGTGGGCTTTTTAATGTCAGTCATATTGGACTCTGTCAAAATCCACACCTGTTGCTGGCCTTTTTGGCCTTACATTTCTATATGATTACTTAATTGGCAAACAAAATTTGAACCGACATGCCAAGGTTTGGATAAGTTCTTAAACACATTTCCTTAAAGTATCAGTGCCGTGTCCAGGTTCTTCATTTGTGATTTTTGTTCAGATTTTTGTTTCCCCAGTGAACGTCTGGCACAAGGCAATCCTAAAACATGTGGTTATTCTATTATTGCATTTGCATATTAGATGTGTCTGGTGTTTTGACCTTTTTAAATTAACATTTAACAAGCTTCAGCTATAGCAGTAAGTCTTACCAGCCTCTGAGATGAACCATGAATGATGTGGGGGGTCTGAGTAATTTGAGGGGGTTTGAAGCTTAATTTAAGTGTTTTTAAACAGAAAGGAACGCCAGGTCTCCTTTAGGTTTAGTGTTTGCTTTATGTACTAGTTTAGAAGCTATGCACTGCATGAGATGTCTCAGCTGTGCATTTATTGTATGATTTTATCTGAATAAAGTTTGGAAAAGAGACCTTAAGCATGTTTTCTAAGACTGTTAACATGGAGAGCCCTTTGTAGCAGCGCAGTGCTGCAGTGTAGGCAAAGTGAAAATGCAGTAAAAATCAGTTTATACAAATCGAAATTTCGTTTGTGCATTTTGTTTGTTCATTGAGTCTGCTTTCTACATTCCATTCTCAATTCTGATCAGTGTTGCTGGCAGGAGTCATTTGCTTGTTCTGATCCATTAACTCATCAGCTGACACTGCATTGTATGTGTGAAGGATTACAATTCTTAAGTATCCCCCTACCAGTGGCGATTCTGTTTTACAATCATATAAATAACAAAAACGTAACCAAAAAATTAATTAGTATATAAAGACAATTACACCTTTTACCCTACTGGCTAACAACCAAACTAATGTTATAATAGACACTGTCGTTACATGTCGATTATACTCGTATTAGCTTTTGCTCGTTTCTCCTTTCTAAACTGGTTACATAATAGTCTAGAACTTTTATTCACTTGCCAGTCGAGCGTCAATACACTACCCATCTCAGCATAGGGCGGGACTTCTCGACGAACCTAACCTGACCTGAGTAGACCCACCCAATAATATGCTATTCAAAGCGTCGAGTGCGGCTGGGGAAGCTGTAGGTGAAATGTACTAGGGGGGATGTCGCCGGCGGATCCAGCGACCAAATTTAGGAAGTTTAATCATCCCTTCTTTTGTGAAGGTGTGTCTTGAATTTTTGCATACGATCTTTTACTTGTGTTCTCAATTTAGAATATTCCATTACAGCTGGAGCGGGAGGCAACTTTGTCTATCCTCAAAACAGTCGCTAGAAATGTAAATAACATAATACGATCACTTAAATTACATAAACGCGTGTATTATATTCTTAAACGTAACTTCTGGAAATCCTGTCTCTATGGGCCACCTAGCTTTCAGGACCCCCGGGTGGTAGCCTGGCTTGTCTAATGGTGAAGTCCGCCCCAGCGCTTAACCAATCAATACCGAATCATTTCCTGGTGTAGTGGCTGGCTTTATTTTCTCACGTCTCACCGATTTCGTACAAAGAGGTGGAATGCAACAATATGTATGTGAAACTCTGCCATACATTCGCAGTATCATTCATAAATTATTTATTTGGTAGCTTTTCATAGTATGACTGACTTGACTTATTGCATTAGTTAGAGGTGCGCTATGTGATTAATTCTCCCGCTTCCCCTACCTCGGGCTACCAGTGGAGTCCCCTGCGGTCAGCCATGTCTCATATATGAATAGTAGCTTGTTTAGCTCACTTGGTTAATTGACCCTCAGAGTGACATGATATCTTGGTTGTGATCGGCAAATAGGCGATAGAGAACCGATCACGCAAATGTCCGATCCGATTTTTTTGTGTAGGCGCAAAATGCCGCTCAAGGCCCGTGTCGCCTACCCCCAAATCCGCTATTGCCCCCTACCAACCCCAAATAAAGGCGGATTGAGAAATTCAGTGCAGTAATTAATACAATGGGCCAGGTATATATATGAGCTGTCTCCCAAAACCCTACTGCAGAGCTGCTTCTGTCTGCTGAGATTTATGAGTCCTGCTTTGACCTCTGTAATCCCCCACTGATGTGAATGATGACGACCCCACCCACCGATGCAGCTTTTAAATCCCCGGGAGGGATGCGGGCTGTGCAGATGCAGCGGCCTGTGCGAAAGGGTCACAAGTGGGATGCTTTCAGAGGAGCTCCTCGTAACGGGTAATGCCGGTCTGCTGGGAAGGGGTGCAATTCCTGCAGCTGCATAAGGATATGAAATAGGCCTTAAACTGCAACTCATGCCAGGTGGTCGTGTATGTATGTAATGTGTTTATGTAGCTATATTTTAGGAAAGGTTGTCCGGCGGTTTAAACTGAGACATGCGCGGTTAAATGATTCACGGACAGAACGCCTTATACTTAAACTTTCTGTTTCAGGTCTCGCTCGTTTCCTACATGCTCGGTCTTGACATGCATACGCTCAAGGAGAACTAATGTTTTTCTTCTTTGTACAAGGTGCGTACAGGACTGCGCTCACTGTGTGTCCCAAAGTATCTGTCTGCACCCCCTCAGCCCCCTGCGCTTCTAGGCGGGTCACGTGGTAGCCAGGATTCGTCAGATTACACCGTTCATACAAAAAAGAAAATACGATTTTGAAAGTGTCGAGAGAATCTTGGCGAAATATAATTACCTTTAAAACGTGTTTCTTTAGGTCACTGATTACCAGGGTTTGTTTTAATGTTCAAAATTATATTTATTGCTCCGTCAGGCGATCTACCACAACCTTAATGTTACCGAAAGGGGGACTCATTTGCTAAGTGATTACTTTCACTGTGGCTGTTTTCATTAGATACTAATTCTGATGAGCGCCCGTGCATAAGTGTTTCGTTATTCTGCTTCTCAATCCTCACCCTATATTCTGCTTTTCGTTGCAGATTTATCCGGTGAAAATGATCTTTTGTTATCTTTTGAATTAATCCTAATAGTAATACGCTTTACAGAATGCGGATATTCGCTTTAATTTTCTAATAATCGGGAATAATTGTAATCAAAATTAAATTGCATACGGTTTACCTTTTAAGGAACGCAGTTTTCGTTATTTTAAGTTAAGCAACAGCAAATAGATATAGTCTAAATTAGAAGTGATTTTAAAATACAGTGGTACCTCGGTTGTCGAACTCACTAGAACTCGGATTTTTTGAAGGTCAAATAAACCAGTTTGACCTAGAACTCGATTTGAATATCAGAAGTTGAAACGTGAACGCTGATCTAATATAAATTGTACGCCTCAGGAAATGACTCATACTACAATGCAGTTCTTACTTGAATGCCTTTTTCACAGACTGGACGATTAACCAAATAAAGCAGCGCAAAATTTCAGTAACTAACAATAAATAAACCACTAACTTATGTGTACTATTAGAGCATTTATGCCATTTATCTAAACTTTATTTTATCTGGTAAATTAACTGAAAACCAATTCTCACTGCTTTACGTGATATTAGGTAGAAATAGCAGATTACGCTTCGGAACTGCCTGGGATACAAACGTCATGCGTGTAACTAAACTCTTCAGCCAATAAGGGTAAAGGTGTGTCGTCATGGAGGCAGTTCCAGTTTGTGCAGCCGGGTGAGAGGTCGCAAATGCATCTCATGCCAGGTGGTCGTGATGCATTGAGTCAGGATCAGAATGCGTTGCTTCAAGCCAGTGCTGCAAGCAAGTCAAACGCATCCAATGACCAGACTGGGGAAACAAACTGAAACGCGGGCCTAACACTAATGACAACAACCAGAAACAGCTGATCACATGGGGATGATGATCACATGGGGATATTGGTTATAAACAGGGTCCAGAGATTCCATATAACAAGCCTAAGACTGATGTGTGCCCCTTCTTGCTTTGCTCTCCCTCCCACAGCGTCTTTCCTGCTGCTGCCCCCTGCCCCAGCCCCCTGGGGCTGCACACGCTCCTGTCCAGCCGGCTGCACCTGCATCCAGGAAAGCAGCTGCACCGTGCTGTGCGACCGCGCCGGCCTGCTTGACCTGCCCAAGGAGTTCCCTTGCGAGGCCACCTCCATCAACCTAGACAAGAACAGCCTGAAGTTCCTAGCGGAACAGGCCTTTGGGACGCTGCCCTCTCTGAGCTCCCTGTCGCTCGACCACAATAACATTTCCTTCATAACCCCGGGAGCCTTTAAAGGGCTGCCCAACCTGCTGCAGCTCAACATGGCTCATAACGAGTACATCCGCTATCTGCACACTCGCACCTTCATTGCACTGAAAAAACTGAGACGCCTCCACCTTGCAGACTGTAACCTCTTCAGCGTGCCTGACCGCATCTTTGTGGAGCTAACGGCGCTGCAGGAGCTGCTTTGCTACCAGAATAACTTCCGACGCATACCGGGGGCAATCAGAGGCATGGAGAACCTCACCCATGTTTACCTGGAGCGAAACAAGATCGAAGCCATTGCCTACAATTCGTTGCTGGGACTTGGAAAACTCCAATACCTGAACTTGCAGGAGAATCGCATCAATGTCATCCATGACAAGGCCTTCCAGGACCTTCAGCGGCTGGAGAACTTTTACCTCAATGACAATCTGCTGGCGGACCTTCCCCTTTATTCATTCAAAGGCCTCTGTCACTTAAAGATGCTCAACTTGGGTGGTAACTTTCTCACCCATGTCTCCAAGACTTGGTTTGGTGATCTAGTAGAGTTGGAGGTGCTTTATATGGACCGGAACCGTCTATCCTTCATTGAAGAGGAAGCCTTTGAAAATCTGACCAGCCTCATTTCTCTGCACCTCAACAGCAACAATCTGACCACTCTGCCATTCTCAGTGTTCCAGCCGATCTACTTCCTGGGTCACCTCTATGTTTTTCGCAACCCCTGGGAGTGTAACTGTGACTTGGAGTGGCTGAAGGAGTGGATGGATAACTACAAGTTGGTGAGGGACATTCCCTGCACCTCCCCATCTACTGTGGCTGGCCTGGACCTTAGTGAGATTGCCTATTACAAGGTTGGTGGGGTGTGTGTGGATCCAGCAGAGCTCAATTTCACAAGCTCTGCCCCAGCACCCACAGACCTGTGGCGTTCCACCACCGAAAACAGGTTCAGCAGCTTCCTCTCCAAACTTCTGCAGCAGGAGCTGCGGGATGAGATGCTCAACATCACCGAGGGCAGGAACAGCACCATGGTGAACCAGACGGAGAGCCGGGTGTCTATTGGGACCCGTTTCTATGGCAACCAGTTTCTCTTGCTCTTTGTGCTCCTCTGTGGAGTGTATGCAAGTAATAACGAGCTCTTTGGCAGTTGAAGTTAATGTTTTTCAGTAGGGTGCTGACTCTTCCATTTTTAAAAATATGTATCATGTTTTGTCAACTAGGGGAAAGGCCAATGTTTCTTATGGCGGGAAGTCAGTCCATGTGCACTACAGTGGATATTTCACAATGCAGAGGACTGCAGATCCTGCTGTATGATTTATGGTGGCTGTGGTGTTTTATTGGGATGTACGACTATAACTGTATGTATAATTTAACATAATACAGAGACTTGTGCTGTTGGAGGTCATTGTAACCCACATATTCAATTTCATAACTGTTTAGAGGGACATTTTTTTGGGTCCCAAAGCAAACAAATGGTACAAACATGGAGGAAAATAGCATTAAAATCAAGTTTTTTGTCAATGGAAGTGGTCTGTCAGGAATTGCATCCCACAGCGATTCCCTCCAAAGAAATTCTTTATCCTCATTAGTTCTACTTCACTCTTGTGCCAGGAAACTGTACAAGTTGAGCTGGGAATATGATCTTGTATGGAGGCCACCACACTGCTGTTGGCTGATTGACTTGGCAGTAAAAAACGGTGATCAGCATGACAATTTGTTACATTGACTTATAGATACTGGATCGAGGTAGCCACATGTCTTCAGCTGTAATTATTAATAAGCACCCACATAGGGATCACCATCAGCCATTAAGAGCAATTGCCAGTGAACTTTGGGTAATGTATTGATTGTGAGGGTCACCCTTTTTGGGCCAAGCAGATATAGCCTTGTACAGAGTCGTAAGCACAAGTGACTGCTGATGTGGCATAGTCTTCAAAGGATCAGCCATTACTATGTAGTGCATAGTTGTACTGTTGTGAGGGATACAGTTATCAAAATCTATCAAATTTAGTGAGTCTTTAGGCCAGCGGATTGATTTAATTGTGATGACATTAAAAGCAATGATGTGTGACTTTCTTGAACTGAATCTATGATGTATTAATATTTTTAAAGATCTATAAATCAAGCCCTCACATGTCATTAGGTGAATAGGTATTTCCTAGAAATATGCATGCCCATCTCCGAGGCGATGCTATACACATCTTGATACATTGCTAACAATACGATACGTTAAAGATACATATGAAGCAACTACTACTGCGATCTGTTACGATTCACCCCTATTGCTTTGCAATGCGATTCCACATGATGCAGTGCGATGCAATGGGTAATATTTCTAAATAATAAAGGCACAGGGCTTCTACTAATAATTAAATATTTATGCAACCCCGGTCTTGTGCTGCTTCCCACTGGATAACTCCAGTTGACAGGGCAGGCCAGGCCTGACACCTTCCCGTCGTGACGCACTGCTCTGTGTTGTGGTATGTTGGTGATGTCACGTGGCGCGGTGAGGGAAGAGCTGGCCCAGGTGCGGCACAGAGGCAGTAACCATGGTGACAGTCTGGCTTCAGGTGTTCTGACCTGACGGGATGTGCAGTATGACAGAGAGGTGGGTGACAGTGAATACAGTCTGCAGGTGAATATGACTTAAACCACAAGGTGAAACTAAAGACTTGCTTGTGAGCCTAAATCTCGAAAAAGGTTGTTTTTTTCTTGAAGAAATAAATAGCAAAGCAGGAACCAAGCAAACTTTGGACTGTATTAAAGATCCTTCCTCCCCTTCCCATAAACATGAGTGAGCTGACGATTCTTCTCCTTGCACAGACAGTAAAAATGCTTTGCTTTTGTGCTCAGTAGTTTACAATAATCACAAACTAAAAATTTCAATCTAGGCTCCATAGAACATGGGCAAATAAAACAAAATTATAGCGTGTAATATTTAACCAGTTACTGGCTTCGTCATACTTATTTGCCCCAAAAGATACTTGCTGCTAATGAACAAACTTATAAAATTTTTATCACCGCTAACTGATCATTGTGGGCACTGCAACTTGTTGAGATGTACACATAATTTTGAAAACCATAAACATATTACATTTAATCAAAATCTTTTAAATGAACCAAATCAACTTCCTCTCTTCCTTATCAAATATGCTGCGACATGTAAACATACCGATGGCTCAGTGTTATTCCCCTAAAAGTCAAGAAGTATTTTTCAGCTTAATTTCCAAACAAAGACACAAAAGAAAGCTTGTTTTTTGTGCGCAGAAAGTTAAAAAGTGAGTTCATGATAAAAGACCCCCCCCCGGTGCACTAGAAGCATAGTAACCCCTGAATAAGGTCTGGGTGACACCGTGACGCCCGAGGTAGGCCCCGGGGTGACAATGTGCCACCCGTAGTAGGCCCCGGGGTGACACCGTGCCGCCAGAGGTACTGTAGGCCCCAGATTTATTTATCTCCATTTCTGAGGCCTCAATATTCAAAGGACGACGTGAAATGTCCATCAAAAGCTTGTACAACGACTGTCCCAGTGTGTTTGTGAGGCGTCAGTGTGTCACTTTTTGCAAGATGGAGTAAAATATAGAAACATGTTGTGGTGAAGCTTTCCTGGCGCAAATGGATGGCTATGCATGCCTGCCTTTTTCCTTCATTAAATCCACTAAATTTAGGTCTCCAAGCTTTCAACAAATGAGTTAAGCTCCTTAAAACACAGTGCCTGTTTGTCCTCCGTTAGCCTGGCAGAACGGAGCCCTAATCCTGGTCTTAGCCTATAAGCTTGTGGATTTTCATGACTAACTTCAATTTTTATTATCTGACCCCCCCTTTACCGATTTTGCAATGTTTCAGGAGACAACGATAAGCAGAACTGAAACGTCAGATTTGTTCATTTGCCTGGGGGAATGTATGACAGCTACTTTTTCAGATTTATTATGGGTTTTTGGCCAATGGGATAGGCTCCGAGTGGTGGCGCTTGGCCAAAAGGATGGGCTCTGGGTGGCGTTTGGCCAATCGGATATAGGCTCTGGGTGGCAACTGGCCAAAGTGATGGACTCCATGTACCACTTGGCCAGTGGGATGGGCTCCGGGTTACACAAGTTAGTGTTCCACATGTCACAATTCCACTCACATGCTGCTAGCTGCTTGCTCTGACGTGTCATATGAAAAGGAGGAAGTCTGTACACGGCAATGCCTTCTAGCACATTCTGCTGTAGTAATGCCAGGCCTTCAGTGGTGCTATAAATAATAGTGGTAAAGTCATGGTTCTGTGGGAATCGAAAAATGCTCTACTTACCTACAAGCCATCGGGCTAAACTGGACCAGCCAGGTGCTCCTGGACACAGGACCCAGTTTGCATGGATTCCTGGAATGGGCTTCCTTTATTGTATAAACAGGCACACAGACTGTGATGGTTTAGGTAGGATTTGGGCATTTTATGCAGGATGGTATTTAAGTAACTTCCATTAAGAAAAAATACATTTTTAAAGAGCAAGATTAAAAATAACCGAGCAATAGTAATTGTTGGCCAGATTTTTCATCCAATACTAGAAATTAAAAAAGCCATATTTTTCCAGCATGGGACAGAAGGAGGATCTTTGACTCTAGATGAGAGCAGTAAAGATGATTAGTGGTGTGTCATCAAACTAACGTTCTCTCTCAGGGTCATTCAGACATGCGGAATCTGCATTAACTGGGATGCTTAGACAAGGTGCCTGGCTGGCTGTCTGAAGCCTTTTCCAAAAGCGCTTCAGGTTTCCTCAAAATCCTCCCCTCCAGCAGTAAGTGTTGCATATTTGTTCAGTAATGGGGAGAGTTAGGGTCAGGCCCAGTCCCTCACCTGGCCTCCCAGACCCTCTGCAGGCAGGTGAGGCCCTGAAAAGGGGTTGAGACGGCAAGCAAGCTGTTCAGTGGTGATGGGGCACAGCACAGTCACACCAAAGCAGGGCTGCAGGGGACCGACAGGAGGGCGTAACTAGGTTTTAATTCCATTTTCTGCTACAAATTACTCTTCACTGAAATATTTTGACTTTTTAGACTTTGACAACCTATTGCAACTCTTTGTCATCTACCTCTACAAATAGTGTTCAGGGCTAGAAGCTCAGAGGTGTGTTTATAGATGAAACACACAGGATCCAAAAGGGCCAACAAATGAAAGTCAGCATCGCACTGGGCCGGGCTGCTCTGGGATTAAAGAAATAGAAAACGCTACTTGTGAGACAGGCTGACAGGTACTGAGCCAGTCTGCTGTGTGTTCTGTATGTAACCTTTGTCCTTATTGATTCTCTAGTTAATGAGGATGTGCATCATCTCCATTAGGAATGTGCATCTCCATCTCTGAGGTGATATGATACACATCTCAATGCCAATGATACAATACATTAAAGATACATATGAAGCAACTACTATTGTGATACCATACGATTCACTCCTGTTCAGATGCAGTTTGATTTCACACAATATGATGCAATGCATCTCTGGACACACCTTACACTCCCATGAGACTTAGCCGAGAGGCTTGCAGAGAATTGGCCACCAACAGCAGTGGAGAACTAAAGATAAGAACACTTGAGAAATAGTTTAGGGGGAATCAATCTAAATATAAAATTATTGGTCACATTTCTAAATAATAAAGGCACAGGGCTTCTACTAATAATTAAATATTTATGCAACCCCGGTCTTGTGCTGCTTCCCACTGGATAACTCCAGTTGACAGGGCAGGCCAGGCCTGACACCTTCCCGTCGTGACGCACTGCTCTGTGTTGTGGTATGTTGGTGATGTCACGTGGCGCGGTGAGGGAAGAGCTGGCCCAGGTGCGGCACAGAGGCAGTAACCATGGTGACAGTCTGGCTTCAGGTGTTCTGACCTGACGGGATGTGCAGTATGACAGAGAGGTGGGTGACAGTGAATACAGTCTGCAGGTGAATATGACTTAAACCACAAGGTGAAACTAAAGACTTGCTTGTGAGCCTAAATCTCGAAAAAGGTTGTTTTTTTCTTGAAGAAATAAATAGCAAAGCAGGAACCAAGCAAACTTTGGACTGTATTAAAGATCCTTCCTCCCCTTCCCATAAACATGAGTGAGCTGACGATTCTTCTCCTTGCACAGACAGTAAAAATGCTTTGCTTTTGTGCTCAGTAGTTTACAATAATCACAAACTAAAAATTTCAATCTAGGCTCCATAGAACATGGGCAAATAAAACAAAATTATAGCGTGTAATATTTAACCAGTTACTGGCTTCGTCATACTTATTTGCCCCAAAAGATACTTGCTGCTAATGAACAAACTGATAAAATTTTAATCACCGCTAACTGATCATTGTGGGCACCGCAACTGAGATATTTGTCATTTTGAAAGTCGCTAAACATATTACATTTAATCAAAATCATTACCAAACAAGTTTCAACATGTAAACATATGGATGGTTCAGTTTTACTCCCTTAAAAGTCAGATGAGCCTGGAGCCATATCTTACCTTCCCAAAGACACAAAGAAAGTTTGCTTTTGTGCCCAACAGCTTACACAGTGGGTCGTGGTAAAAGACACAACCTCCTGTGGCCTGGAAGCATAATGATCCCCGAAAATATTAATGACGCCTGTTGTGAGCTAAATAAATAGTACGAAATTAATAAAGCAAAATGATTTAACTCATTATTCGGCATTCATTAATTGGACATCGTGTCTGGTTCACACGTTTTTTAATCAGGGCGGTCGCATCGTGAACTTTTATGCCGGTGCACTGATGCAAATCAGTGAGTCTCACCATCCCTACTAGTTACAAAAGCATATTTGTTTGCTGCGGATCGTGTTGCTTCTATAGTTACAGATATTTTTAGTGGGGTGAGAGAGCAGGTTCAGCCAGCCTGCCCGCAGCGGCTGAGATCAAAGGCTTTGCTCAGTGGTGATACAAGTACTCTGACTGTCAGGATGCAGGAACACACAACCTTCTAGATCTGCGTAGATCCCGAACTTAATGAGGTACACACCAGCTTATTTTCAGGGGTGCCTGTTCGCGTTTGAATTTCTCTGCTTCGATGCTGAAATCCTGGCCTGTAAGGACAGACAGTGGACAGGCATGAAACCAAAAGTTCCAAGAAACCAAAGTTAATCCTCCTAGAAACCAAGGCACAAATGGTGTGCTTAGGAGACAGAAGATGCAAAGGCCTCGTCATTTTTGAACACATAAAAGGAAATATATTTAAAAAACTGTTCATACTGAAGAATTGCTCTGTCAGTTGCAGAGGAATTTACACCAGGCAGTCTGAAGTAAACAGTTTGTGCTTTTTTTGTTTTGAGTGTACAAACTGCTCCTTCATTTGCAAAGTATCTCACTTGCAAAATGTGTGCACCTCTTTTGAAACAATTACACATAGGATAAAAATCGGTATTCTTTCGATGGAACTGAAAACATTAATACTCTCAACGACACGTTTCGGAATTGATGGGTCTGTAATAGTTCCTCCCCCCCCCCACCCCGCCCCTGCCCTTGCCCCTGCCCTTGCCCCTGACCCCTGACCCCCAAATTGTTCTCATGACAAATTAACTCTAGACAATTTACAGACACATCTCACTACAAGGTCGATTAAAAACTGGTTGTTCAGAAATTTACCCAGAATGCAAAGGATGTGCATAGGCGTTATGATTTCCTTCCCGGTCTTGGTTTTCCCAACGGAATGTTCTCTGCCGTAGATAACAGGAGTTTGACACTGATAACACTGACTGCATGTAAGCCTGCAGGTATCCACATGCATGAGACGTCATTCAAATCTGTTAAACATTTACGGGTTTCCTTTAGAGAGACAGTATCTATTCCGGCTGACAGTGTCAGCTATGAAATGTAAACAGAACCTGGGAAAATCGAGAATGGCAGCCATCTGCAAGGGACAGGGTGAATGTAGTGGGTAAAAAAAATACAATTAAAAACAAACAAAATAGTGAGTTTCAGTAAAGGAAGCCATTAAGGAAGAAAGGGGTGCCACGAAGATCATGTGCTTTTCATCGGTCTGTAGGGGGCGCTACGTTTAAAACTGAAGCATGGGTCTCACGTTATAAAGGCTGCAATGCAAAGCCAAGACTGACACCGGGGGTGTCTCTGTGCTAACGACTGGTTTCAGATACTGTCTCTTTAAAAATAACAAAAACGGTCGCCTCCTACCTATAAGGACATGACAATATATAAATTTTATACAACACTACGTCTAGGTAGTCTTTAAGGGCCAAGACTGGCTGTAGCTCATGTACACTGAGGTCTTCCAGGGAATGTGGTTTCTTCCATGGTAAGTTGAAGTTGAGAAGTTGGGGGTAGGACTGGGGGCGTGACCTAGTACACCCAGGAAACAGGCACCCACTGGGGCGCCGTGCACACCAGGTCGATGGCTTCCTCTAGGTATCTGATGGTCTCGTCGATTTCGTTGTTGATTACGGTCTGGTCGAAATAGTGGGCGTACGTCTTCTGCAGAATCTCAGACTCCTTCTGCAGCCTCTGGAGGGACTCGTCCTGGAATGGAGCAGAGGACAGTGAACTTGGGATAGCCTCCCTCCTGTGTGTCCGTCTAGGAAGCATCTACAGGAAACCCACCAGTGAGGTGAAGAACATTTCCTGAGGACCTGAGACCTGCCACACACAGGGACCAGAAATCAAAGTGCTACCTGCTACCTAAAAACTCACTACTGCTCCCCACGAAAAAGTCAACATGGGGCGGTCTGTAAACCCAGCACTGCTTCAGACCACCTGCTACTCAAAAACTCACTACTGCTCCCCACGAAAAAGTCAACACAGGGCGATCTGTAACTGACAACTATGGCCCATGTAGGGGTAGCAGGGAAGGGCAGGAGCCAAGCCACCGGGGGGGTGCGCCAAGTGGAATTGCGATGGGTTGCAGAAGCAGGATCACAGCACATGACGGCTGCAGTACTAACACTAATACTAACACTCACACTAACACTAACACTAACACTCACACTAACACTAACACTAACACTAACGCTCACACTAACGCTCACACTAACACTCACACTAACGCTCACACTAACGCTCACACTCACCACACTCGTACTTACGGGCAGCTTTCTGCACCACCGGGGGGGCTGGCATGGAAGGGGACCGCAACAGAAATCAGAACATGGGCAAACAAAAGTAAGACGGGGGGGGGGGGGGAAGGCTGCAACTCCAGGGTTGCCAATGGCAACGGCCCCACATGTGGGACCTACTGAGCTGCCAAGAGAGCTGGGGCTTGGCTGCAGGAGATCTCAAGACAGCTATTGTCAGCAGAACAAAAAGCAGATGGAGGCCTGAGCATTGAAGCTGCTTTCTCTTCCTCCATGACGGAATGGAAAACCTGACTGCCATTTCCCCAGCAGACAGGCTGGTGTTTTACAAGTCAGCACTGAGGCCTGATGAGAGGCTGGCCAGCCAGCAGACAAGAGGGCCGATGTTGGGGTCGACGGCGGGTAAGTCAGACACCAAAATGCCATGCACACATGGATTGTTGAGAAGCCGCCGTGCTGAGACAGCAAGATAACATCTGGCTGTGATGGTTTAAGGTGGGAAGTTGAGGATTTTATACAGTTGGGGGGCATAGGAGGGGCGATAATTCATATGGGGAAGCCGTCCTTATCATTAGCCAATGACACGTTTTGAACTGGTGAGTGACAGGGGAGGGGGACTCTGGGGGCCAATCAGCTTTCAGCTAGGGCCAGCACCCTTGTGCCCCTGCCCCATGGCCCCACCCCTGCTGTTCAGTGTTAACAGTATGCTCTTAAGTTTTATGTACACTTCAAAATAATATTTTTGGAGTGATTTTTAAACAAGTTCAACAAACAAACTTTTGGAAACTATTTAGGTCTGCCAGCCTGACACCACGGCACGGTAGGACTTTTTATGGAGCAGTTTTGCTGTCTTTTTTCACATTTCCTGCCCTACTGGTGGTGGTACTTAATGCTTGTTTAAAATCTTGGACATCCCAAAGACAGGCGTAAAAACACTTGGATTTTGGACATCCCAAAGACAGGCGTAAAAAGCTCTGCATGTGTGCTGGCCTGGGAGCCTTACCTCGCTGATGCCGGGCGTTACAGTCGGGGCAGCAATGAAGACGACGTAGGGGGCAAATTCAGCCGTCCGTAGGACCTTCAGGGCCTGTGGGAAAACAAAGACCTCAGTGGAGCTCCTCCAGATGGCTCCGGATTTCCGGAAACATCTCCCTGCCCAGGAGCGCCACCCACCTGTGGCTCCACGTCAAGGATGGAGATGAGCCCCTGCTCGTGGATCTTGCGTATGGTCTCCAGCCGGGTGCCATACATGGCATCCTCATGACTGCCGTATTCCAGGTAATCGTTGTTCGAGATGTCCTGCATCATCTGGTCGTGGGATACGAAGTAGTAGTTCTTGCCGTTTTCCTCGTCCTTCTTCGGAGGTCTGGTTGTGTCTGTGTGGATGGAGGAGGGGGTGGTGGCCCTGGTGAGACGCACTATCCATGCAGGGATAATATGAAAATGGCATTTCCTCATTCAGCCAGCACTGCCTCAGCGCCACTGTGGTGGAACCACGCTTTGCAGATCTGGTTTCTCTGCAACCCCCACCACAGCCAGTTGGCAGGTTCACCTCAACTTATAACGTCTAAGCTTCTTCAGTCCTAACTGCAGACAAGTATGAAGGTAGCACTGCTCCTGGATGCCCTGAGCACGGCCTGGTCCACAGGTGAGTGCATCCTCACGGGTCTTATCTGCAGCAACAGCACCACCAGCTGGAGACATTTATTAGCCCTTTAAATTACAATGACTTAGTGAAACAGAGTCAGTGGTTGATGCTAAAATCAATGACAGCGCCCTGGGTAAGTTCCAGGCTTTGCAGCCTTGTGCTGGATAACCAGAGTGTAACTATGACACAGTTAGACAGGTTTATCCCCATTTCATTTAAGGGATCTTTAGCATAGCTTGGGGGGGACAGTACAGGGTCAGCCAGCATGTAGCATCCCTGAAGCTGGAGGTTAGAGGCCCACAGACATGTGACTATTCTCCTGAGGGCAGGGATCAAACCAGGAACCTTCTGATCACAGGCACGGAGGCTTAGCCCACTGAGCCACATGCTGCCCCCAAATAAGGGGTAGTCTTTTCAATGGCTGACCACTTAAGCCCATTTAGCTGTGCAGTGGCCAATCTAAAGATGATGTTCCTCTTGTTGCAAAATTTCTGTTACGTGCTTCAGGGGCTGCTCTGTTGGAGGGTGGCATGTAAAAAAAAAATGAAGAGAGACCCAAAGGAGGTGATGGGAATAGCCAGAGTGAGACCTGGACCCCAGCACTGCTAGCGGAGGAGATGAGGAAGTGTCTTACGTGGGATGGGGTAGGCAAATCTGTGTGGGTGCTTGGCAATCAGCGTGTTCTTGATGTGCCGACGTCCGACTCCGTGGGCCCCTGTGACGGGAAGATGTGGTCAGGCTGGTGGCCACAGGTCCTAAGGGTGGGGAACACGGGATCTCCCCCTGCAAGGCCCCCCCCTCGCACTCCCATCGCCTTACGCACCCAGGAGGACGAGAGTTTTCCTCTTGAAAGCAGGCAGCTTCACCACTTCCTCGTATGTGACGAGGTCTAGTTGATCGAACACTGGAACGGGAAGGGGACGCTGCTGAGTCACTCATAAGGGAGACCGTGATGCGGTCGGGGTGCTGTGTGGTGCGATGGCGCATTTCGGAAATGGAATGGAATAAAAAGCACCG
Source organism: Cyphomyrus plagiostoma (assembly GCA_019775915.2). Lineage (NCBI taxonomy): Eukaryota > Metazoa > Chordata > Actinopteri > Osteoglossiformes > Mormyridae > Cyphomyrus > Cyphomyrus plagiostoma. The sequence goes on from JABFEA020000001.1 coordinate 42,036,444, forward strand.
CAGGCAGAGAAAGAGAGAGAGAGAGAGAGAGAGAGAGAGAGAGCGCAAAAGAGACAGCCTGAATCTCAGGTACCTCACTGAGACACTCTAAGAATTGGATAAAAACAAGAAGAGTGCTTTAAGAAAATTCTTGAGTAGTTCTCTAAGCAATATTTAAAAGCTTGCCGATTCAGATGTCTCTTCTCATGTGCTCAGACTATCCTGTGCCTCTAATGGTGGTTATGGGGGGTGAGGACAAAACAGATGGTTCCAGAAGGTGATCTAAGCACGGTTTGGTGATGACAGTGGGGATCAACGGCAATCTACTGCCTGGACATTGTGGGTGCGTCCCAGAAATGGTAAAGATTGGATTTCTCAGGCTTTGTGCATCCTGAAAAAGGCCTCTAGGTACTCTGGCCCCCCAGTGCATCAGGTGTAACTGTGAAAAAGGTAAAGTGGGTGAATCCAAAAGCAGACGCTGATGAGGAGCTGGACCACCTTCCTGCTTAAATAACCTCGCAATAAAATAATGAAATAGGATCCAGTGTGGGATAATGAGGCTGTTTTCATAATTTTCACCAAACATCTTCCTCCCAGGCACTTGGTGTTCTGCAAGCAAGGAGGGAGCAAAAATGTGGACTTGGTCTTGGGGTACCTAAGGATCGTGTTGGGAAATGCTGCTCTGTGGGTGCGCATTAAAAGGGGAGGCTCTCCTGGCCTTGACAGAAAATAGTGCCCAAATCATACGAGTTTTCAGACTAGAAGCAGTTCTGCAGGAAGAGCAGATGGGGAACGGAAAGTCACGGCTGACCGCGATTTCGCAATGGGGGGAGGAAGCCAAGTTAAATCGCACCAAGTCTGCGAGGAGATTTCCGTTTCAATCCTACTGTCTGTCATAAAACAGAAAAAGCAAAGGCCCAGAATGGCATGGCGGCCAGGTGACGACGGAGAGGACGTGAATGGGCGCATGGGAGAGGAAAGCAGGCAGGAAACGAGACAGAGAGAGACATCGTGACCATGTGTTACTTACATGCAGAGAGGCCATTGGCAGGGAGACAGCATGGAAAATGGGAGGAGGAGGCATCGAGATACGGTTTAGTCACATTGGTCAGCACAGACAGCGTTTCCATTAAGAAAACACACCAGTTAAGTGTTAATACAGCCAGTGTGGGCGAGTAGCCCGTGTAGGGGAGCGGTCAAGTTGGCTCAGCCTGTGGGGACATTCTGACCCCCACAGAAACACCCAAGAGGTTTATACGACACACAGGACAGCTCTACACCACAGCCACTGGGGTTCGTGTCCAAAGACAAAACTGAAAGAGCCAAAAGAATGTTTAGGGTTTTAAAGGAAATGCATCTCTCAGAAGATTGAGGTGCGTATTTGGGGAAGGGTTTGTCGTGTTATGAAGCATGTATAGCGTTATATTCACTGGAGGCAGACGTCTGGGGAAAAACAGGACACCGAATTTCAGAGGCACTTTGGGGTCTGCAGAAGCAGGACTGAGCAGCTGGTTTGCGTTTCTGGTAGGGCTGGGCGATATAATATCGGTATCATATTGGTATCATATCGCGCATGCGCAATAATCACCAGGGCTTCAGATGACAGACCAAGCATTTGGCCAGACACCAGCTTTTTGGTGCTATACGGACATTAATTTACTCCCATGATTTGGTAGGAGGACTAATATTATGGCTTAAATATTATTTAAAAATTTATTATTATTATTTTGCGTTTTGTGATACTCAAAAGTTAATAATCTGTAACTTTATGTTTTTTAAATTCGATTAGCGGAGCACCCTACATAATACTGTTTTGCTATACTACGGTTTGGTATACTACGGTTTGGTATACTACGGTTTGGTATACTACGGTTTGGTTTGCCTCAGTGCAATATACACTGAAGTTGCAGTGAAGGAGAGCAGCCACGGCATCTTTTAAAAGAGGAGATCTTGTGGATAAACGACGTAAAAAGACGTCGAAGGTGTGGTGGTACTTTTGCAGTTCAAAGTCTGACACATTTATTAGACATAAGGATATGCCGTATTTATACTAATAATCACTTTTGGGTGTCATACAAAGTCTCATTAATATTTTAGCCATTCTACTAAACTGCTTAACAAACTGTAGGCGTAAATAAATGTCTGTATAGCACCAACAAGCTGGCGTCCGGCCAAATGTTGCGGCTGTCAGCTGAAGCCCTGGTTATTATTGCACATGCGCGAAGAAATATCCATATGATATCGTCCAGCCCTAGTGCCTGGGTGTGTTTGTATTATGTATATATTTGGGTCCCCACAATGTGATAAAAACCTGTTATTTTCACATTGTGGAGACCATTTTTTTAGGCCCCACAAAAAGAAGCTCAATTTTATAAAAATCTGTGACTGCAATTAAAAAAACTAGAAATGTCAAAAGTCAAACATTGTTTGGTTCCTGACGGTTAAGGTTAGGGTTAGGGTTAAGGTAGTAATTGTTGGCATTAGGGTTTTGCCCATAGAAATGAATGGAGAGTCCCCACAGTGTATGCATGTGTATAAAGCACAGAGGTGAACCGCTGCTTGGTTTGTGTGTGTAACTCTGCAGATCTTGATGTCACAGCAGAAAATAGGCCACTTCCTGTGAGACCGAGACGTACTGCCCTGGGTTCCGGGACCGGGGGCTGCTTGAACTCCCTGGGCTGCTTCCGGCCCTGGGTGCCAATGGCCACTTCCTCCGGTGTAATCAGTGCACCTCTCTGTACAGCCTGTGAGCCACTCACCCCTGTACACACTAAGAGGCCTGGTGACTGGTAGCTAAATAGCTTCCTGGTGATGCCAGACACAACCACAACTTTCACAACAAAATTTTTCATCCGGTTACACAGCATCTGTCTGGGTGCTTCATGACTGCGGTGGAGCTATGTCCCAGCGGGGCGTGATACTGGGGGTGCCTGGCCCGCGCTCACCTGCGTTGTGCTTGGCCAAGTACTTGTCCTTGTACTGTTTCTTCTTCTTGCCAAACCAGGTGCAGGTGGCCTGCTGTTCCTGCTTCGTCTTCTCCATGGCGATGCAGGCCACGCGCCTTCAAGGGTAGGAGCAGAGAGGCAAGATTAGCACCAGGCTCCCCCTAAAGCCTGTGGACTTTGCGGTGGGAGGCGGGCATACCACTCCTGGAGCTCTGGGGAGGGGATGAGGCCAGCCGTCCCATTCTTAGTGCTCTCCAGCTTGCCCTGCCACCAGTTGTGGTCGTCCTTGCTGATGATCTGGATGATGTCACCCACCCTGAAGGAGATGCCCGCTTCCTTGCAGGGGATTAGGTCATCCTTGGTGGGGTCATACTCAAACTGCGCCCTCACATAGATCTGTGGGGAGGAGGGAAGCAGGGATGAGCAGACGAGGGTGGGGGGGAATATTTGATAGTTATTATAAAGCAGTGGGAGATAAATAAACGAAGGGGGGTGGAGAAAGAAGACCCACTGTATGGCAAGGATCTCAGAAGGGACTGTATGACTGAGCATGCTCAGCAGGGCCTGTATGACTGAGCATGCTCAGCAGGGACTGTATGACTGAGCATGCTCAGCAGGGCCTATATGACTGAGCATGCTCAGCGGGCCTGTATGACTGAGCATGCTCAGCACGGACTGTATGACTGAGCATGCTCAGCTGATGTGGCATGATGCACATGCATTGGGTAACGAGAAAGAAAAGAGCCAGTCACTGTCAGTCACCGCTAGCACTGATTGGTCAGTCCAGAGAGAAGTTGACTCAAGCTGACTTCTGTGGCCGTGGATATTTAATTTAACCTCTGAGGTCCCTGCCTAAGCCAAGCAGGCCACTGTCCCAGACACCAGAAAGGGATCCTTTGAAAAGGAAGCTGAGGATGCCCTAAACCATACAGAGAAGCTCCACAGGGCCCCGAACCGTACAGACAAGCTCCATGGGGCCCTGACCCATACAGAGAGGCTCCACGGGGCCCAGAACCGCATGGAGAGGCTGCGGGGGGGCCTGAACCGCACGGAGAGGCTGCGGGGGGGCCTGAACCATTTGGAGAGGCTGCAGGGGGGCCTGAACTGCACAGAGATGATGCAGGAGGGCCTGAACCGTACGGAAACCCCACAAACTATTTACATGGTACAAAACTGATACATGTATGCAAATTTGTGTCTCGAATTGAAAACATCACACCGGCCAGCTGATCTTATGTACTTATGGAAGGAAAGACACTGTGATGTCTAGTGGTTGTCTGTTGTCACGTCAGCGAGATGGTGAATTAGTACCTTTAAATGTGGGGGGGGGATTCATACATGAATACTGAGACAGGAAGACTATTATCTGCAGGAAAAAGGAGGATGCAGTGGGGGGGGGCGGGCAGAGGCTGGTATTTACCTGTCGTCCTTTGGGCTGGATTGTTGCTGGTAAATCCTGTAAAGAAAAAAGAAAAAACACCCAGGATGGGGGAAGATTGACCATTTACTGCGAGGACAGAACAACCCAAAGAGACGCAAGCAGCACCACAATGTCAGAACTGGCATGTCTGCAAAAAGACATTCACTTTGGTTCACACGCTGTGGCAGCAGACAGTTCGGTCCCCTGGCAACAAGCGAGTGGCAGCCCAGAGCGAGCAAGCAAGCGTCTAACACCAGTCAGAAAGGCTGTGAGAACGGAGGCCACGCCCCCCCCATGCCAAGCAGCCAATCGCACGCAGACCCAGTGGGTGGGCCCTGCAGCGCACATGCTCAGTCAATGTTCTCTACAGGTCAACGCCTCCAATGGATTCTTTATGCTTGACCTTGGGGTTACAAGGGACCCTTAATGGCATCAACAGCACAGTCCCAGGCATGACATAACCGACCATGGGCCCCCGGAACAGAGGGTCAGTCTGAGGCAGCATGAGACTCAGACAAACAGGGAGGTCCAGAGCGGCCATCTAAAAGCACTGTGTGTTGGTGGGGGGGCCTGTCAGAGCACCAGTGTGCACACCAATTTGAGAACTGAGATAGCGGAAATGAGGCTCAGCTGACGACTCTGCCTCTGTCCTCGCTGAGAAATGACCTGAGCTAGACTCTGGGGGGCCTGTGGTGGGGGGGGGGGGGCTACAGGACACTCTTTCAGTATGATGGTTTACAGTTACAATGAGGGGGCTAAACGTATGTGGGGG
>JABFEA020000001.1:42045511-42059724 GCA_019775915.2 Cyphomyrus plagiostoma
TTTTACGGCAACCCCCTCCCCCCCCAACACCCAACCACCCACCGCCGCGCCAGACGTCCCCCCTAGTACCCCCCCCACCCCCTCCCCCCTATAAGGGCTGTGTCAGCATGCTTGGCCACACAACTGAGAGCTGGGGAAGCTAATGGGCCGACAGTAATGAGTCCACCACAAGGCCGGCTGGAAGAGGCTCCAGACCAGGCAGGGTGCTGGGTACGCCACAGAGGGGAATGTCCAGCTGACATTACGCTGCACCCACCACCCCTCACAAAAATGTGAAGCCCTTTTTAACAGGGGGGGGGCAGAGACCCACAAAAACGCCCCCACGGAGGGACATGGAACATGGGGCATAGCGAAGGATGATTGGCAACCTGTGAACATGGTCTCACACTCACTGGGACAGTCGAGCACAATTACGGCCGGAAGCGAGGTCCCTCCAAGAGGGGGAAGCCCTAAAAAGCGGGATTCCCATCGGACTGCTGGGACTGGACTCGGGTGCCACTCTCCTCGGACATCGTCTCAGCATTAATCCCTTTCCCTGTTCTGTTTCAGATCAGTGCATTTAACATAATTGCATTTTTAATCTTTAAGAGAGTTTAACATTACAACAGAGCTCTGTGAAAAATAACCGGCCTCTGTTTTCAGGGCAAGTATAAAGAGAATTGTTCCCAAAATGTGGGTTGCAGACTGCAGAAAATGGTTATTGATTAAGTCCGATAGATAAAGCAGGTTATCAGGACTGGAGGACTGGATAAAGCAAGGCGCTGTTTCTCAAGCTGACACAAATGATCTTATATCAAAAAGACAACCAGAATCTTTTTTATACAGATCCAAAAAAATATATGAGTTGTTTTCATATGGCATGTATTGCTGTTGATAAATCTTTCCTTGTCCACAAACAGGGATCTGGAAAGCAATGAAGTCTGAGCTCAGAGTCCACAGTGCGACGCCGATCCAGTGTTTACACACCTGACAGAATCTGCACAAACTGTCAGACGTGTGAGGACAGAAAAGTCAGAGGCTACAGTGACCAGGCTGGTGTGTTAGTCGCGTGGTCGCACGGTCGTGGTCGCACGGTCGTGTGCACACAGCCTTGTCCCCAATCCGGAACGGGCCTTGGAGCAGGCGGAACGCTGCTGTCTCCGTACTCACCATAAAATGTGGCTGAGTGAGAATCCGCCTTAGCTCTTTAGCGTCGCTGTTCTCGGGGTAGCAGGAAATCTCTTCCAGTACCTGGGGAGTGTCGGGGGGAGGGGGGTGAGAGAGGGCCGTCAGCTGGGCTGCTTACAGGGCCTTTCTGATGCCTTCCCCGTGGGAAACCCTCTCACAGCCACTGAACAGATAGGTCACCCAAACCACAGCACGATGCTAATGACTCAGAATGGCCACTCGAATGCCCTGCCCACTTAATGCTTCCCACCCATGACCACGACCCCCAGAAAGTCTCAGCCCAACCCCCAGGGGCTGATTGAGCACAGTGATCAGAGCTTAATCAAAGAATGTCACAGTCTGGGTGACCCCAGTGCTATGTAAAGATAAGCATGCTTTAGTAACTGCAGTTTAAACACTGGTCTCGGCTCAGACTGGGAATTTACCATAAAGTCCCGTGCAGAAGATTAATGGCTAAGAGTAGGAATGAGGCAACACGCTTGGCTTACATACTCCAGGCGTTTCAAATCCGCGCTTGCCTCATCTCCGTCGGGGTTCTTCATCACGCAGGAGAGTCACACACGCTTCCCAATGCCTCAACAGGGGGTTATGAGGACGCACAACTGCGTGCATATTCCTGCACGGAAGCTACCAGTGGGACTTCCAGCCCGGGGCCAGCCAGAGGGGACTGGTGTAAGGGTTAAAACCGATCATACCTCCCCCTTGGCTGCAAACACCCCCTGCCCATCCCCAAGAAAGGAATGTTTTAAAGCGTTTTAGTAGCACTGAATCAGGCGACAGTGGAGCGAGCAGTGAGGGTTATTGCAGAGGACCTGTCTCCCCTCAGCCACCTAAAACTCAGATGAAAGGAGTTATGAAGTTTCGCAGAACCAAAGCGATAGACCGCGATGCTCTAAGAATGAGTCAGAGCTGAGACTGAGGTGATGCGAAGTGCCGGTTACCGTGACTAGAGGCACAGAATAACAAGGGGTGAGGCGTCTCTGCGGTGTCTCATAGATGCACATCTCCCACCTGGCCGCTGTGGTTTCGAGAGCACAGACGGCATATACTCTAACCCACATGACACATGATACACCACTGGCCCACCCCACACCCCTGCCAAATGGGCCGTGACCTTGCAGGGGCTCTGAACCAATCCCAGGTTCTGTTGATGTGCGGAGACCCAGGATAAGGCTGGAGAGACACCTGAGCCTTTGGGGAGGGTCGCTGATATGGGACCTCACCGACACAAAGGTTATATAAGGAGAACGATGTGAACAGCAGCTCCGTTCCCTGTGATAGGTGGGCAGTGAACAGGGGAGTGGGCTCAGTTGCCATGGATACCATTAGCAGAAAACTTAGTCATACAGATAGAAGTGTGTGTCAGATGGGCAGAATGAGGCATGTCATTCGGCAAGGAAATGTTAGTGAGACGACTGTCGTGAAGGTTTTATGGCACACAACCCCAACAATGGTCTGTGTTCAAAAAGAGGGTGACAGGCAAAACCCTAACTTAGCAAAAGCAAAGCATGAGCAGGCCCGCAGTATTACAGCAATATTGAGTAATACTACAGAGTATTACGGCAATATCGAGTAACACTACAGAGCAGTACGGCAATATCGAGTAATACTACAGAGTAGTACGGCAATATCGAGTAATACTACAGAGCATTACGGCAATATCGAGTAATACTACAGAGTATTACAGCAATATCAAGTAATACTACAGAAGAGCCAGGGGAAAACATTTAAAACGACTTGCATTTTAACTCTTCAGATCTGCTTCAGCCAAACTTCCTGTTGTGCTTTTGTCAACCCGAAACCTCTGATTCGTGCGGTGTTATACCGTGCAGTGTGGTGTTGCACTGTGGAGGGAATGGAGGTGTTTCTGCTTGTGATGCAGGCTTTCAGGAAATGAGTGCAGCCTCAGTATCTAGGAGAAGTGGCCAGGGTCAAACACAGCCCACACCTCAGCGAGTCACAGCACGGTCTGCCTGGCGAAACACCACCACAAACTCCAACCGGAAAAATGAAAACCTCCAGCAGTGTGAAGCTGGGATTTCACATGAAGCAAAGCAGATGTAATGTAGTGATCGAGGGAGAGCCAGTGCTCTGGCAGGGCTGCCCAGTGCTCTACCAGGGAGAGCCAGTGCTCTGCCAGGGTGACTCAGTGCTCTACCAGGGAGAGCCAGTGCTCTGCCAGGGTGACTCAGTGCTCTACCAGGGTGACTCAGTGCTCTGTCAGGGCTGCCCAGTGCTCTGCCAGGGCGACCCAGTGCTCTGTCAGAGGGACCCAGTTCACTGCCAGGCTGCATGTCGAAGGCCACGTGACATGCACTGCTCCCCTAACCTGGCCATGTTACAGACAGAACATTGTCCAGTTCAACCCTCCACAAAGGCAGAGGCTTTAACCCCTTCAACTGTGCATGACTGGGTCATGTTAAAAAAAAACATGTTTGTTCAGGACTTCCTAAAACTTTCAGTCACATTTAAGTCTGCTTACATTGAACAAATAAAAAATGCATAACTTGGTAATCAGTATAACGGCTGTTTATTCTGTCTGTTTCATAAAATGAAAAAGAAAGTTTTTTATTGGTACAAAATTGCCTGATCCAGTTTGACAAATATTAATTAATCGAAACGACAATATGCATTTTAAGACTATAATATGCATTTAAAGATTATAAGTATTATAATATAGCAATTTCCTGTAATTTCAGTAGATATTCTGACCATTCCAGGTCTTTCTAGACTAAAATTAACTCAGCTGAACACCGTGACTGGCAGCCGTATTCCAAAATCAGGATTTAAATGCTTCAGTTCCTTCAGGTCCAACAACAACTCAACGGATGGTAGTTTAAGAGTTGGGTTTGCACCTGGACAGTAGGTCATAAGAATCGAAGTCTACAAAACCAGACAGAAATATACATGCAAGTAGAGACAAGCGTCATCAAGTTTAAGAAGAGGATGGTCTGTCCTGTTTCCAGTTCATTCTCTTATATTATAATAATGTCTTCTGGGTGCCGTTGAGGCAAGATGTAGATGATGGACCCCTAATGACACTATTATAGGAGGGGGGGGGGTTCTAGATGTAGCAGACAGGGATACTGTAGGGACATGGCCACCCCAGCAGATTTTAGGGGGACCAGCACTTCACAGGGGCCCTTGATATATCGTCAGGAGGCCTGGAATTTCTAGCTACACCCCTGGAACCAGATCAAGGTCATGCAGCATTTAAGTAGATCTGTACTGGGGTTCCAATGTCACATGAAGTTCACAGCACTCATGTGGGATGCTGAGAGACACCTGCTGGCATTTGCAGGCTCTCACTCATGAATTATATGGGTAGCACTGGAGAGGGAGGGTGAGTGTGTGGGCTATGGATAGCACTGGACAGGGAGGGCAAGTGTGTGGGCTACGGATAGCACTGGACAGGGAGGGCAAGTGTGTGGGCTACGGGTAGCATTGGAAAGGTAGGGTGAGTGTGTGGGCTACGGATAGCACTGGAAAGGGAGGCGGAGTATGGCACTGAGGCAATGTAGAGTTTGGGTTTCTTAGCCAGTAAGAAGGAAAGCCAGGCAGTGGTGAAGGCTGACCATTTCATTGCTCTATACAGCCTTTGCACGTAAGCATGTTCCTATGGATTGTCTATGTTTATCTTTGACACGTCCCTTAACAAAAGGATTACATTACCTTGTTGCAGAAAACATTGGTTCTAATTAATGTGGCGATGTCATACAATGAATACTGTGATTGGTGAAACACAAGCCCCTCCCTTGTTGACCCAGGGACACGTTGAACTCTAGAAATCAGGACGTGGCTGATTTGTAAGTACATTTATAGAGTTGACCAAAGAGATTTGAGGGAACACCAACTACAAAAAACTATGGAATTGGTATTGTCAAGGACTTGTATTGGTTTTCCTCTAAACATTAATTTGCTAGTAACCATAGCATCATACATGACAATTAAAGCATTTGTATAAAATGTAAAAAACTGGCCACAGGGAGTTTTGTGAGAAGTTCAACAATCTGATAATGCTAGAGAAGTTGCATGTTCAAACTTGACAAGGCAGGAAGTGATCAGTAGTTTAAACCTCCCACCCAGCAGGGGGCACTCACAGAAATCTCACCTCTTTGGCTCTCTGGACAGCATCACTCGGGGGATTTCTGATTTGTGGGGAGGACTTGGTGTTTATCTTGTCATACAGCTGCAACACAAGAAGTGAATTTTTAGAACTGTTACAAGTGGCCGGATATCGTGATGAGACAAGCGTACAACTGTGCAACACTGGGCGATCGGGGGCCCACACCCAAGTCGCAGGGGGCAGTGTCATCACCATGTGGATGATAGTACTTATGGAAATCCAAGGGTGCACCCCCTCCCCCCCGCCTCTATATTTAGTGCTTTTTCTGTACTCACACGCAGTTGTTTTGCTTTTGGTCACAAAGGGCTAAAATTCTCAGGGTTTAACATTGTGGGGAGTCAATATCTCAGTCAACGGCAACTCCATCCGGGGAGGCAAACTCCAAAGTACACGGATCAATACCACGCTGCCTAGTCATCTCCACAAGGCTTTGTATGCTAACTGTTATTGAGTTACCGGTGGCAGCAATCTTTATCTGTTGTGTTTTTACCATTGGAAATAATTAACAAGAAGAACCTTCATTGCTTTGGTGTAAAGTTAGTTTGATGAACAACAATGATATTTCTCGACATGTTTTATACCTCAAACAGATACTTTTGTGATGTAAATAGGACCATTGTTGCTAAAGAAAATTAAACTGTAGCAAGAGTTAGAATGGGTCGCCTCACAGGCTGGGGACTGTGAAGATTTGTGGCTTGATGTTGTGCAGTCACTACTGAAGGCCACTCATCCCTTTGGGGCCCAGGTCAGGGGGGCTGACTCGACTCCCATCAGCCACTGTTGCTGCCGGGGTCTAGACTCCGCCCCCGTGTCCCAAATGTGGCTGCAGTAGCAGCAGCAAGTTTCCGCCATCTTCTTTCAGCTCTCCCCACTTACCTCATTCGTGCGGCAGAGATGATTCTGCTGATTAGACCCAGTATATTCTCTGAAGAGAACTTCAGAGCAAAGCATCTAGCAGTCTACTGGTGCTCATCCAGAAACAATGCTTTAAGCTGCTACACCCAACTGGGTAAATATATCTGCCCACATCTTCCACAAAGGCTAGTGCATTTTCCAGCATTTGCAGCATTGCTAGACATGTAGAATCAAACACACTCTGCTAAAACTGCTGTGTGGAACTATAAAAAATAACGTAGGTAAGGTCTGAGAACCAGGACACAGAGATGCTGATGCACCAGCCTCCATAAATAACCAGGCGTCTCTCTTGCACCTTCTGCACCCTTCTGGTGTGGTAGGTCACCTGCATCTACAAGCCTGGCTCTGCCTCCCAGCCAAGGGTTCCCTACCGCCACCCGCAGGCTGGCCCACACGCCACACACGTCTTTGTGGGGATGACCCACTGACTCACGTTTTAGCACACTTCCTCTCTGGCATTAATTGAGGGAAAAAAAAGAGAAAATCAAAGACGTAAAGGCGGATTGTTCTGCATTTGCCTCCATGTGACAGCTGTTTATCCGTCGTTGTCTCTGCAAGGACTAGATCTCTGCAAGGCTAGATCTCAGAGGTGTGTTTGCCAGCCCGCAAATGAGTCCCGTTGATTGTGGCATAAGAAGATCAGGCTAAATTACACACCAGCCTGCTATTTTTTAGCACATATTTGGTTTTAAAAAGAATTCACACACTAAAAAGTGCTACTAAACTCAGTTCTTTTTACGACCTCCCTGCCCAGATTAAAATGTGATGCATTATCTGCCTGACTTAATGTAAACACTTTTTATAAATAAGTAAATGCAAATGTGACAGCATATCCACGGTGAATTATATGTGTATTTTCATACTTTGCTGTAAATTTATCTGTTGGGACTAGGCACCGTAAAGGGGAGCAAAGATAGGACGAGTGACAGGGGCCCTAAAAAATTGTAATATAACTGGATTGGTCTGGGATGGGAACCCAATGTGATATGCTGTCATGTGGCCCAAAATCTCTAATGACACCCCTGAGTAGGTATTGAGAGTACTGTGAATAGAGTATATAACAGAGTACAGTCGTACCTCGGTTCTCGAACTCACTAGAACTCGAATTTCTTGAAAGTCGAACAAACCAGTCTGACCTAGAACTCGATCTGAATATCAGATGTTGAACCGTGAACGCTGACCTAATATAAATTGTACGCGTCAGGAAATGACTCATACTACAGTGCAATTCTTACTTGAATGCCGCCTTCACAGACTGGACGATTAACCAAATAAAGCAGCGCAACATTGTAGTAACTAACAATTAATAAACCACTAACTTACGTGTACTATTAGAGCATTTATATCATTTATTTAAACTTTATTTTACCAGGTAAATTACTGAAAACCAGTTCTAACTGCTTTACGTGATATTGGGGAGAAATAGGCATCGGAACTGCCTGGAATACAAACATCATGCGAGTAACTAAGCTCTTCAGCCAATAAGGGCAAAGGTGTGTCGCTACGGAGGTGGTTCCAGTTTGTGCAGCCGGGTGAGAGGTCGAAATGCATCTAACCGTAATGCATTGCATCAGGATCAGAATGCGTTGCTTTAAGCCAGTGCTGTAAGCAAGTTGAACGCACCCAAAGACCGGACTGGGGAAACAAACTGAAACGCGGACTGATCACATGGGAATCCCACACGAGGTTAACGAGGGGGCGTGGACGATCAGGGGCAGGACAGGGGTAATTTTGGGATAAGATCTTTATCGTTTTGGAAGCCATTAAGAAAAAAAATGCTCTTCTTGTTTAATTCTGTTCATTTTGTGTTTATATGGCAAAAAACATATTTAGCATATTTAGGTGTAATTTTAGGGGTCCGGGAGCCAATCTAGGCTCTATTTTTCTATTATGGGAAAAAATAGATCAGAACTAAAACTTTTTAGGATTTGATCCAGAGTTCAGAACGGATTAAGTTCGAGAACTGAGGTACCACTGTACCTTACTCTCCATACTAACCACCAGGTCCAGATCTCACTATGCAGGGATGCAAACCCTTGCTGTAAGTCTGAATGAAAATATGACACCTGTTACATCTGTGATCAGGCTGCTAAACATAAACACAGATAGTGAGGAATTTAACCAGTGTAATTCAGACATATCGGAGTGAAATTCTGATCAGTGTTCATTTCACAGCTCTGCAGGAAAAACACGTTACATTTTATACTGTGCGACATATTATTTTCCTTCCTTCCTTCCTTCCCTTCCTTCCTTCTTTCCTTCCTTCCGTTAAATTCATATGGATTGCATATATGCTGCCCAGAGCCGCTCTGCACACTCACATCCAGCAAGGTGTGCAGGTGCTCATCCTGGAAGACGCTGTGCAGGAAGTCCAGGTCCTTCTCGCTGCAGTCAGTCAGGGCATGAATCTCCTCCAGGCTGTCCAGCACCTGAGACACAGCCCCTGTGCTCGGACACAGAGAAGTGCCGCACTCTCAGACGACATCCCCCCGGCTCCCCAAGCCGGCCTGCTGCTCCCCAAGCCGGCCTACTGCTCCCCGTGGCCTCATTAAGGGACCACCATAAGGAAATATAACCATTGTGGGACTCCCCTCGTAATGTGGATTGAGATGTACTGGGGCAATTCTGTGGCCTCTCTGGAGAACAACCTGGATCAGAACAGACCCACTTCGGGAAGTGTGAGAGAAGTTGGTGTGTGGCTCAGCAGATTAAGGGTCCTTTAATCAGACGGTTGCTGGTTCAAATCCCTAAACTGGTACAGTAATTTGACCATTGGGCCCCTGAGAAAAGCCCGTAACCTCCTTGCCTTTACAACTCTATGTCACTTCAGGTAAAAGCATCTACTAAAAAAATGGAAAATGTAGCACAGAGTTGAACTTTCCTGAGTCATGGGAAAAGCCCAGGTAAGCGCACTGTCATGCAGGCCTTATCAGCAGCTTGCTGCTCCCACCTCATCCTGGAATGTAAACACAGGATCTGTGCATGGTTCTGACCCGCAGTTTGATCTGCAGATAGCCACATCCTTAACGTCAACTAGGAGAGGGATCGGCCCTAGAACAGGACGGGGAAGGCAGAGCATTGCCCACGAAGGCATGTGGCTGTGAGAGTGAGGCAGGCAGATGGAACATGCAGCATGCGGGCCGGCGATGGGGGCAGGGAGTGACCGAAACATGTTAAGACTGCCCTCTGAATATGCCAGCTGGTGGGGGGGAGGGACACTGGCCCACAGTGTCGTTAGTGCTGGGATGGCTTGTGACAAACTGCTATGTCCTCATATCACATGTACTTAGGGAGCCATGGGTTATACTCAGGAAGGCCTGCATGTTGGCAGGGTGACAGCAAGCAAATGAGATTAAATGCCTGCAATTTTGATGTTGTGGGGACCATTTGTGTGTGTGTATGTGTGTGTGTGTGTGAGATACCCCCTCCATAGCGACCCTGGCCTTGTGTCTGGGAAAGGCGCTACAATCACTGGCCACTATACTGATTTTATGGTTAATTGCTGGGACAGAGACTATGCAGTGGCCACGGTCAGGGGGGGCAGGGGTGTGTGTGGGGCGGGGCGGGTTGCGACTAAAGCAGTTGGTGGAGGATGGGGGAGCCAGGTGGGAGGGGTTGCACAACATGTAAAGTAATTTTGTCCCAGCTGGGAATTATAGACAGCAGGCCAGGCTATGTATGAGCCATGGAAGATGTTAGATGCATGAGCATGAGGCCCAGTCTGCAGCCAGGTCCGAATCAGACAGGTCAGAATTAGCTAGGCCCGAATTAGCTAGGCTCAAATCAGACAGGTCCGAATCAGACAGGTCAGAATTAGCTAGGCTCAAATCAGACAGGTCCGAATCAGACAGGTTCGAAGTAGTTAGGCCCAAATCAGACAGGTTCGAAGTAGTTAGGCCCAAATGAGACAGGTCCAAATCAGACAGGCCCGAATTAGCTAGGCCCGAATCAGATGGGTCAGAATCAAATGATTCCGAATCAGACAGGTCCGAATCAGACAGGGACACTCCCTGAGCTCACTGGGGCAGTACAAAGATGTTTCACTGAGGCGGACAGGGATGGTCAGGGGTGTTTCGGCAGCGAGGTCCACACAGTGCAAGTGAAATCCCAGCATTCAACAAATCATGGGGTGGGGTTACCTACTTTCTGCGGCTAGCAGTCCTGAACCAAGGCAGCAGGAGAACAAACAACAGATATTAACATACGGAAAGTGGTTAGAGAGAGTTAGGCAGGCCTGTGGACTGCAGCCATGCTCCAGGCACCGAGTAAGGCAGGCCTGTAGACTACAGCCACGCTCCGGGGACTGAGTTAGGCAGGCCTGTGGACTGAAGCCATGCTCCAGGGACTGAGTTAGGCAGGCCTGTGGACTGAAGCCACGCTCCAGGGACTGAGTTAGGCAGGCCTGAGGACTGAAGCCACGCTCCAGGGACTGAGTTAGGCAGGCCTGTGGACTGAAGCCACGCTCCAGGGACTGAGTTAGGCAGGCCTGTAGATTGGAGCCACGTTCCAGGGACTGAGTTAACCAGGCCTGTGGATTGCAGCCACGCTCCAGAGATCGCTCTCAGAGCTCCACCTCATTTACAGTCAGTCTCCCTTTAAGGACAATCTTTACTTTCATTTCAAGTTGTGGACTCTGGAGATGCGAGACCTCCTGGACCGCGAGTGCCGAGGCTGGCCTGCCTGTGTCGACACAACATCACTAAGACAACAAGATGATTACTACAGAACCATGACCAGCAGTTATCTGAGACAAATCATCTCTCTGCACAAGAGCAAAGAGAAATATCTCCACAGAAAATCGGACAGATATGTGAGGAGGGTCAGGAAATCAGCAGCCGGCCTGAATGTGAGACCTGCAGCATGGGAAACTTTTTATAAAAGCTCAACACCACAAAGTTTCTGAACATGGAGGGTCAGGCCAAGACACTGACTAGTAAGTTGGGTTAAGAGAGAAAACCAAACAGTCATGACTTGCTGCTGCGGGCCGTCACCGCAGACGGGTAACCGTGTCGACAGCAGAGCTGCTCCGAAGCCTACCTGAGGATGTGGGGTCTTCAGAGAAGTCGTGTAGCTCCTCTGGCGGATCGCCGTAGAAGGAGTTAAACTTGTGGCTGGAGACGGCGGCGAGCACTGCCCCCTAGGGAAGAAAAAAGAAAGGAAGGGGGGAGACACAAAGAAGCTGCTTCGACACCGAGGCCATTTGTAAGGCTTAAAAAATGACGAGTCCTACTACAATAGAACAGCGATATTTGATTTATTCTCCTTTGACCTATCCCATCATGCACGGACAGGTGAAAACAAGGTGGGGGTAACAGCACAGGGTCAGCCAGCGTGCAGCACCCCTGGAGCTGGGGGCTATTGGTGTGTTAGTTTTTCTCTCGGAATTTGGAAATTCCGAGGTGAGTGACGCCCGACCATCTCCCGTTCGAGCTACCGCATCTCGGAACAAACGTGGTTGTCTCCATGAACGTGCTGCTGTGTGTTGTTGTTTTATATTTTAGCAGATTTAGAGTGAGATTATTTTTTCCGAAAGACAAACAAACAAGAAACACAAACTAATCAAACCACATTAAAAGCTTTATAAAATATTTTAGTACATTCATAGCGATGAATGAGGGCAAACAAACTACAAACAAACCAAAGACACTAACAAGTCTGGTAAAAATCTGATATTGCATGATAGGATACTGTTTATGGTTATTCTCTAAATCCAATACATGCAGTTACATTTATAACTATTAATACATTTAACAAAATAAACATTTTTAAAGATTTACAATATAGAATTACTGTTGAGTGTGTAAGCCGCCATGTTGAAATTACGTCACAGGGGCAACTCGGACAACAAAATCTTGTTGACTTCAACGTCATAAAAGAGGCGTGTTTCCGATGGGGAGTGAAGTTTTTTGTGACGTTCTAATTCCGAGTTCCGAGTCGAAGAGAAATAATCAAATGCAGGATAAGAGTCTTGCCCATGACACTTGACTATTCTGCCAAGACCAGGGCAAACTGGACTGGCGACCTTCCGATCTCAGGCACAGATTCTTAGTCCGCTGAGCCATACGCCACCTGACCTTGTGCACATCCTGGCGATGTGCCATTCTGGTAACTATGCACCGAAACACATATTTGGCCAGTTTCCCAGTCAAGGATTAAGCCTAAGCCTAGACTAGCTTTGAGTTACAATGGTGAATCTCCACTGAAACGGCAATTTAGTCCAAGACTAGTCTTAATCCTTGTTTGGGAAACCTGCCCTTTATGTCAAAACAGTTCAAACCCCATTATGTTCAGTCAGACTTAGAAAGCATGTCCTTCCGTAGAAGCTCACCTTCAGCTTCCTCCTGGCGTTGAACTTCCTCAGCTGTTCCACCGTCTCGGGGAGGTGGATCTTGTATGCGTAGCGATCTCGCTCCTGGACAGACACAAGATCCAGCTCCACCTGAATGTTCTCTGGGACTAATCCTGCCTGAGAACCTCACCACTAACACCTAGCTGCCCCAAGAGTCGCTACAGTGAAACAAGCGCAGACTGGCAGCCCAGTTCCCTCCAGGAGTGACCAAAACACGAGGCGCTGACTGGGACACCACCCCCCACTAGCCGGACACAAGGCTGGGGGGGGGAGGTGGCAGAAGAAACTCCCAAAGAAGGAGCGACACTGTGGTAGGACGGGGCTGGGGAGTGGGGGAGGTGTACTCCTCAGGCAGCTGTGGGTCACAGAAGGTTGGGGTGCATCCCCAGAGGGGCAGGGGTACCTTCAGCCAGGGATGGTTCAGGGCTTCGTACACTGTGATGCGTTCGGCTGGGTCCAGCATCAGCATGCGACGCACCAGGTCCTTGGCGCTCTCTGAGATGTGGCTCCACTGCCGAGGGTTCATCTAGGGCAATTCATGGAGGAGAAGTGGCGAGGACGTGCGTGAGGACACGAGGGGGCCGCGTACATCGCCATGCTAGACTCATATCAGGCGCTCGGTCGCCAGCCGCCTCGCTTTTGGCGCTCACAAGCTCCGCAGTGGCCTCAGAAAGAACCCACAACCGCCAAGTCGCACAGAACACTGCACACAGCCCCATTGCATTTGACACAATGCACCTGCATGTCTGACAGCGTCTGGAAACAGCGCAGAACCCCGACGACATGGGCGTCTTCTGGCCCAAAAAAGGTGAGCGTTGCCTTGTAGACAGGTACCTTGTATTTGCCCTTGATGATGGCCTCAAACAGCCTGTCCTTGGTGCCGTAGAAGGGCAGGCAGCCACTGAGGAGGATGAAGAGGATGACGCCACAGCCCCACACGTCCACCGGCTTGCCGTAGGGCTCCCTTTTCACCACCTCGGGGGCCATGAAGTGGGGCGTCCCCACGCGGCCTGGGGCGCAGACAAGAAGCTGAGGAGCTCATCCGCAGTTAGGAGACAGTCACGCACGCACACACACACACACGCACATACGCATGCACACACACACACAGACACGTACGCACACACACACGCGCACATTTCATAATTCCAAGTCAAAACCAAACTAACCCAAAAACATAAACAAGAAGGAAACTGATACCCAAGTCTGAAACTAAAAAGCAGAAATGCTTTCTGGGGCATCCCAACAATTTTCTTTAAAGAATTTCTAGGGACACATAGGCACCTTCAAACACGGTCCTTTTGTGTCTCAGCCTGCATTAGCACATCTAAAGGCACCTCACTAGAGCATATTCCATTGTACTTTCAGTTTTTAGAAATAAAAATTCTTGGAGATCAGACATCCAGAACAATTGTAACGCAAACAGAATCAGCAATGCAATTGCCTAAAACTGCATGTCACATATTGTGGTAAATATTAAGGAAACAGGCAAACTGCTGGTTCTGTGTTACTTAAGGCTACTTACAAAGTTCAGCCACAGCCCGAGTCGATGCACCACAACACCAGTCTCAGCTGATACCCCTCCAGCCATTTGTAAGCCTAACACTACTGGTGTCATTACATTGCAAGTACAAATGTTTCAACATCTTTATCTGT
>JABFEA020000001.1:42065258-42086876 GCA_019775915.2 Cyphomyrus plagiostoma
GGAGAGAGGAGACTGGCCCTGCGCATTACTCCCAGTATCCTGGAGGGGTCAATACTCTAATGGAGACTGATTCAAAGCTTATGTTTCAGTAGCTGATTCATCACTGAGTACATAATCATCCCATCCATACTTAAATCTAAAAACACCATCCAAAATTCTGCCTGACTTTGTAATAAAACAGCAGTAATACTGAGGTGAAGCAGCCCATGAAAATGGCCAGGACCTCGAGTGATGCTGAAAAGACACCCGCTGGGTTTGGACACCATTCTGGACTGGCGAGAGTGCATTCTCGCCAGCGGCGGACATTCAAGGGCACAACTTTGACCCCTTGATTCCTGTGCACACGTCAGACTAATTCCAGGTAACGACAGAGAAACCCCCGGTATCTGTCACCATCCCCGGTGAGTCCAGGAAGGTGCCCTGAAGCTGGCGAATTCCTGGGAATGCCATAGGATGAGTAAGTCGTAGCCAGGAGAGAGGGGCGGGACCCCAGCAGGCCGAGAGCCCCCCCCACACACACATAAACAACAGCAGAGTGAATCACTCTACTCACATCAGGGTCTTTACAGCTGTGTTGCCACTAAAACATTGAAAATCTTACTGAGCCACTAATACAGGTAGTTATTTTATTACAGGATGACAGCAAACTGGATTACTGACCACACTGACAGATGGGGTGGAAAGACGAGAGGAGAGGGAATTACATGGTCATACTGTACTCAACACAGGTACAATGCTTCAGTAAGGCAGCAAAACGAAAAACGAGTGACAAAATACTATTAAAATGTATTTATTAGGGATGTAGCGGAACACAAAAATCACGGTTCGGTAAGTACCATGGATTTGAAGTCACAGTTCAGTACACTTTCAATACAGTGGGGCTAAAGACACAAAACATAAATCACTTCTTTACTTTCTTAAATAAATTAAAAAAAACATCTATCAATACTGCTGCAGTAAAATAAATAAAATAAATATCCATTAAGGTGCACATTTAGAAAATGACCTGCACCTTCAAATACTGGTTTATCTGTGTTGCCCCTAACTGTGCGCGCGTCTGTACTGGTGCGTGTACTGGTGCGGCCTCATCCGGCCCTTTCCCCATGTCGCTCGGTGGAAACAGACAAACACACAAGGTTCCGTTTCTGCTGTGTTCGCTCGGTACGACTGCGTACTGAACCAAATGACCCACGCCAAAAAATCCCAGTGTGACTACGTGTACCGTTACACTCCTAGTATTCATGTATTATTCATGTACAAGAAATATTATTTACTATTCAAATGGTTTAAATACAAATCTGCATGAAATATTAATTGAGGGAAAAGGACACCAAAGGAACTGCTCTGTAGTGCAAGTGGCTTCCTGCTTAATGCTATGCAGAGGGTGGCTGAAATGGGCAGGTCATTCAGAGTCAGGGCAGGTCATTCAGAGTCAGGGCAGGTCATTTAGTGTCAGGGCAGGTCATTCAGAGTCAGGGCAGGTCATTCAGAGTCAGGGCAGGTCATTCAGAGTCAGTTCAATGGGAGAGAGGGAGGCTTCACTTTGCATGATGACAAGAAAATGGCCCCCCTCCCGATAGGGGTCTGCTCATCAAAATGATCTAAAACTGTTTGAGAGCTGTCCGAAGATGACCCCACCTTCTCTGCAAAAAAAGGGGTGCACCGTGGGACCTCTTCACCCAGTCGAATTGGATCAGGACGATTCTTTTGAGGCACGAGGCTCTTTAAGTAGGGTGAATGCGGCCTGTTTTCCCTGCACGGTACGGCGTGGCATCAGGAACAAAGTCTCAGGCAGAGATTCTGACTCAAATTCAGGCGGCGTAAAGCATGACCGCAGCAGCCTGCTGCGAAAACCCAGGTACGATGAGAGGAAAACTGCATCCTTACCAGCATGTCACCGGCTGGCTCTAAAAAAACTGCATTGTAAGGCAGCAAAGGAGCAAATCGACTAACAATGACATTTCTTATGTATACAGGAGAATGCCTGAGAATGTCTGGCATCGGAGATATTTAAATAAAAATGAAATCTCAAACATGACACATGGGTGATCCTTCACTGAGCACAGGGGCGCCAGCGGGCTGTTCTGTCTGGTCCTGCGTGTTGCCCTCGAGCTGCCAAATAGCCAAATGGAGCAGAGTGATTCTTTGGGAGCCCTGCAGGGATTTACAAGGAACTGGCTGACCTTTCCTGCACAGCAACGGTAAAATAATAAACTGGCGAGGCGCTCGCTTGCCGTTCTCTCACCGAAAAAACACATCCAGCGGCAGCCTGGCAGCCGCTGGGGGCCGAAATCGCCTGAGGGTGGCGTCACGTCTCTCTGAAGCAGGACAAAAGCGGAGCTGTCAATCACCCGATCGCCATGCCAAAGCCACTGCGGAAGCGTGAAGTGGAACAGAAGAGAAGCCACACAGAGACAGGCATCCATTACAGGGATGCATAGAAGCGGACCAGAGAGAGACTGAGAGCAGGAACGAGGAGAGCGCATGCACTTTGAACTCAGAGGGTCCTCGCGCAATGCTCTGCCCATCCGTTCTGCCTCCTCCCGTTACCATGGCAACAGGCATCCCTCTCCAAAGGCCTGATGGAGTCGTGGAGTTTTATAAACTCCGTTCTTGCCTGACCGCTTGCGCTACGATTCCTCACGGCATGAAGCGACGCCTGCACACTGACTGAGGCCTGGATGTCACGACAGCATCACGACACCGAGGGGTCGAGCAAGAAGCGGAAGGCGACCGTTTCGCTCTCCACGGGCCGATGAAGGCGTGTACGTGCTGACGGGCGAGTGCTTCTTCTGTTTGGCTGCATTCCACCATTTCAGGATAAATACAGCATGTGGTAGTGTCTGTATAGGTGTTTTGGGGTGGGGGAATGTTAGTGCGTCTGGGCTTGGATGCCATTAGTCTGTATGTTGAACTATCATGTGGGAACCAAATGTAAATATGGCTGTGTGACTGTGTTAGTTTGGCTATCTGCATGCCTGTGTGTCTGTCTTTTGTTCTGTGTGTGTGTGTCCAAAGTGTGGTAAAACCAGAAACTTCCTAACTTTAGGGGACATCTATTTCACCACGAGATATTTTTCACCATGAGAATGTGACCTCAGCACCTTGCGGATTTATAATTGTTGTAAAGCGCTTGGCCCAGTAGCCCGGCGACGGGGTGCTGAGGGAGGAGAGGTGGCTTCTGAGCAGGTTAACAGTGTTTAGGCCCTCGGTGGAGCCTGGGGCTGATGGGCAGTGGGGGCGTCACACACGGGGTAACACAAAGAGCTTGGGGAAGGATCGCGCTTTTAGTTAGCATTCACTGTGGGAGCCTGATGAGCAGATAACGAAGGAGAAGGGCCTGCAGGCCAACTGCAATGGTGACGGGGGAGGAAAGATTGCTGAAGTGATTCACAGAAATATCATGGGGGGATAAGGGGGGCCAACGGATGTGTGGAAATGAGGCCTAAATCTGCCGGGGGTCCATGTTTATTTATTATTTTTATATACAGTATATAAAGAAGCCCCTGTGCGCTCACACACACACAATATGCACATGCACACAATTACATACACACACAGCACGCACACACATGCACATACACAAACAGCACACACACACACAAACACAGCACGCACACACAGACACACATACACAAATAGCACGCACACACACATACACACACACATACACACACAGCACGCACGCACACACACACACACACATACACACACTCACATACACACATAGCACACACACATACGCACACACACAGCATGCGCGCACACGCACACACATACAGAAAACAACCACACTGTCTCAGGCTGGAGGAGCAGCTTGGGTGACAAGAAGAAAGATTTCTATGGAATGGAAGACGATGGCTGCTGTAAGAGGAAGCAGCGTGGAGGGGCTTCTCACGGAACGCTGAGGAGGTCAGGCAGTCTCAGGCGTGAGCGACAGAGAGTTAAGCTGCTTTACAGCCATGACGACTGCGCCTGTTCGCACTGAGCAGGGGAGGAGCCACTGAAACATAGGGTGCTATAAGTCATCGCTAAAATAGCTAATAATTAAAGTGATTATCCTAATTAACTCAATGCTTATGTGCCCCCCCCCCCCCAATCATTTCTAATGGCACCGTGGCAACATACTATCACATTTAGATGAGTGTGGGCGTTTTCAGGCACTTCGATACGTAAAAGTGTAATTACAGTCAGCGGCCATTAGGGGCCAGGCTACTGCCTTCGCTTCACCACAGAGTGATGTAGTGAACTCCAAGTCACATTTTCCGTGCCCTGTGAGCGTGCACAGATGAAACACGGCACAGCCAGTGAGCAGCAATCCGTGTTTGTCCTGCGCTGCTGCCTAGTGATGCCGGGAGTGGCGCAGCGCCTCCTGTCTGCCACTCGGGCAGCTGCCAGCGGTCTCGGCGCATCTCTGCCTGGGGTAGAAACGCATGCAGTGCGGCAACAGCGCCACGGTTCTCACCCTCCGTGCTCAGCCCCGGGCTGGAGGTGAACTTGGCCACATCCACGATCTTGACGGCGAACTGCTGCCCCGTTTCTCTGTTGATGCATCTTCGTACCACGCTGAAGGGGCCCCTGGGGGAGGGGAGAGAGAGCGAGTCAGGCCTGGGGAAGGCTGAAGCCAGGACGCTAGCATCTGCTAGCCACCGCGACGATTCCCACGGGAAACACAGCAGAGATCAGTCTGGGGTGGCATGATAGATGGGCACGCTGAGCGTTTAGCTAATGACCGCACAGCATACTGGGATTATTCAGCCCCAGTGCTGGACACCGGGGCCATGGGCAGGGGGCTGAGGCTCCGTACACCATGGCTTCTGACCTTCAACTTGGTCTCCAACATGGCAACATGCACACACCATGTGACCACGCCACGGCTTTCCTGATTGACTGGGAGTCACCATGCAGGACTGCCAGACAAACTGGTCCAGTGCCAGTAAATATTCTTAGCAGTCGAAACACCACAGCAGTGTTTTCCAGAAACTTTTTCTACTGTTATTTAACATTAATCCGCTTCGTATCAATACCCGCACAGCACCCTGGGAGCGCCAGGCAGGTCGTGGGGCATCAGGCAGCGCTATCCGACTGTTACAAAGAAATGACAATGGTCTTAGGCGGGTGCTGTGTGGTGGGGGGGATGCAGGGGGGGCTGGAGGGTTGGCGATCCGGAATCCGACTCGCAGAACAGGGACAGTCACTTCCAGGAGAAATGGAAGAAAAAGTGGAAAAAGTCCACGGCATACTGGTACTCTCTGCCCATTATAGCACTACTGCTGGTCAAACTGTCTCCCCAAGCACCGAACCCCCCCTTGTAGCTGTGACACTAGAATGTCACTGTGTTCCCTGGAAGATAAGTGACAATGAAGCATGAGGGTTTTATTCACTATTAGGAAAAACCCCACCTGACGTGTATATGTCTGTGTGTGTGTATGTGTGTGTTAGTGTATGTGTGTATGTTAGTGCATGTGTATGTTAGTGCATGTGTATGTTAGCGTATGTGTATGTTAGGGTGTGTGTACATTAGTGTACGTGTGTGTTAGTGTATGTGTGTGCGTTAGTGTATGTGTATGTTAGTGTGTGTGTACATTAGCGTATGTGTGTGTTAATGTACGTGTGTTAGTGTACGTGTGTTAGTGTACGTGTGTTAGTGTACGTGTGTGTTAGCGTACGTGTGTGTTAGTGTATGTGTTAGTGTACGTATGTGTTAGTGTACGTGTGTGTATGTTAGCGCATGTGTGTGAGTGTGTGTTAGTGTACGTGTATGTTTGTTAGTGTATGTGTGTGTACGTTAGTGTACGTGTGTTAGTGTATGTGTGTGTACGTTAGTGTACGTGTGTGTTAGGGTACGTGTATGTTAGTGTATGTGTGTGCGTTAGTGTATGTGTTAGTGTGTGTGTGTGTACATTAGTGTAAGTGTGTGTTAATATACGTGTGTTAGTGTACGTATGTGTTAGTGTATGTGTGTGCGTTAGTGTACGTATGTGTATGTTAGTGTATGTGTGTGTTAGTGTATGTATGTGTTAATGTGTGTGTGTATGCGTGCGTATGTGTCTGTTAGTATGTGTGTGCGTGTTTGTGCAGCTGTGGGGAGTGGATGGAAAGAATATATATAAAATTGCCCTTACAGCTGAGTCAGAACTATCCAATTCCACCAATAAACCCATTATGACACCACACCCTGCACGGTGTGGCCCCCGATTAGCAGCCGTTTGCAATGTATTAGGGCGGGATTGGATGAACTGCACGGTGTGGCCCCTGATTAGCAGCCGTTTGCAATGTATTAGGGCGGGATTGGACGAACTGCGCGGTGTGGCCCCCGATTAGCAGCCGTTTACAATGTATTAAGGCGGGATTGGATGAACTGTGCGGTGTGGCCCCCAATTAGCAGCCGTTTGCAATGTATTAGGGCGGGATTGGACGAACTGCGCGGTGTGGCCCCCAACTAGCAGCCGTTTGCAATGTATTACGGCAGGATTGGATGAACTGCGTGGTGTGGCCCCCGATTAGCAGCCGTTTTCCATGTATTAGGGCGGGATTAGACAATATGCATGGTGTGGCCCCCGATTAGCAGCCGTTTGCAATGTATTAGGGCGGGATTGGACGAACTGCGTAGTGTGATTCAGCTTCTGGCTGTTAGTAGCTCCTGAGGCTAGGGTGGCAGATCCCGTCAAAGACACAAACCGTAATGGCATGTCTTACACCTCCGTTAAGCTAACAGTGCTAAGCTAACTGGCTGTAGCGCCCCAGCACTGGTCTATTAAGCAAGCACACAATCAGAAACATACCGGGTTTTGTGACTGAGCGCCTTAAAATTCAGTTACTTAACCACCCCAGGCTACAAACTCAGGAAAACTGCGATTCTGAATAGTGATTTTTAAGTGGTTTAGCTTCAGGATGCATGTTATTATTGAATCATTAAGTCACAACAAAAGTTTTTCGTTTTTGTCTATTTATATATTTCACAAAAAATAGGGGGGAGGGGTGCGCGCTGGCAATAATACAAAAAATATGCATTTCTGGGATGACACTGCACATCATTTGTGGAAAAAGGAGTCCAACATCACAAAAAAAATTCAAAATAATTTTTTTTCATGACCCAGTGCTACACAGCCCATTTATGGGTCACGACCCACTGGTTGAGAACCAACGATTTAGAAAAAGCTAAGAACGGCCTGCTCAGGGTAACAGGACCAGTTACGTCATCAGTCACTGGCCAGGGGGCCGGAATGGCAGCAGAATGGGAGACGGTGACAAGGACACCACACCGGAACAGCCTCTGAGCGCCAGCCTCAGCCCGCGTCGCCGGAACTAGCAATGTCATATTCCCAGTAGTTGCAGCACGATGAGGAGAAGAGGAGAACACTCTAACTGAGGCGGGGCTGTAAATGTCATGGCCTGTTTGGCACTGGTGTGGAGAGCGGCAGAGAGCAGTCCCTCGGGGTAATTAAACATGCAGAGCTGACAAGGAGCACAGTGCACATGCCAAAGAAGGATGCCTGCTGTATGGGCACCTCTGGTCTAATCGGAGAAGAATCTGTTATTGGCTGAAATTCTGGGGCGTTGAAGGTTTATCACTCTTGTGATGCTGTAGTCATTATGCGTGTAGATCGGGAAGGAGATGACAAGGAATTTCCATCTGCAACTGCAGCTCAGTCCTCAGCATCTTTCCTACCTGCACGGAGAGCAGCCCCTGACCCCAAACCGGGCACTCGAGGCACTGGCTGCCAACGCAGCCCAGTAAACAAGTCAAAAGCCAGCTGAGTATCGGCTGAATCACTCCACCGTTAACCTTCCAAGAAGAATAACCTGCAGCCAGCATTGCTTTGATATTCCAGTATCAATTCCAGATCGAGAGTGGTGAGACCCGCACGAAGGAAAGGGCGGGCTCTCGGCAGGCTGTCGGATGTGCCTTGCTGAGACCCATGTGACAGGAAGGGGCGGGCTCTCGGCAGGCTGACAGACGTGCCTGGCTGAGAGCCACATGACAGGAAGGGGTGGGCTCTCGGCAGGCTGACAGACATGCCTTGCTGAGACCCACGTGACAGGAAGGGGCGGGCTCTCGGCAGGCTGACAGACATGCCTTGCTGAGACCCACGTGACAGGAAGGGGTGGGCTCTCGGCAGGCTGACAGACGTACCTGGCTGAGACCCACGTGACAGGAAGGGGCGGGCTCTCGGCAAGCTGACAGACATGCCTTGCTGAGACCCATGTGACAGGAAGGGGCGGGCTCTAGGCAGGCTGACAGACGTGCCTGGCTGAGAGCCACGTGACAAAAGGGGCGGGCTCTCGGCAGGCTGACAGACATGCCGATCTGAGTGCACATTCACACATTTCTGCAAGCCTCTCCTGCTTACTTCTTTGACACTGGGTGCTTCTGAAGCTTTTATTCACACCTAGAAGCAATAATCTGGGGAAATTAGATGCTGTTTAGCATCTTATTGACAAATGATCCTGAAATATCTATTCCTATAACTGAGCATTATCTTGAGTGCAGTGGTACTGAGCAAAATCACTACATATATCTCTTCCATCAGCAAGGTGCCGCCTACTTCTCGGGACTCAATCAACGAAAGAGCAGGGTCTCCTCAGCCGATAATATCATTCAAATGCATGGAAATCCAGCTTCCTTAACATGCAGTAGCCCTTTGTGTATAATGTATATTATTACTACTGACTGAAACGTCCTGATGCACAGGTTATGCACCACTTACCAAAACATTATTTTCGACACAGAAATACACGATTTCTGCTACAACAGCTCATTGTGACTTTCAGCATGAAAATGACCATTAGAGACAGTAATAATTCCACTGCCTGTGCAGTAATCAGCAGCCTCTCATACACCACCGACCGACTGCTGAGAACTTTAGTTTTCCTGACTGCTTCTCACAACATATTTCTGTCCTCTGTATGACTTCATAGCACAAGATACTCAAGCAAATGAAAATCCCAAGAATGCAAAACGGTGTGAAATGTTTACAGGGTTTCCAGGTTGGACTGCCAGCGGCACACACATTTGCATTCATATCTTTGCAAAGACACCAAATCCCAATAATGACGACCTTAACCCCTATCCAGCCCTAAACTAAACCATAAGTAACCAAACAAAATACAAGATTTTTGGCCTTTTTTGGTTTTTGATTGCATTCACAAATCTTTGTTGGGATCTGAAAAATGGTCAAATCAAAATAACAGGTTTTTAAGCACATTGTGAGTTACATTGGTCCCCACGATGTAATATAATCCATAGACACACACACCAGAGACACACACCAAGGAAAATCACTGCTAACGACACCCTGTCAGACTGTGAACACAGCTAGGACGGACAAGGTGACTGATGTAATGATGGGGTGCCGACTTCTGGCAGACCTTAACGTGCTTTGATCACCTTTCTCCCCTCGCACTTCTCAAAGGAAGAAGACTGTGGGACAGTTTATGCTTGAGGTCTGTGGGCAGTTATCAGCTGCTCACCCTTACGCTCCCATTTACAGAATGGCAACCTTGGTGTGGAAGCCTGGGTGGGGCCACACTCCAGCCAATTGGGTCAAGCAAATCGGAATAAGCTACTGTCAAATGGGGGCGAGTCATCAGGAGATTAGATAGGTCAGCTGACAGACAGACAAAGCTCATTGGATTCTATAAACCATCTCCCAGGACCTTTGCGTAACATACAAATGCAGGTCCGTCATACACTGTGGTCCAGAAGTAAAATTCTATAACCACTGTGTTACCCGGACGGAATAGTACCGCTGAGCTGTACTTTCCCATTTCATCCTGTCAAAACGGTGCAGTAATCCCAGTGGAGTGTGACGCCGCCAACTCACTGTGCCGTACAGCCATGTCATCCTCAGCTCAGGCATCTGCGGGCAGGAGGATCCAGCAGAGATATCCGAGGTCTGTCTCCTGGCTGCTCCTGAGCCATAAGCCCATTGCAGATGCCGACAGGAAACTGCCACGTAAGGGGAGGGAGTCTGCCAGACACAGCAGCAGGGCTTTTGGGGGACATTTTAAGGCACATGACAACTCCCCTCTAAGTGAAATAACGATGGCTCCCTCTTTAATTGAAGGCTCTTTCTTCACCGCTGCGAGATAAGCGGAATTGAATCAGACAGCGGAGGGAGTCTCAACCATGAAAACGAATAAGGCCAGACTGCGGCTGCAGAGCATTTGATATGGTATAATTGCTTCATTAAAAATAAAACGTTAATCAGGATTTTAAAAGAAGCTGTTTAGCTGGATAACTAGTCATGGTCATAAAAAGCCAACAGACTAGAAATACCAGCCACCTTACGTTCTCTAGGAAAATAATGGTAAAATTAAGAGGAAATACTATGTAGCTGGTAATGCCTTACAAGATTAAAATTTATCGCTCAATTAGCAATTAATTATATTCCATACTCAACCAATTAAAATTGCATTTCAAATCAGGAGAACTTGACTGCATTCCAATCATACTCCTGTTTTAAAAAGGAGTCACCTTATGACTGGTCTACACTGAGGTGATCTGAGATGGTGTGGGGACTGGGACCTATGCCAGGCCGGGACACACCCTGCATGGGATGGCAGTCACACACTACCGGGAATTCAGAGACACCATTTAGCTGATCACATATCTGCAGACTGCGGGGGGAGCCCCAGGCAAGCCTGCACGCTAATCTGCTAATAATACACATAGGTAGAAATGAGCGACGCGGGAATGTGGATTCATCCACTCTTCAGATGGGTGAGGCCTTGTGTTGCTCACCTGTGTATTTCAGGGCAAACCCATCATCGTCATTAGCACATCAGGAGCAGTCTCCCCAGGCTCTCCTTTGACTTTTCAGTGGGTCGTAACGCCGCCATCCCAAGGCAGGCACTGTGTGTGCAGAATCTGCGGGGAGGGCGGCACTGTACCTCCCATTAAACAGCTCTGTCGGGCTGGATGGCCACGGATGGCACCTGCTGCTCTCCTTGGGGGCCAGCTCGCCCCGTGTCTGCTGCCCCCAGGAAACGACGTAATTACATCAGCTAATACTAATACCCTGGCTTCCTGACTCTGATCTTTAGACCCCCCCAGAACAGCACACCCTAGCCTGGAATCTGCATGCAGGAGACTGACTGCCCCACCCCGCTCAGCACTCTTTGAATACTCACACTCCCATTGCAGGCCTGGGTCACCCAGGAACGAGCAGCGTTACCTGGAGGGAGGTTTGAGTGGGACCCCAGATTACACAAGGGCACCGGCCTTTAATTACGTGTCAGACAAGCCCAAACGGGCCAGAGTTTATCACCAGGGCACTCCATAAGCTCTCAGCCAATCGGTAGAGAGCAGCTCCCGTGGCAACCAGAATTAAAGGGCAGGGGAAGGGCGCACTGCTGATATACACCCAAAATCCCCATGCCTTTAAGAAAACCCTAATTATACATTTGCCATTTTTAGCCTTTTCCATTGTTTTTTCCATCTTATGGCATCAAAAGCTGTCCATTCGACACCCGTGAGGTTCTGCATGAGAGGCGGCATGTGGTTGCCCCACACAGAAAAGCAGGCTCTGAAACAGGCTGCTTCATACTTCTCACCTTTAAAAATAAGGCTATTATTCTTGAGCCCGGCAGGTGGGAGTTTAAAGCCAACCACTTACGTTCATTAGCGCATCTGCCTGTCCATAGAGAAGCTTCACATTAAAATTGCTGGAGGCATCAACACATTTTCAGAAAAAATTTGGATGCATTTCGTGCAAAGACAGTGATATAAATAGACTAACCATTCTTAACGGAAACCAGTACACACACAGGAAACATACTGGGAGCGACATGTAGTCAGTGTGTTAGAAAGCTGTGCCCGTGGTCGGAAAGTTCAAATCAATTTCCCCAATGGGCCCTTAAGTGACAATCACTCACAAAGAACGCCTCCCACTTTGGATGAAATGCCGTCTGCTGAGTAAATACAACGTCAGTGAGGAGGACTGATAGTGAAGGTGATGAGAAGACAAGAAGGCGGTGAGGAGAATCAGATCTTCTGGCTGGCTGCTGATTGGCTCATGAACTGGCTACTGATTGGCTGTCATCACCAGGGGAAGGTCCAAAAAGC
Source organism: Cyphomyrus plagiostoma (assembly GCA_019775915.2). Classification (NCBI taxonomy): domain Eukaryota; kingdom Metazoa; phylum Chordata; class Actinopteri; order Osteoglossiformes; family Mormyridae; genus Cyphomyrus; species Cyphomyrus plagiostoma. The sequence goes on from JABFEA020000001.1 coordinate 42,077,329, forward strand.
ACCAAAGACACCACCCTTGGCGGGTGAGGGTCAGCAAACTTCTAATGTCGTAAGATAAACATTCAGGCACATTCAAATCACCATTTGCCCTGCCCAGACATGGACAGTAACGGTGATTGCTCTTCCACGATTACGGAATCAAGCAGAAAGCACAAACCCTAGAAGCTCATGTACGGTAGGAAACCTAGCTGCTGGTTGGAGTGAAACAAGCAGATCTGCTGATGGTGGAGGCCTATTGAGTCCACAGGCGGCTGGGGGAGGGGGTGGGGGGGGTGGGCAACGTCAGTGCCATAAGCAGCAGCGGGAAGGCATTTAGCGAGGGGTGGACCAGACAGGAGACATGGCAGGCACCCCCCCAGGCTGCTGTGCCAGTGAAGAGGGCGCCCAGAGGGACTGCACGGAGAGAGCCCCCCAGCTCCCGGAGCGATTAATAGCAAGCTGATTGCTGGGGCCTGGTCTGCCGTCCTCACCCCCCCGGCAGGACCACTCATCAGCAGGAGATAGAAAGATGATGGTCCTTCTTAAGCTAATCAAGGGAAATAAAAATGAGCAACAGGCAGATGATGGGCTTGCCCCTGCATAACCGAAAGGTGCTTAGAAAGCCACACAGCAATGAATGGTGGGGGGGCGCTTTGAGCAGGGGGTGTCCCTTTGGCACCCATGCACACGTCAGTATCTCTGTAGGACATCACCTAACCCTGACACGCCACAGCTGCAGTCAAAGAACAGAAATACCTACCCATTCTAGCAGCAGCACTGTTTGTCACCCCATCTGCACATTGGCGTGGGTCCCCTGACATCTGCTCCCCCCATGCCCACACACTCTCACTACACCAAATATTAAATAAACACACTCCTTTTTAGGAGATGGTGTATCAAAGTGCTAACCAGCTACGATATGCTGACTCTACTTGTTAGCCAATGTTAACATTACAGGCAGCCATGTACAGTAGCAATCACATTCCAGTGGTGCCAAGAAAGAAAACCAAAGGCAAGGTGTCTCTTATCCTGAAATGAGGGTGAGGATGCGATTGTTACAAACAGGGACGGCCCATACACAACAGCCTGCCCAGTGAACGAGAAGCAAAATGTTTGTAAATGTCAAAAAACCGATGAAAGAAACCGTACTTAGCGAGTGAAGAGTAGCAGAATCTGCTGCCTAACTAGGCACACACAAATCACTGATTACAGGCTTTTATCGAATTCATCCAGCAAATTTTAAAGGCGATTTGTTCAGCCTATCGAGGAATCCAGTCGGCTTAATGAAGAGGCAGGCTGGACTTAAATCTCAGCATCTCAAAGCAGCCAGCAGCGTCAGGACAACCTGGAAAACAGATGCATAGTCGACCGTCGGTCCTGATAACGCATCTCGGACAATCTTCAAGTCAGCTGATCCCCTAAGCATATGGATGAGGCGAGTCACACTTGCTCATTGCACTACTGTATGTAGGAACAGAGTGCTGAACACACACAGATTATGAAAGTGATTAAAAGAGTGAAATCTGCTGGGGGTACAATATTTCCATTGACACTCCCCCCACTTTGTTTTAATTCATGAAAAACAATACCACTGGGTTTATTAAGTCCAATTAAATCCAATCCGAAGATTACCTTTCAAACGCCACTGAGAGCTTTAATTAATCAAAACAAAAAACAATTTCCAAACAACTCTGCCAAATGAGACCAGACAACAACCTACTGAACAGCTCCTGTCGGAAGCGTTGCGGTGAAAGAAACCCTTTCATAAACGTGTGTTCAGCTTTTCAAAGACTCTCTCCTTCAAGGCTGTGGAAAGATGCCAGGCTCAGCTGTTTACTCCCCAGACAGTAAAAGGAGCACCCATCCCGTAGCCATAAAGAAGAGAACAGGAGGACAACACACACAGACACACACACATAGACACATAAAACAAACACACTGACACACACACAAAGACACGCAGACACACACACATAGACACACACAGATAAACACATAAAACAAACACACTGACACACACATATAGACACATAAAACACACATGCAGACACACAGCTCATCCTAAAGCTTAAATCCCCCAAAAGGGGAGCAGCTGACAGCAGAGACGTGGCCTGATTTGTACCCAATAACATGGAGTGTGAAGATGCTGAGGCAGGGGTCTCCAACTCCGGTCTTGGAGAGCTACTATCCAGTAGGTTTTCTATCCTACCCAGCTTCTGATGAGCCACACCTGCTCTGAGGTAAATACCAGGAACAGGTGTGGCTCATCACAAGCCGAGTAAGATATAAATCCTACTGGATAGTAGCTCTCCAGGACTGGAGTTGGAGACCCCTGTGCTGGGGATATAAAATATGCCTCCTGGGGGGTGCTGTGTGTTTGCAGAGGATCAGCTATCCCTGCAGCACCTGGGTGGGGGGGCTCCCAGATGCTTCAGCATGCAGGAGGGGGATGGTGATTTACCGGCCAGCTGCAGAGGCACGCTGCGGCTCAGAGAGCGGGGAGCTGGGCACAGGGCCACACCCTCTCACATCCAGCACCAGCCTGATATCACCTGATATCACTGCCGGGCCAGATCCTCAAAGCGACGCACTGGGGGTCCCTGGGATGTGACGTCTGTTAAGCTGCCCCGAGAAAAGCCAGTGGACACACTGCGACAGTGGGGGAGGGGCATAAACCGCACATAAGCAGGAAACTAGCAGCTCCCTCAGGCACAAGACAGACACCCAAGAGGGGTCCTCTAAAGGACCTCTCCTGTTCAGTAGATATCCTGTTTCCTAACCTCAGGGCCTGTTCACTCAAACCCATCATCAACACTATAGAAATAATACCAATAACCACACACACACTTTTGAAATTTCATTTTGTATTATTATTATGCAGCAGAGTGATTTGTTTGTATGAATATCTCTCCCATTCACGGCTGAGTGCAGCTCCTGTGACTAGGGGTGGTCGAGCCTCCTGAAAATCGATAAATCATCAGTTTAGGACAGCGATCTTAAAAGCCTGTCAGGAGGAAAAGCATCCCATTCACAGAGAGGCAGTCACCGTGCTCCTCACCCACCTGACTCCCAAGGATCACATCTCTGATGCGACATCAATAATTCTCGCTGGGAGCTGCGGCCAATATCTCTGGTTTTATCCGCACAACACTGACGCTGAATCACAGCGTCGTCCTTCCAGAACAAAGAGAGGCTCGGATATTAAAAGTGCGCTATTTCCGTTTAACCCGCACTGTAATTACGCTGGCTATCCTGTATTGGAAAACAGGAACTGATCCAATGGTTTGTGAGAGTAGTGTCTGATGTGGGGGGGCCGGAGGTGACCTGGATATGAGGAGCAACAAACAGTACAGAGTGCCCCTGGCGTTCCAGCCCCCTGGCTTTACCGTCTGACCCCAACTGGGCAGCCAGACCGGACACCCCATCCAAGCTGGCTGACAGAGGGAATACCTTCTGCTCCCCACCCCGGAAACCTGTAGCCTGCCACCACTACAATATGCCCCACAAAACTTCATTAAAACGTCCCATTCGTTTAATTAACCGAACACTCTCAGGCTGTCTTTCATGCTGCCAATACATGAAGGAGTGTGGGAGACGGGGCTGGACACTGGGTGACCTCCAAAGCCCTGAGAACCAATTATAATTTCATACTGCTCTTTGTCTTCAAAACAAAAAAAGAAACACTGCAGAGGCAGGATCTGTTAAGGCTGTTGTGGCTCAGACAGGCCCAAGCTGGCCTGGCTTCCTCACAGGCGCATGTCTGAAAAGCGAGGTGGAGGGACGGGAGGAGCGAGTGCAATGCAGTCAGAATACTGACGGATACAGTGGGGAGTGTGACGGCAAGGTCCGTCCGTCCGTCAGGAAGAAGACAGCCGCGCGCTCTCCCGCCAAGGCCGCACCCCTCGCACAAGATTTACCGCCCAGAGGCAGCGTTTACGGCCTTCCTGCCGGAAGGGCGGCCATGTGCACCAATATGTCTGCCTGCAGTGCACTTAAAGAGGCAGCATGTGAGGAAGTTAAGTACTTAATGTATAACAAAAACGGAACAAGATTTTAAATGTGATAGGAAATGTGCTCTCTGCATCATTTAGTGAAGGATTAAGCTAAATGTTTTTGGCAGATTTCACAGAAAACGGACGCGACACAGCAGTACCACCAGATGAATCGCATCCGCGACCTTGGCCACATCACTGCTAATTCGCTTTCACTCCTGTAAATTATTCACTTGCTTAGCACAGTCGTTCGTAGAAAGCAACACACACGCAAGTGTGATGCCACCCACCTTCGTTTCGGTGCATGTTGTGCGATAGAATCTTCTCTGGTCAGGGCGTGAATCTAAAATGTTCTGGTCAAGTTTAGGTTTAAGATTACTTTAAGATTGTGACAAACGTGAATTATGGGAAAGCCATCTAAACATTTACATTTATTTACTAGAGGTTTTTGTCCAAGTGAAGAAATCTCGGGGTCAGAGTGTATGGTGTCATAGCGGCCCCGGAGCAACTGGGGTTAAGGGATTTGAACCAGCTACCTTCTGAACATGCTGAGTACATCACCCATAATACAAAAACACTTTCAATATTTCAAAACACAGATGGGTTGAGGCCCAATGCTGGGTTATTCCCTGCCATTTGCCCATTCCTTTTGGGACAGGATCCAGACCCCCGCAGCTGTCCATAGGACAAGCAGCTTTGGAAATGAATGATTTATGAAAGAATATTCCAAAAAAGAAGATGCATCATAATTTCTTAGAACAGATTACAATAGCATAATTATTTAATTATTACATGAAAAATCACCCTGGCAGGACATGAAGCACTCCTGGACAGCAGCAGCTACAGCTCCTGATTCAGCAGAAAACGGGAATGAAACTGAGAGCTTGGTGGCACTACGCCAAAGAGCTCTGAGTACTGCTATGGCTGAGCTGGGACACAACAAACCAGCACAGATCCTGGGGCTGCATGAGCCGGCTAGCCAGTAAGCGGTGGGGCGGGGGGTCCTGACAGGATTCCACAGGTTTGCACAAAGCAGGAGTATCACAGCGAGAGGGAGGGTTGTAACATCGAGACTGTCTGTGATCCGGAACCCTGTTTGAAACAAGTACGCTACTATAACAACTGGAACTGAAATGAACAGGCTGAGATGCGCTGCCAGAAAAACGTGGTCCTCCCCCCGGCCAGTGTCAAACCCGACAAACGTGCAGCACTTTGCAAATCGGCAGAGTGATTTGTCAGACGTTCGCAGAATTGCAAATCAGTCTGTCTGGGATTCGGCTCATAGCTGGAGAGGAAGCCGAGACAGAAATGAGACAGACAGTGCTGAAACGCACCAGGCAGCAGGGAGCGTAGTGATTATGGTGCTGTGACCGTTAGGTGTATGGATTTGGACAAGTGCATTATGGGGAGACAAGCAGATACACAGAAATAGATAGTGTCATCCATTGTCGCTGGTTAAGAGCGGGGAAGCAGGACTTTGGAAGACATGATTTCACGGTGCACGCATCCACAAGGAAGCATGCTTTACGCAGTCACTGATGCGTTGCGAATCCGGCAAACGAGACATAAGCATTCCGATCGCCCTGCTGTTTACCGCCATGACTAAAAGGCACCTCTTAGAGATCATCCTGCAGTTACGCAGATCATCGCCCCACTACCCCGACAGACACGGAGGGCTCTAATCCACTGCTGCCTTCCAAGTGACATTAATGCCTTTGTGACATTTTAATCAAAAGCGAGAGCCCGTCTGAAATGACCTGCTCTGTTTATATTCGCAATTTAAAGTGTACCAGCACCTTCCCGCTTCATTTTTCTGGAATAATCTTTCATCATCCACATTATGCCTCCCCCCACCACACAACGTACTTTACCATCAGCTTTTAAATTATAGATAAGCTGCGGCCGGAATTTCAGTCACAGCGCGATGCCGACGGCGGCCATTAAAGCCCATCTCCGTAATGGAACCCGGCACCTTCATTCCGGGGCAGAGGGTGGGTGTTGAGTGCCAGAAAGGGATGGGAAATCACTGGCCATCGCCATCCCAGTAAGAAACCGTCCCGGAAACCTGTAGCCGCTACAATGTTAATCGCGAAACATCATTAAAACGTGCAATGTATATAATTAGCCAAACAGAATTTTAGGCTGCGTCTTGCCAATTCCGGGACACGGCGCTAAAGCACCTGGGTGACCCTCCAAATCCCTGTACTGACTACCACAACTGGAGCCATCTCAGGCACTAGTACAGACGCTCCTCTACTTACAAATGAGTTACGTTCACAAGTCGTCATTCAACATCATGTTATGGATATATGCAAGTACAAGTAACTAGGATGATGGGAGTCCGCAGACTACGCTGCTGCGCCGTGGGCATAGCAGCCAGAAGCCGTACTAGGCGGAATTGGCGCGCAGAAAAAAAATGCTGCGGGCAGGAAACGGGAGTCCAATGGACATAATTTAGACTTACAGTCCTCTTCGTTCGTATGTCTGAAAGTTCGTAAATTGAGTAAGTAGACGAGCGTCTGTATTTAGAATAATATGTGCCATAAAAAATGATAGACAGACAATTCTGCCCAGAGTGTGACCGTGTGTGTGTGTGTGTGTGTGTGTGTATCCACGAATGGTCTGACAGGGTATTCTTGCCATTGGCAGTGCGCTGCCTGGGATGGGCTCCAGCCTCCCCATCCCGCCAAATCCTGTACTGGATCCTCAGGTAGAAGACAAACAGCATCTAAAAATATCAAATGTTTCTGGGATAGTATGTGTGTATATACATCTATACACACACGTATATTAATGTTAATGATATAGATCCTGATGAATGAACAGAGACCCTGATGAATACTTCGGCTGTGAGTAATGATGTGAAGAGAAACAGTAGGAGATGGTATACAAACAGCTGTAAACATGCAGCAGACATGTACTTTGTGTACAGGACGAGAGCAGAGGAGAGGACGGTGGGAAATGGTGTACAAACAGCTGTAAACACGCGGCAGACATGCACTGTGTGTACAGGAGGAGAGCAAAGGAGTGGACAGTGGGAAATGGTATACAAACAGCTGTAAACACGTGTCAGACATGCACTGTGTATAGGAGGAGAGCAGAGCAGAGAACTGTGGCAGCTCCTTAGAGCAAAACAGCTCCTTCCTTCCAGAGGATGTGACATCACTCAAGCTGAGGGTTAGGGAGAAACCTAACTTCATAGCCCTGTGACAATAATAGCTTCACTGGCAAAGGTCCTTCTGTGGTTTTGAGGCATTTTTTTTCCTAAAAACAGCTCCAAACGGCTGCTAATAGCAGCCACACCTAGGCCTTGGAGAGCCCAGAAGCTATGATGCTGGCAGTATCATTGCTGATGGTATCATTGCCGAGGTACTGCTCCCCCTATGGCTCACCACACAGACAGGATTCCCTCACACGACCTCGACAAAAATGGAGAGGAATCGCCAGCCCTCTGGTCACCAATGGCCCCGTGCCGACACCATCTTCCCAATCTTCACGGTGTCTGGAGTGGCGGAAATATTCCTGGAAGCCCCATGTGAATGCTGGCTCACCGAAGAGGGCCCCAGCAGAGCCTATGACCTGGAAGTTCCCAGCACAGCTCAGGCAGGTACACTGCTCTCCTACCCTGCTGTGGACAAAGACCTTGATTTGGATGCCCTGCCTCCGAGCAGCTGACCGCACTCAACAGAAGCCAAGCAGCCTCATAAAGCCATTTCAGACAAGCTGGGCTGGACTGGGAGCAAAACCCTGGACTTTTGGGTCCACAACGACCCCACAATAAAATCTGACAACTGGAGAGGTGGTAGGAGGGCACCATAGAGTTTGCTGGATCTACGGGGAAATTGGCCCCGGCTCACGGCTCAGTCGGCTCTGCAGTGCGTCCTGGCCTTCTGGCTCTACTTAGCATCGTTCCCGGGGCCCCACCTGCCTCCCAACTTCCCTGGGAGGGGGGGGGGGGAAACGTGTCATAGTAATTTCACGGTCAACTGGCCACAGGGGCCTGCGGGTTTCTGAAGAGAGGGTCTAAAGGGACTAGGGAAGGGGGGGGGACTTATCAAGGAATTTGAGCTCAAGCCAGACATGCATTATTTACGTTTGTGGGATGCGTGTCAGCAGGGGGCAGCCCTGAATGATAAAAGGAAACAAGAGATTGGAGGACAAGTTGGTGACATCGCTGGGCGATTCCCATTGGCCCACGGCTTAAGGGGCCACCACCATGAGGCATTCTGATGGACAATTTGATCAAAATGCTATTTTGACATTTTGCCATGGACTCAGACGAGTATTCCCTGTTTGTGTACAGACAGGCGTGACAATCTCTGATCACTACACATCTTTATCAAAACTTCAGCTGATATAGGGCAAGATATCAGCATCACAAAACACAGGGCAGTACTATAATTTAGTGGGCGAGCTTTGCTTCACATATGTATGTTCTCTCACTGTAGATATGTGTAGGTCCTCACACTGTAGTCAGTGCTAGGTTCACGCTGTAGACATGTGTAGATCCTCTCCTGACCAAGACAAGAGTTTAGAAGATGCATGGATGGTTGGATAGATGGATGTTTAGCTGTTCTGTATTAAAGAATTCTGGCACTAGAGCACAAACTGTTAGAAGATTCGCAAAAAGATGAGGAATGTCACCCAGGGAGACGCCCCACCAGAGCAAATCACAGGAAACCGTTAGGGGGAGGGTGTGGGATTAAATTACAGTACAGTGCTAGAAAAGAACACAACCACAGTTAATGCTGTACAAATCAGGGGGGGGGGACAAGTGGTGTGAAAGGGACCTCGAGGCTATAATCTGTGATCTGCAAGAAGTGGGGCTGCCCTTGGTAACTCATGCTGATTGGGGGGGTTTGTAAAACAGGTACTTTCAACAGTCTGGTGCAAAAGGGGCAGTCACTCAGCCCCCCCTCCCATTAAATCGGTCCTTGATAGAGCAGGTTCTGCAATGTGTCGATTTTGGGATTATCTGAACCAAAGTAAGCAAGGGGGGAGGGGGGCGACGCGGAACTGTTGAGGCGCAGGCAAGAAAACGCATGATCAACAGAAAGCTGTCTGCCCTGGTCCCAGCGGGGGTCACTGGAGAAGGGCAGAACAGTATCCCACTCCAGAAGCCTTTATTAACCTCATAAATAATTAGGTCCAGGAAACTGGGGGGGGCGGGCAGGCGGTGGGAGGTATGGTCAGGAATGCCAGCGGGCAGCATTCTAGCTCTCTGTCCATCCCAAGCCAATCAGGAAAGCGAGGGCCATGAAACTGGAGCAGGTGTACATAGCTGGGTCTCCTCAGTAACCGGCCAACCAGGTACTTTACAGGAGTTATTCTGCGAGGGCCATGAAACTGGAGCAGGCGTACATAGCTGGGTCTCCTAAGTAAGCGGCCAACCAAGTACTTTACAGGAGTTATTCTGCTTAAGGACACAGAGCAGCTGCCGGTCCAGAGCGCAGGTGGATCCTGCAGGAACACCAGCCTTGTGGAGACCTGTAGCAGCCCAGTTGGGGGGGGGGGGGGGGCCCGCAGGGGCATCCAAAGTGCTGCCCCCGTAGTGCAGTGCCCAACAACCAAATTACG
>JABFEA020000001.1:42114609-42131494 GCA_019775915.2 Cyphomyrus plagiostoma
GCCCGTTGCTTCCGGGATAGGCTCCGGACCCCCCACGACCCAGTAGGATAAGCGGTTTGGAAAATGGATGGATGGATATGAGGTAACGAGGTAACGGCATACAGGAGGAGCGAATGAGCAGGTCATGACATGTATGCTGTAAGCTTGACTAGCTGAATGTAAATCCCCCTTCAGAAAAAAACACAAGAGCATTTCAGCCTGGTTAGTGGGCCATCCCAAAAATCAGACGCCCCGTAGAGGACAATGAGTTTTCAGGAACTTAGTGGTTGATGCTGTAGACTTTCCTAGGCCTGCAGCCGCTGATGTCTCGACAGGAAGGGAGCTTGCTCAGCAAGCCATGAGAAAAGCCCCCCAGGACTAGCAAAGCATCCAGCTGTGGGAGAATAGCCAGCCGCTGTGAACAGAGGTGTCAGTAAAGCACACAGATGTGAAAGTGAGGCCAGAAGTTTGGCTTAATGGGTCTGCAGTTACGTGTAACGTTTCAGCCTGGCTTCTGCAGCTCGTCTGACCTCTATAACTGTCGCGGAAAACGCCAACCCACCTGCGGTGCATTCCTGGAGCTGTAAGACAGCGCTTGGACTCCTTGCTGAGCCATACTGAGTCACACGGGGATGCAGACCAAAGTATCTCTGAAGGACTTGCCTTCACCAAAACACTTGTTGTCTTTTTTGGGTTCAGCTCGGGATCCTGTTCCTGGGTTATTTCAGCACGATTTCATTAATGTATGATTTTAGAAACATTAAGTTACTTTATATTTTTTATATGTTAGGCATCATTTTCTTGTTTTGGCTGCTAAACTAAATTGCAAGTCATTCGTTGTTTTGTTGATGTCACTGGATTTTTGTGACAGGGTTGGGGCTGGTGTTAGTGACCTGGGGCCTCATGTATAAACGGTGCATACGCAGGAAAATGTTGTGTACGGCCGTTTCCATGCTCACGTGGAGATATATAAAAAAGAAACTTGGCGTACCGCTACGCACATTCTCATGGCATCTCCATACATGGCATATGCACATTTCTGCTTGGTTTTGTAAAGGGACGGCGCACTCAGTGGCAAGTCATTGCTACTGTGGTTTCCCTTGGCAACCATGACGCTGACTTTATCCAATACACCAACATTAGCTGTATATTGTTTACAAATGTATGGCACCTGATTTTTAATCAATTTGTAACAATAAAACGGTGCAGAAAATGACCGAACTATTACAACTACCGTGGCAGCTCTTGCGTTAATGGAAGAATTAGAAGAGAGCGCGTATTCAGGGATCATATACTGATTTCCTGGCCCATGATGATGACTGGCTTCTAAGTCGATTCAGATTTCCAAGAGCAATCCTTTTGGAGCTGTGTGCTGAACTGGGGCCAGCATTACAAAGGCAGATGATAAGGAATTGCGCTATAGGCTACCTGTTCCTTTACAAGTTCTGTCCTCTCGCAGGTTCTTAGCCACAGGTGCTCTTCAGTGAGAACTTGCGGGTTTCCAACGTAATCGAAGCTATCGACTGCGTGCTATAAAGCAGGGTTATTCAACTCACGGTCCTCGAGGTCTGAGCACTGCTGGTTTTCCAGCCTTCCTTTACCTGTCAGTCAGGTGTGAAGCCTCTGACCAATCAGAATCAGTAATTATTAATAAACTGCCTGGGAGAACTGAAAACACGGAATGGATTTTCGAGGTCCAGAGTTGAAGAACCCTGCTATAAGGTCACCTTCATAGAACGAATTTGCTTATGCTTATGTAAATAGAAAGCATTTTCACTCTATTAATGTAGGCCTACTCGATTAATGCACTTGTACTATTGTCTGTAAGAATAAACAAACAGAATAAACGAAAGTAACAACATATCTGTGCCCTACATGTTATTCATAAACATGCAAGTAAGTCAAACAACTATTGGTACGAGAAAAACTCACCCGCGCTGACATCGGCGTCCCCCTCACCCGATAAAAGTGTGTCCCAATCATCGCAGCAACTAGTTGCTCAAAGGGTGTGAGACCGGGAATTCTGCAACCTCCTCCTGTGCTTTCAAGACTCTTACGGTGAGCGGCCGCTCGTTTTTTCATGTCTATTTTAATGTCCGACCACTTCTTTTTAATTTTGGCCACCGTGCGAATTTCAGAACCAACAGTTTTGACTGATTCTGCCACGTTGTGCCACTCCGTCAACTTTCATTTATTGCTGATGCCACTACTCAAACCATCAAATAATATCACTTTTCTTTTCTTTATTTCTGTTAACATGACCTCAACTTCACACTCGCTGAAATAGGCTACTTCTATTTCCTGCTTCTATTTCTCCGTCCATTGTTGTTTAAGAAAAAAATAGAACAAAGTGGGCATTTATACAGATTTACATATGCAAATATACATAATTATGGGCGAGTTGGGGAGTGGCTGTGGGCTTGTTCACGTACGTAAAATTTCACGCTCATTGGGATTTGTAAAGGGAATGTGCGTAGATCTGTGCTTAGTTTTATGCATCTTGATTTTTTATTGCTTACGCACATTCCTAGTTTTGTCCGTCCGCCATGTTTTAGTGTGAATTCTACGCACGTCGTTATACATGAGGGCCCTGGACATTACCAGAATCCTGGAGTGCCTTTTCTAGTGCGCCCCCCACACCCCGGCCTGCATTGCCAGCTACCGCCTCCCGACTGCCATCTGTTGTCCAGTTTGTAAGGTAAGAAGGGTTAGGAGGAAGCCGCTCACCTGTATATGTTCCCAGGCAGCTTAGCCAGATGACAAAGGCCGACTGTTCCCAGCCTGGCCGCTGGTCATGTGTGTCTGTCAGCCAGAAGCGGGCTGATGCTACATACCAGCGACATGGCGCAGTGGGCGAGAACCGCAGAGCGCATGTCCAGCACAGCAAACACCTCTCACCTTGTATATTTCTCAGGGCTGTTTTGCTGCTCGAAGGGGCAAAGCTTTTTGTCACACGAACAATCTATTTCATTTTTTTAAAACAAGGCTTAGTCTGAATGAAATGATTTAAAGGAGCATAATTTTGCATAATTGAATTTGCCATTGCTTCTCGGTAACATTGTTTAGGTAGATTTTGCTCTGGGCTGAACAAAAGACTTAATAATTGTAGCAGAACTGAAGAGGATTGTTTCCTCTAGAGAAAAAAGCAGGAAGAACTTTGTTTTTAAAGCACAATGTAATTATTTTTCCCAGGGCGATTGTGAATCCCCGTGCACAATGGGATGTAATGTGTTCGGTTAGACTTCATTTGTGGCCGTCCTGCTTCATTTCCATGTTTGGAAAGTGAGGAATGTTTTTTTTGCTCCTGCAAAGGCCCCAGGCCCCAGGCCGCGTAACCCAGGATGAGCAGCTAGAAAATGCCTGGATGGAGCAATGGATGGAACGATGGATGGATGGATTAGTAGGAATACTTTTTAGAAACGTTTTGGAAAATTGAAAATGGAATTGTCCGTGTCTCCAGTCAACTATGCGACCAAAACTCACTTCTGGTAAAGTGCTTTAACAGTTGTGTGATGTGTGTCTCTCATCTCTTTTGTTTTGCTGATATTGTTGAAATTCCATTGTAGCGGTCGAGGCGCACAGGATAGATTTGAGTGGAGTTCAGTGATGCTGCTTTCTGTGGTTGAGAAGGTGGTTCCAGCGAATTTTGTTTCTTGGAAAGCCTGACGTTTGTTTTGGCCAAGCGTTGGCTGTCGTGGGAGCCTGCTGGGTCACTCTTATTGTCCAGGACCACCTGAGGGACGAGCCTCGCCTTCTGGTGACATCTACGGGATGTTCAGCTGGCTCATTGTGAGCAAGTAGTCGGCCAGCATGCTGCCTGCAGAGGTGTCGATGTGACGCCTTCCTGTAGTGTATCCAGTTACATGAGGATGGAACCCAAGAGGATTTTGGGAAAAATAAAGCATAAGCCTCTCTAGCTGTATTGTGCTGGCGGGCTTGACTGGCTGAAGCATGTGACAGAGAGCAGCCTCATTCAAAAGTGTGAATAATATTACAGGGCCTAAGATTGATATTTAACTCCCAATGTAACAGACCTGAAACAGACTTGGGAAGCTGCTGGACCTGATCTGTGTAGGCGCCTAAAACCAGACATGACATTAACAGAGCGTGCAATATTGTTTGGAAATAGACTATGTTATTTAATTAAAAGATGGTATAATCAAATCTTTATTCTTTAAATGGGGGAGATTTGGTCTCAAGGGAACAATTTACACTTTACACTGATTTTATCTTCCTTCAGAACAAAAGCTGCAAACTGCGGCTGATTTGTGTTTTTTTACCTGAATTTATCGAATCAGCCATATGATCTGTTATGTCACTGGGTCCCGACTGTTGTCAAGAGTTGTGTCTCCAGTCGTCCTTGCAGCTAGACTACTATCGTACTGCCTCAGGAATCAGGCATCAGGAATATCATATTGGTACTCGCAAATTTGAGTAGAAAAACAGATCAGATGTATTTAGATTAAATGTCCCTTGTGGGGGTGTTTGTAGTGGTGAGTCATTCCTTGATGTGGTTCCACATGCAGGTAAATAGCCCCCCCAGGGAAAGGCGCTCTCCACTTCAGCACCCAGGACCTCCCGCAGTCTGCCTCACGGCTGCCCCCTCCCAATATCCTGCCTGCAAAGTCTAGATCTATATGCTGATTCATGCATAGTGTGTCTCACTCAAGTACCCACTGATGTCACTGCTGCTTGGAGGAGTTGCTATAGCAGATTTTCAGCAGAAATGGAGGACCCACTTCTCACCTACCACCAGTGACCAACGTGCGATTATGTTTGGCGACTGGCTGACTGCACATCGTGTTCTGGAACCTGTCAGGACTGGTGCCGCATTTGTCTCGCCATTGATCTGAGGCCACCGCCCCAAACCGGATGGAGCCTCAGTGGAATCTTATGTAGCTTCTCAAGCAGCTTGTGGTGGAAGGGCACCAGAGACTCATTTGCCGATTTAGAACTGGACTGTAATCAGAACCAAACCACTGGAGAAGCATCACTGGGCCAGGCCTGGGTTGTAAGAGATGGCTGCTGTCAGTCAGACAGATGTTGACCCGAACAGAACCTTGGAAGAGTGCGTTTGTAGCTGCTGGCTGGCTCAGCTCAAACTCTTAGAGCCCTAATAACAGCATAAACATGGATAGTTTCTTGTGATTCTTTATTCTTGGATCTCTCACGTAACACTGCATTTGAGTGCCTTTGAAGTATCAGCCAGAATCACCCAGGAAGATCGTGCACAAAATGACCCCCCCCACACACCCCAATTTGGCTGCCATGAGTTCACATCATATTTTTTGATATGGACAATTTAATGTGCCCTTGACTGTCTTTTCTCAGCTCGGTGCGCCACCTGAGTACATCCGTCCTGCTGGAAGGACGCTTTCAAAACACCTGGCCTCGGCGGAGTTCATAATTACAGCCTGACGGGGTAGACGTTGCCAGTGCAGTGCCGACGCCGTGGCCCCACTGCGTAGCTCTGACACGCACCGAACGCTCACCATGTCTTCACTGTAGCTCCTGCATAAGGCCGGCCATGCAACTGCGATGGCAAACGAGGACCGACAGTAGCTTGGGAACAAGATGATCACTACAAAGCATAACATTGATGTGTCTCTCACTCTTTAAATCTCTTTCAGTAATTCTTTTTGTAATTAAAGGAGAGGTGATTATGATTCGAGTGCCTGAAAGGGAATTTGATTTTTTTTTTAAATCAATATACAGTGGTACCTCGACCCATGAACAGTCCTGTTCACAAACAAATCGGGTTACGAACCAGATGTTTGAAAAATTTGTGTACCCGTTCGCGAACCATGTTTCAGGCTGCAAAGGCACAAACATCCACCAAACGTCCCCAAAGAACCACCCGAAGCACAAAGAAGTATAGATTATGCCCAAGGACGGATGTGGAATGTACAAAAAACTTGTTGTAGATGTACATCTTTACTATATCTGAAAAAAGAAAAAAAAATAGAGAGAGAGAATGTTCTGTTATAGCAGTACCTTTCAGTGATTGGTAAACATGTTTGTGGTGGTTTTTAACAATCATGGGGCCGGAGGCATTTTTATGAAAAAAATCACATTACTATATTCTTTTTTGACTGTTATTCAGTCTTTTAATATTAATTGTTTTTTTAGTTTTTTGGGGGGATGTTTCGTGGTTCTTTTCTGTGTTTTGGCGTCTTTCAAGAGACTAGCCCGCCAAGCGTACGCTCAGTTGTGTATTGGTCCGCCTTCAGTAAACATATGTTCACTCTTTCCCTTTTTTGCTCTTTAAGGTTATTTTAATTTAAGGTTATATGCTTGGTCTCAGAAAAACATACAAAAAAATTAAAATTCAGTGTTTCTGAGGTTTGAACAAATTATTTCTATTTATATTATTTTAAATGGGAAAAATTGATTCAGGTCACAAAGTTTTTGGATTGCGAACTGAATCCTCGAAGGAATTAAGTTTGTGAACCGTGGTTTGACTGTATAGTCAAATCTGGAATAATCTTTCCCCAGTTCACTTTGAGAAGGCGAGGTCATCCTCTCTTCTTACCTCTGTTTTGTCAGGTTTTATAGTGGGGTCTCCCTCTGCGGCGCACTGGGGTCCCCTTGCTGACAGAAGCTGCTGTTAGCGTCAACAGCTGCTCATTATGGGGGGGCATAATAAGATGCTCATGGTAAACAGTAATTGGCAGCAGGAAAGGGGCTCAGATTTCCCAGAAGGCAAAGCGGTATGTGGTGGCCCAGTTAGGACTCACCTTCATTTAGGGACTATGTTCAGGTCTGTACGCATATATGGGGTGTTTGTGCGTATCTGAAAGCGTCGCTGGATATTTATAAATAATCAAATTCCAAGATTCAGTGAGTGTGGTAAACGTGCCTGATTTCTTATAATATTATGTAAGAATATAATAAATGATTTGCAGAGCTGTGAAGTGCAGCTTGAAGCTCTTTTTTTGAGCACTTAACCTTGCTCAGCTGTATCACACTTTTAATCAAATCTCACTTCATAAAGATTTATGAAATACGCTCTGATATACACTGCCTGTAATAACAGCCCTTTATGCTTCTTGCTCTTCTGCAGTCAGGCTTAAGTCTTGAGAGGTGTGCTGCTCCCTTGTGGTAAAAGTGTTAATAACCAGTAATTCCTGAAGAGGACGATCTTGTCAGTGATGAGGCTTTTCTCACAAGAACAAAGGACAGAGCAGTGTAGCATGCTAACATGCCAAGAGTGCCAAATCAGTATATCTTACAGGCAACAGGCCAACTTGGGCCCTGTCCATTCATCATGCCCCCGCCCATTCATCATGCCCCTGCCCATTCATCATGCCCCCGCCCAGTCATCATGCCCCCGCCCAGTCATTATGTCACCATTAGGATGCTCACATTTCAACAATCAATGCAGATTGTCATCAACTGAGAATCACGGATTCACTCAGTTGAAGGTTCAAAGAAGCTGGTGACTATTCATTTAATCCTGCTTGGCTCTGCATTACTTCTGCTGCTATGGGAGATCTGTCACTGAAATTATAATTTTATTGTTTATTTAGCTGGTTATGAAAATAAAATATATACATTTATATATTTCATCTATATATTTATTTAATGTTTACTTAAACAGTTGTGATGTGCGTGATTTAGATGGACATAATCATAGTCAAGGTAACAATGTATCATCACGCCGCTGGCTTGCTCCGTCATGGAAATACTTTCAGTGGTGTCCACCCCCAGAACTTGTGGACTGCCCATAAACGCTTTCAGTTTTGTACTCCCAAGGGTGTTAGAGCTGAACACCATGCTGATCTTCTCAGAACCGGAAGGGGGAGCTAAATGAAATAGTGGAAGCATCCACTTACAGCACATGCCTGCCAACCCTAATCACTGACCTGCCACCGAGTGAGGTGCCGTCACTGTGAAACAGCCACCAGCTGTGTGATGTCACAGCATGGTGGAGCTCCTGTGAGAGATGCTGCTGGTCATGTGACTGCCTGCGGCACGCTCCCGCCTGGACACACAAGCTCCTGAGGCATGCGCCCCCTGAGGCATGCTCCCCTCTGGGCATTGTCCTACCTGGGCACAAGCCCACCTGTGGTCATTTCAGACAGTGAAGTTTTTCTGTACCACTGCCAACATCAACAAAGTTTGGCGTGAGAGAACACAGCTGATCACCGCAATTAGAAAAAAGAGGATTTTGTGTCGTTAATTAATCAGTGTGGGAATCATGGTTTGCAGGGTGTTATTTCATGGTTTGCAGGGTGTTAGGTCATAGTTTGCAGGGCATTAATTCATAGTTTGCAGGGCGTTATTTCATGGTTTGCAGGGCGTTATTTCATGGTTTGCAGGGCGTTATTTTATGGTTTGCAGGGCGTTAATTCATAGTTTGCAGGGCGTTAATTCATAGTTTGCAGGGCGTTATTTCATGGTTTGCAGGGCGTTAGGTCATGGTTTGCAGGGCGTTAATTCATGGTTTGCAGGGCGTTAGGTCATGGTTTGCAGGGTGTTATTCCATGGTTTGCAGGGCGTTATTTCATGGTTTGCAGGGTGTTAGGTCATAGTTTGCAGGGCGTTAATTCATAGTTTACAGGGCGTTATTTCATAGTTTGCAGGGCGTTAATTCATGGTTTGCAGGGTGTTAGGTCATGGTTTGCGGGGTGTTATTTCATGGTTTGCAGGGTGTTAGGTCATAGTTTGCAGGGCGTTAATTCATGGTTTGCAGGGCGTTAGGTCATGGTTTGCAGGGTGTTAATTCATGGTTTGCAGGGCGTTAATTCATGGTTTGCAGGGTGTTTGGTCATAGTTTGCAGGGTGTTAATTCATGGTTTGCAGGGCGTTAATTCATGGTTTGCAGGGCGTTGAGGTCATAGCTTGCAGGGCATTAATTCATGATTTGCAGGGTGTTAGGTCATGGTTTGCAGGGTGTTATTTCATGGTTTGCAGGGTGTTAGGTCATAGTTTGCAGGGCATTAATTCATGGTTTGCAGGGCGTTAGGTGTCACTTTTTAATGTGGAGCCCCCAAGCATTGGAGGGGCTTTTACATGGTTACTGGCGACCCAAAACGCTGTTAAGCGACCCTGCTGACCTCGTTCGTCCTCTGTGCTGCATGACGTATAAACATAGTCCGCTCATGTGTCTTCCTGTGAGCTACAATAACAGTCATTTAAGCTAAGATAATGCCCCCGCAAACACACCCCAGCCCTCGGTCCTAGACAAATTAACCAGCTCGCGGCAATGTGAGAAGACAATATCCTGGTGGGAGCCTGGCTCTTATTGCGGTTTGGGTTTATTGGGTTACTGTCTTCAGAAGGGAAGTAGGCGCACATTTGTCTGTATGAAAGTGGCCTCCGGCCCCATCTGTGTTCACGGCTCTGCACACAGGTGCCCTGCGTATCCACACCCATCCCGCTGTCACTGCATTAGCGGCCCCATCTGTGTACACAGCTCTGCACACAGGTGCCCTGCTGTCACTGCATTAGCGGCCCCATCTGTGTACACAGCTCTGCACACAGGTGCCCTGCTGTCACTGCATTAGCGGCCCCATCTGTGTACACAGCTCTGCACACAGGTGCCCTGCTGCAGATCCACACCCATCTCACTGTCACTGCATTAGCTCTTAATAAATAGAAATGGCTCACTGCGCACAACCCTGGGCGCATCCCCGGTAATAAATTACATCACCCCCGCTTCCCCCATAGCCTGTATTTTTCATTCCCAGAAAAGTGGTGAAGAACTCATGTGATTAACAGATTTATATTATATTTTTCATTTTTGTATGTATGTGTTCCCCTGTAATGCATTGTGAATATGGGCCTGCCACGTCTAACTGGTGTGCATAGCAGTGAGGACAGTGAGCAGTGTAAGAGGGCAGCAGCTGTGAGCCTGAGTGCACTGCCTCCCACTGCATGTGTGTATGCGTGTGTGTGTGTGTGCTGGTTTCCACACCTGTGGGTGTGGAAAGCTCTTGGGTGTCCCCCTGCCCCCCCCTTGGGACAGTGGTGTTTGCTATAGAAAGTGATGAATGTCAGGAAGCCTGTCCCAGCCACAGGGGTCAAGCACTGCGATCTGATCTCCATGATCCACACAATGCACATGATCACTGTCAGGGCTATACTGGGCCCTGTTGTGTCTGTCTGTCTATGTCTGTGTGTGTGTGCGTGTGCATGCGTGTGTGTGTGTGTGTGTGGGAGGTTGGCGTGTTCATTAATTCTGCCTGCTCCTTGTTCCCTGTAATGTGTATAAATGATTTGCACGTTGTGTCTGTTTTCTGCCCTTTTAACCAGGATAAATCCTCTCTCCTTCCCGCCTAGGGGCACCACTCCACGTCCCCTGACACGACAGAGCATTTCCTGACCCCAAGCCGTCCCTGCATTTCCTCTCTGTATTCCCACACCTTACGCTGTGCTGCCTGTTTGCACACACAAATGGATTAGCCCTGAATTACAGCCAACAAAGCCTTTGAATTTCATCACTCGGCAGGCTGTGAATGTTCCCAGCGATGTGCTGCAGCATGAGGTCTCCGCCGGTTTTTACTCATACGTTCCACCTTTCGCTTCCTCTCCAGTCACTGTGGTTTACAAACCTGCCTCATTCCTGCCAAGACGGAGACACTAAACCCCAATCAAATTTTATTTGTTATGTTCCCGCTTTGCAATAAAGCCTGTCTGAAGGAGGGAGGGTGGTTTTTCCCTTTTTATTTCTCAGGTGGAAAAGAAAAACCATGGATGTAGAAACTGTTTAAAAGTGCTTTGATAAGGTTACTCTCTGTAAAATTACTTACCCTTTGCTTGCAGCAACAGCAAC
Organism: Cyphomyrus plagiostoma; assembly: GCA_019775915.2. NCBI lineage: Eukaryota > Metazoa > Chordata > Actinopteri > Osteoglossiformes > Mormyridae > Cyphomyrus > Cyphomyrus plagiostoma. The sequence continues at coordinate 42,125,366 of JABFEA020000001.1, forward strand.
TCTAACTTGGCTTCCCCCCATATCGAAAGCAAATATAATGACATCATATTCAGTAATCATGGTAAAAGATGAGTGGTTAGCATGCTGCATAACTCTGAGACTAGGGTTTGAATCTTTGCCGTGGCTCTGTGGAGTCTGCATGTTCTCCCCGTGTCGTTGTGGGGTTTCCTCCAGGTTCTCCCTGCCTTGCATGTGTGAGTGAATGGTGCGTGAGTGTGCCCTGTGATGGGTTGGCGCCTCGTGCCCTGTGATGGGTTGGTGTTCTGTTCCCTGTGATGGGTTGGTGTTCTGTGCCCGGTGATGGGTTGGTGTTCCGTGCCCTGTGATGGGTTGGCGCCCCGTGCCCTGTGATGGGTTGGCGCCCCGTGCCCTGTGATGGGTTGGCGCCCCATGCCCTGTGATTGGTTGGCGCCCCATGCCCTGTGATGGGTTGGTGCTGCTAGGGATTTTGGGCCCCATGTAAGCCTCTCAACCTAGGCCCCCAACCCAGATAAATCCAATAATGTTTAACATTTTTTAGGGTTGCTGTCAGTCAGGGGCCCTTGGAATTGTCCTAAATTATCCCACCTTTACGGCACCCCTGTAAGTAGGTATAGAAAATGGCACACAGGCCCACGCTGAAGACACCAAGCCCCCCCGCTCCCCCACCACACAAAGGGCTGTTTTTTTGAAGCTGTATTGAAATTGAATGACGCAAAGAAATTCAGTTTCCTTGACAGGTGGATAGATGAACTGATTGAGAAGCAGACAGACAGCCGGGGGGTTGGGGGGGGACATGTGGCAGCTTAAATTGTCATGTGGTTGGGAGGGCGGGCGATGCCGGCTGGGATCGACTGAGCTCCTCAGTGCCGCTGTTAACTCTCCCAATAAGGGGGCAAAGCGCTCACAAAGCAGGCTGGTCTGTCACTGCCTGGAAGCCCACACCTTAGCGAGGGGGAGCTCTCCAGGAGCTAATAAGCCACATCGATCCACTGTGATGCTTTACATGGGGCGTTAAGCTTCTCATTTTAAACTCCAGCAAATAACAGACTGGGACATGATTCTAATATAGTTAACAGTTAACTGCAAATTTAAAAGGATTTCATCCTTGTTCTATGACAGGGAATAACCAGGATACAGAGGGAATAACCAGGACATATAAGGAATAACCAGGATTTACAAGGAATAACTAGGATACAGAGGGAATAACCAGGACATACAGGGAATAAGCAGGATACAGAGGGAATAACCAGGACATACAGAGAATAACCAGGATACAGAGGGAATAACCATGACATACAGGGAATGACCAGCATCTTGGCAATTCCAATCACCTTGGCATGTTTTTAGTCTGGTTGAGGGGGGTACTTGAGGAAACCTCATGATGACACGGAAGTAGATGAAACAGCCTTTCTGGCTTTGTGGAGAGAGGCTCATTGTCTTCACAGTACAGGCGAATGAACATTTTCCATTAATAAATACTAACCCTGAGAGGCAGTCGACAGAGGACAGCGTCGGCGGCACGTGGCATCAGACTGATGGGCGTGGATCAGCTCATCCCTAGTGCCCATCTTCACATTCCTCAAGGTACCTGAACTGGCAGGCTGCTGGGAGCAGGTGACTTCTAGGGCCAAGCAGGTACACCTCGTTCATCTTTTGGACAAACACAGGGAAATAAGTAAGTTGAACAGTTTTTTGAAGGTTTGTGAAGATGCAAAGGCAGACTGAAGTGCGTGGTGAGTGCCAGTGGAGTTTAAGAAGAGGGGGACTCTGGCACTTGGCTCTGTTTGAAACTTATTTTAATGAGCTTGAAAACAAAAATGCAAGGCGAGCCTGCGGCAGACGAGGAGGTCGCTTCCTGTTAGCAGCTGATTTTTACCTGCAGCTCCAGGTAAATGAACATTCAAGCCTAATAATACCCGCACTAGGCAATTAGAAGCTGCTGTACAGGGTGAACTGTCACACCCAGTGACCCCAGTACAGCCAGGCCCCCCAACACTAATTTGAAGGTGAGGGACGTATCCTGAAGTCAGAAATAATGCCATGGCTTTGGCTGGAGATTGCATGTAAGTCGTTTCTTCCAAAGCTTGTGTGATACGTCTTCAGCTTGTTGTGGCTATTTTTATTTTAATAAGCTCTATGTCAGCAACTTGTGCTGGATAGAAGCAATGGACAGGATTTAACCAAATGGAAGGAATTAATTACAAGGAAAAATCAAATATAAAATTAGGCCATGGCCCCTTTAAGACTGGGAAACTGAAACTTCACAGAAAAATTCAGAAACTCTTGTAACACAAGGCAACCTAGAGCTGAAGGCAAAAAAATCACCTTAAATAAATGTAACGAGAAATAAAGCCTGGCCCTGAAACTGTTAACGGAATTTTTTATGGTTTGAAATCCTGCTTCAGTAAAAATAAAAATGTCAAGGCTATTATCAGTCATTATTTCAATTAGAAAAAGAGCCTTTGAAGTCAGTGTATAGCAAGTGGTCAGAGGTGCCCCTTGGAGACAGGGGGGGTTACGGCATCTCAGCCATTTGTAGATGTTTAGTTACACTGATGTTTATTACAGGGCTGAGACAGTGTACGGATGTTTATAAGAAAGGTGCTTTTCAGAAACATCATTCAAACTAAACTATGGAAATAGGGAGAGACGCACACACAGATGCACTAACACACACACACAGACACACACACACACACGCAGACGCAGACACAGATGCACAGACACACACACAGACACACTAACACACACACAGACACACTAACACACACTAACACACACATACTAACACACACGCAGACACATTAACACACACACTAACAGACACACGTACACAGACGCACACACACCCGCACATGCACACACAGACGTACTAACACACGCATGCACACACACAGACACACTAACACACGCACAAACACACACACATGCACACGCGCCTTTGCCGTCACGTTACCGGCCATCCCACCCCACATCAGCACACAAGCTGCCCTCTGCCACCCCGGCCTGTTCACCTTCTGTCTCACTCTTTCTCTCTTATCCCCTCCAGTCAGGCTGGAAGCTTGCGGCTGCAGTGAGGGGCGGCGTGGGGACTGACTCTCTGTCAGCCACATCCTGATGACCACCAGCCTTTCACTTCCATTTGATGCAGCCACTAAATAATTCAGCCTAACTTGCAAATTTCTCCTCTCTATTATATCAGCACCTTGCCAGGTCTCTTCTCTTAACTATTCCTGATCCATGTGATACTGATTGTAGTGATTTGTAGATCAATTCAAATCCATTGCTGAGAAACGTCCTATCATAATGTAAGAATAAATTATAGCTAATCTGGTTATGCAACCCCCCTGCCTGATTTCCTCACAATTATTTGAGGCAAATTAATTTTCCAAACATCTTGTACTACCGTCATAGAGATCCAACTCGTGGCAAACCAAAATATACATTTTCAGAGATTATCTTATAACATTTGATGTCTCATAACTGCCACCAATGATTTGATACAGAATGAAAATGAAACAGAACATTAATGGTGGAGTTTTAGGGATGGAACAGACCATCTATTATTTTAGGGATGGAATGTATCACTTTTGTATTTTTTACAATTTCTCTTTTTATTTAGTTTGTTTTACTATTATTATTATTGTACAGCACTTTGGTCAGTAAAAACTGAGTTTTAAACGTGCTTTATAAATAAAATTTACTTACTTATTAAAGGATTTAAGATTTTTGTATGTGTCACGCTTCCGGGATAGGCTCCGGACCCCCCATGACCCAGTAGGATAAGCGGTTTGGAAAATGGATGGATGGATGGATGTACTGTATGTGTCACTTGGACACCATGAGAGCGAGAGCTGCCAGCATCCTCAGTCTTGTGTAGTAACTTTGAAACTTTTAAATCCACCACATAAAGTCCAGTGTTTTACCCATTTTATGCTATAGCACCCAATGGCCCAATGTGCTTGACAAATTTAATTTTACTTACTGAACATGGTTTTGGACACCAAAAGTACAGCTAGGCAACTTCAAAGCCCCGCCGCCACTTGGCCGCAGGCAGCTCATTTGTGTATTAATAAATACTACTTTATGAAACCCTCTGACGAATGCCTGATGATGGGTTGCATTACTGGCTACCAGAGGTGGAAAGTTCAGGTGCAGAAAGTACAAATCCAGGTTTTGTTTCAACCAACCAGATGAGTATAAAGAGTCACAGTCACTGAGTCCGCATCTGGTTGGTTGAAACAAAACCTTGGTCTGGATTTGTAGCTTCTGGACCTGAACTTTCCACCTCTGGCAGTCAGGGCATGGATGCTTTCTTTATAAATCAAATGGTGATACGGGAGTAATTCACCACTAACCCTCACCCACTCAGGAAAAGGGGTGCAGCAGTGTATCAGTGTATGGGGGGGGAGCTTTAAGGTTTTATTACGAAAAGAACATGAACCAATTCCTTTTTTATTGATTCGGGTGTTGTGGAGTTTGTCTTATTGCTTATGGGTATATCTGTTATATCTCTCCAAGCAGAGGTCATTGATGGCAAACAAAGAGCTTGTCTCAGTAGGTATCTTACAGGTTCAGCACGGGGTCAAAATCTGGTTCCCGTTATTGGTTCGTCTTCAGGTGGGGGTTCATATCATCTCACACCACTACTTTAGGGGTGACGGCAAGAGACAACAAGTTCCAACACTTTTCTGAAAGTTAATAACAAAGTTTTACCCCAAGCACCCCCTTACATGGAGTGGAGGAATCTCAGCTCAGAATCTTCCATCTTTCTTGGAAAAGCATCACACTTTTCCCCCAAATCCCTGTTTACCTGCTTGTTTACTTGTGTGTAACTTTGATAAGTTGTGTGAGCTACTGTGAGTCTAATCTTGTTTTCACAGCAAAAAAAGTGGAGTGGAAAGAGTTTAGAAAACATCTGGTCCATGGCAAGTCTCATCCCTTGAGGGGCCATCGGCAGAGTAATTGGCCATTGCCCCTGCCATCAAGCAGCATGGTGGAATCCTCCGGATCTGTATTGATCATGCCTATGGCTGGCATGAGGCAAACAGCCAATGCCCTTAGCCACGCCCACATATCCCGCTCAACAAACGGTCACTGAAATACACCTGTGAGTGGCCAGGAAGGCCTGACTGCTGTGTCTACATTTGGTCCAAAACTGGTGAGTGACGTTGAACTGAGAAACACTGCAGGACAAAGTTTCGATAGATTTGCTTCTCGTTCAAATGCCAGAGAGACAGAATGTGTATATGTTAAAAAATGTTTCTACATTCATGTTTATGACGCATCTGTTGTGTTTGGAAAGTGTGCAGAATGTTGAACAGTAAAGACCACCATGAAGATTAGCCAAGGCACTTGTTTTGTTGGCAAACAATGAACTACACTGTACAAATTCCCAGAGCATCTGTAAATCACCTTCACAGCACAGTGCCCCCTGGTGTTGGCACAGTGCCCCCTGGTGTTGGCACTCCTCATTGTTCCCGTAGTGCTGTTTCACCCCTGTACACCACAGCACCTCATTACTCAAATTTGAAGTGCAAGAATAATGCAGCATGCAGAGTGGAGGAGCGACGCAGCGTATCACAATAAGCAGATTGTATGAGATGCAGAGCTAAGGGGCTGTGCAAGGTCTGGATCAGCATGGAGATTAACGTCCAGTAACAGAAAAGCACGTCAACCCACAGCGTGACGTTGCGTTTGTTTTCATCACAGATGGTGCGACAAATCATTCAATGTCATCAAACCAATGTCATTGACCGTCACTTGATCATTTCCGATACCTTTGTGCTAATATGATTTTGAATTAACTGTTGATAAACAGTCGTGTGAAACAGGTAATGAAGTGGTAATAAAATAAAGATAAAACTTCTGAAAAATCTGTAAAGTTGTTTGATTCAGAAATGATCTCTTTAACCAGCCAGTAGACCGACAGCCTACTGGTCAGGAGATGGCAGGACAGAGACAGCTGATCATTAGCCTCTCTGAAAACGGGGCTCCATGGCGAAAGCTGATGTGTAACATACTGGATTTCACTGTCTACCAAGCGGCCGGACCTCCTCCCCAGAGATGCCCCCGGGGGGGGCCGCCCCCCCCCCACCCCAGACGGCGGAGGGTGGGGGGGGAGACGGCGCAGGAGCCGCAGGCGAC
>JABFEA020000001.1:42151025-42161671 GCA_019775915.2 Cyphomyrus plagiostoma
TTCCAGTGCTAGACATCCTAGACATCGTGGGTGTGTGCGTATGCTCAGTGATGCACTGGCACACCACTAACTGTGTCCCCCGCTTACTACCATACTACCACAGGGTGTGCAATAGGCTCCCTGTGTCCCGGACTTACATAAGTAGTCACAGAGTGGCTGGATGATTCATTACGCACTGCACTGTCATTCTCTGGCTGAGCAGATGATTTCCCCTCTGAACAGATGGGTGTGTACCGAGTACAGACAAGTCGCTCACTCAGGGGGACAACGTATAATAACAGATGAATAAGTACCGAGGACAGACAGGTCGCTCACTCAGGAGGACAGCGTATAATAGGAGATGGATGTGTACCGAGGACAGACAGGTCGCTCACTCAGGGGGACAGCGTGTAATAACAGATGGATGTGTACCGAGGACGGACAGGTCGCTCACTCAGGGGGACAGCGTGTAGTAACAGATGGATGTGTACCGAAGACGGACAGGTCGCTCACTAAGGGGGACAGCGTATAATAACAGATGGATGTGTACCGAGGACGGACAGGTCGCTCACTCAGGGGGACAGCGTATAATAATAGATGGATGTGTACCGAGGACAGACAGGTCGCTCACTCAAGGGGACAGCGTATAATAACAGATGTCTTTGCCTTATGAAGCAGGCAGGAGTGTGTCTGTAGAACTAATGACCCTGCAACTGCACCAGCAGCGGCGCCCGCTTTTCGCCCCAGCCCTCGACGCATGGCTGATTAATGGACGTGCTCAGCCCCATCACAGTGCTGTGAATTAGCTTTTATATTAACAAGTCCAAAACCAGAATTCATTTCCTGACGGAAATTAATTTGATTAAGCTCCGATTGAATTTGGAGTGTTAGTGAATGGGCACAAAATCGTTTCCTGCCTTTACTCCGCTGGGCTTGCTGTTTTTTTTGGAGTGTTTTAGGTTTTCTTTACACCTTTTTTGTACTTTTGCAGCCTTTCTCATGCAGGCAAACCTGATAGGACTGTGAGATGCGCATCCTGTACAATAATGAGCCCGTTGAGGTCCATGTAAAGGCGCTATAAACAGTGTGTGTATGAGTAATGGGGAGTTCACTGTATGAGGTAGGAATCCTTCACAGATTGGGGTGGGCCAATCAGTGTACATTAGACATAGTGGGGACGGCGGTATAATCTATCAAAAAGTACATATATAGAGTATAATGTGTGTGTATTCCTGGCATTCAGGTGCTTGTGTTACTGGTAACGACGCATTGTTACCTCCGCTGAACAATAACGACACATTAACACTCGTACTGGCCATGAAAGCACCAGGCAGCGAGACTCGATTCGCATTTTTATTTTCAACTTTGGAATTGAACTGAACATAAATTATAGAACGTGACCACAGGAGCATAACATTTGACGACAGAAGGCACGGCCAACGAGGCTCGGAATGCGGGTACCACCGCGGCAGGGAGGGGACACAGACTACAGCAAGAAGTACAGGAGCAGCATGAACCGCTACATGGTGTGAGAAGCAGAGCAAGCGAGGCAATGTCTGCGAGGGCCAAGGGGACAGTGGCACGCTGAGGCACGCAGAAGCAGCAGTGGTAATAAAAAATAATAATAGTATCACAATCAGCTGAGCCTGGCACGAAGTACATGGTATTTCAAAACCATTTAGCTGCAATTTTAGCTATTTTAGATGGCTAAATTCCTCCAGGTGCTGTCAGGATGTGATACAGTTTAGGGCAATCTGACACAACAGGGTCAATTTCACAGTCCTGAAAAAAGTCCCATCTGAAATGAAGGATGATGCATGGTGAGCAGGAGAGGAGCACTCTCAGAATCTGTGTCCCCGATTGAATAGGCAATCTGAGGCATGTGGACATACAGCCCGTAACCACAACGCAGGTGCACTAGCAAGAGGACGAGCGAGTCTCTGGACTCCACCGGGGGCGGGACAGTGCTACAATCAATCATCATCTTACTTCCCATTGGGCGAAATCAGGCTGGTAAGTGACAGCGCACCTGCTGCGTATTTCATCAGCTCACTGCGTGCTGTTCTGGCTGCCGCCCCTCCCTTACCGCTAAGCAGCATGAGGTGATGAGGATGGGCAGGGTAGGGGTTTCTGGGGGGGGGGGGTGCACGATCACAGAGACCCTTATAAAACAACAACACAGCACGGCTGGAATAAGGCACAAGATCACGGACACCACGGACCCACACACATCTTTGGGTGACAAAATGATCCAGTCGGATCCCAGTTAGACAGGACAGATGCTACTACCACAGGATTTATTTAAGTATTTAACTATCCACCTATATGCCTATTTATCAAAATCTTTTTGGATGAAACAGTGACGACATACATCAATCCCTTTGGATATTTAAAAAGAAAGACTTAACTGATACCTCTAGATTTACTAAAAGGCAACTTTTCTTTACTTATAGCCGTGAGGTACTGGTGGTACAGTGTTACTATTTGGACAGTTAAAAATACTTGTTTGCAAGATTGATACAATATCTGTGCCTTTCTTGAATTACTTCAGAGGATTAATAAGAAGATTACTGTTTTGGTGTTTCAATAATCTCCAACATAAGAAATGTATACAAAAAAATCTTTTTGTAGGGGAACAGAGTAAATTGTCCACTCATTCTGATCTCAGGTATGAACGTCAAAGATCGTGACCAGTGGGAACTAAAGTGTAGCATGCGCCTCAATACCGCCATCTTGTGGCAGATTAGCACTATTAAACAACCTTGATAGACACATGCACTGTGATTCTTTAACACCATTTTGAGTGAATTCAATACAAGTAAATTTATTACAGGAAGATTACATTCATGTGATTTGTCATGAAAGACTGAAGGGTGTGCACTCAAAGTGATGAGGAATAGCAGGGACCACATAGTCACACTAAGCACCTTTAAGAGGCAAATGAGCTTTTGAAATAGTTATGCTGTGCAGATGCCTGCTTGCTATCAGCTAGAAAGGCATCGCCTGACACGACTCCATGCACCTGAAAAATCAGAGGTAATCACTGGCATACGATTGTTCTCACGACGACAATTGCTGATTGGCCAAGCAGACCTTTTTCACGACTTCTGAATCCACCCAAAATCTCAGAATTTTCTTTGAACCACACTCTTTGGAAAGAAATCATATTTATCATCTTCAATTACATGAATAATACAACTTGTTTTGATCACATATCTTTTCTAAGTTCCCTACATGCGGCCCAACAGAGAGCCCTGTGTGTTGTAGGAGTCAGACACCTTTGTGTTCCATGATCTTAAACTGGCACAGCTCCTCGGGCCAACAATGAACCCTCATGATTGAGGGATACAACAGATTTTGTCTTGGGCTTAAGACCCAGGGAGGGAGGAGCTCTGGGCAGGTGGCTGTGGGTGGGACTTAAGTCCGGGGGATTAGGCCCTTCTTGTAGGCCAGGATGCCGGCTGAAGCCGCAGCGGTTAGGGCGGTGGTCAGGCCCAGGAACTTGAGCAAGCCAGGTACGGAGGGAAGGTTCCTCTCCCAGAACGTGGCGACGAATGGAAATACGGGAACATCCTGCAGGAAGTGCGTGATTGGTCAGAGGGGGCATTAACCGCCAATCAGTGTCTTAGAACCAGACCCTTTTGGTAACATACAACTTAATTCATTTTTACATGTTGCCCTTCAAATACATGACGTCCTCAAATGGCGGAAGTGCTTGTTAGACAGTGTTTGGAAGCCAAGAGGAGAAAAGCAGATTTATTAGTTAATCTGCAGCTCTGTGAGACATTCATGCACATGCACACACTTACCACAGACTCGGGCTCCTGTTTCCAGATTTCACTCACAGAGATTAATCCCATTGCATGAAGTATCTGAGAAAAGACCAGAAGGAGAACAAAAACACTCCAAATGATTCTGTCTTGTGACGTGGTGACCACCACTGAAGGGCGTAGGAGCGTTTGATATTGAGGGGGGCCCATCTTAATCATTTAAATGCAAAGGTCTATTTATTGGGGGGGGGGAGGAATGCAGCCTAGTTAAATATTGTGAGGTACATGTACAGACACACAGCACCGAGATGCTCTGGTGCTGTTTTGGCCCCGCCCTTGGACCCCACTGAGGTCACATGACCAGCCCCCTCACCTCCCGGGCAGCCCGTTCGCCGGCCTGCACGGCCCCCTCCATGTAGCCGCTCCACTCAGTGGCCGTCTCTGTCCCGGCAAAATACAGCCTGCCCACCGGCTCCCGCAGCACCCTGAGTAATGGAGCATAACAGACATGACCCTCAACCATTCAATTGATCCCTTTTAGAGAATGCGGAGCATTTCCTGTTGTCTGGATCATGCTTTATGGTCCATTACCCAGAAATAATTAAACAGAAAATGGTTTGGATATAATGTCTACAAACATAATGGATCAGATCATGGTTGGCAGTCATTGATTGTTCACCTAAAGTCAACGGTCACTCACCTGCCATATCTAGTGAGTATGCCCGGAGGAAAATAGGCCGTGTAGCAGCCTCCAGAGTACTCTTCTTCACACCAGTTCTTCTCCTCATAGTGCACGGGCTGTGGAGAGTGATCAGGGGGAGATTCAGCCAACGTATACAGTGGGGTCTATCTGCCTGGCCAACTGTAGGGTATGCCTGTGGCCACCAGGGGCAGTGTGGCATAATCTACATGGATGGTAAATGGACTGCATTTATATAGCGCTTTTCTACAAAGTGCTTTACAATTTATGCCTCACATTCACCCATTCACACACACAATCACACACCAGTGGCGGAGGCTGCCATGCAAGGTGCCAACCTGCACACCGGGAGCAATTTGGGGTTCAGTGTCTTGCTCAAGGACACTTTGATGGGGTCAGGAGTAAGCAGGGCACGAACCTGCAACCCTCTGGTTGCCGAACGACAGCACTGCCTTCTGCGCCACCAACTTCCCCAATGGCAATTTACAGAGACAGTATTACTGTTTGTGTGCATATTCACAGTTAACTGGTAAATTCAACATGTACCTTAAGGTGCGCCTAAAATGGTCAGAGCCATAGCTGTTCCCAGCTACTTTACTAGCCCAGGACCATGTCACTCACATACAAGGCCTCTTCTGAGCCCAGAACTCGGGAATAGATCTCGCAGATCTTCTTCTTCCTATGGGGACCAGGAGGTTATGCTTGTGAGATTAATGCCTTCCCCAAACAGCTTTAACCAACCACACATGCAGAGAGTGGGGTCACCCGCTACAGGTCACCCAGAGCAATTACCTCTCCTCCTTAGTCAGTCCAGAGAGTCTCACAGCTTTGCGAGCCAAGATGAAGCTGTGGAAAGAGATGGGTCCAGTCAGTCAAAGGCCACCCCACGAGATTACCTCAGAGGACTCCTTGGGTGTCTCACCCTGAGACGACAGACATCTTCTGACTGTGGTGAGTGATGTCTTGTTGAGGGAGACATCTCACTCGCAACTTCACTATGTGGTTGATGGTTGCCCATTAAGTGACTCTCCTCTGGTCATAGGTGACTTCATTGTGACCACTGGCACTGACAGACTGGCTATGACGATTGTGTTGATCGCCATGTGCTGGGCGACTCCATGTTCCTTGACTTTGTAAAAGGTCAGGGGCGGCAGCTCACTGGATCCAGTGTCCTGAGCCACATCGTTGGACTTGTTTCTCCAGTACTGGTGGTGCAGCAAAGGAGAGTGATCACATCTTTGTGGGCAGATGCTGGAGGCTCCTGAAGAACTGCAGGGTCTATAGAAGTGCCCAGTTTGTGAATTCTGACTACAGACGTATTGTTGTTACTCTGAGGATACAGCTTAGGTCCAGTAAGCTACCACCTACTAGGACAGGGGTGGGCAATCTTATCCGCAAAGGGCCGGTGTGTATGCGGGTTTTCGCTGCAACTCCCTAATTATATTACTAATTATTAGAGGACTGATTGGCTGAAGAGTCCTCACACCTGGGTTTGAACAGCTGACCTACAGGTTATCCCAAAAACCCGAGTACACACCGGCCCTTTGCGGATAAGATTGGGCACCTTTGTACTAGGACAATGAGGCTGAACTTGGCCAGATCAGGCTGCTTCTGATGAGTTTGTTTGCAGTTTGTGCGAGGAGCTTGCAGAATTGGGTGTGACTGCCAACTCTAATGTGATGTGGGAGGGTGGGTCTGGACCGTGTATCTGCCTGGGGGGGGGGGTCACCAGCTGAGATCCTGAAGTGGTTTGTCATGTGGTGGGTGTGGCAACACGCTGCATCAGCGCATGCTCCCCAGACCCCAACCTGACCTGACTCCATTAGCACATTAGCGTCCATGGCAACATGGTGGACCCAGTGGTGTCGGCATAGGACGTATACATGGTTACTTCACAACAGTATTTATTGAAAATAATTCTCCGTAAATTCCCTCGGATATATTTCCCTGTGTCCTACATCTGTATAACATAGTTATTTAATGTTTGGTAGTGATGGGCAACACGACGCTACATGAACAATTTGCTGTATTTTATGATCCCACTAGATGGTGCTCTATTTAAAAAAAAGGCCCTAAAACATGCCCAAAAGTAAGCCAATGGCACCATCTAGTGGAGTCAGAAAATACAGCAAATGGTTCATGAACCGTTGTTTTGTCCATCAGTATTGTACAGTATAGTTAGGCAGCTACTTGTACAAGTACAATATCATTGTAGATGTATAATCCACCTTGTACAGTGACAAATAAAAATTGGAGAACAACAATACCAGCATGTAGAGAGAGCTGGAGAAGAAAAGAAGCCGTCCTGTGGGCTGAGGCTGGGACGTTCCCACTGGCACTTACCCCATGATGGCGGGAAGGGACCCGTCGGGCTTGCAGTCATCTAGCGCCACGCCGATGGGGGCCTCCTCGTCCTCAATCATCATGCTGCCGCAAAAGCCTGAAAGACAGGCCCCCGTGGAACATGGCGTGAGACACCACCTGGAGAGGGACATCTCTCTCCATGCCTGGACAGTGCTCCCTGCCCCCCAAAGTATTAATGCAATAATTATGGATAACATTCTGATGGACAGACAGCAAGAGACAAATGACTCAGTCATACGGAAGGTACCAAGCACTCGGATTAAATTATAGATTGGGAACAGTCTTAGAGAAATGACCTTCGAAATAAGCGTTCATTCCAAGCCTGTGTCTTCAATCTGGCTGTAGAATTAAGTATTGATCAGCAAAGACTGGAAGAATGATTCACCTGCTCTGTGTGCTGACACGGACTGTCAATATCAAGAGGAGAAATGTGGCCGTTCGTACAATTTTGAGCAGACTGAAAATGCATTACCAGCCTGTCAATGATGCCATTTCAAGATGGTTAATGTCATTTTGAGGTAGGCTTGTTTACCGACACCAGAAACAATGCTTGGAAATTCACAGTGGATAGGATTATCCTGCTCTGTCAATCAGAGGTTTAATCTAATGTTTTAAAGACAGCTGTGACTGACAGCATGTGGGGACCCTCCCCCCCCAAATTTCCATTGCAAAATCTGTTTCGTTCCAAACAGATTACCTCAGATATTACATATAGATAATGCTCTGCAGCGGCATTTCCTAGCCCATCTTGGGTACCATCACGCACTTCTGCTCCATTCCAGCTCCTAACACACATTTACCAAGTATTTAGTGTTCTTTACTGGCTGGGAGGGAACAAAAATGTGGACTGGGGGGGGTCCCCAAGGCCGTGTCAGCAGGGGGTTTCCCCGCCCGCTGCCATGGCGCCGGCAGCACGGCCCACGCACCCTTCTTCCTCCAGAAGCTCTCCCGGTAGTAGACCATGCACTTGATTACGGAGCCAGTGGGCACACGGTGGATCAGCTGGTTCCTCAGTGGGGGTAGCGGAGGGTTGAAGTGCATCTTCAGGTTCATCGCCGGCGCCGTGGCAATGATGGCGTATTTGGCCTGAAAAGTTATGTGGGGGGGACGACTCAGATCAGCAGAGGAGACAAGCGAGTACACAGGCACTTCTAGGACAGAAATCCCAACCAGTCAAACCAAGCTAATTGGTAAATACAGTTACAGTAATGATATGATTAACAAGCCACTTTTTCAGGATGTCATCCACAACGAGTGAAGCTTATTTGTGTGGCCTTACCTCGTACGTCTCCTTGCTGAGGGTCTGCACCACCACGCCGTCGCCGCTCTGCCCGATGCTGCACACGGCCCTGCCCAGCTTGACCCGCTCGCCCAGCCTGTCTGCCATGCGCTCGCTGATCTGGCTGGAGCCACCCACAAACTTCCTCTCCTGGTGGGGGTCAATGGAGAGTGTGGGGCTTAGTGGAAAAGGGGGCTCGGAACCTCGGGGTTGCTGGTTCGAGTTCCAGGAGGGACCGATATGCTGTAACCCTGAAGTAGTGAGTAAAATTTAAACTAAAGACCATATATGCTAAGGGTGTAAACGTGGCAGTGTGACTGTCAGAATGGTGGACAGATATCTGGCTGCTTCTCGGTGACCAGCTTTATCCAGCCAACACCCCCCCCCCCCAGCACCCCTGAATCATGGCCCAATCCTGTTGTTGATGCGATTCTACCATAAATATTAATCCAATGACTGCAGCTGTTACGTTATGCCATCCGTTACAGAGGACTGCATTTCCGTGAAGGAACTAACACCAATTCAGATAAATACCTGGTATCTCTCCAATTTCCTTTAATCTATCTGCTCCATCAAACCATGGAGACTATGGCTTGCAGTTCCTGCCGCAAGCTCAAGTCATTCCATGTTCGAGAGTGTCTGCATCATGCCACATCCATCGGCGCCGCCCTGCTCCATCCAAGGGACCCCACCAGCTGCCTATAGCAGTAAGAGGCCTCGCAAAGTTTCAGACCAGCTTCCTCAGACACAAAATGAGCATCTCATACAAAAAAAAAAAACAACCCTTCCGAAGTGAGCACAAAGCACAAACTCTGTAATACCATTTTTTTAAAACTACATTTTAAAAACTACCACATCTTTCAGATTCTGAAAAACCAATATTGCTATTAGCCTGAAGAGCAAAAACATCTCCCAGAAAATAACACTATAAGAAGCTCAATTGGTCCTTACAATTGCTAAGCCCCAAATGATTTGCCTATAGTTTTTGGTATGAATCGGTGCAAAGGCCTGAACATACAACAACAGCGATACTGAATACTGACGTCAAGGATGGCACAGGTAGAAAGAGTGTTTCTCCATGGCATGAATGAAGTACAGTGGTACGTCGGTTCTTGAATTCGCTAGAACTCAAATTTCTTGAAAGGTCGAACAAACCAGTTTGACCTAGAACTCTGAATATCAGAAGTCGAACCGTGAACGCTGACCTAATATACATTGTACGCGCCAGGAAATGAGTCATACTACAATGCAATTCTTACTTGAATGCCTTCTTCACAGACTGGAAGATTAACCAAATAAAGCAGCGCAAAATTACAGTAACTAACAATAAATAAACTACTAACTTATGTGTACTATTAGAGCATTTATGCCATTTATCTAAACTTTATTTTATCAGGTAAATTAACCGAAAACCAGTTCTCATTGCTTTGCGTGTTATTCGGTTGAAATAGAGTATGCATTGGAACTGCCTGGGATACAAACGTCATGCTTGTAACTAAACTCTTCAGCCAATAAGGGCAAAGGTGTGTTGTCATTGAGGCGGTTCCAGTTTGTGCAGCCGGGTGAGAGGTCGCAATGCATTTAACCGTAATGCATTGCGTCAGGATCAGAATGCGTTGCTTTAAGCCAGCACTGTAAGCAAGTTGAAGGCACTCAATGACCAGACTGGGGAAACAAACTGAAATGCGGACTTAATACAGAGGACTAATGACAACAACCAGGAACAGCTGATCACATGGGGATCCCACACGAGGTTAACGAGGGGGCGTGGCACATGGAAGGAGCGGACGATCAGGGCAGGACAGGGGTAATGTTGGGATAAGATCTTTATCGTTTTGGAAGCCATTAAGAAAAATGCTCTTCTTGTTTTATCCTGTTCATTTTGTGTTTAAATGCTAAAAAGACATATTTAGATGTAATTTTGTGGGGCCGGGAACCAATTAATTGGATTCCATTATTTCTTATGGGAAAAATTCAATCAGAACTCGAACTTTTTAGGATTCGATCCAGAGTCTGGAACGGATTAAGTTCGAGAACCAAGGTATCACTGTATCTCTGTTCTATCCAATAAAGCGATTTCTGGCAAACTATTTCTGTTGTCCACCTGGGGGAGCTCTAAGAATCTGCTTCACCACTGCCCTGCAGCAAGACGCAGAGGAATTTGACATACTGGTGGAAATTTAAACCGGAATTCCTTTTGAAATTGTGGTGGGTGTGAAACTTGTCACTCTATTCACCACCCCCGTGTTTACTGCCTGGGTCACAGTGACACAGAGACAGGACCTCATAGACTCATGCTGAGACACACACAGACATCAGATGTTTTGGACACACACATTCAGTGAAGCTACTTAGCAGAACAGTGTTCTCATCGTCATCTGGGTCCATCCTCCAGGAAACGGCTGCAAACCTCATATCAAAACCCAATTATTGTTTTTTTTTTTTGGGGGGGGGGGGGGCTCAGCATCATAAACAATGAGACATGGCCTCACTACCTCCAAATCAGGTCTGATCCCAGCATGTCCTGCCCCTTTCCTGCAGCCGAACCGACCGA
>JABFEA020000001.1:42197803-42209425 GCA_019775915.2 Cyphomyrus plagiostoma
TATCTCCTCCCCAGCCCTAAACACACACCCCCCCCCCCACCCCACACACACACACACACACACACACACACACACACACACACACACACACTAAATGATCCAAGGCTGGTCAGTTTCATCAAGCCACAGAGTGCTTGGAGACTGATGGATTACATGCAATATTTGATCATCTTTTATGACATTAAGCCTGAAGTCCAGTTCCCCTTAAGTAGTTCTGTGATTCAGGCCAAATTATGTCCGGCGGTCTGTTCTGAAAAGCAGGCCTCCGAGATTACTCCCAGCGGGAGCAGGGGCCGGTGTACGGAGTCCTACGGTTCTAATTTACAACCCGTGTAGAATAGCTATTCTTTGTTTTACCATCGAAAATAATGTTCTCTTTATAGCCTGCCAAAAGGCGATGGCGTATTGATTGCCACAGCAGGTCCGGCCGGCTGTGTCCCAGGAAACTCATTTAAAGGGAACAAGTGCTTGAGAGGACAGAGTAGATGGGTCATATATTTGGTGCAATTTTCAGGACTGATTAGAATCTGGGCGAAAACTGAGGAGAAAATGGAGCTGATTATTTTCCCGGCAAAGACAAAAAGAAGGTTCTCTCTCATGGACAGCCGTGGACGGAGACTCGGGGCAGAGTGAGAGCTTCCCTACATGGCGTGGGGTGTTTTTGCCATCCCTCTGCCTTCTCTGGGATGGCAGGCAAATGTGCGGGGGGGGGGGGGCCGACGAGGCCAGAGAGGCTGACTCTGAAGGGCCATCAGACAACTGCCTTTTATTTATCAGACGACAGGACTGTTTGCAAGTTGTTGGGTTGATTTCACTCCCCCACACTCTTACCATGCCATATATTATTAGCACCGTAAACAAACGTTCCTGCCATGAAGTTATTTTTAAGCAGGCACCTAATAAAAGTTAGTTCTATGAGTGTCATCCAAACGGTCCTCCATCAGACACCATGCATGCATAGCCCGCTGAGGATTCTTCATCTATGCATAGTCCACTAATGATGTTTCCTCTATGCATAGCCCGCTGATGATGCTTCCTCTATGCATAGCCCGCTGATGATGCTTCCTCTATGCATAGCCCGCTGAGGATGCTTCCTCTATGCATAGCCCGCTGAGGATGCTTCCTTTATGCATAGCCCACTGAGGATGCTTCCTCTATGCATAGCCCGTTGTGGATGCTTCCTCTATGCATAGCCCACTGAGGATGCTTCCTTTATGCATAGCCTGCTGAGGATGCTTCCTCTATGCATAGCCCGCTAAGGATGCTTCCTCTATGCATAGGCCGCTGAGGATGTTTCCTCTATGCATAGCCCGCTGATGATGCTTCCTCTATGCTTAGCCCACTGAGGATGTTTCTTCTATGCATAGCCCGCTGATGATGTAATCTGGCAGTGATTTTGGGATCTTTTTCAGACAAATGTTTGAGGAGAAGCCTTCAGCCGTGTGTTCTGAAGGGAGAAAGCCATGGGTGAATCCATCACATGGAGTATTGGCATAAATCTCTTGTACCTTGATGTCCAATAACGCAAGGTGTTGGGTTTGGACCTATATTTTTTTCATTCCATATGCATGTTTACATTGTCGGTCATGGTGGTGCCAAGCAGACCTTTTTTGGTAACCATGCTGCTGGCGTCTATGCACATCAGAGCTGGGTGTGCTCTGTGTTTTCCTTCAAATTGGCCTCCGTCGCTATGGGTCTGAACCATTGAACAGGAACAAGCTATTTCCACAACCTTAGCTGAAATCAAGCAACTATGATGAATGGGCTTTGCGTAAGGGACCATTTTCCCTATAATTGTGAGAAACAAGGTTCAGTCTGGCATAGGGGTACAGGAGGCCACAGCACCTCCTGTCTGTAACCGGACGCTTCACATTTAGAGGGCCAGAGCTGAGTGTGTCCTCAGACCTTGACATTGAATAGGCTCATGAGTGTGAAAAAAGGAATATTCATAAATACTTTATTGTCCCCGTGGAGACATTTTTTTACGCCTCCCTCAGCTTGCTGTTTATAGAGTAAGTTGTCCCTGTGAAGTCGGCCTCTCATTGTGAGGCAGTGGCCCTGATCACTGAATCCAATTATGGTACCTTCAGATTGAGGTGTGATCTTTATATTAATTGCTACTATGGCTGATGGCCCAGAGGTGCAATAGATGATGATGATGTCCTGTTCCATATGACAGGTCACGAGGAATGAGGATACTTAGAGATCTGCATTCTGATTGGCTGTTTCTCAGAGTGCTGCAGGTACAGCTCTTTTTATTAGTTGGACTATAATGTGGAGACATCTCTAGAAAGCTGGGGAGAGATGAGAGCTACACTTTGGAAATATGACTAAATGGATATATAAGGGTTCCACCCTTTATTTACTCTGCAAACCACCCAAAATCACATCATACTGTATTGTTCACATCATCAGGTGCCTGTTATTATTAGTTATCAATATTTCTTGGATTTATATGCGAGGCAACCAGAGACCATGCAAATTATACGATGCTTGTACATGACTGCTGGGAATGACGACAGGACATTTGAGCTGTGTCTTCCAGGAAGAGGGGGGTGATGAGGTCTCTGCCCTCCCCCCATCACTCTCGCTGCCCAAACACATCCTCCAGTAAGGCAGAGTAGTTGATGCTCTTTACTGGTGGGGCCACAGTTTGGCTGTCCCAGACATTAGCCTGAAAACCACAAGCGAGTGGTTAGTGGGCGGATAACAGCAGACCGGAGCTTACTCCACTTACAGCAAGATGTAAAGTACAACTCCCCCCCCCCCATATAGATATATAAAGAGATCTTTTTTCAGAAATGCTGCACAGTATTTGTGATTTGCAAAATTTCACAGCAAAGCAGATCCATAGGAACAAACATTTATATGGAGGAACATAACAGGACATTCTGGGTCCCGTGACCAAATCTCACACCAAGGCCCCTCTGTAAACTTTGCTGATCTGGCTGGGGTCCCCTTCAGTAAATTTTGCCGACAAGGAGCCAGAACTAATATTTTGGGGGCCTTATTATATAGCCTGCTGGGTCCCCCAAATTTGCTAGGATGTCTATGTCCCTACAAGGCCCGTAATTACGTAAACAACATCACATGGTGTGCCAAATGGCAATACCCTCTGGCAACAGAACAGAAGCTCCCTCTACTGGTCATGCCTGGAAGCTTCCCTGCATGGTGTGTGTCCACCACACATGTTTTTGGTTAGGCTGTTATGTAGCATGGTAATTTATAGCCCCATAATACAATAAATACTTCTGAACAAAAAACTCTTGAATGCCTTCCTGAGGGCTGACTTTACAAATGCTGTGTCTCAGAACATGAAGTCGCCCGACCTCTGTTTTCCAGGAGGAATCTCCCATGCCTTGCTCCTTCCCGGAGTCCACACAGGGGATCCGTGCGGGTGTTCCCTCACCTTCATGCTGTCACCAGCTAGGGCTGGGGGGGCAGGGTTCTCTCTCCAGTTGAGCCCCGATACAAAAGCATGGTAGTCTATCTCTCCCATCTCCATCTCGTACCTGAGGATGAGACCAGCTGAGGACCTGAGACAGGTACCCGCCAAAACCACAGTACACCCTGAGACAGGTACCCGCCAAAACCACAGTACACCCTGAGACAGGTACCCGCCAAAACCACAGTACGCCCAGAGACAGGTACCCGCCAAAACCACAGTACACCCTGAGACAGGTAGCCGCCAAAACCACAGTACACCCTGAGACAGGTACCCGCCAAAACCACAGTACACCCTGAGACAGGTACCCACCAAAACCACAGTATCCCCAGAGACAGGTACCCACCAAAACCACAGTACACCCTGAGACAGGTACCCGCCAAAACCACAGTACACTCTGAGAGAGGTACCCACCAAAACCACAGTACACTCTGAGACAGGTACCCGCCAAAACCACAGTACGCCCAGAGACAGGTACCCGGCAAAACCACAGTACGCCGCAGCAAAATATCGGCTTATGTTTCTCTTAATTCCTTCTACCCGTTCTACTCTGCCTCTCTATTTACAGTTCATTATTTAAAAAGAACCACATTTGTAATCTACTTCTGGATAGTTAACTGGAATCATTTAGGTAAAGTACCTCGTGCAAAGCTACAACAGAAGCTGGGCGGCAGCTCGCCGCCTCCTGATTACAGGCGTATATCCTTAACCACTCTGCTGGCTCCTATACTGCACCCCCCCTTCCCAAAACAGGGTCTGAAGTGTAAAGCGAGAATGTGGGCTCCTGCTCACAGGGGTACCTTCCAACAACAGTCATCAGCAGCTCGTCGGGCAGGGGGAGCCTGAAGGCTTTGCAGATAGTCCTGACCTCCTGGATGGACAGACGTCCCGCTCTGCAGAGAGCCGACACAAATACCAGAGCTTAACCCCCAGGCAGCACTGATCAAAGCAAGACAGACCGCCACCTCCGGAGCAGAATTAGCACCATCGCTCTCCGATGACATCAGAGCTGGCTTGTTCTGTGTGGGAGCTGCCCAGTATTTGCTCAGTACTGAGAAAGAGGAGGTGACTTTACTGCTGGTAGGACACACAGACAAACAAACGGCTAACCCGTCTGTGGACGGGTCATGCGGATTAACCCATTAGGACCCAGAGCCACCATTTCTACAGGCTGCTGTTTTCATCGTCCAGAAAGCATCTGCTTTCAATGCTACAACTAAAGCTCCAGAACTAGAGCTCTGTGGGGTCTGTATGCGTGCAATGCTAATCAGACGTGCGTGCGAGCCCGTCTGTGTAAAGCGTGAGGGTCCGGGTACCCGTGCCGGTCCTCGTGCAGAAAGGCACTAGTCATTTCTGGAAAGTTTTCGAAGTGCTTCTTCCGCAAGGTCTCCTGGGCTGCACCGAGGGCCAAATTCAGGTCCGAGTGGGACGGTGCCGGCACACGATAGCAGCGGCCCAGGGTCAGGATCTCATGTTCCGACAGCTGGCATCCTGCCTCCAGGAGCAGATCCCTGTAGCGCCCCCCACAGCTCTGTCAGCTGACTGCAGGGATATTTTTAACTCTGACACTCACACATTGGGTCCGGTCCCTGCCCAGCCCACCTCAAAGGCCCATATGATACTACTCCCGTGTCCTCCGGATCGCTGACGGCAAGAAGGCACTCGATCTCCCTCCGCTTGTCCTCACTGATGGATCTCAGCTTGCTCACAATTGTGCCAATGTTTGCCCTGGGAAACTAAACCAGATCATTCCCTCAGAAAAATAATTGAAATTCGTGTCTCGGGTAAATAAAAATTAACCTAAAAAAAGGAAAACAGTTCAAGTTATGACGGGTTACAGGCACCGTGTTCAACAGAATGTTTCGTGTTAATGTGCCGCTAGCATTATGTGGAGGAAAAACAGCTCAGCTGGAATGTGCCTGGCCAAATAGCCGTAAAAATCACGGTGGTATCATGAGACGAGACTGGGAAACAGCACATGCAGTGGAATTAAGGGCAGATTGTTTACACGGCAGGAAACATGGTTTGAGGTGGACTTACACTTAAACCAGGCTTTTAAAAGCACTGAGGTTTTAATGAGTCTGATCTCTGTGGTTTGCCTCATGCACAGAACCGCGTAGGAATAGAGGCAGTAAGAGATGGGGGGAGGAGACAGCAGGATAGCGGAGGATGGGGGGGTTGGGGGGCATGGCGTCCATACCTCCTTAGCGTGCTGCTCCAGGTAATTCAGTGTGAACTCGTCCGCATCCACCAGCTGGAACTCATACTGGTGCAGGCAGAGCTGGGCCCCCACATACAGGTCCTGTGCCTCAAAGCACTCAGATGACTCACCCTTTAAGAGCTCCTGGTCTGGCTTCTTCACCCGCCTCCTCTCCAGGAACTTACCACCAGCCACACCTTGGGGTGCCACCACACCAAAAATCTGGCTCTTATTGTTATTATAATTATGTCTGTGAAACTACACCTACCTAGTTATGGCATATTCTGCCTCCATACCAGTCTGCACAGTCTTGTCCCACTGATTAGGTGGTTAACTGTGTTCCTTGCCTGTGTCTTAATGTCCACATTACATTGGATACATTGTTTGTATTTCATAGTATTTATATTCTGTTTCTTACTTTCTCATGGTTACATTATTTATATGTCATAATATTTATATTCTATTTATTACTTTCCCATTTGCACTGTGACCAACCGGAATGATATTTCACCTCAGGGAAGAATGATGCTCAGACTCTCATTTCTGATTAACACCCAACAATGTTCGACTTTGCCTGTTCGCTGGAGTGTTTTCATCATGCTGTTATCACGTTTAAGACTCCAGAGCTTAAACAGCATTTAGAACTTAAAATAGCAGCAAAAACCATCATGCTGCCAAAATCTATCACACCTCCACTGGGGCCCAGATGTTACACAAGTGAGAGCAAACTTCACACCTGAGTTCCTCTGGGGTGGCTCAAACACGGAGATGGTGTCGTCACTCAGGTAGAAGGAGATTATGAAGAGTCTCTCCCTGTCGATGGGATCCTCGGACACCATCTTGCCCTCAAACCTGAGCACGTTACTCACCAGACCCTGTCTGGAAGAAGCGACAAGAACAAGTGCAAATTCACACAAAACATGTGTCATATATTTTTTCACACTTCAAAGAGAATACTGAGCTGACCAACTAGATGTCATGTGATCTCTACCTCACAGGAGCAGTGGGGTGCCATGGGTATCTGTGATGTCATGTAGTTGCCGCATCACAGGAGCACTGGGGCACTATGACATCCTTCTCAGTTTACCTGTCTTTTTCCATAAACTTCCCGAAGTCTTTCTTGGGGGGTTTGGGCAGGAGTCCCTGACAGGAGGAGAGGGAGTCTTCCTCAGAGCCAAATCCATTGTAGGGGGGCACCTGCCTGGTTGGTTTCGGGGCTGGGTGGGGTTTGTACGGGACCGGAATGAAATCCTCTACAACACCCCCAGAGAAAGGTGCAGGAGTGGGGGAGGGGCAGGGGGGTCAGAGGGAGAAACAATGGTCAGTCATCTGTGTACTAAAACAGCAGGTTCCTCAACAGAGACAATCTTACTGGGTTTCCATCAGAGGGACCTGTCAGAGGAAACTGCAGCAGGGTACTCAGTCAGAGGGGTATTCATTCAGCAAGATTCTTAGTCAGTGGGGTACTCAGTCAGCTGGGTACTCAGTCAGCCGGGTACTCAGTCAGTAGGGTACACAGTCAGCGGGGTACAGAGTCAGCCGGGTACTCAGTCAGTAGGGTACTCAGTCAGCGGGGTACAGAGTCAGCCGGGTACTCAGTCAGTAGGGTACTCAGTCAGCAGGATACTCAGTCAGCAGAGTCCTCTGTCAGCGGGACACAAATCAACCTACTGTGCACGGATATGTACGCAGTCCTCTCACTTTACACACCACAGCGTGTAGGACAAAGGGCCAACGCAATCACCCCTCAGCCTTTATCTGTGCCTGGAGAGACGTGGCTTCCTCTCATGCCCTGTTCCCTGCTATCTTTCATGCTGAAAATCTGGAATGGTGGATGCATCTTTTACATCCATCCGTCTACCCGTCTTCCAGGGCTATGATGAGCTGGGACTCTGCCAGGAAGCTCAGGGCAGCCAGCCCAATAACATCGTTCACAGCTGTGTCTTCTTAGAAATCCAGAGATTCTCGTGGAAGGTACTACATTGGAAAACAAGGTCCCTGAGACTTCTAACCGTATAATGGATGAACAAAAAAAAACTATGCATCCTACTCAAAATTCATCCCAGTCGTCATGTTGATAAACATTTGGATTAACAGCTCAGGGAGAAATGAGGGAGGACTTTGGTTTTGACATTATAAAGTAAATTCTTGTTTTCAGAAACCCACATGGATTTAATTTTTGGTTTCATAGCCAACCGTATTTAAGCACTGAATCACTGAAAATTAGTAAATTAGCATTAATGTGTCAACACAAATTGGGGGGGAAAACTGCATATATAGCAAAGTCCTTGTGGCAGAGTTTGGCAAAACACAAGCCAACAGGTGAGAAATAAATCGCCTGTGATTGGGGGCAGCGGGATTCACGGACACCCTGACAGATTCAGGGCTCCCACACACAACATGGGCCTTTGAGTACATCAAATTATACATGACATGGGGCAGGCTTGCCCAAGCTGACGTTTTGTCAGGGGGTCCAGAATTTCTAGGTACATTGCTGCCAGCGTGGTCAGAAATCAGCATGCAATACCTGAGCCCTTCACTAATGGGTGATGGCTGACCCTTTACTGACATCTGGTGGGCAGGCATAGGTACTGATACTGTTCTCATCATGAAACCCTGTTGCCCCAAGATCAGGTCACTGATGGAACAAATTAAATAAAACAGGAAGCCAGCTGGCCACCACTGAGCTCACAAAGACGCCATGTCTTGCTATGTCATCTGAATCTATGGATTACCTGCTTCTCTGGTTCACGCAAAGTTTATTTCTACACTAGTTTGGGATTTTCATGTCCACTACACCCACGGCTTACCTATACCATATTTGGAGCGGTAGAATTCCTTGGTGAAACTGTCACAGTCACAGAGCAGCACCTTCCTGCCCCAGACGTTGATAACCTTTCCCAGGGCCAGATCACAGTCCTTGTAGAAGTCTTCCTGGATCGCACCCGTCTGTATAAAGCAGCCAGAGGCCATTGAAAAAGTAAAAATCCATGCCAGGACTTTGTTTCAACCAACATGTTGAGCGCTCTGTGACTGTGACTCTTTATACTCAACTGGTTGGTTGAAACAAAATCCAGGTCTGGATTTTTACTTTCTCGACCTGAAATGTCCGCCTCTGAAAGCAGCAAACAATTGAAAGACCTTACTGCACATTAACCCCCCTCAGCTCACCTGACAAATAATGAAGAAATGAGGCTTGAAAATCAGTGGTGGGTGGGCTTACTATGTGATGTGAATCAACACTGAACCCAAAGAGAGCGAGTAAAGTAGCCAATGAGAAGTGCATGACAACCATGTCTACTGTGGGTTAATATCTTATTTCATACCTTTTATTTCCATGCATCACTCTTTATAACTATACGCACAGAAATTTAGACAGGGGATGACAGTCTAAAGAACGGAAGAAAGGGATTCACAGAACTTAACATATTCATATTACAAAGTTCTCAGAGAATTGAAAACTGAGGTCAATACCTTATATCCCACAGGAATCATACACACAACAGAAAACATTGATCCCCAAATAGTCAAACTTTACCTACTTTCAAGCTATCCAGCATGTAGCGTCCCCCCTGTCCCACCGGCCCAAAAACATTGAGGACTGTGCGATTGGTCACTTCTCCGGGCTGCAGCTTGGGGGTGGGGGCGTGCTGTTCAGAGACAGAGTGGGAAGAAGGAGATCAAACATTTCGGTACTTTGTTCCATGTGCGTTCGTTTTATTTATCTCTAATGTTGCAGTCAGTGACAAAATCTGCTGCATCCCTGGATATATTAGTTGATGTGAAAGTTCTGGGTTTTGTCCAAGAACATTCATCCAAAAACAAATCATTACTTACATAGTTAATGATGTTTTTGTCTGGTAGAAATGAAAACCAGAATAAGTTTTGTTAGTAATAAAATCAGCACTTTGTGGTTTTTCTGCCATGTGGATCACAGCCAGTAGCAGACCCATGCACATTACATGTTTCCTGCCCTGTTGGCACGTTTCCTCCCCGGCTGATGCCCTACCTTAGGCAGCTTGGTCCTCTTCAGGAATTTAGGCACAGCATCACGACCTGAGTTGGGGCAGAAGATCTCCCGAATCTCCACGGTGCCGTCAGACAGGAAGTAGTGGAGGGTGAGCTCACGGCAGTCCCCGAACATGCTCTCCGAGTCGTCCCACAAGCAGAAGAAACGGAGAACCTGGCGGTCATGTTCGAGGAACTGCCTCAGCGTGTCCTGCCTCTCGTATGGCCGCAGAGGCTGCATGCTGCCTTCCATCTGCAGCACACAGGGCATGCCCCGTTGAGCCCAGTGGGCTGGACACCAGTAAAGACACCAGTGATGAACCTGCTCACCTGCCGGCGATGGCTGCTGTACTTGTCCTCTGGGGTGGGAGCCGGCGGGTTCAGCCGCACGCCGAGCTTCCTCAGGAAGTTGCGCGTGAAGGCGTCGCAGTCGGTGACCATGAAATTGCGGGAGTAGAGCACTATCTCCTGGTTGATGTTGAAGTGATGGACGCTGTAGAATTGGTCATCTTTAGGTGGCGGGAGAGGTATCCGGTGACGACGGATCAGGGTTCCTGGGGCAGGGATTGCAATTAAAGTGGACGGCCATTCCCACTGAATAAAAATCATTGGGTGTTTCTCAATATGTGTACTGGACCGTACTTGTTTTCTTGTGTATCCATTTACGTCATTGTCAATTGCCGAAGACCCGTTCCAATACTAAGAACAGAAGTTCTGAGAATGGTAAAAATCTGCGGATGTCATTCCTGTCCCTCCCCAAATATCAATGGTGCATTGGTTGCATCTTTGCCAAATGGGACCAATCCCATGATTCATTGTTCCTCAAGTTTGTTCTCTAGGTAGATTAGCAAGACCACTCTTGCCAAGACCAAAAGTACGATCTTTGCGTTATTGGCATTGAGAAACATCCATTGAGTTTGATTGGTATTTATGAATGAATTAATTCCATGTGCCACTGCTCAGTACCTTGTGGAATGCCACTGTTTCTGAATTCTGGCTCTACCACCTGAATGGTGTCGTCCTCCAGGTAGAAGTAAATCTTACACTGCCTGACTCTCACCGACTCCACCCTGTTCTCAGTCACGACCTCCTGGAAATACGCATCAAAGCACAGCACCTGCAGACAACACCAGATCTTGATGTTTTCATGTGAAGGAACCATTTGGGAATATGCAAAATTTTAACTTTTCCCAGTTTGAACATTTATTTGAGAAAGCAGACACTTGGCAGGGTACCCTTCATCAGAACTATCAACAAAGCAAATGATAAGTTGGTCTGTGGTTTATACATGCATGTGATTACACCTCCAAAGGGAATTAAACACATTTGTTACGAATGCCATTTTTTTATTATTGAGGAATATTTTGTTCTCAGTTGTTCTCTATGGAGAATGCTTAATTAAAAACCACCAAAAGGGTACACTTAATATTCCCAACAATACCAAATTAGCTTGCATAATATAACCCCACAGAGCCAGAATGTAGGTCCCATTTTGACTAAATATTGCACAAACCTGTTTATCAAACGTGATCCATAAGGGTCCCCCTCCCACCGATGGGATCGTGGAGTGTGTGAAGCGGAGCTCCTGACCCGGGAGGGGCTCCTTTCCGATGCCAGGCTTCTCGGAGCCCACAATCATGGCTGCTCCATTGCGATAATCGAAATGCTGAGGTTTGTGAAACGCTTCCTTTCCCAACTGGGAAAAAACATGCGAAATCTCACCCGTAGATCTGGTCATGCCGTTAGATAACTAGCTGAATTTACTGTCAATCAAAAACAATGAAATTATGCCCAGTAAAAAAAAATATTAGTTTTAAGTTTATCATCCCCGCCCGCGTGGCGAATTTAGCCCGCATCGATTTTTTTTAAGTATATTTTCCTGTGTAAATTCAACTGCCGGCGTTCACAAATTTTGAATAAAACATTTAAAAAATATATTTTCTTTTCATATTAATTTTGCAGATCAGCC
>JABFEA020000001.1:42209525-42224417 GCA_019775915.2 Cyphomyrus plagiostoma
ACTGTTGATGTTGAAAACTTATCTTCCGTTATCTTTTTTCTAAGAAATAAAAATAAAAAATAAATTCGCCCTCCCTCGTCACTTGTTTGTGATTGAAAGGATGATAAACTAATAATTATTTTTACTGTGCCTTATTATTAAATACGACTTGAAAAGTGTTACAAAGGAGGAACAACTAAAGCAGTGTTTATTCGGATTTTGAAAGGTTATTGTCTGGATACAGTGTTCCGCAAAACTACTCCGAAGCCGGCTGAGCCAAATACATAGCCGTTTCGGCAAATCGTCAATCATGCCCGTCCGCTTTCATTCTGGAAAACTGATGTTACGGGTTAATTTGCAACGACTTACGGTTTTCCTATAAGAGCTGTCCAGAAGCATAGGCAGCGTCATGATGCAGACTTGGCTGGCGAACTTCGGGCTATTATACGGGTTACTGTTTACCGTTACCAAGATACGGACGCCAAAACGACGCGAGTCAGTCTAGTTAAAGATAAATACGGATGGATGGATGGATGATCAAGCAGTCAGAGACAGATACTATTTCTAACCTTTAAATTGTCTTTCATTTACAACTACATTCACAATAAGAAAGTATTCTAAAAAGCCACAATGGCTGCTGTATGTACTTTAAGAAGACAGAACACAAAGACACCAGGTTTACTTTTTATTTTAGAAGTCCACATTCAAACATATATAAGTAAAAGAAACTGTTTAGTTATTTTGGCACAAAAACAGATACATTGCACTGAACCTCTACAATTAACACTGTACCGTTGAAACGGCAATACATAAATCATTTGTAAGTGAAAAACCTATTCACAATAGCTATATTATTTACGTACCTACAGTGTTTAGAATTCACATAATGGAAATGCTGTGTTTTCTATGCAGCACAATAGACAGGATTGTGTAATCAAGTTGCCACAAACATAGGCTGTTGCTGACAAGTCAACCTATAGAGCCGATAATCAGAATAGGAGTGCAATGAACGAGAGTCCCGTCCACCATACAGTACATTAGTCCAGTTGTCTTGCGTTGCTTTGTTTTTTAAGACATTCCACTGGAAGCCAGCTATAGACGCATAATTTTTTTTTGGGGGGGGGGGGTGTGTGTTAGCGTATCATCATGGCATAGCTGTGGGGCCGTGCTGAATGCCCGCCTGTGTGGATGCAGCGCACTGTCTCCTGCCCGCCGGTGCAAGGAAGGAGAAAATACTTCAGAGTTGTATCAGCTTCCCGCTCATAGGTAAACTCCAGCGTGAGACCTTAGGATGCCAGCCCAAGCAGAAATCCTCCCACAAATCCACTAGACAGCACAATGTTCCTCTTCACAAACTCTGTGGACTACAAAGTCACAGGCACAGTCAGCAAGACAGCATGAAACACCATGGCTTCAAAACAAAACAGAAATAACTACAGCCTTTAATGTGATATGCAATAAAATAGGTCACTGGGTAAAACTGAACTGATACGAGATATGTAATGCTGTTCTATTGTGTTGTATCATTTCTCTCCTCTCTTGAACAATGTTCAATCATTTGTTGGGGGTATTTATAATTGAGTGGAAGAGGGCGCTCCACAAAGCAGGACTTCTCAGTTAGTTGGGATAACTTAAGCTGTATGTCATGATTATCCAATAAGTGTTTTGATAAGGAGCATTCCTGTTGGACGATCATGACTTCGAGCTTAAGTTAACCCTGATAACTGAGATATCCCGCTTTGTGGAACTCCCAAAGCTCTCCGATTTCCAGTTTTTATTTTCATTTTAAAATGAAAATTAAGACCACCAACTTAATTATTCATCTTTAAAAGGCATCACAGTCAAAAGCAATATTAAAAGTTATGGATTTATGGGAAGCATAAACATTTCTGAATATTGACCACTGCAATAACATTAGTGAAGATTCTTTATTTCTAGAAACTGAAATAAATGTCAAATCATAGGTCTGTTTTAACAATGTAGGGAACAAAAGACTAATGTGATTGTGAAAATGAAGAATCTCCTCCATAATATTCCATAAGAAGAAAAGTATACTGTATCAAGATTGCTAAATTCACATCTGGCATTACTCGCCTTCTGCTTTTTATAAAATGAACAATAATTTTATTCAAAAAATGGATCACTTCACAAAGTCACTGATGGTGATGTGTAACGTGCATTACAAGAATCAGGTACATTTAGATGTGGGCAGCATAAGATTCACCTCTTCGATAAACGTGTTAATCTCAGGGGCTGCTTTGTCGGCCCTCTTCTTCAGCCGTTTCTTGGCCTTATTTACATCCTTCTCGACTTTCTTCCAATCGACTTGTACGTAGCCACTGTGGTTTGCGATCTGCGAAGAGTGATAGGGCTGTTACCACCACTGTGCGACGGGTTCCACTTTCACAAAAAAAACCCTGATACACAGTACAAGACATCTTATATAATTAAAGACTGATTCCAGCAGGATTCCTTTAAAATCCCTTAAAACTCTGGCTGAGTTTGCTTTCCCATGATTATCTGTTGCGTGATTACCTGTAATAACAGAAATCCTCCACCAACAGCTGTTGCTGCTATTTTCCCGACCCTCTGAAAAAGATAACCTGCACACCTTTACATACAAAACAAAAAAACATATAAATCACCTGGGTATGAGAATTAACAAACGAACATAATGCAGTGTACCTGGTGCTTCTTATGCAGTAATCCTTTGCTACTAACTGTGCACCAAAAACT
Source organism: Cyphomyrus plagiostoma (assembly GCA_019775915.2). Classification (NCBI taxonomy): domain Eukaryota; kingdom Metazoa; phylum Chordata; class Actinopteri; order Osteoglossiformes; family Mormyridae; genus Cyphomyrus; species Cyphomyrus plagiostoma. The sequence goes on from JABFEA020000001.1 coordinate 42,212,241, forward strand.
GAAATGATAAACTGAAAACACACCTTGTGGCTAAATGCAATTTCTGTTCAGGAAATCACTTCTCATTCTGTGCAGACCACGTACCATCCAGTCACACCACCCATCATAATCTGCGTTGCCACCGAGTACTTCTCCGCGATCGGGCCCGAGTTGTTGCCGAAGACGCGGCTCCACCATTGGTGCCGCCTGGCGTAGTCCGTCAGGTCCATCACCTCGAAGGACTCGTCATCGCTCTCCGGATCTATTCCAGACAATAGTGAGATGTTAGCAGTATTCTCATGCCTGCTTTGCTGACAGTGTCAAATTGACAGCCTATGCATGCACGTCAATCTTTCTGTCAATGCGGGCGCACTAATGAATAATTGATTGAAAATATAAAATCCATACTGTATGTAATGGAATGCATTATGAAGGCCTGTGATTTTGACATCTTATAATAGCTCTTCACATTCGAATGATGCAGAATACGAATATAGCCATTTAAATATTAATATTACATAATTTGATATATTTCTTTCTGAAAAGCAGGCTGTCAGTGGATCAGACTGAGAGGTAACTAACGATTTGGAGCTAAGCATTACACGGAAGACGTCGAAATGTATCAACAGACATTCCTGTTACATACAGTTTGCTTTTTGACAAGCGGACTAGTTAAGGCTGGATGGAGTCCTTTCCCGTTGAACACCTCGAGCTGTGTTTATCTCCACAGTTAGATAGCTTTAGTGTCACCCATGCAAAGGTATCAGAAACCGTGTAGGACAGCATTGTTACTTCGTGGCTAACCGATTGGTAAACATCATTGCGACTTGTGCTGTTAAATCGTATGACCTCTGCAGTTATAATGGTGTGTATCCATATGTGTATCAATCAAGCAAACAAACACACACTCACTCACTCACCTTGCCTGCGCTCCGCCATTTTGCAGTAAACAGTTTGAATCTGGTCAGTCAGTCTCTAAGTAAGCACCGCCCACAGTGTGACGTCATTTAAAGGAGCAGCGATTGTTATCGTTTGCAAATTAAAAATGTGTACACAGACGCACCGGGGAAATATTTCTGACTGCATTGCCAACGATATACCAATAATTAGTCATCTTCAGTAACCAGTAATTTTCAAGTGTAATTTTTTACGTAACAAATTTAGATAAATGACTATTTCACCTTAATTAAAAAATAATAACAAATTAGTAAATTTCATTTTGGTGAACTGTGCAAAATTTTCATTTACATTTCCTGTAGCTAGCTTGCAGTTGTCTCTTTCGGCAGGATAATGTGTCCTACATCACCACAAAAATTGTTCAGGAATGGTTTGAGGAACATGAAAAAGAGTTCAGGTGTTAACTTGGTCTCCAAATTTCCCAGATCTCAATCCGACCGAACATCTGTGGGATCTGCAGGACAAACAAATCTTATTCATGGAGGATCCACCTCGCAACGTACAGGACTTAAAGGACTGCTGTTAACGTCTCAGACACCACAGGACACTTTCAGAGGTCTTGTGGAGTCCATGCCTCGATGGGTCAGAGCTGTTTTGGCAGTACGAGTGGGATGATTATAAAGCTAAAATGCCATCAAGTCAAAGTCTGTTCTTGATAAACTATTGGAATATGGATTTTTCAAAGGAATATTGTTAGCATCATGACATAGTAGACCAGTTTCTCCCAAAGTAACCCTATCATAAATTATCACGGCACACAAATATGTCTGAAATATCTCTGCGACAGTTGGGTTGTGAGTATAGTATTTTTCTTCAGATGTAACTCAAAAATGTTTTCCATAGAAAAAATACCAAAGGGATGGCATGTACACATTTCATATAGGAGTAGTAGGCTATAGCGGCTCATCACGTACCGGCAGAAAATTATTCAAATTGTGCAAGCTGGAACATGGGTTGGCTCGGTTGTTCTTTTTTTTTAACCATTGTAAAAATTATTCAAGTAAATCAGCCATTTAAATTGCACACTGACGTATGGCGCTCCGTATATGTGCATTCCCGGGATAGACTCTGTCATCAAACGTTTATTTAGGTAAGCGATTATCAAAACTGACTGATTAATACGCGAAAAACTTAACTACTTTTATTGCACATCAGCTACACTTTAATGCTAATGTGTCATTTGTTGCATGTTGCTAATAAAATGACAACTGTAAAAATCAACAAATTAATAAACACGGGGATTCTCCATCAGCTATAAGTTAATTTGAAAAATTTGGAATTCCTTTGATTGACGAAGCTTTTTAATAAGTAAATAAATAAATAAAAATAAATCAAAACTGACTAAAACACATTACAATTTAAGGAGGAAAGGTAATTGTTTTCTGAGTAGTCAAAATACAAGCAATATATCAATATAAATATTTCAAGACACAGTTGTTGATGGGAAAAAGTAGATATATGTTAACCACTAATTTCTCACTAGTAATCATCACACTCAGCTAAACATCACAACAGTTGACAAGTTCGCTAAGAAAATAGGGCATTAGACGCTACAACTGTGTATTTATATCTTGGAACAATCAAACCTGATGTCTCACACCCAACTTACACTAATGAGAGTTAAAATTTCGCCAATGAGACAATAGAAACTAACTTACATCATAATAAATGCAGAAATATAACCAATCGCAGCAGATCTTAGAAATGCGTAAAGTTGACTGTGTATTTTTTATCCTCCCCCTAGTAAGTTTATATGAGAACCGAAGCCCCGGAGAAAGGAATCTGAAGACTGGCTAGTCACGTGTCGACGTATGAGTGCTACTATTGGCTGTGGGAGGAAAGAGGGCGTTCCAACGACGGCGGCGTGGGTTCGCCTGTGTGACACAATTACAACAACTTTGAGCTGGTGGTTGGGGGAAGTTTGTGATATTACCAAATAAATCCTGATTAAAAACACCCTGCGAAAACTGCTGTATGCATCACATGGCATTGACTGCATAAAGTATTTTCTACAAACAAAAAACAATGTAAAGGGAAATCATTTGGAAGGGTTCTTTTTCCTAGAGGATTTACAATTGTTTTCACGTATTAATCCTGGAGGGAGGGGGGGAGTTACTTTCCTCATATCTGTTTTTTCGCTCGATTTTTAAAGAATCGTCGGAGTCTCCCACCCACTTTCCAGCCGCGTTTTCATGAAATCGTGCGGAGTGTCGCTCGCCGCCGTCGCCTGCGTTTCTGCTCGGAGTCTCGGCGCCGCTGGTGATGAGGAAAAGAAAATGGCGGCGGGAAAAGCGAGCGAGACCGAGGAGGACTTCCCGAGGCTGACGGCGCAGGAGAGGGACCGCCTGGTCGGGATGGACAGGTCTGAGTCGCCAGGCGACGCGCTTTTCTCGCGCTTTCGGCCGCGCACCGGCGCCTGCGGCCGCACGGCGTTACAGCGGGTCGACTAACGCCGAGCCGCCTGTGTTTGTCTCCCCTCTGCCTTGCAGCTCTCTGTTTGGATTTCAGAGGCTTCATGAAGATGGCGCCAGAACGAAGGCCTTGCTGTTAAAGGTACGTCAGGAAACCGCTACTCTCCCGCAAACAGTCGTGCTCCGTGTGTTTCACACTTCGGGTGCGGGAGGGGGGCGACACTTCGTACCTGGGCGATCGGGATAACGTAAAGTTGTGCAGAAAATTGGCCATCTGCACTTCGGGGAAGGCGGAGGGTGATTGTGCGCATAGCGGTCCCACTGCATTTACATCGCCTTGTGCAGGCTGCTGGCTCGCCACATTGGTCTCTGTTTGTTTTTCCTGCAATGGCCGTGGTATCGTTGAGATTTGTGCGCCGAAACGTGCAGTTTGGTACTCCCGATGAGTTGTGAAACAAACCCGGGCGGAGTGCTTGCTGAAGGGGGAGCCGCAGCGGCCGCCAGATGAGGAGCCCACCTAGCTAATGACAGCTTGGAGGCTGCGGGGTGCTGCACAAATGACGGCTCTGGCTGCATGAAGCCCCACCGATTCCCCAAGCAGCGCTGCGGATCGACTTATGATGGTGGTGGTGATGGCGCAAACTGCATTTTGACGTGGAAGTTTTATTTTTAAACGACGACTAAAGGGGTGAACGCGGGGGCCGTGATCTTCTGGGCTGGTTAGTGCAAGCTAATTCGCCTAGATGGCAATCTGAATAGCTGCGTGTTTGCAGATGTAAATATGTATGTTTAAGTTGCTTCTGCGTTGAAAGCGCCGTGGTTCGGAACCCGCTGCGTCTCCCGGACCTGCGTGCTTGTGCGCCGCCTCACCCGCCTCCTGCGGCTCCAGCCTTCGTTACCTCCTGTCAACCGCTCGGCATTTCGCTATCAAATCAAGTTGCTACGTTTTTTTTTCTTTCTCTCGTTTTAAACGCACCCAGCTAGTTAGCTGACTAGTAATGGCTGCTGCAGTCGGCCCAAGATGGCGGGACGGGGAGGAGGGGAAAAAATGAGTCTAGGTGGGGGAGCTAGCTAAATCAACCAGATATGTAATTTGTCATGCTTTATGTAATGCGACCGTCGGCTAGCAGTTAGGTTGTTTCCCCCTCCGGTTCCTGCCTTGCATTGACCCCCTCTCTCGGGCTTCAGCTAGGGGTGTGTCGCCGTTACCGATTTTGGCTTTCTCGGCTCCACCGTTCCTAAACGTAAATCGCGGCCAACAACAACTACATCAGCGTCCACCTGTTAGCGGACACGGTCAGAATCAGCCTCCACGTACTGGGACCCATCAGAATCAGCATCCGCCCGTTAGTGGACATGACAAGCATCAGTGTCCCCCTGGAATCCATATCATCATTGTATACAAGGATAAGTTTAACTACCATTGCCCATTGCATCAACCTGAACGTGCACCCAGACAGTCGTCACAACATCAGCATTAACCTGCCTCCCTCTGCTGTCACGCTCTTCACTGGTCGCATCACCAGCCACCTGTTAGTTGTGCTGACATCACCCTTGATCCATTGTATGAGCTGGGTGTGGATAGTTTGCCTTGTTTAACGTGCCATTTGACTGTAGTTGTCTCTGCGTTTGTTACAGGACATTAAGAAAAGTTTACCCTGTATGCTGTAGGGTTTGTGCTAGATTAATAATCCTTGTGGGTCGCATTTATTATGAATTTCTTGTGTGGTTTCTGATTAACTGTAAGCCACGGGTTTTTTCTGAATGCTTCATTGGTTTTTAACAGTAGATATCGTGGCCTGCCAAGATGACTATCTTAATTCTGCCATTGAGTATTCTTGTGTTTATGTATCTGTCTATATGTGTGCGCATGTGGGCATAGTGTTAGGGGCGAATCTGAAGGGTGACTGTGTTCTATTATAAGGAGAGTGCTGCCTGTTTGTCTAAGGTGGGTGTGCTGTGTTATCGTTTTAAGGAATAGTATGTAATTGGTGCTGGGTAAGAATACTATTAGCGTGTTGTCCTCTTTAAGGTTGGCTTTAGGCAGGTAATGTGTTTGTCTTCCTCTTGCCCTTTGACTTTCTACTCCCTGCTCCGTAATCGACATCTGGAATACTACAGAATGACGTCACAAGAGGCTCTGTGACACGTGTCGGGTCGGTGTTTTCCTCCCTTGTCTTGTCTGCACAATGCGGCCAAGAAAGTGAATGTCAGTATTTGCTTTGCTTGCTTGCTATGGGTAGTTTTTTAATAATATGCCCCCTTACCTGTGCAGAAAACCAGTATTGCTCATTAAAACAGCATCCGGTCTATAGTCCCCATTAACCTGATGATGAATTATTACAGGACAGATTTATCTGGAATTTCTGCTATCTAAGTTTAGTGTTATTTCCACGTTATGTGTATGGACTGCTCGGTCCCTGCTGCAAGCTCCCCCTTACCAAGCTTGCAAAGCGCGTAGTCAAATTCCGTTTTATATATGAATTTTAAAAGTTTATCTACCCCTTCACTGTCAAGGCCTTTGGTCATGTCCGGTCAGGCGAGATCTGTCACACAATCACACTTGCTTTATATTCCAAGCTTCTGATATTTCTTCCCTAAGTAGACCTCCCATATGCAGATGAGATGCTATCATATGGGTAGAATTTGAATCCAGCCTTTTACAATGCAACTCGTCGGGTTTTGTTTTGTGCTGGATTGTTGAGGTGACATGTCTCCCTGGGAGGCATATGGACAGCCCCCCAGTGTGATTTGCTGAGGAACGGCCTGTATTTGACCTGGGGGAGGCCGTGCTATCACTACTGGTGGGTGTAAATCATCCTTGAATCTTGGAATAAGTGATATTTACGGTTGTGCCTCAAATGTCTGCAGTAAAAAGGTAGTCAGTGTAGCTCTGAGTTGTTTAGCGATGGCCCCTATTTTCAAAATGTGCCTGTTAATCCCACTGTAACTTGCTCCCCTACCTGGAGGATGGCGTGAGGGAGTCTGTACTGGCTGAGAACAGTTTTCTGTCTTGGGTCTCCTTGCAGGGACAGGATTGAGATCACCAGTGTACGCTGCACCTTGCGCTGTCTGAATGCCCCCCCCCTCCTTTGTGCACCTCAGTGTCACACTTGTGAACCTGGGACTAAAGGCTGCTCTGTCCAGATTTGCTTTGCTTTTGGTGACTGTCATGGGCATTCTCGTGAACTTAAGTGCCGGGTGTTTCCAAGAGGAAACCTGTGATATCGCATGCCCGTCTGGGGAGGCGCTGGCCATTTATGTGGTTGCTGGTGATGATAGGAACAACCCTGGGGGGGAAATGAGGCCAGCAACTGCAGGAGCAGGTGAGCAGCCTGGCAAACCAGGCTGTATGTCTCCATGATTTCAGCGCCGTACACTTTGCACACGACCGAGGCAAGGTGCGTCAAATTCGGGGTCCACAGACTACTCCTGCAAGTATGTCATAAGAACTGCGACTGGTAACAGCTGGCCGGACACGGCGTGTGTGTTTTGGCGTGCCGCAGATAATGCAGATTTCCTGGAAAGGTTGCTTCATTTCCCATAGCGTCCGTCTTGAGGAACAATCACACCCGACATAGTAAGGTTGTAAGCGGCCCGCAGGTTTTAAGTGAAGCAGCTTCAGCGGCTGTGTGGGAGCCATGTGACTTACCTCTGCTGGGTGCCTGACGTCCCCCACCCTGGCTGCGTAGCCGGCCCTCCTTGGGAGCTGGGGCATGCTTAGGATGGGGAGGTGGCTGCTTCCAGTCTGGGGAAATATCGGCTTATGGTGACCATTTCGGTACAGTTGTAGTGTTTTGGCTGCTGCTTAGTCTGGAATGTGAAAGATTGAGTCTTCCCACCAATCAGCAGCCATCCATCGTCCCGGAGCACTTGTGCTGCTGTTTGCTTGCTGTGTGCTCTTGGCCTCCTCACGAAAACGGCTGGCTCACCATTCCCCAATTTCTGAGGGTTTTTCCATAAATTGGCTTGTAGCGCAATAAGTCACACGGTTGCCACTTGTCTGGTGTGAAGGAGCTTCCTTGTTGGCTGTGCACCAGGCCTCCCCCTTTTTATTCTAAAGGCGTCTCTTTGTGTGGGGGGGGGCAATTGTGTTATTTAGCTGCAATCAGAGTGTGATTTTTGGCCGTCCTTAAAATTAAGAAGCTTGTCCATCCCCACCCCCAATAGTTAAACGCGGTGTCTTGATGTATGGTGAATGTCTGCATTGTTAAGCAGCATCCCTTGGAGCGTGTGACCCAGGAACCGTAGCGTCAGGCTGTACTGTGTGTGCCACGTCGCCGTGCGATTTCACATCTATCTTCCTCCGTCCTTGCAGCTTGGCAACTACCGATTCAGCTGGACGAGGCTGGACCTTCCTTCGGGAATCTGGCGGTTCCCTAGAAAACCCCTCTGCCTTTCAGTGTTTGGCTGTTTTAATATCACCTGAATGGCTGGATGTGACTTTGTGCGCCTGCAGTGGAGTCTGCATATTGGGAGATTCAGAGCAGAATAGCCAATCAGCTGCTGGTGTCCGGTCCAGGGAATCAACACCTCCACCAACAGCATTTACTCCCACTACTAGGACCAGGGGGACATATTGTTGTCCAGTATGTTCCTCATTTTTGGGACTGATTCTAAAAATGGCCGTTTCTCCTGGAAATGTAGAAACTATAGTCTTGTTGACCTTGTATGTATTTTTGAAGCACAGTTTCTTCCATGGGCGCCTCCATTTTGGCTCACAGAAAGGCAAGCGGAACACGGCTGCTTTTGTTTCGGCTTTACCTGTGAACGATTCCCCTGACACTGACTTCCCGCTTGGAAGGTGGATGGATGGGAATTAAATGATTCTGTTTATTGCCCTCGCCTTTTAATGTGTGCCTGGTGGTTTACATGGCGCAGTCGTTAGACGGACGAAGGCGCCGTTGGTCGGGGGGCCCCCAGGCTGCAGCCATGCCAATCAGTTCTCGCATGCTGCCTATCTGCAGGTCTCTCTCCCACCTAAACGTTTGCTGTGGAGTTTGTGTTGCATATCAGTTGAGCTGAAGATTCATGTTCTCCCGTGCATGATGGCGTGAGTGGAGGGTCTCCCGCTGTGGTTCTTCCACTGTGGGTCTCCCATGGGGGGTGTCGACTTGTACCTGTACCTCTCTCTTTACCTTTCTTGCCCTGCCTGGCTGGTCCCCTAGAGCACTGTTCTGTTACTTGGTGAACAGGAAAGCCCTGCTGAATTGGCCTGAATTTGCCCCCTTTGCGGCTTCCTCTGTTTCCACAGCTCACTAGACGTACGTGTTACTCAGGTATAGGGTGGTTGGTTGGGGGGTGTATGACTGAAGCTGTAAACGGTAAACTTACTGCATGTCCTTGTCAGAAATTCAGAAATTGCAGGCCTGCTTGCCATCTAATTTGGGACCATGCTGTTGGGGCGTAGAGGCCCCAATCCCCCCCCCCCCCATCATGTGACATGCCCACCCATGCCTGGAATGAAGCCCGGCAAGAGGGAGGAGCAGTTTCTGTCGTGTGACGGGTGGACCACTGATCACAAGCATGATTATTTGCGTACAGATTTGGGAGCTGATATTGAACATCTGATTCTCGTGAAACTAGTTATGTAATAAGCGGGGAGTCACGTGTTTGGTTTAGTAAGCAAACAAAGTGTATGAGGTGCTGAATTATTTGGGAGGAGGGCTGTGGGCTCATTGCACAGCCGCACGGTAACTGGCGCACAGATCTACGCCGTCCCCAGCTGCTTATGAGACCGTGCTGCCCTGCAGGCTCAGTTTCTGCCAGCAGGAGTGCTGTAGCCTTTTTCTTTGGTTGCTTTTGGAATTGACTAATCTGTGGATGTTTATTGCCCTACATATTAAGCGTTTAATGCTGTAGTGTTGTCATTTCCATCAGCATGAAGCTCAGTTTTAATTAAACTGTGAGGATTGGAAAGGTAATTACAGGTAATTAATTTTCTTCCATTTGGGGCTTCCGGTTCGGATGAGTTTTGTCGGAATTATTTTCAGCAGACTTGCTTTTGCTTGCAGTTTGCAGTGAAATTAGCCACGTCCGCCTCGCGCATCTTGCTGTGGCGTAACAGACGGTGTCCATAACCTGCCAGCTTGCTCAGCGGAGCGTATACAGCCCCCACCCCGTCGCACCATGCACCAGTGGCGTGGCAACTCTAATTGGAGAAAATATCTTCAATTACCTTCTTTGTCACATGACTGAAAATAATAACTCGAGTGAATCCTTCCAGTTGACGTCAGACGGCAACATCTCAAAAGATCAGGCTGTTTAATAACATACAAACAGAGCCTAATGAGTAATGGTTTGGAAAAGTTCCCGCTAGAGTAGTTGGCCAGCTAGCGATGCTTCTCTAAACCCGTGTGGAGCAGTTTGTTAGCTCTGTGCCTGAGCTCTCTGATGGCGAGATCTCAAAGCGACACATTGTAATTAGGCTGCAAGCCATGAGATGCTGGGAGTGAGTCCTTCCTCCACCTTGCAAGATCCCCTTTCCTCCTGACTACGCAAACAGTTACTTTGGGTCTGGGTTTGAGAGCTGACCCTTGCCCCTGATTCTCCCCCCCCACAACCCGTCTGTCCTCTGCGGTGTTACCTAGCCACCTGTGGAACAGTGACCCCCTTCAGTTTGGCCACTGGGTCATCTAATATGCGGCGTCCACCCAGTCCTTAGGGACCACCACAGTCCACATTTTTGCTCGCAGCCGATCACGAACGGCTCACCTGGTACCGCTGTGCTGGGGAGGAGCAAAGCTGTGGGCTCTGGGGGTGTCCGGGGGGTACACGGTGACGGCTTTTTAACGAGCCACTCCTCAGAGTGGGTTTGTCGTCGGTCGGCTGCGTGAGAATCGGTGACCCTGTCCAGCGACTGACTCGTCACCGCCAGTGTGACAAGTTTTCTACAGCAACTCGGAGCTGAGGAGTCAGTCACTGGCAACCCTGCCCATGTCTGTGTGACAAGGGGCTTAAAGTCGGGTCTTGCCACACCGTCCGTCCCGTGCTCACAATGCCGTGTCCCTTTCTGTTTATTTTCTGTGCGGGCCGTTGGACTTGATTCTCCCCCCAATTCAGAAGGCTGGGGCTTCTATATAGGTGCCTGAAGGTGGTTGGTTCACTTCAGCTCATCCTGCAGTGGTGACATTTCCTCTTTGTAGTTTTCGTATAGTCTGTTTATTATTTATTTATTTATTTTGTCAACGCACTCGCGTGTGCTTTCGGGGGGGGGGGGGGAGTGGGTGGCTGAGGCAGGGGCTGCGGCTTATTACTATAATTCCTGCACCGTTTATGTTACAGTGATTGTCAGTGACGTAACTGCCAGTTCTGTGGCAGGCTGGCGCCAGCGAGTGCAAGACGCCTTCAAAAATATGGACTTGTGTACAATTCCTGGGTATTAATGAGAGCATAAAACTGCTATTAAACAATCTACGAGCATTAGGCAAGTTTTTTTTATTTTTTCTATGCTCCACACGAACACGAGCCCTTGAACAATTTGAGGGAGGATGTTTATCTGAAATGATTTTATGTTAAGGTGCCGCCCACATTAAGTTGGGACTTGGTGAGGTCAGCTGACCCCTAAGGGTGCCTGTGTTCAAGCCATTTTGAGCTGAGAACCAGGAAATGTGCGTATGTGGTAGGAGAGTCTGGGTCACATAGCCGGGTGTGCGGGGTGCTTGCTGGATGGTGTAGAGCACAGGTGTCAGACTCCAGTCCTGGGGGCCGGAGCCCTGCACATTTTTGGGTTTCCCCTCATTTAACACACCTGATGCAACTAATTGTGTTAATTACCATACAGCTCTTGAGCTGAATCATTTGCGTGGGAACAGGGAAAGAGCTAAGCTACACAGGGCTCCGGCCCCCCAGGACTGGAGTCTGACACCCCTGGTGTAGAGGCTGATTTGTGGAGCTGGGTACTTGATTTTTTAATTGCATTAGTGCATTTTTTAACTTCCTGTGGTGTCTCACATTTGGCGTTTCTGCTCGGCACGGCGGCACATGGCGGCACATGGCGCCAAGCGTGTCATGTGACCCTTCTCTCCGGTCCCTCTTTACCACAGGCCATTCGCTGCTATGACTCTCTCATCCTGAAGGCCGAGGGGAAGGTCGATCCCGAGCTGTTCTGCCAACTGGGCCACTTCAGCCTCCTCCTGGAGGATTATCCGAAAGGTAAGCCCTTTGCTGTGTCGTCCGACCGGCCACGTCTCCGATTCACCGTCTGTGTTTATCTTCAGCCGTGGGTCAGACTGATGTCTGCTGTGTGCTGAGAGGCTCCTGCCCCTTCCGTGTCTCGCTGCTGTCTGCGTGCCGTCTTCCTGCAGTCGGAGTTCTGGCCGGGGTATTTTGCAGAGATTCACGTGTGATGGATTAAGACTCTTCCCAGCTGCAGGTCTCTGGGCCGGAAAGATGTGCTTAAAGCTCTGGTTATGTGTTATCGGCGATGCTGTTCCTGTGGACCTATGTAAAGCATCTGTTAAGGGAGAAAGTGGGGGATTCCCTCAGTAAGATGGGGGATATCGAGTGGAAATGGTCGAGGCGGGTGAGGGGGGCCCTTGTGGATGGTGTCGGTGTTGAGGAAACACAGTGAGTTTGTGTGTGAGCAGCTGGGGGACTGACTGGCTCCTGGTGTTTTCTCATGACGGAGTGACAAACTCTTCCTCGTCCAGCAGTCTGTCACGATGAACTGTTAGTGCGAGATTGCTTCATGGCTGGGGGGGGGGGGGGGGGGGGCAAATTCCCAGCTTAAACCACAAAAACACCAGGAATTTTCCTGTCCCACAAAACCCCGGGGGCAATGGGGTTTTGTGTACGCAAGTCCCCCGGTTTCCGGGGGTGTTGCAAAAAA
>JABFEA020000001.1:42352891-42370147 GCA_019775915.2 Cyphomyrus plagiostoma
GCAGAAGACTGCTGGGCGGTGTGGTGGTTGCTGGGAAGGTGTTTGTTGTTCTGCTCTCTTCTCAGGGAGGAAATCCGGGGGCTGCGTTTCGCTACTGGCGTGTGATTGGTCAGAAGACGACGTCTCAGCCTGGCTGTGTGAGGAGGGGCTGGAGGCGCTGGTCAGCACCTTTAAGGCCAACAACATCGACGGCGCCGAACTCCTTGGCCTGACGAAGGAGACCCTGACCGCAGAGCTCAAAGTCGGTAAGGGAATTGGGTTGTGCGTTTCATTTAATACACACAAACACACATTATAGTGAACAGTAGACTATGTCCTCTGGAATGTTCGTTAGTGGTAAGGTACATCGGTGAGGGGGGGGGGGTGTAAGGGGTTGATATTATCAGAGACAGTAGAGGAATGCTCGGTTCCTGGGTTGTGTATCTGTATAGTCAAAGTAGCATGGATGAGGGGTCAGGTTAAATGTAAGTCTGCAGAGTGAAGTATAGTACAGTGTTCCTATTGGTTTTTGTCCATTTAACTCCCCTAGGCAAAGGCACCATTGTAGGGTTCTTTGAAAGTGGTTAAGTAACATCAAGCCTGAGGCTTTTATTTTTGAATGTTAAGCATCTTATATAGATTGACTGTTTAACATTTTATAGTTATGAAGTTTTTACCTATTGGTTACTCAATCTCTTAATACCAATGCATATATTTTCACATGAATACAGTTGACTGAAGAATCAGTAGTAGGTATACAATTATAATAAGGGGCATGACTTTCATGAGTGTTTATAAAGAAGGGTTTCTGAATGGTTGATTGTGCTGTGGTTTAAGATGAAGGAAAGCAGTCTGAAACCATGTTTTATGTTTTTCAGAGGGTCTTGCAAAATAGGAGTAATCCAGACAGCTTTATTTTAGCCTTTTGTTGTCGCACAAAACAGCTAATTATGCCTGGCTGTTTCAGTACGAGATGAAATGTCAATCACGAGAGTGAGTCCTGAGGGCTGCAGTAAGTTTGGTGTAGATGGTGCATTAGTCAGTCTTTTCTGCATCAGTGTTTGGTGTCCTGTTTTCTTTTTTTTGTTTTAGATTCTGTTGGCCTACGCAACAAGTTCTTGAGGAAGGTGGAGGAGCTGAAGCTGTCCATGGTCTGTACAGGTATCCCTGATGAGTTTTTGTGTCCAATCACGAGAGAGATGATGAAGGATCCAGTCATAGCAGCAGGTAGGTACATTTCAGAGAGCCCTAATGTCAGTAGTGTTTTGTATCTGAGTATTTGGCTGGTAGTATACAGTGAAGTCACTCTGTGGGTTTTTGTGACAGATGGCTATTCCTACGAGAGGGACGCGATTGAAGGTTGGATCAGCAGCAGAAATCGTTCCAGTCCCATGACAAACTTGCCTCTGCAAACCACAGTACTGACTCCAAACAGGACACTCAAGATGGCCATTGGTCGCTGGAAGGCCAGTCAACCATAGATGCTGGTCTTAGGAAACTGACATGGCAACTACAAACAGCTTTGAGGGAAGGTTGCATCCATCAATGTATGTTCTTTAACAGCTTGCCCTGTTCAGGTCCTATGGGAGCGAGGCAGGGAACACACTCACATAATTACAGGCAATTTGCATGTTTTGAACAGGGGGCGGGCATACTCTACTCTCTGATAGAGACTTGCCTCACACCTCTGGGACCAGGGTTCAACAGGGCACCAGCCTGGAAATATTGAACGGGTGTAAAGATTCTAGAGTGTGCTCATTTGCCTGAAGACTGTGGACTTAAATTCTTTGGTAGTAAACCTTCTGGGGTACTTATCAGTTACACCAAGTTCATCACTATACTGTTTGATTACTTGTATAAGTGTAGACAAGTTAAGAGACCCGAAGTGTATGATCCAGCTAGCATGATGTACTTCAGCACCACTGCTTTCATCCATTTTCTGTAAGATTGTCTTTACTTCATTGTTGGCTTGAAAATTAGCTCAATGAATTATAGACCTACCATTAAATTTTCCATGTCTATGCTACAGTACAGTGTGGTCAAAAACCAGTTTCTTATTGAATGAAAGCACCCTGGCCTTGTGTGAATGCAGTTACCAGTTTTTCCAACACCAGTGAAAACTGAACAAGTACTTACATTCACGTTGGTGCATCGGAAAAACACCCACACTAGGCAAGCGCACAAGATACTGTGAAGGGAAAGAGTACAACACTGGTTTGAAGAATGTCAACAGTTGTACGATGGTAACGGGCCGACTGCTAAATGTTTTTATTCGTTATAAACTGCACCTGTAACATGCATGTCTCAGCAGAGCCTGTCCTTGGAAAGGTAGCTGTGCAAAAATAACTATAGAAAATATTGCTTTTACAATTGATGAAGCTGTAAATAAATTAACCTAGACAGCACTGACAAGCAAGGTAGAGAAAGGACTTGGTTAAGCATTATTAGGGCAACTTTACAATATACAGACACACATTAAGAACCTTCAACACCATCTGAAGCAAAATTGGGGGGGGATAAACAGACGAAGGTATTCACAATGACAGCCTTCACTTGAGGGGAAGCTTATGTACATGTGTGAGGATTTGCAGCACCCAGCTGTAAATGTCCTTCACAGTGAGCACCATGTGTTCAAACAGGAACAGATCCTTGAGACCACCATAGCCCAGCAGGCAACACAGCTGACATGTCTGTCCCGTGCCTAATTTAAAGTGCCGTTGCCATTTCTCTCTCCTGTGTGCACCTTACCAACATCATGGCAGGGGTCTCCAGCTTAGCAGGATGGCCCGCAGCTCCAAACAGAAGCTTGAGGAGGCCTGGTCACTCACCTGACACAGACAGGATGACTGGAGAAATATAAACAAGACCTAGAAGCTTCAAATCTACTATAAAGTATATGGGAACAGGGAGGAGACAAACCCAGACTAAAGCCACCCAGGAAAAATTGGATGGATGACTTAAACGTTAGACTCTATAAAGGATCGCTTTGGTTTCATCGCCGCAACATGAATGGCAGGGTTCTCTCTGGGCTTGCCATCTGAGAGAGGATGCGGCCCACCCACGGCTAGCTTGGACTCCTTGTAGCAGAACCTTTCGGCGACCTCCTTGGTGTGCGTCCCATTGTGGAGGCCCCCTGTGGGACCCTGAGATGGGCTGGTGAAGGCCTCCTGGTAGGCGCTCCCCACTCTGCTGAATGGCAGTTCACAGTTCAGGGGCTGCGGGCCTGTGGCGTGGCCCACCAGGCCCTCTGAGGACTGACTCTGCCAGCTGCGGCCTTGGTGGTGGTGCTGCATCTGTTGCTGCTGCTGCAGCTGCTGGAACCTCGCTGTTTTGTCTGTGATCCCCATGAAGGGGCGGGGCTTGTACTCTGTCCCCCCACTCTGGGCCTGCCGGACCTTGTCCCCAACCGTCTTGGCACGCACGTCTGTGCTCTGTGGCTTACCACTGTCTGAAAGGCTGCTACTGGACGCCAGGCTGCCAGTGGAACTGGAGACCTTCATCATCCCGGCCTGTGGCCCCAGGGCCACTGCTTCCTGGCTCGCTTTTGATGGGCCTGGGGACGTCCCCGACAGCGCATCCAGGGAGGATGCAGACAGAGCAGAAAGCCTTTCGGATGCTTTAGGGAAGCCACAGTCCTCCCCGTCGTGGTGGTGGGTGGATGAAGCCGGGCTCTCTGCGAACCCTGAGAAATCTGGGGACAATGGGCTGATGTCAATGCCGGGACTCAGCTGGAGCGCGCCAGAGAGGTGCCGGCTGGGCAGGGGGCTGGAGGATGGGTACTGGGAATGGGACTTGCCCCCTGACCTGCCCCCGGCCTGCAGGGAGTTCATGTGCTGGTTGGTTTTGATGATCTGGGCCTGCTTGGTAGGTTGCAGCACCAGGCCCTGCTGGGTCACGGGTTCCCGGAGGTACTTATTGGCCGGCCTGCTGGGAGGTGAGGCAGGCCCAGAGTCCTGAGCCGCAGGGGCTGCCGGATCTACAGTCCTATTTAGGGAGGTACTGTTCTGCTGCCAGCCCTGCTGGGAAGGCTCCTGTTTATCACTGTCTTTTGGCCCTGGTGGGCTCTGGCCTTGTAGCTCCCTCTCTGGCATGTGATTGGCAGAACCCTCCTCATCGTCGGAGTCATGGCCGGGGGGCCCCGGCTTCTGCTGCGCGCGCTGCAGCTGCCGGCATTCATCCTCGACGCGCGCCAGCAGCCGACGGATCTCGCGGTTGTTGGGGGACAGTTTGGCGGCCTCGTGTAGGTCAGCCAGCGCGGCGGTGAACTGCCTGCGGAGAGAAACGTGACACGTTCTCAGTAGTCAAAGAGGAGGAGCGACTTCTGCAGTATTCCCCATGCCAAATCGTAGGTCTTCCTGACAACAAAATACCACCTTAGTCTTTCCACTGACAATGGTGAACAACCGATAACACAATAATTACAAATGTGGAACTTAAAGAGGTTGTATTCATTGCTTCATTGACTTCAAGAATGCGTTTCATTAAATCTGGCACTAGAACAACATCTTCCACGCCTTGTTTATGAAATAAACCAAATCGACACACACACTACATTAGGTCAATTTGTATTCGGTCGAGAACAGACCATGCAGTGAGGCGGCTCAAAGCCAACATGCCGTGTTCGTTCCACAAAATAAGGCGGCTATTGGAGCAGCTTTGAGATTCCATCCTTGCACTCGACAAATTTCCTCCATATGCAGGTGATCTGACATTAGTGTCACCGGTTAAACATCTCAGAAGTACCTTCTGCTATGGAACTCTTGTTGTGCTCAGTAAACAACCACAAAGTTTCTGGTCATCCATAATGACCAGTTAGCAGCAGAGTGGCTACTGCTATTGCTCTTGGCAAGCCCTCCATGGAGCCTCTTAAATTACGCTTAACTTGGCTTAAAATTTAGTGCTAAATTCATTGGATTTCATGAAACTGCAGTAATTGTTCAAAGTGACGTGTCAAAGAACTTGGAATGCTTGGAACAGGGAACGTTAACGTTTCAACTGCAGGGTCTTGAGTCCCAAGGAACTATACACAAACCACCCTCAGCAGTTTGAGGTCTTATTTAATTTGGTAAGGTTGAAGTGTGTCATTGAAGTGAAGAAAGGATCTACCACTGAATTAAATAAAAGGGACCTAACCTTGCTGTGATGTAATATTCCTCATCTGTAGTGAATAGTCAATAAACATTCTGAAGAAAAATGAAAGCTCAAAGTCTTTTTCTAAGGTACCCTTTTATGTGGAGGAGGCAATGGACCAAACGGCGGGATTTTCACACACAGCTAAATGATTTACCCCCCCAGTAGAGCCTGGAACATCCGTTGGGGGAAAATGAGAGCAGCACAAAGCAAGGGCTGTTTCACTAATAGTCTTACCTGCTGCTCCTTTTTGCCCTGGCTCTGGCATAATAGGCCTCGTAGGATTTCGGTTTCAACTCGAGAGCCTTTGTCGCGAATTCCTCCGCCATGCCAAAGTCCTATCAAGAGGCAAAGACCAGCATTATCAACCCAGAGAAGGCAGGGCCAAATGGCCGTCACTCCACGATTGGCTTTGAGTAACATTCAGTAACATTAGCAGACCGCCAAATCCCGCCGTTATCACTCTTCCATGCGACGAGGCATGCGATGAGGTCATCAGAATCTGCTCACTGGATGGGCCAGCAGCCTTCGTGCAGTGTGATTTTTAACGTATGATTCAAGACTAAAGAATAATTTTATCAAAATCGAGACCACAGAAAGGAATGTCCACCTGTCCATCTTTGACATCCATCCCTAGCACAGCTTAAAGAGTAACTCTTTGTTAATGGTGATACTAATAGCAGGAACAAGAATGCATCTTTTATGGATATAAAAGCAGAGCCTGTAATGAGATATTTATATTCTGATGTTTCTCAGACTGACTCAAGGCAAACAAAGCGATTCTGTCCTTGAGCGACATACACAAAAGATCACCATAAAAGGCAGCTGACAGTTTCACAATTGCTGCCGTGATTCATCTGGGCTTGGAATTCGCTGCCTGGGCCAGAGCTCGCTGCACATTTCGACAGCGACATCCTTGCTTGCCTTTGAGCAAAGGCCCTACAGCAGGGGTCTCCAACTCCAGTACTGGAGAGCTACTATCCAGTAAGTTTTCTATCCCACTTGGCTTCTGATGAGCCACACCTGTTCTCAGGTAAATACCAGGAGCCAGGTGTGGCTCCATCCAAAAGTCCCTATAGCAGAACTGCAAACCATTCTCTCTCACACATCGGTACTGGTTGATTATTCATTACTACACATCTCTACTGAACAGCACTCCCACATATTTTTTTTTTTCCCCCCAATCGACCTTGACATTTTCCCTTACTGCCCCTCTATAATTACAGTACCATAAAATGAAACAATACACAACACACTGTATTGATGCGAAAGCTGAATACCAACTCAAGTTACAATAAGAAAAGGTTGAGCTCACATTGGTTTTCCTGCGACAGCGAGAGAGATTGAGGTACAGCGAGACCCTCAGCTCCTTGAAGGCCTTGAGATCCTCCCCAAACCCCTCCCTGGGGAACTTGCGCAGGGCGTACTGGTACCTCTGTGCCGCCTCCTTCATCTTCCCTTTCTGAGAGAGCAGAACAGGTGGCTTAGGACAGTGCCTCTTAAACCAGTCCTCGGGGGCCCCCAGATGGCCCATGCTGATACTCTCTCCTAATTTCTGGGAGCTGGGAGGGAGCAAAAACGTGGACCGTCTGGAGGGTCCCTGAGGACTAATGTAAGAACCATTGGCTTAGGAGTCCTCAAGAGTCCAGTGCTTGTCTCACTTCCATGTATGAATGCCTGAGAACTGATCTATTGTACACTGCGATATTAAAAGAAAAATCCCACACACTTCATGCAACACAAATATTGGTGGCTCAGATCTTGACACAAAATACATGCACAACAAAAGGAAGCCAAACTGCTTCAATAATGGTGACTTCAAGTTCAGAAAAATGCTACACTGAATTCCTTCATGAGCCTCATTCTCCACAAAGCTGCTGTGAAAGTGTGCTTTTCCTATCCAGTACCTTATATAACAGGTTGCCTTCCTCCATGAGCTTCTGAAGGAGGATGATGAGAATGTCGGGTTTGGATGTCGCCATCGCCCAGGCGGCGTTCCCTGTGGCAAGGGGGACAGGCTCACACCGGGACGACACGCACGTCTGAAGGCAATATCGAGAGCTGTACTGGTACGGAGTAAAGTTACCTAGAGATTGTACCTGATCGATCATAAGGAGATGTTCTGTAGCCTTAACAATGCATTATCGAAAGCAGTTAAGGGAAAGAGAGCAGAAGTCATTATAGGCATTGAGGACAGAAGAGAGATAAATACCATCGAATATATAAGAGGCCTATTCATACATACTAAGGTCAATAATCGGAAGCTAAAATATTAAGGAGGACTGGACAGGTATTGCTAATCAGATCAATGTGTAATTGGAAGGCCCCAAACCATGCCCTTGGGTATGCCTTCAAATAGGGGAATGTACCCTGCATGACAGTTTGATCCCACGAGGCATTTCATTAATACAAAATACGCAACTAAAAAGTACAAAAAAAAATCTATAATTCTATACAGCAGTTACTTCTTTCAAGCGATAAGAAAATGTAATATTAGAGGTATTAATTGTCAGCTAGCCTGGTGATACGATATGTATCGTGATACAGGGGGTTACAATTAAATATATTTCATTCATTATATGCTTTATTACAGTTCCCTGTAACATTGCCCACACTTCAGCTCTGTATGCCACAAAGCCGGTCTAACTTTTGGATTCAGCCATCGGTAACGTTACTAGTCAAGTAAGTCAGCTAGGTTTGCTAACGTTAACATTAGCAATGTGCCCTTACACCACTTCCTCAGTTCTCAGTTCACGCTGTTGCATTTCAGTGGAGAAGTCAAATGGTAGAAAAAATATCACAACACTGCTCAACAGCGGTGGGGATTTAAACAACACACAATGAACCACTGACCACCATGCATCGTTGCAAGTAAAACTATAAATTAAAAAATTGATCGCGTTTTTGAGAATCGATACAGTATCACAAAATACTGTGTGAGGTTAATGTGATATATGAGATCTGTAAGTTAGCATGGCTCTCAAAATATGTTACAGAAATTGAAATGGCTATTGGCAGGAAAAAGGGTCCTCAGCCATGCTATAACCATTAACTTTGAGCAGACAAGATTTAAAAATGGAGGGAAATAAGCAGAGGGCCTTGGTACTCTAGTAATCACTATTAAAGCCTGAATAGTCCCATGCTTGGGCTCGACACCCAAGTGAAAGTGACAAGCACAAATGACAGAAGGAAAAACAAGCCACATGAATCTGGGTGTGTCACATTTCAACCCTGGAACAAGTACCACACCATATTCCATCTCAGTAGCCTTGTCTCGTTTCCCAGTAATTGGAAACGTTGTGACCCATGCCCAGACTGGCTTTCTGCATCTTGCTTAGAACAAGCAGAGTACTTTTTTTCATTTTTCAACCCAAAAGCCAGCAATCCAACCCAGCACAGAATATCTGAAGCCTCCTGAACATGTCAGAAGCATGCTAAAATAAATTCCTTCCGAGTCCTGCCTGCATTAATAACAATAACAAACATTTAAGGATGAAATCAGCAGTTCTGTATGTAAGACGTTTGTCAACCCTGATGATGAAAGCAGAAGGAAAATGATTCTCGTGTCAATTCTAGTTCTAGAGGTATGCAGCCAAAACTATTACTTCAAATGTGTCACACACTGTGGTGGTTTGAATTGTAATATGGAGCCCAGATCTCACCCAGCTTTGCCCCTTTCTTCAGCAAGGTCACCACCACTGACGTGTTCCGGCAGCCAATAGCACGGTCTAGAGGCCTCATGCCACTGTAGTCCACATGCTCAATCACTGCCCCTTTCTCCACCAGGTAATGGACCTTCAAGCAAGACAGGAAGAGCTCAGCTGGGAACTAATGAAGACTATAAAAGCTCACATGACAGCAGGACCAGAATGCTTTGCTTCCTCCCATATTTGCAGAGTAGTGGCCAGAAACGTCTAAGAATCATTGACAAATTTACTGAACCTGAGATATGAGGGTTAAGGTAGCTTAAGCCCCTATTTATTGTGGTACTACTTACGATATCCGCATCACCGTAGAACGCGGCCAGGTCCAGCGGAGTACGTCCGTTCTTGTCTGTATGATCTATGACTGCACCTTTCTCCACCAGAAACTGCACGACGCTCTTGTGTCCCTTCAGGCACGCCCAGCTTAGCGCCGTTAATCCCTCCTTATCCACCGAAGTCAAAGCAGCACCTGACAATTGAGCCAAAACCCACGATTACTACTTGTGTCTACAGCACCTCCTGCGCTGCGCAACTTGCCTAAGTAGGTCAGGCCGAACTTCTGGATTAATCTGTCCCAAGGTCATGGATGAATGACCGCATCACTACGAAAGTTAAAGCCGTGGGGGGCGGAGCTTGCAGGTGTGGGCATCCACCTTTCGAGAGCAGGAACTCGGCAGTGCTCAGATGTCCCTCGCAAGCGGCCACCATCAGCAGCGTGCGCCCCTGCTTGTCACACATGTCGATGTCTGCGCCGTGCTGCAGAAGCATGTCCATAATCTGATGCAAAGAGACGTTCAAGAGGGCCATCACTCTCTCAGCTAATCAGCTGTGGTGGATCCTTTTTTATCAGATCAGAGGAACCTCCTCCATATTTGCAGCACGCAACCTGGGGTAAATTTGATGGAGTCCCTCACCTGCCAGTGGCCCTGCCTGACGGCACAGAAGAGCGGCGAGACCCCCCTGCGATTCGCCTGCTGCACTGAGGCCCCTTGATCCAGCAGAAAGTTGCAGACCTCCAGTTTGCCGCGGCCAGCGGCGGCAGTCAGGGCTGAGGATGGCATGGGAGACGAGCGTCACTAAAGGGCTCACGATGAAATCCATTACAACTATGAAAGTTTGTAAACATCCAATCATCTGCTAGAGAGAATATTAGCATCAAATGGGTAGGGCTCCCTGGGCTAGACTATAAGGTTAATTAGCTTATGATCCACCATCTACACACAACTCAATCGCGAGGGATGGGAGAGAGAGACCCCCCCCCCCCCGGCTGGTTGCTGCTTCTATACTCACAGGTGTCAGTAGGTTGTTGGAAAGTTGCAGTGATTTGCACATTAAATGTGTAGACAGCCCATAGCAAAGCTTCCCCTCCCTCAAATAATGGGCAAATAGCATAATACATCAACAGGTAATGACAGAAGCTGCATTTATAGGATGCAAAAAAAAGACATTTCCTTTAGGAATTCAAGAATACAGCCTACAAAAGCACATGCAAGGTCTGAATGCAGAACAGGATGCTCTACTGATAAGGAGAACAATTCCCAATGACTGCACATGTTCATGTGGGAAACAGCTCCGGGTAAGTGGCATTGTTATCCTGCGGAATGGGAATGGCAGCTGGCCTGTGAAATCTTGGAGGTCACAGCAAAAGGAAGTCCGCCTATTGAGCCAGGAGAGGTGCCTGATCTCGCAGATACAAGGCCTGAACCCTCATGTTCTTCACTCGGGACTCCAGAAATACTTTGCGTTAACGGATCAGGATATGACACCGTTTTTAAACAATTGCATGCTGGTGTCGGAAACAGAGATTCCGACATCCTATAGACCAGACAGTGAGAATTTACGAGGTCCCAGCAGTCGTTCAGAGCTTTGATCATACACATCTGCGTTGTTTTGAAGCACAACTCATGCTCATTTCATGCTATTTGGTCCTTTGAGGGAAAATTCATGCAACAAAAGAATGTAAAGGCATTCGGGGCCACGTTTCCAGTTCTCATGAAATGAGCACAACGGCATTTGGAAAGAAAAAATGAGTGCACAGGGTAACACCATGTACAGCACTGTGTTGTTTTAATTACCTAACAGTTATTGCTCGTTAATTTTTTTTTCCCTTTAAGGAGCCATCTGGACAATGTTTATGCATGTTTCATGCATAAACATGAAGATAGGAACTATGAACTGTGACTCAAACTTTCTTAGAAAGCACCTAATTTAATCATACATTAACTGTTAATAGCTATCTAGCATACAGTATTTCTACCTAAAACTAATGGCAGTCGAGGAATACCTGCCAAAGTTTAAAATTAGGTTCTCATGACCATTTACCACTGATCTTAAAATTACTACATAAGGATGAAGGATCCCTTTACTTCTACCGTAAGAAAAAGCCATAATTTCCACCACTGGGCTGTGTAGCTACAAACCAAATGCAGCCAGTGTTACTGCATCGACCGCAGTGGATTAAACTGTAACATACATCACCCCAGGCGATAAAGCAAAAACGCACACAGAGCAAATAATCCTTCTCCCAGAGACAAGCTGAAGCCTCCCAGGCCCCGAGAAGCTGAGTTGCGTGATCCATCTGGATAGCCAAGCTTCACTTTATAGAGACGGCCTATGAAGACAATTTAAAAAGCTCCGGAAGCGATACAGTGCACTCAGTTCTGGAAGCGATACAGTGCACTGCAAAATGCTGTACACCAGCAGAAATACAATCAGCGAAGGTGGTGTCCTTTGCAAACTTCTGCAACAAACTGGAAACCATTATAAATAATAATAATTTAAAAAACACAACACATTCTTCAATAAAATCCACCATTGTGAAGCATAACCCAAAGGAGGGTGGCCTTGACGACACAGTGTCCTCAAAGCTCCTGGACAGCATCTTTATTAAAGCCCTAGAGTCCTCTTAACTCACCCCCCCTCCCCCACAGACATGGGCAGATTGATGCTTTGTCGTTGCGCTGTAAGTGAACGCTCCTCCCGCTCTTTGACCATAATCCTCCTCTCCCGGCCCGGCAATCTACAGAGCCCACACCGTCCTTGGCCCGACCCGAGGCTCGTAAATCACCGGCCGAGCGATAAAACTCAAACGGTCACACGCACGGAATGGAGCCCTTGACATTCTCCTCAAGGATGCGCTCTGGTGTCCGCTGGACCACTGACGCCCAAAAAAACCTGCAAACTATCAGACGCAGCTGTACATCAGTCGTGCGCGACCCATTCCTCAGCCCACATTCCCATTCTGTCCCACTACCTACACACCCAATTTTAACTTGACTAATTATAAAGCCCTCTGATAACTAGCCCAGGTGTGCAGGTGCTGCACCACAACTAAATTGTGGAATGAGGGACCGGAGGCCTGGGCTTTTATCCACCGCAGTGTATAATCTATATAACCAGGTAAGCAACCACTATTAGGTAAATGATCCTTAACGGCATCGATTTGCACTAATCGTGCCCATTGTCCCCCACGCCTGTGCCGGCACTAATAGCTTGTATTTAATGGCTGGCAGAGGCCACGGCAGCCCAGGGCAGCCCCTCGTGAATCTCCCGTCCATCTTCCATAACGGCTAGTCCGAGGGAGTACCAGGAGCCCATCCCAGGAAGCACAAAGTACGAGCTAGATGCGTAACAGTATGCCAAATATGCAGGTAACGTGCGTAGTGAGGGCCCAGCACACGGTTCTAAATCAGAGGCGACCCGCGAGGTAGCTAATATCGCCAGCACGCCATATTTCTCTCTGCCACGGAGTCCCATGGGATTCGGGTCCCCTGCGGCCCCCTCGCCGCAATGACCCACCGCGGCCCCCGCGCATTAAGCATGCACACCCTTGTGCGTGATCGATGTTGCGGCCCCCGCATGTGATGACCACAAACTGAATAATGAAAGAGTAAAACACTTTAAAGCATTAAACACTACATTTATTAAACAGTGCTAGCAAATGGGTGATTTTATCATTTAAAGTGATTCCTTGTGTAATTACAATGGACAAAAGCAATATGAGACTGCCCTACAGGGCTAGTCTGCACTTTATGATATTTTGATTTTCATCACATGCCGTTTTTATTGCTTCGCATAAAATCTCTGCCATATACTGAAAACTACTAACGTACATTTAGAAAATAAATACAGCTTGTCAAATACTGAGCACAACCAAGGGTACTAGGAAATATTTTATATTTAAATACACTCAGCAAGGCAAAGTTCATAAGTTATCCTTGGATATTTTCCCTTTCTTCCACGTCATGTGACTTTTTCCAGTTTATTTGACTGCACAGCTACCCAGCAGACGTGTCTAATGAAACAGCCATTCTGTCCTATTAGCATGGATACTGTCCATGGGGAAAAAAATGAGGGACTCTCGGCAGACAGGACCGGCTCCCATCAGGAGTTTACGTCTCCCGTTGCCAGGCGCCGTGACATCCTGCAGAGGTACCCTGGATCTTCGCAAGTGATGCATCGCCGAATCCGTAAAAATCAGCAGCGAAAATTTATGAACTTCATAAAGTACTGACCCTGGTCACTTTCTGCTAGATTAATTCAACAGGAAATGGAAAAATCCTCCCATTCTTCCTGCAATCGCAGCCCTGAGACCAGCCATTTAAATTCCAGCATTATCATCTAAATTTTGCCTCAACGCAAATCACATCAAATTGTGGATGAAATAGAAAATCACACATAAGAACACAGAGTACAGCCTCTTTCTAAACCTCTCAGTGATGAGCAATAGGTTATTCCCCCCCCCCCCCCAGTGGCAGCTGAATGGCTCACAATTTATGCTTTTGTGTCTCCTTGAACGCGAGAAGGTTTTTAGTTTTTCTTCCGCCGGTGCCAGATGCGAGCAATTAGCTTTCGGCTCGCATTCATTAGCTGCGGCTCGACAGGCAAAGGGACACCTGCCAGTGCATGTTGATAAATGATAGGTGTAGTGTAGCATACCAAGTCAACCACAAAGTCAAGGTTAAGCTATCAAGCGTAGCTTTCCATCAGGCTGTAAGACAGTGGAGCCCAATGGCAGCAAGAACTAAATCTTCATGCTAAATCTTCACTACTGCAAATTCATTTTGGAAGAATCTCCGTTTACCCCCCTACTAAGGCCCCCCCCAGAGGCCGTTTTCTATATTGAAAATGCCTCTGATCCCCCAAAACCTGGGCAGGTTTTTCAGGAGGAGCAGCGAGCTTCTAACCATTAACAAATGCTTAGTAGCTGGAAGGTGAGGCACGACTACAAACTGCTTCCTTCCTGCTGGGCTGACCTACATGCCAAAGGTATTTGTTACATAGGCTGCCAGTTCATTACAGGATGACGATCTAACTATCACTGATGCCAGCCATGAATCCAGAACCAGCAGCACCTAATGGATCTTGACACACACATGATCCAGGAACAGCGATACAGCTGAGAGTGACGTGCTGGAAATGGTCTTGTGGTTTTATTGCAGGCTCTGCTCCGGGAACGCAGCCTGACATTTCAGAACCGCCGCCATCGTGATAACCGAGCCAAGACCGTGCCGTTCCAGGCCGTGTGACCACGGCCCCGAGTCATTCCACACACTTAACAGGGCGTTTGGCATTTTATCTGCTGATAACATAATGCCAAAGGGAACTGTGGCCTCACTTTCCGGCTCTGTTTATCTCCCGTGTGCAGCCTCTCCCTAAGAGAGACGAAATGCCGTGCATACAGAGAAGTACTAGGATAGACCTGACTGCGCTCATATTTTCCATTCTGAAGTGATTTTCAGCTTCTCTTCGATGTCTGGTGACATGGCACATGCCCTTCTTTGAGAAAAGGATCAAAGTAAACTTCCTTCAAATCAAGATGTTCCTAATTCCCAGCCACATGCTCCTCTGCTAAATGAGCCAAGCACAAACACAACATGACCTCCTGTCCCTGGGACTTCCTCCCTTAGCTCCTCCGTTTGGAGCAGCCCAGATCACCTCCACTCTCACAGATGTTCCAGTGTCATCTCTGGCTCCACCACCCCTGCTTCAGAGGAACTCAAGGAGCCCCGCAGGACAGATAAACCCCCCTGAGTCACCACTCATACAGTCACCAGCTGTCTGATGACTGATCACAGGTCAGCTGTAGCCTGATGGCTTTAGCTCAAGAGCAAAGCTTAGGTTGCATTGCTACTAACTGTGATCTATGTTGTCTGTTAAAGTACGTAGCACAATAGAACCTCGACTGAAAGACACCCGGGAATATGCCTGCAATTCCACTCCAAATGGGGGGGGGGCACACACTCATAAGGGCTGAACATTTAGGGCTGGCAGCTCGCAATTCAGGCAAAGGCTACAGTAGGTTGGAGACAAAGCTGGATTCCCATGCTGGGATGCTAGAGGAGGGGCTAACAAGTACAAGTGTCGGAGACAAGCTTCCATCGTCCACAATTGTAAAATATTTTAAACAGATGCGATGCTGCAAAAAATAACACAGCCAGAAACCATCAGAAAGCAACAGGAAGCATTTCTGATGACAGCCGATGACAAAATAGGAGGATCCGCACAGCAGTGTTCTGTGACGGGGGGTAAAAACACAGACAAACCTGTCTCCCCCCAGAGAGTGTCATGGCCATCAATCTGCACGGCGGGCTTATCATCCGACGCCAGCAAGCTCCTCACAACCTGTCAGACGACAAACGGTGATTAATGACACTGAAGAGAAACCTGCATGGGGTGAAGCTGCATTCGCTGAGCGGTGCATACACTCAGCTGTGAATTAAACACCAGATATTAAACTGTACATAACCCTGACATCACCACAACAAAATTCATTTAGCTGATCAAACAAAACCCATGGTGACAGCGTCTCACAAACTACAAATGCGTCCCTTCAGACTACCGCTTGACCAGCATTGTTAATTCTTCTTTACTCTTTGTATCTTCTCTCCATTACATCATCTCTTTCGCTATAGGTTGATGACAGACCACCAAACCCATTGGTCGATAATACGGCCAATCCTTTGCCTTCAATTTAGGGTCATACATTAACAAGAAGGCTAAGGTAAATGCCTATGGACCTTGGGTGAAGACTTGAGCAAAACAAATGCAAGGCCCTCCCCATCACTTTCACATCAAGGTTCTTTGTATTTCCTCACAATGCATTTATTCACAAGGCCAAAGTCCCATTAGCTTAGTATTCCGTGTAGCAGAGGCCTAGCAGAGGGCTGCTCGGCTCACCTGTGTGTGGCCCATGCTGGAGGCTGCGATGAGGGCCTGCTGCAAGGCCGTACCCTTTGCTTCACTGTCCTGTTGCTGGCCATTAGGGCTCCACTCCAGCTCCAGCAGGTACTGGATGATCTCGGGGTAGCCCCTCAGGGCCGCGTGCACTAGGGGACACTGACCACTCTTATCCAGATGGTCAACCTGCATGGGCAAAACAATGAAGCTTAATCCTGAGAACTGTCAATTATTAAGTGGAGCATCTTTCAGGAGACCTTAGAGGAAGGTACAGATTAAAGGTTAGGTAGACAACAAACAGGTCGATATACAGCATGATGAAGGTCATCTCCAGCGTAGGAGACCGAGCCACTCCAGCAGACCAGCTCCTGCTCACCTTTCCTCCGCGTTTACAGAGCAGGTTGACGAGGCTCAGGTGTCCGGCGGCCGCTGCCAGGCAAAGGGGCGTCATCCCGTTCTCTGACACACAGTCAACAGCTGCCCCAAACTCCATCAGGAGGCTGACCATCTCCTGGTGGCCCAGGTGTGACTGCACGCACAGCACGGGCGCGTTGCTCAGAGCCTCGGTGCGATAGTTCACGTTGGCTCCACCGAGCATCAGAAGACGGCTCACCTGGTGCCAGAGGCATGAACAGTGGAGCTTCAGGTCAAGAATGAGGGAGATATGCAAGCAGGATCTCAAAAAGGTCCATTCGGACTGTCCCGTACATCACGCAGGGTGACCATAACACAGTGATTTGAGGGAGGGAACCTTTGCCCAGATATGCTTCTGTACCATTATCAGTGGGTTCTGGCTGAAATGTAGGTCCTCAGAGGAGATTGCAATATCTCACAGCATGTTACACTGTAAAGTTTTATCCATTAGATTCAATTCTGCATTATAATCAATGATTGTATTAAGTGCCGCTGAATCAACGTTGACCCCTGGCAACCATACAGACTGCATTACTGCAGGACATCCTGCCTGGATAAAAATCGATACATCACTCAATTTGGCACATCGTCATTTCTGGGCTACAGGTAAAGAACTTGGAGCTGTTCCAGCAGGATTGGCCAAGGATGTGCAATGGTCCGCTTTGAGAGAATATACGATGAAACACATGGTGCACACAGCACCCATGGAGACATGAGGCCCTTGAGGACCAACGCCTAGCAGCTCGCCCCTGTGGGCTGAAATGCTACTGTTACACAGGAGCCAGAAAAAAAAAAAAAAAATTATATATTATATATATATATATATATATATATATATAGTTTTGCACTT
>JABFEA020000001.1:42393217-42404151 GCA_019775915.2 Cyphomyrus plagiostoma
CTGCGATGGGCTGGCCCCCCATCCAGGGTTGTTCCCTGCCTCGTGCCCGTTGCTTCCAGGATAGGCTCCGGACCCCCTTTGACCCAGTAGGATAAACGGGTTGGAAAATGGATGGATGGATCATAATAATAATATGTGAACCCATCTAAAGACATCTGGCCACTCCCCAGTCTCAGTGAGTGACACCACTGAAATGCAGAGTTTATGAAGCACCTCTGACAGTAGAGGATGATGGTTAACCACTTCCTGGCACTGATGCTTCTCATTGAGAGCAAATGCGAGTTTCTTTGCAGCCTTTGTTGATTTTCATAAGGCATTCGATTCAGTTGGTCAAGCTGCCCTGTGGGACATCCTGAGGCTTTGCAGGATCCCCCTGAAGTTGCTGGGCACCATGGACGGCCTGTACACTGGTACTGTGAGTGCTATGCAGAGTGGAGGCAGAACCTTTACATTTTTCCCAGCTGATTTTGGAGTTTGGTATGTTTGTGCTCCTACTCTGTTCAGTGTTTGCATGGACTGGGTGTTGGGCAAGGTCATGAGGTCCTGCAGCTGTGGGGCATCTGTTGGTGAAGAAAGATTTATTGATCTTGACTTTGCCGACGATGCTGTGATCTTCACGGAGTCAATGGAGTGACTGAGCGAGGAGTCTGAGTGCCTAGGCTTGTGAATGTCCTGGATAAAAAGCAAGACCCAGACCTTTAATGACCTCTTGGGCACAGTCATCAGCAGTGTGTCCTTCTGCAGAGAGAATGTTGTGCACATTGAGAGATTCACTTACCTCGGCAGTGACATTCATGTCTCTGGTGACTCTTCCTATGAAATCAGTAGACAGATTGGGAGAGCATGGGAGGTCATGACGTCACTGGAAAGGGGATTGTGGCGCTCCCAATATCTTTGCAAGAGGACAACGGTCCATATCTATGGATGGATCATAATAATAAGGAGGCGTAGTGCCTCCTGTGTCGCTGCATGGCTGCGAGACATGCATGCTATCCAGTGACCTGAGACGAAGACTGCACTCCTTTGGTAGAGTTTCTCTTCAGAGAATCACTGGCTACTGCTGGTTTGACTTTGTGGAGAATGAGCGGTTGCTCATTACCTACATTGTGAGGGAGCGTCAAATATGGCACTACGGCCATGTGGCGCGTTTCCCTGAGGGTGATCCGGCTCGCAGGATCCTCATTGCTGTGGACCAAAGTGGCTGGACCAGACCAAGGGCACGCCCACGTAACACCTGGCTAGGGCAGATAGATGGCCATTTCTGAAGGGTGGGACTGGATCTTGTGTCGCCCTGGGGGGCTATCAACTGAGATCTTGAGGTGTTTTGTCACCTGCTGGGTGTGGCAATGCACTGTATCAGCGCATGCCTCCCAACCTGACCTGACCTGACCACGCCTAATCAACTGCAATGGATATTTTCTGAGGTCCTTTTGAAGTAACTAGTGACAATTATTCCCAAACCTTTATCCACAAATAACATCCTACTACTTAGGCTATAGGATACAGGGTGATGAAAGGAACTGGTAACTATCACTGACAGCACAGAGTACAAAACATTTATGTTGTTTATAATAAAACCTACCTAATCTCGAGGCAATGAGATGGAGATATTTAGGGGGCAGTTGTTGAGAAAAAAAATCATTCCTCCATCCAGGAACCTGAGCCTTGTAACACAAAGACTAGGCAATTCATTAAAAAACAACTGTCAGGACGGATAGATCGATCGTGCCCAAAATCCCATTACAAACCAAACACTTTTGGAGTCGCGGTTATACATTTTTAACAGTATTTAAAATATTTACTCTGCAAAATGCTTTGCGTGGAATTTCGACACACACGCCGTCAACTTCTCCATCATTCAAGTACGAAGTGTGTATCAAAATGCAAAGGCGGGCTACTTATAGGCTAAAAATCTTTTTTAAGATCTTTTTTAAATCGTGCCTGGATGCTACTTTAATCAGCACGTCTACTGCCAGAAAGTGCAAGGCAATCTTCTGGCATAAACACATTCCTGTGGATCAGGTCGCAGCAACATTTTAATTAGATTTATTTACATCAACGGACTTTGTGTATATATAAGGTAAGTTTATAAGTATTCCCAAAATCATCCCGATCCTTCAGACCAGAAAGCAGCTGCCCATGTTGATTGCTATCAAAGCACCAACGCCCCCTCCGTACTAAAACAGAACACAAGGGAATGCTGATTTTCCAATACAACACCGTCAGTTTGCAGATGTTTCCCTTCTTATAGTAGCTTATATTAACAAATAAAATGTAATACAGGGCAAATGTGTAGCCTGTACAGATACTGGTGGGAAATGAAATATTTTGCGCTAGACACATAAGTATCAATTACTAAAATTCCAATTACTATAGAAAAAGTATAATAGCACTAAGTTATGTTTTATATTGTGTAACTGCGAAAAACCACCTGGAAAAGATTACTTAGGATACTTACGTCTAATTTAAAAACAAAATACCCAGTCAGGTGCCATGTGTCAGTAATAAACGGTATCTTAATGTAACCACGGTGCTGCAGTGCTTAGCGCTGTCGGCTAACCACTTTAATTCAAGTCTCCGCCAGGGTTCCATGGATGTGGAGTTTGCATGCTCTTCCCGTGTTGTTGTGGGGTTTTCTCCGGGTACTTTGGTTTTCAACCACAGTCCAAGGACATGCTGAGGCTGACTGGAGTTCCTAAATTGTCCATAGGTGTGCATGTGTTAGTGACTGGTATGTGAGTGCGTGATCGCAGGATGAGCTGCCTCCCCCCCATCCATTGGCTAACTGACATCCTGAGGCTAACTGAGGTAACCGAATTATCCATAGGTATGGGTGTGTGAGTGTGCTCTGCAATTGGTTGGCACCCCCTGAATAGTATTCAGGAAATGGATGGATAATGTAGCAGTTTAATTTAATTGTTTTGACTTTACAAACACAATAGCAATAGGGAAAAAGCCTGCGATAACTCAAAATAAGATTTTGCTTCCATCTAATGGGTTACGAAGGAATTGCACACACAACAGAGAAATACGAGAAGTTCATCCATCTATCGTTCCCCGCACCCATCTCCGCGTAAAACTCCGCGTACCGTTTCGGGAAGTGGCAAGAGACATGGTGAGACATTTCCACTGTTTTTTAAGCAAGTGGATGAAGCGGTATATTAGCTTCCTGAGGTTTACCATAAACGCTTCAGAAACGATTCTCCATAGCTACAGCCAGTGAGAAACGATTTATGTGGAAATCAGTCCTAAACTGTCAGGGAAAAGGATACAGCCCCGGTACAGTTTTGTTCCCCATGGTACAAACAACATTAAAATACCACCAATAGTACAAAAACTGTTCCTAAGCGTCTATTTCTGTACCTTAAATTAGACTAATATGTACATTTACTTACAGCTAGGTTACCATCAGCAGAACCTAGAGGTTATAGTCTCAGTACAAGTAATTCTACCCTCAGAGATACAAAAATGGTACTTTTTTCTAACAGTGTACAATATAGGAACATTCATTAACTACCCCCCCCCCCCCCCCCAACAAAAAAGAAAAAAATATTGACTATGTTGCCATTAGTGACTTGACAGTGTGTGTGAAGCATCATGGGAAGGCTGCTTGACTGTCTGGTGTCATTTCCTGTTATTTCTTACTTACTGTTATTTATCATCGGCTGCTGTTCTTACTGTCTCCATCACCACGAATGCCAGCCAGCTGTCTCATGCCCTTTTCATACTCCATCCTCCTAGGAAATGCTACCAGTGCTTCACCACCCACACCAACTGCTCTCCCTGAGCCTTCAGGCTGATACTCCCCTTCTCACCTGTATCTGTCCACCACACAGTATCCACTACTCTCATTATTCACCTTCTGAATATTATATACTCTACTATGGACACTGTGTACAACCTCATCCTCATATTGCATTACTTTGTTTTGTTTGTTTTTTAGTAATTTTATATGCTGCACTGTCATGTAATGTATTGCTGTTTTGTCCATTCATGGTGGGTTAAAAATCCATACTTTATTGATCCCTATGGGGAAATTCTCATTATGCCCCCCCCCCCCGCTCTCTGTCTGTAAGTGACAGTAAGCCACTCAGAAAGGGCAGCCACCCCTAGCAGAACCCAGGGAGCTGTGGGTTAAGGGCCTTGCTCAAGGACCCACAGACGTGCTGAGGATGGGCTCAAACACACAACCTTCCGATCACAGACACAGCAACTTAGTCCACCGAGCTACACGCTACAACAAACACAACAAAATAATATTTAAAACTCATATGTATTTAGCACTATAGTCAATGTATTACGTACACAGGTTAATAAAAACGTGAAATGTTAAAGCTCTTTAACACCTTTTCTGGATATACGCAACACAATGCAGAACAGTCATAAATGGAAACACAGTTTGAGGGTATATTTCAAAAGGAAGGATGCTACCATAAACATGTATGCCATAAACAAATTTTGGTTTTATAAGATCATAAACATGAACACACTGGTAACTGCTGAGAGGAGACAGCACGAAGCACAAGAAAATAACATAGAAGACAAATGATTTTCCACAGCCTTAAAGTGAAGTATCCAGGCAATCATCTACAAAAATGCAGTATAATTTGAAATAATGCACAATTCGTATTTATGGAATAAAGTACAGGTATGATCACAAAGCTTAGGTACTGGGAGTTTTTTCATAACTAAAGATTACATCAAATACTAATATAATAAAGGTTTAGCCCTGAACCCCAGAAACAGTAAATACAAAAAGAAGAGAAATTAATGAGCTTTTGTATGAACAAATTCGAAAAAATTAATGACTTTCAAGCAGGCCAGTGTTCAGCACTAGAATTCTATGGAAGTAATTTCCATCTTAATATTCCAGACAAATTGTTTGAGAAAGACTGACATGGGTGCAGGATAATTTCTAGGTCCCCGGAAACCCAGTTACATGGAACCTAACAAACGCTCAGGTTTCTCTGACTCTTCGGACTCTGTAGACTTCCATGGTCTGCAGAATGGAGTGGCCATCTTGGCTCAACATTTGCGGGGCTGGTGGATGTGCAAGACCTTAGGCGAGTGTGTTTTCTCCACGGCTGGTCTGACTTTGCTGTGCCTGATGTTCACTGGTGAGGTGGGAAACTCGTACCCCAACTGGAGATCAAAAAAAACAGATTTACATACTTCAGTCATTTAATAGTGGAACAAGGAGGTGTACAGTGATAGATAGATAGACTACTAACCTTTTCAAGAGTCCCCACTAACAAAATATTGACCGACTGCATTCCAGGAGAAGTGGCGAGAGATCTGGGAAGACATTTCGACCGATTCTTCAGCGACATATGGCAAAGCTATAACTAGTGTCACAGAGTCAGACCTCAGAGCAGAACTGTTTGCAATCCACAAACTGTTTACGTGACCGAGGCAGAGAATATTTATCTTGAGAAAGCCTTAAAATTCACAAGAGACGCAAACACAAATCTCAACCATCTGTTCCCGAATAACGGATAATAAGGATTTTACCCAAGAATAATGAAGTCTCCAGGAACAAGACAAAGCACAGTATGGTATCGCTGTAAGCAAGACCTGGAGAGTTACATTTTATAGATGTTCTTCTGGTGAATAACCACAGCATTAATCCTCTTCACACACTTGCCCACCCAGTTGTAACAACCCATAAAAAAGAGGGTGCAGAAATGCTGCATTGACATAGCAATCAAGTAAAGTTTTTTAAAGGCACAGTACTCTTTTTAATCTTTGCTCATTTCATAATTCCTGCCCACCTTCTCTCCAGGCTAAGTCTACTCCCCAGCTAAGTCTGCTCCCCAGACCTGCTACCTCGGCTTCTCAGCTGGCCTCTTGCTGTCCTTCTCAGCACTTCCATTCTCCTCCGAAGTTTTCTTGGCCACCCTCTTGCCCCCCGCTTTCACTGTTGAGAGAGAGCAAACAGACGCTGGTCCCTTGAGCCTCACGTGTGGCACAATTCACCAGCCCAGAGAATGAGCTTCAGAAAATTGAGGAGAGGAAAAGCTGGCCCAAAGTCACACCATAGCCCTCAACAGCACCTCTGACCTCCAAGGCTGATCAGAAGGGGTGTAGGAACTGGGGGATGAGGCGACACTTTTAGGTTGTGGCCTATAATGCCAGAAATGTTCATTTATGTGATTTTCAGCTAGCATGTAGCACAAATAGATAGATCAGATAGTTCCAAGTCCATATAATAAAAATCCAGACCAAGATTTTATTTCAACCAGCCAGTTCAGCAAAGATTCACAGTCACAGAGTATACAATTGGTTGGTTGAGACAAAATCTTGGTCTGGACTTTCTGGATTTTTATTCCCAGGGTCTGAACCATCCCCCCCCCCAAACTTTTACAGTCATGACTAAAATGGCAAGGAAAACATGTGCGTCCTGAAGTAGTTCAGAACCACTTTATGTGACTTGATAAACATAATAAAAGGAACTGTATGCACACACACAGACACACACACGTCGTGTATACCTATCCTTATGGGACCTGCTCATTCATTTCTATGGGAAAAATGCTACCAATAGCTAAGACAACATTCACCCCCACCCTGCCCTAACCATAAGTAACCAAACTAAATAGAAGAGTTTTGCATTTTTAGTTTTTTTCATAGCAGTCACCGTTTTGTTTTTTTTAAGAAATAGTTTTCCCACAAGGACACAATACCCGGGTATTGTGTCCTTGTCCCCATAAGGATAGGTATACCCGATCGCACACACAGACGCACACATACAAACATATATCTCCACCCCGTGTGGATGACACTGCAGGCACCTGTCCCTTCATTCTGTCTGCAAAGTTCTGTTGACATCGCGGTTATGGAGACGACTTTGCCAGCAGGGTACAAGAGTCTGGGCTCTCAGTGAATCACTGACATCTTTCACTAATATCGTAATTTTCCAACCTCACCTTCACTTTAGTTTCATTAGTAGGTGCAGCTTAATTCACCGCCGAACAAAGAAAGCAACTCATATAAATTAGCGGCGTTTCTACATACGATAAAATGTGTATTTATAATTCTTATAAAGGAGAGAGATAACAACTCATTTAACCCTCTGGGGCCTGAGAGATAACTCATTTAACCTTGTTGCAAACCATGATTAGCATACTTGAGCTGCAGTAGCAACAGGAAAAAAGAGAAGACTTTTTTTTCCTCGAATTTTTGTAATAGAAATAATAATAGCGGTCTTCTGTGACTTTATGCCTGAAGACTGAAATTTAGATTCTAAAAGAGAAACTCTACAAAGTAACTTTAAAAATCGTTATTGTAATCTTACTCTGCAAAGCAAATGAAAAGTAACCGCAGTACTTTGAAAAACGAAAGTTCACTGTTTGAAAGCATTACTTAATTAACGGAGTTTCTTTATCTGACGAACAACTTCATTAAATCTGTTATTAACGGCGTTTTGGTTCGGGCTTTGAAGAAGCGTCAACAAAATGCTCTTGATTTAATCATTTAATGTAAGGAAAATGATTTCCAAAACTGCAATGCAGTAACTTCAAGTGGTTAAACACTGGCTGTAACTTCACACAGGGGAAGGTAACGCTTTACCTGCTGGGGGGTGGCCAGCCTTTAGCGGTGGGATATCTTTTCTTGGCACCTTAGACATCGGAACCATCTTCAGACCTCTGAAATCGCAAACAGAAATTGGTAAATTTCGCTGTCCTGGATTTCTCAGGGGGAGGCGGAGTGGTTAAAAGTTAA
The DNA here is from genome assembly GCA_019775915.2 of Cyphomyrus plagiostoma. Taxonomy (NCBI): domain Eukaryota; kingdom Metazoa; phylum Chordata; class Actinopteri; order Osteoglossiformes; family Mormyridae; genus Cyphomyrus; species Cyphomyrus plagiostoma. The sequence goes on from JABFEA020000001.1 coordinate 42,400,940, forward strand.
AACAACTGCGTCACACCCTGAAGTTATGAAAGGTTACGCAACCTTGTTTACATTGCACATGCAGTACCTTCCCCGTTTTAGTGCTACAGTTAACTTTCCTAAAAGTAGTTTCAATGCCATCCCGATAGTTAACCCTTTAAATTCACCAGTATCCACGTAGTTGGTTGAATTATTTATGGAGGATGCTCGACCTATTGTGTGAAGCCTGGTCGATGTGGATTAAGGCCCAGTAAAAAAAAACATTAGTTTATCTTCCCCGCCCGCGTGGCGAATTTAGCCCGCATCGATTTTTTTATTTTTTACAAGTGTATTTTCCTCCGTAAATTCCATTGCCGGCGTCCACAAATGTCACAGGCAGACATTTGTATTCTTCCACCCCAGCTTACTTTCTTCTACCTTCCCTCCCGATCAGTACCGAACACGCACTGCTTAAGTTTACCGACCACTTATTCATTATAAAATAGAAATAAAATAAAAAAAATCGCCCTCCCTCATCACTTGTTTTTGATTGAAAGGATGATAAACTAATGATTTGTTTTACTCGGCCTAATGTGTAGTACCATCTATTACTGGCAGGGGGATCTGCGTCATATGGAGCCGTTTTAAAAATCAATACACCCAGCAATACACCCAGAAGGTGGCAGGTCTCTGGCATGTCATACCGCCTTGAAACCAAAACACCTTCAGTATTGGGTGCGACCCCTTTAATAATATCACCTTCCCGTCATGCCCGCACGACACTCACACTAGACACATTGTTTCTCATAGCATTTATGACCAAAGCATGAGGGTCTCCGAATAATCTCTTACCCCCGATCTGCTGGTGTTGCTTGGTGGAGGTAACAGTCCGTCTTTCCGCAGATAATATCAATATAGATATATCTCCGTCATATGGACACTGTCTTAAAGCAGCTGTGTAATGCACAGTGGCAAGGCCATCCTATTCTGAGCTCTCCTCCTGAGTACTTTGGGACTCAGAGTTGACTCCGGATTTGCTCACTCCTAATGACTCCTAATCTCATAATAAAAAAAATAATTAATATTTATCTTACCATTGTATTGCGTTTAAATTACCGGTTAAATTGCTAATAAAAATTATGCATAAAAAATGCATGATTTAATTAATAATATGTAGGGTCAATATATTTGAGGACCCTTTTAGTTCATTAAAAAAACACAGATTTGCGGTTGTCAGGACCCTGTAACTCATCCATATCCAACGTAAATAAAATCCATATTTCATTGCCAGAAACACATATACAGAATGTCACCTTTCCTTTTCATGGCAAGATCTACAGGCTGATCAGCCCACCCGTCAACCATGAAATACGTCAAGTCAGTTAGTGTTAGATAGCCCCGCCCACCGTAGGTGTCCTGGCCTCAGTTCTCCCATTATAATGGTCTATCTATTAATACAAAGAGAATCACATCATCATTTTTGCTTTTTTTGGATTCCCAAAGTCCCTTCCAGGCAGACCAATGAATATTTAGGTTTTCAATAAAGAACTTTAGTTAACTAAAAATTTTAGTTAAAAAATTCTTGGCAAAACAAAAAACATGCACGTACGATGGTCTAATCATCCGACATTTCCTAAACTGTTGCAAAAGTGTTTTCTTAAAATCGAAAATTTAGCAATGAACAAAAAAGACAAGATACTGCATGACAAGTGATGGATAAAATCAGGGCAGAAGACAAACGACGGAACGGATGATGTTTATTACTCTCCAAGATACCGACGAGTTCTCAAAAAGACGGAGAGGAGACAGAGAATAAAAAAATCAGCTGTTTCTGGAGGTAACTTTGACGTTTATTTCTGTTCTCTGTGCATAGAAAATGGCAGTGAACCATTCCATGTGAGGCGCAGGACAGCGAATGGAAAAATATACTCTGCAACTTCACTCAGAAAAGAGCTCCACTGTCAGCATTCATTAAAAACAAAAACCAAACGAGAACAAAAAATATGTCATTTATTACACTCAAATGCATGTGTTATGCTTCCCACTGCTCAAAAATTATTCTTTAGTTTCTTTGCATTTACATTTCTATGTAATTTAGACATGGCACAAATCTTAAATGGGCACTCATGAGCTTAAAACCAGTGATAGACTTTTTTCCCCGTATTTACAATAAAATGAAGAAAATGTACATGATTCTTGGGGGTACACAATCTCAATATTAAGTACAGCAATAATACAAGAAAGGAATATGATTTCATTCCTCTGTACAAACTAACATCATTAGATCCTCTTTTTTAGTGCTATGAAACGCTTGTCCCTACATACGCAGTCCTGTCACATTCCCGTACCTTTCTTCACTTTACTCACTCCTTCAACACGCTAGCACAGCTACAAACTTTATAGAAACAAACAAAAAAGAAAACATCACAGGAGAGTGACATCTGGCCCTGGCCCCTCCCACTTCACCCTACTGGCCCTGCCCTGGCCCCTCCTACTTCATCCTATTAGTCCAACCCAGCCCCCTCCCACTTCATCCTACTGGCCCAGCCATGGCCCCTCATACTTCATCCTATTGGCCCAGCCCAACCCCCTCCCACTTCATCCTACAGGGCCAGCCCTGGCCCCTCCTACTTCACCCTATTGGCCCAACCAAGGCCCCTCCCACTTCATAATACAGGCCCAGCCCCCTCCTATTTCATCCTATTGGCCCAGCCCAGGCCCCTCCCACTTCATAATTCTTCCTTCTTACCAACACGAAACACACATCCCACCATCTCTTTCTTTGGCTAGACGTTCTACTGTCCACCTGCATCCTGTCATCCCTACGTTCAAAAGTCATTTAATAATGAAACGTACAGGTAAAAGCCAATAAGGGTACTCCATTCCCGGGAGAAGGGGCGGAGCCTTTACACCCAGGAGTCTGGCGAGCCCGGGTACTGCTCCGCCCGGTACGAAGGTCTCCGTGCGGCCGAGTAGAAGTCCACATAGTTCGTGGTAGATTTCAGCGAGTGTGGCGCTGGCGCGTAGTCCGCCGTGGAGGAGTAATGGACGCCATCCTCAAAGTAGGAGTCCTCATAGCTGTGTGGAGACTGCAGGTACCTTCTGTAGGTATCATAGGTCCTCCTGCTGGGATCCTCAGCATAGTACAACTGCTAAGAGTGTAGTGCGGGGGGGGGGGCGGATCAGTTCAATTGGAGGGGGGGGGGGGCGGGGGGGGTGGGGGGGGGGGGGGGGGGGGGGGGGGGGGGGGGGGG
>JABFEA020000001.1:42434277-42451621 GCA_019775915.2 Cyphomyrus plagiostoma
TTTTGATTGGCTAATAGGTTTGTCACTCAAATGTCAGAGGCGGGGGAAAAAACCTCAGACTCCTGAGGTTAGGTTATGACGGGAGTTAAAACCTCAATATCGATGCGATAAAGGTTAATCGTGCAGCCCTAGTGTATTCTATACCACGCTTCCCAAACATCACCACTGCGTATTCTATACCACGCTTCCCAAACATCACCACTGTGTATTCTATACCACGCTTCCCAAACATCACCACTGCGTATTCTATACCACGCTTCCCAAACATCACCACTACGTATTCTGTACCACGCTTCCCAAACGTCACCACTGCGTATTCTATACCACGCTTCCCAAACATCACCACTGCGTATTCTATACCACGCTTCCCAAACATTACCTCTGCTGCTGCCATATGTTTTACACCACGCTTACCAAACGTCACCACTGCATGTTCTGTACCACGCTTCCCAAACGTCACCACTGCGTATTCTGTACTACACTTCCCAAATGTCTGCAAATGTGCCGATTGCATCCGCCTTAATTTTCTCTTGTTCTAATGCTCTGGTCCCGGTAACCTCCTCCTTCATCAGATACTTCAAAGCACAGAAGATTAGTTTTTATGGCCCCGCAGACAGAAATAAATGAGCAGAATCAGACCCATTGCTCATGTCTGGATGACAACGTTTTGGCTCCCAATAAGCCTCCTCCCCACCCCGCACCCCCCCCAAAAGCGGGAACCTAAATCCACCGTCAGCTTCCATCTTAAGGGCCGGCCTGTCTTTCCCACTACTGGTCAAGATGGGTACAAGGATGACACAGAGTGGAAGCCGATCTGTGGAAAAAGTCACCACCGATGGTCCCCCTTCCACTGAAGGCTCCGGAGCACAAAAAATCAGTGGTGTGGTGATCACTGACCCCCACCCTCAGCTCAGGGGGCCACCTGCTCAAAATACTCACTTTTGGGAAATAACCTACAAATCTGTCAAAAAGCAGAACAGACTGGCACTTAACAGACTCACTCCCAGAACCGTTTTCTGGGTTAACAGGTGACCCCGGGGCGGCCCTACACAGCCCCAAAGCCCCCACCCAATCTGAGATTCTAATTTTAGATCTGCTTATTCTTACTCGTTATTGCTTTACACTTTATCCACATTTCCATTTACTTATGCAGCAAATGTTTTGGTCCAAAGACAATACCTCAGATCACACAGTCCTGCTCACTTTTGCACAAGTTTAAATAGAAACCTGTTGTCAGCCACCCAATTTACTCGCTGCACTCGTCTGTCCCGTCACGCGACGTTGTTGCCGTCAGCGTAGGACCAGAACCGCCTGAGCCGAAACTGGTATCGAAGTTGGGAGCGGTCCTTTCCGTTCCTGAGGCTTTGATCATAAAATCTTTCCCTGTGGAAAACAATGAGCACCTTTCTTCTAAAGTTTTCGATGTCCAAACCCGTGAAATCTGGTCCAGCAACACAGAAAACAAAAAAGGCACACGTCTGAAAATGAGAAAGCAACAGGAAAGTAACAGGAATGACATGAATTACAGAATCCTTCCGGAATGTTCCGAGGAGTGGAAGTGGAAACCGCATCACACTCTGTAAACAGGTAACGGATTCAAAGGACACTCGCTGGAGTGCCTGGGGGGGTGGGGGGGTGCTTTCAATCAACACATGGGGAGAAAAAAACAGGCTGAATTATTCATGGGACAGGGGGCTTGTTCACAGAGCACTGGGTGAGGAGTAGCTTAACGCGAGAGCGATGATCAAACATGCCACTGGCAGGAATTAAAAGCCTCGTTACATCTGACATTGATGCCCATTCAGGGAGCCATAGGAAAGCATTAGGCCATACGGACGTCACAGAAGAGATTGAATAATTGATCAGTTCCACAAAGCACTCCAGATGTTTGCAGGCTCCATGGGGCACATACATATGTGTGGATATATACTGTGTGTGTGTGTGTGTGTGTGTATATATATATATATACACACACACACACACACACACACACACACACACACACACACAACAGGCACATGTGTGGATAAATATACTCAAAACAGGCACATATGCTTCTTATACAACTTCCTGCAAAGTTTAAGGCAAACATTTCCTCATAGTGGGACAGAAACAGTCCCACGTTTGGGTTCCTGCTTTTTGGCAGCTGTGGGATTCATGCCATCAGCATGTCACGTGCTACATGCCCCGAGCGGAGACATTTCCGGAAGGGACCGATTTCAGGCTCTAACAGTCAGTGTCAGCCACCAGTACGTACGGCAGACTGATTACGCAGCGACGTAAACCCCCCCAGATAGAAGGCGTCTGGGTTAATTAATCTTGGGTTCTGTGGAGATGCAAGCGGAATAGGAAAATCTGCAGAGCATCTGGGGCAGGATCCAGAGACCCACCTGTGAGGCTGTCGGGGCGCGGCGGGAGCATGCGCTCGTAGAGTTCATAGGCGTGCGGGGCGTAGAGGTCACCGTCGTGCAGCAGGGAGCGCGGCAGCGTGGGGCCATACTGCTGAGGCACCGCCGTCATGCCGGAGCGCCCCGGCGAGGGCGACGAGGATCCGGGCGTGGGCGCGGGGGAGCCGGCGCGGGCCGGCGCCTGGTACGGGGAGGAGGAGGCGGCACGCCCGGCACTGCCAGGCCGCTGGGAAGCGGGCAGCGTTGTCGTGGAGAAGACCGCCACCAGCGGCTGGGGCTCCGCCACCACCGGCGAGCCGTAAGTGCTGCCCAGCAAGGTGCGCAGGGAGGCACGCGACGGGGATGCGGCACTGCCGTACGCGGGGGAGTGCGTGCGGGACGGCACCGAGCTCACCCTCCGCATGGCCCGGCCCGAGCCGGCGGGGTGACTCCCGGGCACCTGAGGGTGGGGGCGAAGGAGATGAAAGACTCAGGGATCCAGATGGGGCAGGAGTGACAAAGTGCCGGGGGAATGGCGTCAACAAACAGGCTCTGAAACACCTTCTCCCCTCAGGCAGGGAAGCTGCTCAACAGCTAAGCAGGCTGTTAGCATGCGCTATTTGTACATTTTGTAACTATCTTAGCTATTTAAGTAGTTTTTCTAGTACTATAGGGAGACTCATTTCATTGCCTGCAGCTCTTGCTATATGCATTTGATAAAAAAAGTATGATTTGATTTCGATTCACTTTGATTAAAGCTGCCCCCCCCTCCCCCAAAGACCATTAATATCACATCAGCGGAGCAGCTTTCAGTCTAACGCGTAATATACTGAATACACACTCATGGTTTATACAACAAAAATAGATTGATTGATATCTTTACATTTCAAACCAATCATAATCGAGCGTAACGCTCAGATAAACCCCCCGTGGAGATAAACCGCGCACCTGGATGGAGGTCTGTCCCTCAGCGCGGGCTCCGCGGCCCAGTGAGTTGCCGCTGCCAGGATAGGAGTGCTGCAGCCTGAGTTCCTGCTTGCCGGCACCCTGTCCACCGTAGTACCCACAGGCCTCCTGGAAGCCGCTGTCCGAGTACGAGTTCATCTGCGTGGAGCTGCGCGAATTCCCGGCCGACTCTGCTGGGGACGGGTGAGAGGAGGCATGCAGTGAGCATGGCATCAAGTGAGCGGCACACACCGGCTGCGGCCCCGTGCCCCCCAGTGCCCTATAGTCGAGCGGAGCTGCGGAGGCTGGCATTCCCCCGTCAAACAGCTCCCCGGCCGCGCGATTTCAACTCCGAGGCGAATCAGGTGAAGCTGTGAGTTATGTGGCAGCGTGAGGGGGTGTGACGCCGTTAGTCATGTGACACAGTGAGTCATGTGACGGCACGGCCCATGGGCAGCCCGGTGCCCATTCAAATGCTGCAGCCTTAAAATGTGGCACAGCCCAGCGTTGGGATGGCGCTTCACCGTGTTATTGTCGGGGGGGTTGTGTGTGTGAGGTTGGGGTAGGTGGTGGGGGGTTTGACAGGCCCTCACTTTCATGCAGAGATGTCTGCTCAGGGGAGTACAGCGATGCCTGGTCCGCCTCACTCCGCGTGCAGTAGGTTGGTGACTGCGAGCTGTCCGTCACCCGAGATTTGGTCTCACCCACCACCGAGGCGTCTGGGAAGGGAAACGGGAGTTAGAACAGAATGCTGATCAAGCTGAGGAAATAGGCAACAACTGAGTCGCGGGTGTGCCACAGGAACCCGACGTACCAGAAAAACCAGCCTGAGGAGCACACAGGTTAAGACTCAGCCCAAAACAGCTCATGTCAGGTCCCGACAGATCCCTCAACCTAATTGCTCAGATTAGTAAATTACAGTTTACCATGCTCTTATTCAAAACCACTGAGCACATTATGAAGCTCTTCTTTAAAAATCATCCCTTTATTGCTTGAGAAGGCTGTCCAAAATGTGTAAATCATCTGCTGATTCAGTCATCTGTAAGTTAAACTCTGATATGAGTGACCGCCACAGACTGATGGTCAACTACGGCTGGAAAGTGAAATGCGTCATTTTCTCGGACATAAATAAGAGCCAAGTTCAAGGGAAATGTTGCCCTCTACACACGTCTCGAATGCAGAGATGTATTTCAGGAAATTAATTTTCATTCTCCTGAAGGTTCCAATCTGCGGGGGGGGACATTATCAGCAGCATTGATCGCAATGGGATTCACATGTCAGGACGAAACCGGAGGCTCACGGCCAACTATGGAACCCACCCCCCTGCCTAGGATGGCCTGGTTATGGAAAGAAGCTGCCCTGCTAATAAATCATCGCTGGTATGAATAGATAAGCCACTGCCAATGAGGGATGGCAACAAATCAACACTAAAGTGGCACTGAACAGCGCTCCTTCAGAAACGATAACTCCGACTCGGAGAGCCACGACGTGAGAAGAAAAAGGGATAATGACCAATGGGCTAATAAAACAGCCAGAGATTCGGTCACTTCCTTGCATCACTAGAAACATATATATCACACAACCCCAACAAAGCTTACCATAATATTTCCTTCAGAGAAGAAGGGAAAAGTCACAAGAGCAGTAAATAACAGAGCCACCTCCTATCCTGCATGCAGCCATACATCTTCCAAAGCAAACACATGGCCTCACAGGTGGCTACACATCTCCCAAAGCAAACACATGGCCTCACAGGTGGCTACACATCTCCCAAAGCAAACACATGGCCCTCACGGCTGGCTACACATCTCCCAAAGCAAACACATGGCCTCACAGGTGGCTACATCTAGCAGTGCAAAACACACACCCTCACAGGTAGCTACACATCTCCCAATTACATTGCACAGCCTCACATGCAGATACACATCTCCCAATGCAAAGACATGGCCTAACAATTGGCCACACATCTCCCAATGCAAACATATGGCCTCAATTGTGGCTACACATCTTCCAAGATAAACACATGGCCTCACCGGTGGCTATACATCTCCCAGTGCAAAACGCATGACCTCACAGGCAGACACATCTCCCAGTGCAAAATGCAAAGCCTCATAAACAACTACACATTTCCCAGTGCAAATGCAGAACCTTACATGCATATGTCCATCTTAGTCCATCCAGCTTCTGATTATAAAGGTCTGACCAAACACAGCCCAGGTCTTTCTGAGAATAAACAAACCTGAGCTGGTTCTGCAAAGCAGATGTTTTCTCAGTCCCACATTTCGGGCACCCAGAAAAAGACTGATTTATATGCGCCGTGCGCAGACTCCGAGAATCAAGACCAAACACACGACATCCATCACCCTGCCGGTGACGGCATAGAAAATCGTTCTGAGTAACTTGGGAAGGCGTCTGACACTTTGAAGCTTAGTCTTTTCTCCTTGAAGATTGGGACAATTACACACAATGATGATTCCATCACAAAACATCTACTTAAAACTGTTATGCCACAAAACTTCCTCCAATCACACATTCCAAGTAGAACTAAAATACAAGCAATAAGTTTTATTTATGACCTCATTTTAAATTATGCTTCTGCAATCAATCAAATGGACAAAACATGCAATAAAATGCATTTAATTTGGCTGATTATGAATCCATGGCAGTCACTGCATTGGTGTGTAACAGGGACACAAATAATTTGATTTGAATCTCCACGGTTAATATGTCAAATGGAAATTCCATTAGTGGAATTTTATACCATTAATTTCATCAAAATCTTCAAATATTAATGTGACAATACCCCATAAAAGAGACTAATGACAGCTTTGACAAATTACCCGAATAATTTCTGCAATTACTGCTGAACTAGATTTTACTCTGTTGGACACTAACAGACCTTTGCAGATGCTAAACAGTAAATCATTTTTCATCCTAGCATCGTCCTTTGCAGTATCTGGTTTTCTAAGTACAGTACTTAATGGCTAATTTGGGATGGCTCAACATAGCAATTTGAAATGTAATACTCCATGCACCAATAATAAAACGCAAAATTAACCTTTAAACAAAGTGTTATTTATATTTATAGGTCGCAACAAAAACCAGTTTATGGTGTTATTTTTGTGTTAAATTTTATTTCTCTGTATTTTCCTTCATTTGTATCTTCTTTTATTCATTCTGTTGCCTCTGATGCCATCTTAGCTAGATGTGCTGATTTTTAAAAAAAACAGAGATTAGCAACTGTTACGTCCAGCGTCGTCCGCTCCTCCCGTGTGCCACGCCCACCTCGTTTACCTCCCGGGATTACCCATTGTTTCCACCTGTGAGGCGTTGCCGCACGCCAGTCCTGTGCTTGTCTTATGTACTTAGGTCTGCGTCTGCGTCTTTTCCGGCAGACGCGGCATTGACGTTGTCAATGTGTGTGTAGTGCGATTAAACCCTCGTTTACCCGTATCCCTGGCTGGATCTCCCTCTGCTCGCCCTGCACTCACCCGCACACGCAACAGCAACAAAGATACAAACTTTTTGAGCAGGCAATAGCAATAGCACTTTCCTGTGCTCTGCTTGTCCAAACAACGAGTCCAAAACGTGAATGAGCTGTGACTGGATGAAAGAGTTTTCAGTGACCAATCACTGTTCACCACTGTTTTGCCATCCTTTCCATTTTCTAACTACCATGGATGTTTCTGGGCAGGTTGATCGATGTGGCTATTCAATCATGACTTACTTCTATATTATGGAGACATAGTAACACATGATATGCAGCCTACATACTGTATCCACACCATGAATATTTAGAGACTAGCAGAGAACTGCGCCATGTAAAAACTTAGCAAAACTACATAGTAAAAACTTAAAAACTACACTAAGGAAAGAACAGGAAAAAATGGTATTTAAAGGCTGGTTAGAGCCCTGCATAGGTAATGATTCTATGGCCTACTGTCTCTGCTGCAATGTGCAGAGTTTGCCAAACATCTTTGCTAAAGCAGGTACAAGGCTGCCGGTCTTGGTCAGCTGGCTGGAGAGGGAGTCTTCATTTGAGGCAAGTCTGCACACACATGCTCATATACGAAACAGTTTTGCAAATAGTCTGTAGGGTTTGCAAACTACCCCAAACGCTTTTCACACAGCTAATTTCAAGCTTATAATGGAATGTTATAGATTTGCCGTAAGATTTCTTGCGTGAGCTTGAGAGTCTGAAAGCGTGAATGTTACACCAGATGACAACCCTGGGGTAGAAAGCCATCCACACTGCCGCTTTGTCAACAACAACAAAAAAAGATGCCTAGAGACGGACGAAGGACAACATGGAAATGGCCCTTAATGAGGACCGCTGGTGGGGCCTACAAAGTTGCCTTATACCTTCTGAGAGTAACTACAGAGCGGGCCACATAAATAGCCCCACGGGTTCATTCGATTTGCTAAGATGCTGGGCTACTTTTAAGCTGAACATAATATTTTTGGCAAACCTGACAGAACCTATTGTCTTAGAAATATGATGCTGTATGATGCATAATCACCATGGTGATCAGCCTTCACCACCTGTGCAGGGCCCCTGAGGTAAACTTTTTTGTTTGTTCTGATCCCACCCACTGTCCGTGATTGGCTGACATAAATGTGATGCCGCGGGGTTGGTCAGCAGGACTAATTATGCAGCTACCAGCAGGCTTTGTGCCGCATCACACCTAGCTGTAAACAGTGTATATTAATATTTGTATTTGTGTATTTATGCTGTAAACAGTAAATGTTGTAATGGTGTAACGTCTCCCTCGGAATGCGTGCGTTTCATTAGTTGGTAATTGTGTCGTGTAAATTGTTGACGTCCCAGTCTGTGCTAGTATTAAACCAAAAGTGACTTTTAATAAAGAGAGCAACTTCCATTTTAAGAGAGCTGTCATCTCGTTTATTAAAATGAATCGCGCACTCGCTGAAATACGGTATGTGGGTCTGCTGCATCAAAAACATCCTGCGCCCTCCAGAGTCGTGCCGTGACATAGGGTGAACAAGGTGGCAGCTTTAAGTATGTGTTCACGTTGGTGTGTTTGATTTCATTTCGCCCGGATGTCGTTTGAAGTATGCAGCCAGCCAGAGGTGCCGTTAGAGATTTTGAGCTCTATGATAACACATCATATTGGGCCCCCAACCCAGACCGATCGTATTATGTTCTGAATTCTTTAGGGTCCTTGTCGCTCAATGAACTGGGAATCGTCCTCTCCCCCTCGGTAGCCAGCCCCACTGGTATCATGTAAATTTTGTACACAGTATACCTTGACAATAGGCTGACGACAGGATCACATCAATATAAGATAAAACCTCCCTGAGTAAACCCTGCTCGCCTTATGACTACACTGGCAGCCGAGAAACTAAAAAACTATCTATGACTAAATAGTCTCTCTCGATTTTTTTTTATCCAATACACATAACTAGTTTGAACATTCTGTAAGTACATAGTCAGCAATCTCCATCCCCCACATAGCACATTCTAATATGGAAGTAATTTTAGTGACATCATTATTATGCAAATGAGCACACTGCATTATTCAGCGACTTCTAGTGACTTTTGGAGCAGTATTTTTGTTGCTCTGCCTTGAAAGGAGTTCAGAGTGGGGACTGGGGGTTTAGGGGCGGCGTGGGAGACACGGTACCTGCCGATCTCCAGGGGAAGGACTTCTCAGATGAGCTGGAGGAGGAGAGAAGAGAGGAAGAGTCAGGCCAGGCCACGGAACAAGATGGAGAGGCTCCCTCATGTGGACAAGCGCTCGTAAGTGTGGAGGCGGCATACCGCTGCGTGCAGCTGCCACTTACAGATAAACCAATGAATTAAATCCCTGCTGGACACGCTTAGTAACAGGAATATATGAAAGTATAGCTGCACATTAATTTAAGCGGTTTAATTAATGTAAATTGAACAAACCTCCCGATTACAGCTGTGCGGTCGAACAGGATTTTATTTCGAGGGAAACAAACAACTCCCTCCCCCACCATTAATATGGGGGGGTGCAGGGAAGCTGATCCACGGAATGCCGGGCGACGATCCGGATAACTCTATCGCGCGTGGTCAGCGCGCCAAATGGCATCGTGGGCAGAACTGCTGAACGTGTTTTATAACACGCCGGGAACAGGGAGGCAACAGAAGGGAGATGATACAGAAATGCACATTCACACCTGTTTAGCAGGCGCTTTTGTCCAGAACAGGGTCAGCCAGTCCCTGGAGCAACTGAGCTTTAAGGGCCTGATGGCGAAATTGCACTGCTGACCCCGGGATTTGAAGCAGCAACCTTCTGCTCACAGGCACAGTGCCTTAACCCCATGAACCATGTACACAACGGATGTATAAGCAAACAATAATTCTTACCGGTGTTACTGTTAATATGGGCGTTGGGGGAAACGATCACAATCGCAGTCAACGAAATAGACTATGTGGTCTGAGAAGGTTTGGGAGGAGGACTTACCACTGAACGATACTCAATTAAACAAGATGGCCACATCCTCCAATACCTCTATTTCACTACACACTGCGTTCTGGGCAGTACATTTAGATTAACGTGGGCGCAAATGATTACTGACTAACTACATACAGCAAATTAAGAAATCAATCACGGCTCAGTTAAGTCATTTATATTGCCTGATTTTGTTAAGAAAAAATACATACTGTAACTACTGACGGACGTCACATATTTACAACAGTTTCAGCAATTTCCCTTCATTCAGAAAGCCCATACCAGTCAATTAAAATTTAAATTAACAGGCTTAACCTGTTCACGGGCCTGCATTCAGCCTGATAAAATGTTTAAACAAAAGGTGTTATCATGCAGTAGCCCAGTCATTTCTAACCACCACAAATATCCATTCATCCATTTTCTATACCTGCTCGTACTATGCAGGGTGGCAGGGGTCCAGAGCCTATCCCAGAAGCTACAGGTGCAGGCTAGGGAGCAACCCAGGAAAGGGGGCTGACCCATTGCAGGCTGCACTCACTATTCATACACACATTCACACCTATCGACACTTTGGCAACTCCATTAACCTTAGCATTTTTTTGGACCGTAGGGGGAAAGTAGGATGCCCGGAGGTAACCTAAAGCAAGATGATGCAGGGGAGTGCATAGCTTTAACTGACAAGCTCCTTTAAACATTCAACTGAGAAGGCCATCTCTGCCTGGGGGTGATTATAGAGGCGAGATTGGCATGGATGGGCGCAGACCCGAAAGCTCAGTCTTACATCAATCACAGGCTGCAGTGTGATGAAGCCACAGGGCTTCAGTGTGGGGTCTGCCGTTGAAAAAGAAAAACACCGAAACAACGATGTATGTGGCACAAAGTAGGCAAGCCGGTCCACTTATGCTGCTCTTTGAGGGGAACAAGCATCTAAAACATCGATCCACCCTCCAGTAGGCAAGAAAGCATAGGTTTTATTCAAGCTGACATAAGATCCAAAGAATCCAAATACACACACACACACACACACACGTCAGATGTATACAGGTCAGGTGGCTAAAAAGGCTGACAGTATCTTCTGTTTAAAAAACAAAAACTGCAGCATCTTCACGATTTCTCATCCCTTCGAGGCCTTGACATCATCTGGGTCCAAAGGCGGGATATTAAAACAAAACTATGACTTTAGGGACCGTGGAAAATGAAACAGGATTGGTTGATGCAATGTGCCTTTTTGCTGAGCTCATGTGAGGGAGCTTATTCTCCTTACTGAACGGAGGAGCTGACCGTCGCTTGGGCACCCATCTGCCCCTGGCATCCCGACACTTGTTATTGCACAAATTTTCCTGGGATTATTCAAGGTGGCAAATATGCAGGAAGCCCCAACGGTGCCCTTCACTGTACATATGGTCCCTAAAAGCTAATTACTGCAATCAGTGTCACCATCCTCAAAATTCTCTCAGCGCCGAAGTTAATACTGATGACAAACTCAAAACAAGCCCATTAAAATAAACTAACACTGTAGAAAAAAAATGGCTGACTTAAAATCAGTGCAGGGAAATGTCATGTTTTGCCTGCCGTAATAAGTTAGAGGGCCAGCATTATTCTATGGAAAGAGGCATAAAGGCTCCCAAGTCATTTACCGGCCCAGCAGCGCATAAGGCACTGATGCGTTCTAGTCTAACAAGTTGTTAGTTTCAACAGTCAGTCGACACAGAGCCAGGATCGGTGTCCCCAGCGTGACACGACTGCGTGGATGGATGTGTCTGTGTGCATGTGTGTGAGTGTGTTTTTTTTTAATTAATCTCTAGTGCACATGTTATCTAATTTTGTCTGGTACATAAGTTTTCAAAAGCGTACAAAATACTGCCCCAGGTTATGTCGAAGTGCGAAGCGTTAAGGAACCTACAAGTGAACTCAATGCGACGGAAAAATCATTGCTCAGCGATGATCTCACAGTGTGAGCTTTCTTTCCTGCTGGGAAGGAAGTCATGTGACGTGCAAGGGAAGGAGGGGATGTGTCAGGAGGGATGAGGAAGTTACATATGCATGGCACACCTAGTGTCCTACTTAATCATTTCAACTCCCACCCGAGAAGGCAGGCTCGCGGCCCTGTCGATTGCCTCTCCTTCTGTGACGCTTCCGACACTGTCAATTTGCATGCAACACCCCGTAGAGTAATTCTCTCATGTGCTGCTGTGCTGCTGTGCGGCTGTCGGCAAGTCCGACGCGCGGCTTCTGGGGAAGTATCTGAGCGTGGTAAAAGCAGACACGTTTCCCGGCCCGTCACTCGACAAACAGCTGGAAAGCGATGACGAACGGCCCGTGAAAGTAGCCCCCGATGACGAACGGCCCGTGAAATGCTGAGGCTTCCTCTGTGGGCCCCGCTGAACCCATCCCACCGCTGTCTAAATGCACGAGTAACGCCGATTCGCTGCCGTCACCGACCCAGTACCCAATCAGCTCTGGATGATCAGTTCCATCTCCCGCGGGAACGGTAACCCATGGCGACCCGCTGATGAGAGATGGCAGGAAGTAATGGAGACTGTACTTTAATAATTACCATACACCTCTGCTCTTGGACAGAGGGCTCTGCCATGGTGGCAGGTGGAGAGGAGGTGTGTCATACTTCGTTAGAAAATGCCGGGGAAGAAGCAGACCAAACGGCAGACAGTATCAGGAGCCATAAAACACGGTGCGTAGGGGCGGCGTGAAAGCGATTCAGTCTCTCAAGAAGAAGGAGGCCGGGGATAGGAGCTGAAACCTTGCTTGTTGACCGAAAGTCATTCATTTGGGATCTAAAGATATCCTGTCCTCTCTCCTTCCCTTACAGACCAGCTCAGACTCCCACCCTGGTTACCATGCCTATTTACCCATTTTCTGAACCAAGATTCCTGCCTTTCATGCCTGCTCCTCAGCACTGGTTCACCAAGCCCCCAAAGCCTAAACGAATTCCTCATTCGCGGCTCCCATCTCCATTAAATGCTGATGTCTTTACGGTTCATGACAAGATGAGCATAATGGTGTATTTCTAAAATATTCATGGGAGGTGCTGACGATTCACACGTTTTCTGGACCTTCTCAGGTCATTAACCTTCCCTGTTTATTTTCTGAATCCCTTTGGCAAACAATTTGCACACTCTTCCTTTTATGTCTATATGAGAAATATAGAAAGTCACACGTTTTATTTACGATATTATACCAGTCAGTATCTCGGAAGCTCCCACATCCAATAAGCAGATTTTCCCTTGTTCTCTGGGTCTGCAGGTACAGAACCTCTGTCATCTCACCACCCAACGAAATGGGTCTAATCATAGCACTTTATCCAATTACCTTCTGAGTCATAGTGGGCAAATGGATCTGTGGCGAGATCAAAACGCAACTGATGCTGGTTTTCTCGATGATGAAACGCAAAGCTTCCTGCGAATAACTGAACTTTTAAAAGGCTGTATTTTTAATAAAAGGAAGGCATTCAGCCTTACAGGGGCTACGGGTCCAAAGCCAAAAGGTCACAGGTTTGAATGTAAAATGTAGCACAAACATGCTGCACGAAAATGGGCAGTGGAGCCAAAAATCTGAAAAAAAAGCATTTAAACTGAGCTATTTTTTTAACTGAGTTAAACCAGAGGCTCGAATACCATTGTCAAATGCTTCACATCATCCACACATGCTGGCACTTTCTAAGACTGAAACCGATGCAGCAACAGCAGCACCAACGGGCATTACGCAGGACAGCCATTCCTGTGACTGACAGAGGACCCCAGGGTCCTCAAGCTGCACCGCTAAATATCCAGCAGTACGTAGAGTCATTCTGATGCACCCTAACCAATGCATTGTTATTCATGTGTATTTTCTAGTGTCCGGGAGAACTTGCGTGCCCGGTAATGGTGCGTTAACGGTGCCCTCTGCACACGCTGCGTACCTGGCACTGGCGGTGCCCGGAGACTCGGCCCCCAGCCTACATTGCTCCAGCTGGCTGGCCACAATCTGGCGTTCCGCCTCCAGCTCCCTGGTCAGCCGCTCAAACTGGAGCTCCTGCATCAAGAGAGGAGGGGAAAAAGAGAGAGAGAGTCACCCCTAACCGTGACCCAGAGAGGCAGGGTGAGGTTTAAAAATACAGCACAAAAGAAGCCGATCAGGTGGCAAGATGGTACTGCTAACAGCACATTGATAAAATATGCATAGAAGAAGAAAAAAAACGATCGCAAGAGCAGTAAAACTTGTATCACTTTTCTAATTTGTCATAGTTTTGAAACATAATATTCCTTATGAAGTCTGAGGCTACAGACGGCGACCTTGTCCAGCTGTACCCAGGATGAGAGGCCACACAAGTCTAGCTTAGTCTAGCCTAGGTGCCACGCTACAGAAAGTCCCCCCCCCCAGCTTGCTGAATGTGACTCAGGGGCATCTCTACCCCCCCCCCCTCAGTAAATATACACCAATTAGTTTAAATAGTGTGGTGTCTTTCACTTACAGGAAAATCATGAACTTTCATGAATCTCCAGTGGTGCTCCTGATGTGACCCAAACATCACCCCCTCCTGGCCACTTATCAGGACCTGCGGCTCACCCTCCCCCCGATGGCGAGGCACGATCATATTGCCCAACAGCACTCAGACTCCGCCCCATTTCCTGAATAACCCCCCCCCCCCCATACTGGCTTCAGTAGCGACCAGATGAGTGGAACCTGCATATCCAGCACTCCCCTCCCACGGCCCTGAAGGAGGGGGGAGGGCTCATTATTCACTGAAGTCTCACACAAACCGGAAAGCAGCACATCACTATATTTCAATCTCCCCAGCTGAGCCAATACCCCCCCACCCAAACTCCATCTCCTCCGCTGTCCCAGCAATCGCACCTCAAGTCATTTTCCGTCACTCCAAATTAAACCGCCTGACTTACCTGTGCTGCTACACAGCTCCTGACAAGGTTTACATCGCGCGCCATCGATTTGCAGCTTAGACGCTGCTGCTTCTTGGAAAATGCGCTTGTAGCTCAAGTGCTTGAGTTTCTCAGGAGAGTGGGGAAAAAAAATTATGATGACAGGGCAGGTTTCTTTCCCGCTATAAATTTGGCTACAGAGGGAACACCTTTCCTTTTTGGAGACAGGCTCATTTTCCCAAAGTCATACTCTTTTAAGTCATTATGCTGAGCCACGGAATATTAAAGGGACGTGTCACAGGCAGTTTCACGCCACTGAAAAAGCCGCATGATAAATGTCGAACCCCTGCTGGGCTGAGAAATGTAATTCTTTAATGTAAATGTAATTCTGAGAAATGTAATTCTGTAATGTAAATGTAATTCTGTAGTCCACTGTGATCCTTGGGATATGAGGACAGACAGAGTTACATGACGTGACGGGGAGGCACTATGGTCTAGAGGGTAACACTACAGCCTCATACCACCAGGTTTTTGGTTCAAATCCCATACGCTAGCCCTGTTTAGGTGGCCCTGTTACGGGTTGGAGAGTCCTCGAGTCACTGCTATAGTCATTAACATTACATTAAATGGGTTCAGCAGAAGTTTTTATCCCAAGTGACATACTACTGAGAAACCAGGGTGAGACAGGCCCTAGAACACCTGGGAGTTAAAGGTCTTGGTCACGAGCCCAACTATGACATCATTCTGCTGAGGATTTGAGCTGGTGACCTTATGATAATAGGCACTATGTCCCAACCTGCTGAGCAACACAGTTCCAAAGCAGGCAGGCTAAATTCTCTTGCAAGTGTGAGCCCTGTGATGGCCGGGCAGCCCATCCAAGCTCTCTCCTGACACGTGCCCAACGCTTCCTGGGCTAATCTACAGGCTCTTCGTGACCCTCTGCTGGATAAGCAGTCACCGAAA
Organism: Cyphomyrus plagiostoma; assembly: GCA_019775915.2. Classification (NCBI taxonomy): domain Eukaryota; kingdom Metazoa; phylum Chordata; class Actinopteri; order Osteoglossiformes; family Mormyridae; genus Cyphomyrus; species Cyphomyrus plagiostoma. The sequence continues at coordinate 42,449,884 of JABFEA020000001.1, forward strand.
CCGGATGGTTGCCAGCGTGTCCCGATAAACAGGAACAAAATGGAGAACAAACAGCATCCGCGATGCTCAGAGTGCCGCAGAAGCATGGAAGACCCGCTGCCAGCACAATGGAGAAGTAGGCCGCTGGTTAACATGGAAATGCTCTGGGAACAAGGTAGTGGGAAGGCAAGCACGTGCCGAGTCCGACGGGACACAGCCGGAATCAAACGAAAACAATTTCACGCTGAGTAAAGGAGACCAAGGGGACGGAAAGAGCTCAGCTTGCTTTCGATACAAATATAGATACGGGCAATGGAGCCCTCTATGGAATAATCTCCCCCAGAGTAGATGAAAAGCATGCTGGGAAATTACTTCAACTGTCAGCCCTCTGATTGGTCAGGATTAAATCAGCATCCCTCACAGGACCTCCCAGGGATCCACTAAGTAAACACTGACAGTCAGACAAGAGAGACGTTTACAATGTCATCTCTCAGTATTAATGTCGGGCAACCAAATATAGAAACAGGCCCATTAGACAAGGCACAATCAGCAGCATCGGAAAATACAGAAATTCTCATGACTTTAGAGCACATCCTCATTTATAAGACTGTCATACAGCTCCCTGACTGTCTAAGGGTGTCAAACATGGACATCCAAATGATTTCTGATGCTGTTCTGATGATGTTGCCAAATAAAAAGTTTAATGGCATTCGCACACTTCAGCATAAGCATATGACATCTGCTTTATTTGTCAATCAAGACTCAGGCACCTACTGGTGCTACAGAAAGCACTGATGATGATGACGATGATGATAATGATGATGATGATGAAGAGCATGGTGCCATGTTCCCATAAGTCTGGAGGCGTCCCCACTGGTGCCACACAAAGATGGCTGTCCGGTGTGTTTCAGTGGGGCAGCATGTATTAAAGCACACATTACATCATTACTCCTGCTTGTTTGCTCTGCATCTTTGAGCAATTTGGTGCACCTTCAAAAGAACGTGTCACGTGTGAAACACAGTGCATTTCCCAAGGCCACCAAGTCGCTGAACTGGGTAGAATCACAACAAAATTCACTGCTGTAGCATAGCGTTAATTTTTAACCCAATGCTAAGGAGCCTGGTACATCTCAAGTGCCATCCCCCCCCCTTTCACAGGAGGAGGATGGGCCAAACAGCAGCCCATACCAAGAATATGGTCCTCTCAGCCTCCAGATCAGCGCCCCCTGGTGTTGGTCAGCCAGTCACGTTTCCCTCTGCATCAGTGCTTATAAATCCAATCCCACTACGCTGCAGGTAGAGGTCATAAGATTGACACCCCTGGCATATATTTATCAGGTTAATCTTCCATTTCTGCAACGTGCCACAATCCAAAGGTGTGGAGGACCCTGCAGTTTGTGGAAATCTGCAAAGGCTTCACAGCACACACCGGAACAGACACCCCATGGGTGGACCTCGGCAAATTGAAATGGAACGGTTAAACGAGACAAACATCAACCATTGGGACACCTAGGGACATCGGAAGGGTGGCTGTTCACCCACGCAAAAGAAGATGTCAGGAGGTTTTCCTGCCAGATGCAGCCATCTTGAGAAGAATCGTTCGTTACCAAGCCTGTGAGAGGCTATTAATTCCACAGAATGTGTGTGTGTGTGTGAGAGAAAGCAAAATCATCTGTGGTTTATTCAACTGCAACAACTGCAAGCACTCATGCCACACTTCACTTCCTTAGAATGGATCCCACTGCAAACATCTCTGTGC
>JABFEA020000001.1:42521633-42529133 GCA_019775915.2 Cyphomyrus plagiostoma
CCCCCCCCCCCCCCCCCCCCCCCCCCCCCCCCCCCCCCCCCCCCCCCCCCCCCCCCACAAATTTTTCGCCTTTAAATTCTGCTGTTCCCACTGAAATATATGAGACAGATACAAAAGACATTGCTGTAAAATTAAATAGGCCTATTTGTCATATAATTATGTAACACTATTCACCCTATAGTTGTAAACACGGGGAAAAACAATTGCGGGAGACCATAACCTCCATATGAGATATGATGTTCCTTTTTTAATGAATAGGGGTATTTATAGTAAATGTACCCTTTTGCCCGCCCTGCTTGGCGAGCTTCACGTAATCCGAGTCTGTCTCGAAGATGCCGACGCGGCGGCCGGGTCTCGCCTCCTCCGGAGCACCGTCTGCACAGTGCGACAGCCCCGGAATCTGGGACGCGGGTCCCTCGATACCGTTGGTACTCGCAATCCCGTGCTCGTGTACGTTAAATCCTAAGAAAATAAATGTGCAATACATTTTTAACCAATACGTAATTAATTTTCTCACATGTGTTAAGAGCCGTCTGTTTCTTTATTTAGACTACGTTATATGATATACCAACATAGGCAGCAATGATCAAAAAACCATGAATCTGGGTGAAACAGGAAATGCAAAGATTTGGGCTCGTGTTTTACCAAGATCTGCACCGTTGAAGTATGTATATCTGTAATATTCAGTCGACGATTTACAGCAGGATATCATGCATACTTTCCGTAAAAGCGAAGCGATTCCGCAAATATCAGATATTATCTGGGTATTTGCGTCAAGAGTCCTGCAGTATTTGGAGAATATATTTAATTAGTACAGGACAGTACTGAATATCTGTGTTCCGACATGTGAGTTGACATTGTATCCTGATCGATGTTTAAATGAAACATTTCATTAGCAGAAATTGCATAAAAGCCAGTACACGACACGACCCTGGGCGGCTGCGATTTGGCCACCCATGGTCTACAAAAAACATGTTCCGTTGGCAGCTCACGACTTGCATGGTGGTCTAGGCGCGGTTTTGTGAATCTCATATCTCAAATGCATTTTTGCTTATTTCAAACATTATTTATATTAGAAGTCAAGTCTAGCACCGAAAACACGCAAGACTCTAATAGAACTGTTTTGGCAAATAGGCGCACTTTACGCGGCGCAATATCCGCTACACCTTATAATAAAAAAACCCGATTATAGGGTCCTCCTTTAAATCGACATTTATTTTCTGAAGCCTGATATTCTAAATATTTTCGATAACAAGAAATATAGTAAAAAATGAAGGAAATGGAAAAAAAACATGCAGACTTGAACACTTGCCATGTTTCAGCCGTCGGTGGTTTTTCTTGGTACTCATTACCGAAAATATCCCGCTGTAAATATCAACAGAAAATGAGGAGATTACATGTTTTTGATGAAAAAAGCTATTCGCTATTAAGCAGCAGAACAGATGAGACTCGGCCCCCAAGCGAAACGGTATATTAGCTATAAGGACACACGGCAAACAATTAATTAATGTCCCCGAATTTACAGCACACTTTCTTCAACGTGGCGGAGATTTATTTGCCAGGTATTAAAATATGACGTTGATATCGAGTCACGTATTGCCAGGAAGCTAACAAAAGCAGACAAAGGTAAACAGTCGTAGCATATTCAGCGGCCATACCGTTACATTCAGCCGTACATGGCGCACGCCTGTAGGAAATAACTAGAAACCGCAAGCTTGCTCACATCTATTACTGTATTGTTATTGCTATTAAGTGCGTACACCAGATTCACCCCATCGGTCATTTTAAAGCATTTTAAATATTAGGATTATGTTTTGGATAGACACCTACCAAGCTAGGCGCTGCCAGCACGCTGTTTCCGGAGGATGATCAGTCCCTCGGTAACCATGGAAATGAGATGGGAGATGGCGGAGATGGTGGAGGAGGACGTCCAGGGTACCACTCAGCGCCGCATCCGGCAGCGAGTGCGGGCGCCTTCGATGCCACAATCAATGCGCACCTCTCCAAGAATCACTTAATAAACCATCAGAGCTCAGATTCCAGTTTTTAAAAAGTGAATGCATTTCCATCTACTCAAGTGTCCTAGAAGTACACCCACAAAACACAATTTAAATATGTATAGAAAGGTTTACAATTTGCAATACTCTCTGGGGACTTTACGTATATGCTTCCATTACAAATGTGAATGACGTTTATTTTTAAGGTATATAAATATTTTAGAAACAGAGTTTTTAAAGAATGGACAGTGGGCGACAAGCTCACCCCAAGACACCCATTCATAAATACTCTCAACGTGTAACCAGTTCACCATTCTGCTTGCAAACTTCCCCCGCTCTGTGCTAGGATTTCATTATGGGACCTCCCGCGCTACAGGGGGCAGCATTACATAGCATACATACATAGCAAATGAAGCTCTATCTTAAAGTAGAAAATATAATATGGTGAGTGAAAATCTATTTTATTTAGCCTAATTAATATATTTGGGTTCTTAAATGTTTTAAACTACTCAAATAATAAAAAAAAAGCTAAAATACAACCATTAAGCCAATATAAACTCAATTTGCTTACAAAATATATCCTGCGCAGATGTTTACTAAAGGTATACTGTACTGTAACTTTCGTTAGCATTTATCTCCGAACATGTTAAATTTCACATTTGTGAGCAAACAGCAGTCAGGCAGCCCATGGGCTATGCAGCAAGTGTAACTTACTGAAACGTCAGAGTATATTCAGTGTTCAGGCATCTTAACTATTCCCTACAAATACAGTTCGCCTTCAGGATGTATACATAAAGTATCATTTGCATAACTTGCCCTGCTATATCCAGTACAATAACGAATCATTTCTCTTATGGAGAAAGTTTGAAGGGAAGATTGTGCCGCTTGATATGCGCAAACACATGCAATTATGCAGGTGAGATTTCAGACACGGTCACTCTCTCCCCAGGTGTCCAGTGTGGCAATGAGCGCAGAGGAAATGATGTAGTAATGATCTTTAATTACAGCCAGAAGCAGGGACGCCCCTCTCTTTCTCCCCAGTCGCCAAAGTCGTGCTATAGGCTCAGAAGCAAACTTTCCTAGTTTTTCCCCAGTGTTTTTTTTTTCCGGACCGGATTCCCATTATCTCCTGTCGGAGTACAAGAGCCGCAGTAACCACGAATAAAGCGGAGGACGGCGATGCCTGATGCGGCGGGCGGCTTATGGTCTGAGAAAGGAAACGAAAACAGCACCTTCGGGTCTGAGAACGCTGGCCGATTGCAGCCGTTGTGCTGCAAAGACACATTTAATCGCAGCCTTTAAAGCACTGCCTCAATTTTTAAGGTAAGTTATCGGTTCCTTCTCATTCTCTAACTAAAGCACTTAGTTATATAAACCTCCCAACTTTGTGTTCGTCGATCTTTCACTCGTTATTGAACTGATAAGACGCAACCTTATGATGTTTGGCTACACAAACCAAAAATATTTTGCATGATGAAAGCAGTATATTTTGAAAATGCGTTTGCTTTACAAATGTGTTAAGAATGAGTTTTTAAATAATTCAAAATATACTCGTTCAGGCACATCGTGATTCCGTTTTTATGTTGTTTGGGTGAAACGGTACTATTTAATGTTGTTTTTAGATACCCCATTATTGTCAATATAATATTACTACTCCTGTATTGAAGTTGGATACATTATACTCTACGATTTATTTGGATAAATTTAAAATGTGGCGCAGCCAGTTGACACATTCTTACGGGGTCTTTTGTCATGTAGAGCCGGGATGGGAACAAGGCCCCCCCCCCCCATCCCCGATCTTCACCCTCCCGTAGTTGGGTCAATCTGCCCCCCGATGTGAAGTAAGCATTACAATGGGCGCCGTACCCCACGCTGTCAAAGTCTCATAATAGCAGCTAACAAAATTTAGATACGGTCATGCATCTTTAAAATGTATATTAGACATTGATGGTGCGGGAAGGCGAAGCGGAAACACGGTGGTTCGGTTTTTATCGGTGACTTGCGCACATTTTACCCTGTAATAGGCTACTATTGATAATATGCAACCTGCATAATACAATGATGAGTAATATACTTTAAAAACCATACCGGAATTCATTATTGTTTTAAATAAGAGTGAAATAAATGTGGAAAATTTCAAATTATTTTCATTCATTGGTTGAAACGGGGTTTTTGCAGCGGACGCGAGGTGTTTTACTTAAGGATGAATCCAGACCGTTAGTAAGGACGTGTCTTTCTGTTCCATAAGACCGAAAATTAAGCTGTAATATAGTAGCATATCATGGATGAATGAATTGTACTTCAGTGTCAAATTGGAAATGTAACTTAATGTCCTTTGCCAAAGTATAGTTAACTATACTTTTCTACAGTGTACTATAGTGGTATACTTATAGTAGTCTTGAAATGTGGTGGGTGGGTTCAATGTAGGTTTAAACCGAGACTTAATTTGCTCCATTCAGAAAATACTATCTGTGTCCTATCTGTACTACTAATGATATTGTTTTTAAAGGAAATTGTGAGATGCTTGCATAGCTCTTGCATTACTCCAAAAAAAAAATGGATGGAATTTTCTGAAAGCTGTGCTCACTGTGTGTTACTGCAATGCATGATTTTGTCACCTTATGCAATGTGAGAGTCCCATCTAGACCTGCAGACAATGAAAGGATTTTCCCCCCCTCCAATAAACAGTATGGCTCAGCAAGCCATGTGATACATTTGGCGCCAGACTTTATTTAGCCTGGGTGTTATTAACAGTAAGAGTGATTATATGTATAGGACATTGGGGGGTAATCTTATGAATGGTAATCTTCGTCTGTGGCCATTTCAGCCTTTTGGGGGGGGGGGTATATTAATATGTGAAAATTTAGTTAACATTATGAGAGATTTCTAGGCTAAGTCATGGAAAATAAAGTGAATAAGCAATGACATTGTCTGGGGAGTGGAAGGGTTGAAATGTCACAGATTTCTGTGCTTGGTGTGCAGTCAAATGTGAGGATCTCAGCAGGGTCCATACAGGAATCCTGCAGCTGCCGAATTTGCTCGTTTCTTTAATTTAAGACAAAGCTGCCAGTTTCAGGTTAGAACAATGGATGTTGACATCGTGTCAGTCTGACAAACGCTGAGGAATGTGGAAAATTAATGTACTGTAATTGGATAAAGATGTCCTCCACCCCTAAGATCATGTGCTGGTACTACACTTCATATTAGTTTGTATTTTTTTTGCTAAGTGAATCTTTTCCATTCCCTTTGCTCTAATGAAGGGTGTAGCTACTTAGAGAAGGTTAATAACATCATTGTACAAAAATGTTTCTCCCATTTACTTTCCAGTACTGGGGGAGTGCCTTGTGTGGCACTGTTGAATACGTGTCTTGTACGTTATGAGCTTTGATTATATTAGTTAAATTAACAAGATTCCCATAATGTGTAATACATTGACATCAAGCAAGTGGCGAATAATTCATTACCGTTATTAGTTGTGCATCGCAAGTGCTCTGTAGTGTTTACTTGCACTCTCTCTCCCTCCTTCCCTCTCTCTCATTCTCTCTCTCTTTCTAAGCTTTTTTCACATCTGTCTGGATAACCTAGAAAAAGCAATAAGTCTAGACTTTACCCTCAGCCATTCGCTGGAGGGTTTTAAGCTGAAAGGGGAGAGTGGACGGTGGACGGTGGGGGGTGGGGGGTGGACGATTCCTCCAGCAAGTAACAGTTTTTCAGCGCTCAGTAATTTGGCTGTCAGGAAGAGCTGGCTGTGGGGGCTGGAACAATGTAGGAGCGAGGGGAGATGGAGGGGCTCTCTCAGGGAGGCGGCTGGGGGGGATCGGGTTACAGCCTCTGTCATTAACCACAGGCGGTGCCACACATTGAGTCGGGCGGCTTCAAGTCTGGGCTGCAGCCCCGGGACGCTGGCGGGTAGGTGTCCCGTTGGAGTCGTCTGGGAGGGGCGGAGGGAGGTGGTTGTTTATGTGCGTGTGTGTGTGTGTGTGTTTGTGTGTGCGCGCGCGGGCGTGTTACGATGCCTGGCGGCGCAATCGGGACCCAGTCTCTTTAAGGAATTATCCATCGGTGATAACGGCGCCTTTGCCTGCAAGCTGACATGAGAAACAGGCGGAGAGTAAGTTTTAGTTTATAGTGTTTGGAGGGGGGAGGGCTGCGATCAAGCCCGTAGCACTGGACTCTGGCGGTTCTTTGTTATTTGTATCATTTAGGACTGGTCTTTGTCCAGGGCGAGTTGTTAAAAGGAAAATCCAGACGCGTTTGATGATCGCAGAATTGCGCACTTGAAACGAGATTTCGGGGTGAATCTCATCTGTAATATTGCAGGCGCTTGCAGCTTCGCGTCTTCTTAAATAGTCTGAGGTTTATTTAAGAAGACTTTTAAAAGCCCCCAGCCACCCCCGCCTTGGCGGCAATTTTTGTCTGCGCAGATACGGGCAGGAGACAGACGTAAATGACACTAGGAAAGCCGATCGGTTCCGTTTAGCTTTTAACGCCGGAGCCGGTGGGGCGCGTTTTGCGGGTTCTAGTGCCGCCGGGCTCAGTCATATCGGGATCGGGCCTAGTATAAAGTCTGCAATAACACTCACAAAACACTGTTTGCTTTAACTTGTATTAAAGTTACACAGCTATTTTTAGAGTAGGCAAGATGATCACTAGTTTTACGGCTCTCTATAAGGTTTTTTTTTTTTTGTCATCCAATTTTTGGGAATGCGTTAAAAGGGCGTTTCGATAGACATTCGTATTATTTCAGAAATGGCGATCTTAAGTAGGCTTACAAATTGTTTCAAATCATATTCTCACCATTTAACTACTGTTGGAGTTGTACCCCGCCGGGTCCGTTGATGAGAAGAGATTCACAGCTGAGACCAGGAGTAGTTGCAAGCCACGGGTTTATTCTGTAACAGGTTGCAAGCTGGGAGCGTCCGCCTGACATACATTCAGCATGTACAGGAAGAGGCTCAACCAGATGTATCGGCTCTGTCCCTCCTATAGCCCTTTTGGGTATCTCCCCGCTCTCTTGGTACCTTCCATCTACGTGGCAACCACATTTTCGCTGTTTGCCCTAGTTAGTCAGTTAGTACTTGTCCTTGTGGAAGGATAAAGATAAGTAAGGGCTGCTTACGTTGTCCGTCTGCCCCCTCTATCGGTCTTGTTTGGATCACCCACCCCTGCCGGCGCCAGTCCGTTCTTGTTTCAATTCAGTTACAGCCTTATAGAATTATTCCCTCACTACTTTGTCGTGACTTGCTGTTTTACGTTGCAGATAGTGTTTTCTGCGTTAGAATTTTCTTAACTTAAACGCACAAGTGTGAGCAACCGTACAGCAAACTCTGGGAGCTTATTTATGTAGTGCTCACATTGCCTTCACAGCCTCATACGAGCAGTGTGATTATGGGCTGCTTTTAAGGTGACCCTGCACAGGCAAGGCATTGATGCCTTTGTGTATTGGGCCATAAAGGGATCTCTGACCTGGCAGGGCTGTGTCCCCGGTATGATTAAAAGCGGT
>JABFEA020000001.1:42533211-42543715 GCA_019775915.2 Cyphomyrus plagiostoma
CTTGATGATGTAAGACTTGGATGCAGCTGCTCGGCCATGGAAACCCATTCCATGAAATTCCACACATACTATTCTTGGGCTGATCTGAAGGTCACATGAAGTTTGAAGGTCTGTAGCTGTTGACTCTGCAGACAGTTGGCAACTTCTGTATACTGTTTCCCTCAGCATGCGTTGTCCCCGCTCTGTGATTTTACGTTGCCTACCACTTCGCGGCTGAGTTGCTGTTGTTCCCAATTGCTTCCACTTTGTTATAATACCACTAACAATATTTAGTAGTGGGGAAATTTCACAAATGCACTTCCTCTAGAGGTGGCATCCGATCACGGTACCATGCTTGAATTCACTGACCTCCTGAGAGGGACACATTCTTTCGCAAATGTTTGTAGGAGCAGTCTGCATGCATAGCTGCTTGATTTTATAACCTCCTGACTATAGAAATGAGTGGAACACCTGAATTCAGTGATTTGGAGGGGTGTCCCAATACTTTGGCCAATATAGTCTACATGGGAAAATCGGGCAGTTTCCTGCACTGGAAGGGGGGGTGTTTTGGTGGATTCCTGGTTGCGGGGCAGAATACGACGGTTCAGATTAGTGCCATGACAGGGCAGGGAAAGGGTCCTGCGTGCATTTTCACCTCTGCTTTAATTTCCCATTTGATTTGGCTCCGGCACAAGGAAGCAATCCCCACAGGTTAATGAGCATCATCTTACGGTTTGCAGACTCCGCCTGTATGACTGTGTCAGGTCGTTAACGCTGTCTGGATGCGGTGTAGTTAATTAACATGGCTGGGCTGTTTATACATCCCGCACCTCCATCCTCACGGTCATGCATTAATCAGTCCTGCTGGACATGATTCTTCCCCCCCCAAGTGTCGTAGAAACTCTGCACGAAGCACCTTGCTTTCCTGGCATAAGTGTGGGCTGTGAAAGTACCATGGGGCCAGGGAATGAACCCCTGTAGCCGACTGTGTGAGATTAAGATCCGTAATCTTTAAAGAATGAGTGTGCTGCTCATCATTGGCTGAATAAGCTGACTGATGCTTATACAATGAAACTACTCTTTATTTTCTCGGTTTAGATATTTCATTCCAGTCTTTTGACGCTACCTTCCAACTGTAAGCAAAGGTTTACGGGGGTTTTTTTTTTTTTTTTTCCTTTTTCGTAATGGCGGAGATTTTCAGACTCTAAGTGCAGAATCATATGTTGAATATATATATATATCACCACAAGTGGCAGCAATTTATAGATACCTAATAGCAAATGTAATTTGACCGTAGTTAAAAAGCAAATTGCTGCTGCCTGGAGGCTGTGGTTTTTTTATTTCTCCTCTGCATAGTCAGTTTATATCGGAAATGTGGCTTTTTATAGGAAGTTTTTATGTAGTGGGAATGCTGAACTCAGGTTTTTCAAGTAACAAAAATGGTGTATAATGTAATGTATCACAACTAGAACAATGTAATGTTTCATAGTATCACTTCAGGAAATGTATGCGGGGGGCAGTTGGTGAATGTTAGAGTTACTGCCACAAAAAATCCTCCTTTTTCCGTTGTCCTGCCCACATCTGTTTTTAACACACAAATCCACAAAAAAATCAGGTAGAAGTTATTCCTGTGTTTATATCCCAAATCACTCCTCTGGTCTTGCTGGCGATTCATTGGTTGTTGTCTGGTCACAAGGCCTTCATCCTCACGCCCCCCTCGACAGAGACTGAGGCACGCGTGTCCACATCCAAGAAGTGAGGAGGAATCCACCCGTAACATTTTGTTGTGGCTTTTGACTGGCAGGTTTAATAACTAATGAGTTTTGAGGTGCAGCGTAACCTCTTGGACACAGTATCTCTCCCTGCGTACAAGGCTCCGCCCCCTCAGTTTTACACAGTCAGTGTTTTACTTCTCTGTCTGCAACAGGTTACTATAAGGTATGATCCAAGTAACATCCTTAGTGAAAATGCTGATGGATACAAATGGCCCAGAAGGAGCTGCTGGAGTTGGGGGTGGGTAGTGACCCTCCCGCCCCCCACCCTCAACTAGCCAAACTGCCTGGCTTCATGAGAGAATCCCGCGTGTGGAATAGGGGCTCGGCGAGCAGCGCTGCACTGAAGCCTCAGCCGCTGCTTCCCTGCCCCCAGCCAGCCCTGAACACCACGTTGTGTTTCGGCTCTTTCCTTGACTATCGGCAACCATCCGTCCCCCAGCCACTGCTCCGTATCGGTTGGTCTTGGACTGGAAAGTGTGTCACCTGCGATTGTCTCCCAGTCCATATCATCCTATATAAACTTTTGGGTGTTTTTGAGCGACATGGAAGTTCTCTCCCAGTCTATGTAACCTTTCCCTCTAAGGTATGATGCATACAAATGCACATACGGTGTGATCTTAAAAAAGACAACAAAAAGCATCCCTGTGCTTTTATACGGACAGGGAACTGGAGTTGCCAAGTTGTGTGTGTGTGTGTGTATGTGTGTATGTGTGTGTGTGTGTGTGTGTGTGTGTGTGTGTGTGTGTGTGTGTGTGTGCGCGCGCTTATGTGCGCCTCCGTGTGTGTGTGTGTGTGTGTGTGTGTGTGTGTGTGTGTCTCCAGGGCCTCGTCACCTTCCCGCTCGGAGCTGTCACAGATGGCTCTTCGCTCTCCTGGACGCACGGCATGCTGTTCGGGGTCAGCGTGAGGTTGGCTTCTTGCCCCCAGGGTGCCCTTCTGCTCGCCATCAGCTGCTCCCTCCCTCCCCAAAAAAATCATAAATGTCTCCAAATGCCTCCTTTCTCCCTCCACCAGACTCCATCTCTCATTTCCTCAGATCGCTTTGCCTTGTTCACTGACAGTTACCACCCATCCATTCGTGACTCGAACCCTGCACCCCCCCCCAGACCCTGTGATTATCTCTCAGCCCGTCTTCCGCTCTGTTCTCTGACTCTGTGTGTGTGGGTGCATGCATGCTTGTTCATGCGCGCGGGTGTGTGTGTGTGTGCCAGGCTTCTGAGGCTCCCTGGAGGTAGCGGTAATGGTGTGCTGTTAATCGTCTCTGTCTGGGGGCCCGTCAGGAGGGCGGCCAGCGCTCGTTAACGGGGTTGCGTGTCGTTAAGGGGAGCCAGCGTTGCTGGGACACTCATCGCCGTGGAGCCGCCAGTCATTTCACCGCCACGCCGACATGAGCCTGTGGCAGAGCGAGCTTCGGCTGTGAGGCCATCCAGCCAATCAGGGCGTTTCAGTCATGAATGATGTCGATAATGTATCATTAGACGGGAAATGTTGGTGGGGGGTGGGGGGGGCGTCTGTTGCTCATTTGAAATCCTCCGCACCGCACCCCACACGCTCCCGTCCCGCTGCGCCTCACTCCGCCCCCTGCGTCTGTCTGCTCCCATTGCTGCCAGGCCGACCGTCTCTCTCACGCCGCCTGACAGCCAATGGGAGCGCGCCAGCCTCCCTGCCGCTCGCCACTCGCTGCCTTGTTGCTACGACGACAGCGAGGCATGAGACCCACTTTAGTTGTAAAACTTGGTGTTGACTCTTCAGTGGCCAGGAGATCTCCCCTCTCTCCCTCCCTCCCTTCCTCTCTCTCTGTCTCTCTCTCTCTCTCTCTCTCCCTCTCTTTCTCCCTCTTCTTTTCTCCTCCTGACGATCCCCCTCCTCAGTGCCTCCCGCTCGCAGCCTGTGGCCCATCATGCCCTGGAAATCCCGTTTTCGTTTGCGCACGCCAGCGGGCGGATGCGCACGGGATGTGCCCGGGGATAATCCGTGTGCTCGTCTCGTTCTCCAGCTCCCGTTCCCGTGTCGGTCTGCTTCACTGGTTCCTTTCCGTGAGTGATGGTCTTGCCTCTCAGCATTTCGGGTATGAGGGGGGGCAGGCGGAGGAATGATATTGGCGTGATGCTGGATAATCAGGGTACCGCTTTTACAGTTTGGGCTGAACGGGCTTTGTTTAAACTGCTTTGCATTGGAACAGTGTGAGAAATGAAATATTTTGATAGTTTGGAACTCAGGAGAAAACGGCTGGATTTTCTTCCCCTGCGTCTGTTTTTCTGAAACCCTGAGCAGAGCACATCCCATGATTATAACGCTCTTGTCTTTCTGTCTTTCAGCCCTCTAATATTAGATGGCGCCATGATTTTCCTGGTCGTAACTATGCTGGTCTTGGTCGGCAGCAGCCTAGAAGGTGAGCTCTGATTTTAGTGTTCTTCTAGGTTGTATCGTGTTGTATATGGGTGGGGGTGGGGGTGACGTTGTATGCCATCTCCGGAGCTCTGTGTTTCTGGCTAAGGCGTCTTTGACCTCCGAGAGTCTGAGACGATGACTCTGATTGGCCAGAGGTACCTGAGAGAGCTCTTTGCTGACTGGATGCTCAGCGGCCCTGTCCTGCTTAGACCTAGTTCTGTTGTCACCTCATATGGGGTCAAAAAGTGTATGTACTTCTTGGGCGCATAAATAAATAGAATTTAGCAGTTCTGTAATGGATTTTCCAGTTTAATTACGCTGGCCAGACTAGACCATAATGACTTCTATATAAAGGAGTGCTTGCTTCTGAAATGCCTCCCGCATGTTCAGCGTTTCAGCACCGTCCCGATCCTGCAACGTCACCTTATCTCTGAGCTGTACTGCATTTTGATTATTTTTCCCTCCATCTCAGCCCGCTTGCCAACCAACTGCGGAGAATTTTTGCTTTAGAAATGGATTCGCTGTTAAGAAACTCTAACATAAATGTATTGTGACATCCTGTGACCCACTGAAAGTTGCCCCATCGGTTGAGAATCACTGAGGTCGACCTTATCATTGTGATGACAGTGATCAAATCTGGAGTGTCTTTAAGCTGTGTTTGTTAATGAGTTTAATTCTCATTTAAATCTTGTTGTCCCTCTGCCATCCCCCCCCCCCCGGCCAGATGAAGGATCCCAGTTTGAGTGCGTGTGTGAGGGGGAGAAGTGCGCCGGCGAGCCCCGGTGTATCTCCCAGGCATGCTACACTTCCGTCTTGTCCCGAAATGGTTCGTCACCCCTGCTGCAGAAGGGCTGTATCGGGGGGGGCGTGCTCTGCAGCAGCCCAGCGCCCCCTGGGGTCACGGTGGAGTGCTGCAAGGGTCATCTGTGCAATGCCAACACCAGCGTGGAGTCGCCCGCCAGAGGTGAATGTCTGCCATTACCCTTGTCGGGCATTCAAGAACATTCCCGGAGTAATATTACGCACTGGCCACAGGGGGCGATGTCAGGACAATCCGGAACTGTTTCATTCTCATTCACCGGGTAGTTTGTGGGTTAAGGATGTGACCAAAAAGCTGCAGGTTCAAGTTCAAGGTGGGGGCTCAACTGTTGTACTTTAAGGAGCCCTTTTGACCAAACAGGCTACAGTTAAAAATTTTTTTAGCTATCTCAATGGTCTGATATACTGGTTATACTAATGAAGCAGCCTCAGATACACAGTTGAATGTGTTCCAGACCAGTCTTCTTAACCCTGTTGTACGATGTCATGGTCATGAGATGCTATTCACCTCACCTCTAAGAAGCTATGGACAGAAGAGCCCGGCTAAATAAAATAAAATGTAAATTGTGTGTTGACTCAGCAGCGAGGTTAGTCATCGGAGTTGCCATCATCTGTTCGTTTTGTTTAGCTCCTATCCTGCAGTCATCTTTGCTTGAGAATAGAGATTTTCTTAATATAATATAATTTATCAATCAATCAATCCATCCATCCTCTAATCCCGGTCAGGGTTGGGGGGGGGGTGTGTGGAGCCTATCCCAGGCAGCAGAGGGCATCAGACTGGGATATACACTTGGTGTTAGTTTTCTTAAACCGTGCATCCCCTGGAAAAGCACTAATAGTGAATGATTCTCCCCCCCCACCCCCCAGGTGAGGAGGTACGACTGCCGCCCCCAAGGGAGCACGAGTGCGTGTGCGAGGGTCGCTCGTGCGCGACCGGCGACCGCTGCATGGGCCAGCAGTGCTTCTCAGCACTGACATTGAGCGACGGTGCCCCCTTGAGGCAGAAGGGCTGCTTCAAGGTGTACGAGCAGGGCCGGCTGAACTGCAAGACGCCCCCGTCGCCCGACCAGGTGGTAGAGTGCTGCCAGGGGCATCTGTGTAACCTCAACGTCACCGTCAAGCTGCCCGTCCGAGGTATCGCACCGCGCTTTACCCCAAGGTCCAGGCTCCCCGATGCTTTGTCCGTTAGCAATCTTTCGCCGCTTTTATGGACTTCCCGTTTGTCACAGCTGGGAAGCATTTTACGAGCAGTCCCCGGGGTTAAAAACATTCCGCTTACAGACTCGTGCTTATGAACGGACTGCCATAAAGCCTACTACGTAAAAAAAAAAAAAAAACACAAAGGTTTGTAATAACGAACGCGGTCGCTACTTTGTAATTCTTGAAAAAATTGCTAGGCTGTGTATTGTGGGCTTGAGGTGCAGTGCAGCACCACATGTGGTCACTTTTATTATTACAGGCCAAACATAGTAGGTGCCTTAGCCATCTATTGTAATCATTAGAATTCTCACTATTCACTATAATTATACTTTCTGCCTAATGCAGCCCATAGAACCGCTTAGTAATTTTTCTTTTAATTGTTATATTCATAGAGGACAGTCCAGTGTATTCAGTCACCAAACTTTGGTTTAATACATCCATTGGTATAGCGCCACCATCAGGCCAAATTTTGAAGGACATTTGACCCTGCTTTCAAGTCTGCAAAAGACCTGTCTGCCTGATTTCTGCCTTCCTGTCTGATTTCATAAACGGATCTCTAGTATCAGGCATTATTCCAATAGGTATAAAAACGGCTGCATTTAACCCAGTTTCCAAGACACCTGTGGTCTGTACTACGAAGGGAGATTACTGGCTTATCGGGGTAACTTGTCAGATTTAAGGTACTACAGTTTAAATGGACTTCATATTTGTTTACTTACATTTTGCCCAGACTACCTTAAATCCGACCACTTAAGCCAGTAACCCCGCTTAGTACTATAGTACAGGCCTCTGGTCTGGACCAAAATGATCTAAACAACTATCAGACAACGATCTCTAACCCAAGTCTAACCTGCCACACCAAGTTGTTGCTGCCCAGTTGCAGTCTAATTCAGCATCAGACAACCTTTACAAACCTTTACAATCTGGATTCCATTCACTTTACAGTACTGAGACACTCCTTAGTAGTGATGGACAAAATGATGTTTCATGAACCATGTGCTGTGTTTTGTGAACCCACTAGATGGTGCTCCCTGATCAAAAATGAGTGCAAGGCATGGCCCAAAGCAAACCAAGAGCACCATCTTGCAAATGGTTCATGAGCATGAAATACAGCAAATGGTTCATGAGGCATCCATTCTTTCCATCACTGCTCCTTAGGGTCTTTGCAGTTGACACGGGCTGTCAGGATTCTACTTGTGTTCTGCTGTTTTTTTTCTCTCCACTTTTCACACACACACACCTTTCATTTAGTGTCTTTATTGGTAATGTACTCCCCTGTCTTATTTCATACCTTTCCGATAGACAATAGGCATTAATACATACAAATCACACACTGCCTTTGTTATGGATGACATTCAGTGTCCTAAAATTATATGCCGACAAAACTCGTGCTAATAATCCATCCCAGTGCCTTGTCTGCTAGAATTGTGATATATCTGTTAACATCGATGGTATTCTGGTAAATCCTTCTAAATATGTTGACAGGCTTCATGCTTTATATGACTCGAATCTCACGTTTGATGCTCATGTTAGCTCACTCACCAAGTCTGTCTTCATTCATCTTCACAATATGGCCAGGCTCCACCCCATGCTAAGCAACACAGACACAGAAGCTCTCGTACATGCCTTCATCTCCTCCTGTCACGATTTCTGTAATTCTCTATGTGCTGGTCTTCCTGCTGTTACAAACTCTATATCACAATACATACAGGCTTCTGCATCTAGAGTTCACACTAACAATAAAATATCCTCATATATCACAAACATCTGTTTCTTTCCGTATGCAGTATAAACTCTTTGTCTTTTAAGGCCATACTTGGTCTTGCTCCTCAGTACATCACAGAGCTCCTCCTCCCTTGCTCCCCAGTACATCGCAGAGCTCCTCCTCCCTTGCTCCTCAGTACATCGCAGGGGTTCTGGGGGTGTCTCTGCTCTGGATGAAGCACCCAGGCACAGGACGGCTTGGGGGAGAGTGACACCCAGCATTTTTTCCACCTAAACTCCTTATCTCATTCCTGATCTATAGTTACATACCCTTAAGACTGATACTAACCTAGACTTGGATCCCCCAAGCAAAAAACTTCTTTCCCTTTAGTATTGACTCTTATCTCTGTCTTGGTGCTCTTCGTATCTCACCTTCATTATCTGAGCAGACTCACACTATTTCACCATATGATTACCCTATTAAGACTCATATCAGTCAATGCAAGATAAGCAACGTTGACTTATAACTTGCCATTGGCTTACATTGCCGAATCCAGGCTGAACTGTGAACTTTTATGCTTCAGACTCATTCTCCCATGAAACGGTGCTTTACAAATGGACATTCAAGGTCCAAATTCAAGTTTTCAAATGAGCCATTTTAAAGTACCCAGTTTGGACTGTGCCGCCCCTCCCCCTTTTGATTTCTGCACTCTGATCTTTAGTGTGAGGGTGACGATCAGCTCTGTGACGTGCACATGCACGAGGGGTGGTGAACCTGATCCACAGAGAACCACTGTGGGTGTTTGAGATGATCTCTGTTAGGGCATGAGTGGTGGCTCTGAGGGATCTGTGATAGCAATTGGAAGGTTGCTGGTTCGAATCCCATGAATGCCAGGTGTGATTCTATTTCATTGGGCTCTTGAGCAAGGCCCTTAACCTGCAATAGTTTCATCCTGGGTATGATGTTAGTCTACATCCAGCCCTGTAAGGAGGTCCTCCAACTTACAGAGACATTTGGGGGTTGGGGGCAGGATTTGCACTCCAGCCACTGGAAAAAAAAAGTCACACTGGTCCGTTTGGACTGGTGTGGTGCTGAGGTATCGCCTGCTGCACTCAGGTTCTAATCCCTGAGGTGGTTCGTCATGCGGTGGGTGTGGCAACATGCTGTAATCAGTGCGTGCCCATTACCTCTCAGTTAGTCAATGATAAAGCAGCAGTTCTCAACTCCAGTCCTGGAGACCCACTGTTATTGGCTGATTTAAATGATAAAATGTGACTAGTTTCATTGGCAAAATGAATTAAATTACCGAAAAGCCCGTAACCTATAGAGAGCTGTGTTTATTGGCTAATTACTGAGAATATGGGTGCAGACCTGGTTTAAGTGCAGATGTAGGCAAGTTGTTGCTGTTGAGTCTAGGTGTGTCATTTATATTATGACAGACGGTTCCCAACCTACGACTGGGTTCCATTCCGACAGATAGATCATACACTGAAATGGAGGCATGTTGGAATAGAATACTCAGACTTGTAGGTGTGGGAATGCACTGTCATGCAGTACAGTTTTTTTGCAGTGGTAAGTATCGCAAGCTCCACATTAGCTAGCTTGGCACTGTGAGTATACGGCCTTCTGAATGTATCATTACATACACTTGCTTAATAAAAATACTCGGTTGCATGTGCGAGTCACTGTAAGTCGCATAGGTTGCAAGCAGGGGACAGTCTGCGTGATATTACTACTGTAGACCAGGAGATGAAGGCTGTTGGACGTTGTAGCCTGAGAAGATGGAGGTCGCCCGGACTGAGCTCAGCTGTGTCTCCCTCCCCCAGCGAGTTCTGCGGGGCACGGCATGAATCACTCCGTGAGTATGCTGGCTGTCGTCACGGTGGGCCCGCTGGCGCTCCTCCTCGTCCTGTCCGCACTCGCCGCCCTGCTGTTCCAGCGCGCCCACCGGGGCCCCACGGAGCGGTTGGCGGCGCGCGACGCGGAGTACGGCATCATCGACGGACTCATCGCCTCCAACGTTGGCGAGAGCACGCTCGCGGTACGTCGCTGCTGCTCCTGCCACCCCCCCCCCCCTAATCCCCGGCTGCGTGGGAGGCAGCTTCTCCCCATCAGCACAGGTTTCCTCTGTCAGGAAAAAGATGGAAATTTTGTATCTTGGTTGGCACAATCACTAGTCACTGAAGCTGTACCCTCAAGAGTCCCCAGTACCCTGGCTGTAGGTAAATGTACCTCTGAAATGACAGAAAAGGTCTCTGAGGGACATTTTTGGTACATTAGGGGTACAATAACGTGGGGTACAAAGCTGTACCAGGTCTGTGCCCTTTTTACCAACAGTGTAACACCTTCAGTCCAATAACGAATGATTTTGGCAGATTGTTTATTAAACCATAGTGTGTATTTATGTCCTCTGGGATGGACTGACATCCCATGCAGGGTTGTACCCCAGTCTTGTGGCAGCTTCACCCCCCCATAACTCAGACCCGAATACGGTGTTCAAGAGCTGAGGGGGAAATGTATGCCTGGTGGGGGCCCTTACAGTGGGGGGGGGGGGCGGGGCCGGGCGGGGGGGGGGGGGGGGGGGGGGGGGGGGGGGGGGGGGGTGGGGGTGGGGGGGGTGGGTGGGGGGGGGGGG
>JABFEA020000001.1:42543725-42558056 GCA_019775915.2 Cyphomyrus plagiostoma
CCTGGTTTTCCCCCTCTGTGTTGGCAGCCCCACCCCCCCAAAACTCCCACCCGCACCCGTGGTTCAAGATCAGCTGGGGAAAGTAATGCCGTGTGGGGGCCCCAACCTTTCACCCCCCCCCCCCCCCCCGACTTTGTTTTGCATCATTTACATTTTCATTTACATATTTAGCAGACGCTTTTGTCTGATTCGGTGCGTCGTGGTGAGAGCGTTCGCCTGGACTTCCCTGCAAGACATGGGCTCAAATCGAACCTGGCCAGCACGTATGCTCCGTGGAGATGGATCGATGCGGGAAATGGCACCAAAGTTCCACATGCATGCTTGTAAAATGGATTTGCTTGCGCGCGTCTCACTGAACGTCTGTAGTTTCTGTGTGCGTGTGACCGGCGGAGCCGCTGGCTCACGTTATCCTACACTTCAGCTCAGCCGACTGTTCCATGCCGCCGTTTACGGTGCGTTTGCGTCCATCGCCGCCACTGGTATCGGGACGCGGTTGTGTAATGACCGACTTCCGAGCCATTTAGTCTTTCTCCAGCATGTCACGGCATTTGATGACCTATTATCCATTACACTGCTGAGAAAAGTTTCTGCCTGTAATTAAAATGCCTTTGGTGATAAGTCTCAAAGATTTATTAGGAACAGTTGATTGCTGAGCTGAATTTCTGGGGACATGCACACACAAATACACAATTTTCTTAATGCTGTGCTTTTAAGCTATGCTCTTGCCTCGGTTGGTTTGATTTTCCCCCCCAAACTGGGAATTTAGAGTAGAAGCTAACACACATGAAATTTTGTGGCCTTTTCGGGATCGTAAGAGCATCATTATTAGTGCATCTGTGCAGTTGCGCTAAAGTGCTTTGGACGTTGCCTTTTTCCCCGTTTTTTTTTTTTTTTTTGTTAGACTGTTGCTGCACACTGCCCTCTTGTGGCGGGCGAAATGTACTGGCCCGTCGCTGGCATAGAAGATAAAAATAAACGGCTTAACGCTGAGCCTGCTTGGAGTCTGGGACTGGGATTAGATCAGGTTTTCCACCCACTAATCACAGATGACAGACTTGTGGGGCCAGAGGGTCTTTATTATTTTTTTGTTTTAAAGCTTTCAAGGGGGGTTGAGTGAGGAGTAGCTGATGTGGGGCTCTGGTTAGGTACTCTATGGTATGTCAGCCCCCCTGATTCTCAAGGGTTTGGGCAGCTGGACTTTTCACTGGTAGCGACTCCGCTGTCAGACCTTTGGGTCTGTACAGTACCTATAAATATCCCATCCACGAAATGGTAGGAAATAATGCACAAAATGGTCTCTTGTACGCAGTGGCATGGGAGAGACTTTGGTATTGGGAAGACACAACTTGGCAGTTTAAATGCAAAGGTCTATTTATTTTAAATATTGGGGTACACCCCCCCCCCCCTCCCCCACATAAGACAGTGTCTTGTATGCAATGGTGTGGGAGAGACTTTGATATTGGGAAGGCACAAATTAAATATAAATGCTAAGGTCTATCTATTATAAATATTGGGAGGTGCACCCCCCTCCCATGTCCCCCCCCATAAGAAACTAGTTGGGATTGAAAACGGTATACACGCATTTCTGACCAGTCTGGACTTCCTGCATTCTGGCTGTGTTTGTGTGTGTTACACATGTGAATTCCATGTGATTGCACGCTTGTTCTCCCATTACAGGACTTGCTGGATCATTCTTGTACTTCTGGAAGCGGCTCTGGGCTGCCCTTCCTGGTACAGAGGACTGTTGCACGACAGATCACGCTCAACGAGTGTGTGGGTCAGTACACCGCTCTGTGGGCCTGGGGGAGCGTAGGAAAATCGAAGCTGGGGGGGGTTACAATAAATGTAAAAAACTTTGAAGGCCATTTAACGTCTGTCCAGTTGATGCTTTTCTTTGTGATGTATATCATGAACACCACTGAAGTTAAATGAGCTAAAAGCATCCCTCTTTTATTTATTACTTTGAATACAGAGCAGTGTCTTGTGTTGACCTGAGGGGGTGTTTCCCAGGATATCTCGGGTAACTGGGTCAGCTTAAGCTAGAAGTTGTGATTCTCCAATAGGCACGTTCCTAAACTCGGACTAGGACTTATCGGAAAATCATGACTTTTGCCTTAAGTTAACCCAACTAACTGAGAGATCCTGCTTTGTGGAACACCCCTCTGGACTATAATAACTGGCTCAGCCAGAGCCAAGCAGGAATGCGACCATGGCAACTGAAAATCCTGTGCTGTGACAGGGAAGGGCCGCTACGGAGAGGTCTGGAGGGGACAGTGGCAAGGAGAGAGCGTGGCCGTGAAGATCTTCTCCTCGAGGGATGAGAAGTCCTGGTTCCGGGAGACGGAGATCTACAACACAGTGCTACTGAGGCATGAGAACATCCTGGGTGGGTAGATGCAGATCTCTGGGGTACCACCACGCTGAAAGGGACTGCTGGAGACAGATGACATGATGTCGTTCTCCCGGAATATTTTGTCGTCTATCTGGGTCATCGGGGTCTCCTAATGACATGTTAATTGTCGTGGTGCATTGCAGTCTTTTCTATACGTATGGTCTTTTCCTAACCAGTGTGCTTTACACAGGTTTCAGTGAAAACAGGATGGTAAAAACAGCAGTATAGAACGACATGGAGGTCACAAACTCTCACGTGCAGAAGATGCACTACTGCAGTCTGGGATAGCCAATCAAAATGAGAGTCTTACTGCCTGTCTGGCCAATGGGCACCTTCCCTGCTTTGTGGGCATGCTGATGATATATTTCTGGACCAAAGAGCCTCTTGCAGTAAAATGATAAAAACAAAAAACAAACTGATTGAAGGACCAAGGATGCTGATATTTCCGTCCCGGTTCCGGGATGCAGGCAGGTGTTTATCCCTCTGCAGGAAGCAGCTTTGGTTCTCATAGCTAAAATCAGTCGGTTCTGGGCGAGTCGCGGACTGGGCGCTGTGATCAGGCGTGCGGCTCATAATTCGCTCCATTTTGCAGTGTCACGCACCAAGCTTTTTATAACCGGTCGCTCTGATAAACACACCCACCAGCTGCATTTCCGTAACACGTAGCAGCTCTGGGGTCTAATGTGTCCGGGAAGCTGTAAACATTTTTAAAAATGAGAGCTTTAAACTCTCGTCATCCTTTATAATAGCCGTACTTTCTCCCATTAAAATAGACTTTTTTTGTGGGAATATAGACTACAGTTTTGCCAAAAGCTTAGTCAAGCCATTTAGAGCCGTATTAAAACACTGAAGCATTTTTTAATATTATCCTTTTTTATTGATCTGCATATCCTTGATGCTATTGCCACATCGAAAGTGTCACTTGATGTAATCTGTTTTTTATTTATATATATCTATCTATCTATCTATCTATCTATATATCTATCTATATATCTATATATATATAAAAATCTATCAATGTGTCCTCCTGTAATTTCAATTATGCCTATATTACACACACGCAGTCTGATTGTCCATGGGGCCGTTTATTATGGTTTGGAATGAAATACCGAACAGGGGAGTTCAGACTTCGGAGGATGTTAAATGTCGTTTAGAAGACTGGGATGGAACACGTTTGGTTTTAATTGACCCGATTGAGTCTTGGGGTTTACTGGCTGCCAGCTTTGAGCGCTGGAAGCTAATGGCTGATGGGGCCCCCTACAGGTGAGGACGGGGCCGGGATATTGACCAGCTGGCCGTCCTCTTTCCCGCAGGCTTCATCGCGTCGGACATGACGTCCCGCAACTCCAGCACGCAGCTCTGGCTGATCACTCACTTCCATGAGCCGGGCTCGCTGTACGACCACCTGCAGCTCAGCACGCTGGACGCCGCTGGCTGCCTGCGGATGGCGCTGTCCATTTCCAGCGGCCTGGCGCACCTGCACGTGGAGATCTTCGGCATGCAGGGCAAGCCGGCCATCGCCCACCGCGACCTGAAGAGCAAGAACATCCTGGTGAAGAGGAACGGGCAGTGCTGCATTGCTGACCTGGGTAATGATGGTGGCCGCCCAATGGTGGGTGGGGTGCCAGGTATAGGCCACGCCCACCTCCGGGACCGCGAAAAGCAGCTGTAAAGATGGATAGTTTCCCATGGTTTATTTTTATGATCTTATTTATTTTATAGCAACAGTAGGATTAGCAATCATGTGTGTAAGCACTGTTGAACTGGCATGTATCACAATCCAGGTGTTTAAGCATCTTTCTATAACTTTCTATAATTTTTATATAGCGCCTTTCATGACAGACGGTGGCGTCAGAAGGAGTATGACACACCAAGGCATTTGATAATGGAGTGTGGCAGTCCGTTGCTGCATCATTTACATAAAATAAAATATGACGTGTGGAAAAAGGGAAGATTAAAGGAATGAAGAGAAAATGAGGATAATGGGGGAGTGGAATCAAAAATGAATGGATAAAATGAAAAAAATCCTTCTGGGGCAGGGTGGGGGGTAGGGGTCTATGGATTAGTGAGGGAGTTCTGTTATGCTTATATATTTATTTTTTGTTTATGGACATAAATGTGTGTATGAACATATACAGTACATGTATAACTATGATATATATAATGTACTTGTGTATAAATATGTTGTGTATGTGACACGGGTGTAAATACTGTGCTCCCCCATGTCTATGCAGCGCCCCCCCATGTCTGAGGAGCTTCCTCTGGTAACCTTCCGTAACCCGCCTGTTTGTTTACACTGTGTTTGCGGCTGTCATGCCAAAGCAGCAGCGTTAATTTGGCGAGTTGGGGGCCCAGGGTCGGCCCGAGCCCTCAGCCTATTAAGACACGCCAGCGGCGATGCCGAGTGGATTAGTGACCGAGCGGCCAGTCAGCCCCAGCGGTAATACGTGGAGGCAGAAGCGGAGGCAATGACAACGCCCCCCCCCAGTGCCATTTGAAATGCCCTCACTTACCAGCCCATTTCCAGAATGCCAGTAATTTATTAGGGCCAGGGAAATGGCAGCGAAGGTCCCTCCTAATGGCTTTTTAGTCAAGGATGAGGAGCAGTTAGGGCAGGAAAGCGCTGTGTAAAAACCAAAAACAGACAAGATGTGAGGTTTTGAGCAAGTTGAGCCCCATTTTATTCCCTTCGCATTCGGAGTGGCTCAGTGCTTTAAGTGCTCTGGGTTTAATCTGGGTTCCATCTTCATTATTGTAACATTTCTGGGAAGAACAGGTTCGCGCTGATGTTTGTTTTTAATTGCTGCCTGCTGCCTGAGTTTGCTGTATCCAAATAGCAGCAGAGTTTTTTCCTGAAGCCCCCGAATCGCTTAATACATAGAGGACACAGCGCATTGTATTTAAAAAAACATTAATAATTGAGTTAATATGAACTAATGAGCGAAAACCAGAATTAACACAGCCCCCCCCCCCCCCAAAAAAAAAATAATTCTGCGGACATCTTTCTGTAATTTTTTTTTTTCTCACCAGTATTGCATTTTGTCCACAAGAGGGCAGCACTTATTTGCTCACTTAACGCAACCATGATGGTAGAACCTGTTAATTGTTTTCTGTGTTGCGCAGGGTTCCAGCATCGCCAGCCGGCCTTTAATTGTGCTTTTGGTGCTGGGGAGCTTTTAGAGTCGTGTCCATGGCCCGGTTCTGCTGTGGACGCCCTCTACCTGTGATTCTTTCACTGATTCCTGCTCGGATGTGTCTTCCTGTCTCAGGGTTGGCCGTGATGCACTTTCAGGATACCAACGAGCTGGACGTGGGGAACAACCCCAAGGTGGGCACCAAGCGCTACATGGCCCCTGAAGTCCTGGACGACTCCATCCAGACGGACTGCTTTGAGTCGTACAAGCGGGTGGACATTTGGGCTTTCGGCCTGGTCCTGTGGGAGGTCGCCAGGCGGACGATTAGCAATGGTCAGTAGTTAGCATTGCACCCCCTGCTGTGTTGTTCTGACATTTACATTAGTAAGGTACACACACTTTACATGAGCACACCAGAATGGAAAAGCAGCTCATCTCTAAGTGGATAGTCGCCACACGCTACTGTAGCTACCAGCTGATGTTATCGGAATTAAGTTTTTAACGTTGAAAATCTGTGGCCTGACAATTCCACTGGCCAAATAAATTTTGGGGAACACCGAGAATATCAGCATTTTATTACTTGATACTACCTTCTTAGATAGTTACACTACCACTGCCCTCTAGGCTAATAACTGAAGTTATTGAACAATCTGTGTGTGTGTCCTACTCTTTATAGGTACTAAATTAAAATATGACAGATTTAAGTGTCGCCAATCCATCACCTGACATTTTCTGGTGTTGGGCAGTGTCTCTACTACATGCAGAGCAATGGAAATTGGCATGGGAAGGTTTTTTTAAAAAAAATTAAAAATCCAGGCTTCAGTCTCTCGGTCAGTGTACACTGGATGATGTGGCCAGATGTGCAAAAGCACTCTAGACATTAAAAGTTTTAGCTTTAGTATTTTTCTATTTAAATATGGTCTGTTATGCGTTCCTGCTGAGCATTGGAAGTGCAAAGAAGTTTGCATCTTCGTTATTCACAAAAATGTGAAAAGATGTGAGATTGACTGCAGAGGGCCCTAATGGGGGCTGGGGGCTGGGAGTCGGCAGACGTCATGTACTTCCTTCCCGCATGTCGGCGATTTTACCATGGCAAGTCACCACACTTCCCCTGAAGGTCCATTTCCACCAGCCGGCATGTACGAGGACTGCCGCCTATGGTGAAATCAATGCCACCTGTGGCATCTTGGATCTAGGCGCGGGAGGGGGTCGGCATCCCCGGGCTATTTATAGGGGTTGCTGGGTGACAGCCACCCCACTGTGCTGGCGGTTGGCACTGCCCGCTCACGGTCCTGCCCTCCGCTGACTACAGCCCTTTTGTGTTTGAAAGCTTTATATAAACCCTGGGTTTTGGATCATAGGTTGGCATTTCCCCCGAGAGAGTGGGCCCACCTTAGAAACTCACAGCACGTGAACCCCGATGGACCCCCCCTAAAACGGGGCCCGATTTCAGCATGACTCTCTCTCTCTCTCCGTAGGCATCGTGGAGGACTATAAACCTCCCTTCCACGACATGGTACCCAATGACCCAAGCTTTGAGGACATGAAGAAGGTGATCTGTGTGGACCAGCAGCGACCCAACATCCCCAACAGATGGTTTTCAGACCCGGTGCGTCCTCAACTCACACTGTTCTCCTCATCAGATGCATTCTGAATGAAATTGAGGGGGCTAGGTGCATATGGGAGGTGTACATGCCCCCCCCCATAAAAGGCAGATCCAGGCATGCTAAGCAATGCACAAACATGCGGCAGCCGAACATCTGCAGCACGGTGCTGATAAGACACTGAAAAGTGAATTAATGAGCATGGTGCTTCATGATGAATTGGCAGGCTTTTAATCAGTTGTCATGGGAACCAGGATAAATCCAGCACAGTAATTACCTGTACCTGTACGGGTCACCTTACAGAAAGGCCTGTGCCCCTAAGCAGCTCTTAGTATTCATTGTCACCTGCCCCCACCCTCCATGATGAGATCCGGTCAATTGGATGTCTGCTGCATCATATCTACAGACCTCCACCACACATCTCAGAAGTGCTAGAAACCGTTCCGATGCAATGTGATTAATCTCCCGTCTTTGGTCTCTGGACACTCGGTATCAGGTTTTCACCTTTCTGTAGGATCATTTATCCCCATCATATACAAAATAATTCACTTTTGTTTTATTTGATTGTCCTGAACGATTTAAATATCTCACCTCAACCAACTTGCTTCCCATTTTTTTTGTTTGCAGACTTTGTCATCCATCGCAAAGCTAATGAAGGAATGCTGGTACCAAAATCCCTCAGCCAGACTGACTGCGTTACGCATCAAAAAGACCTTGACGAAAATCCACAACTCTCTTGAGAAAATTAAAGCGGACTGCTGAGCAGCCTCCAAGAGGAAGAGTCGATGTCAGAACAACCAGCTGGAGTCTCTTTTTTGCCTGGCAGTGCTGGAAGGCAGGGTGCCCTCATAGCGGTACCTTTATTTATTTTGAACTTATGTTTGGGACATATTTTTCTTTTTTACGTCCAAAGATAGCTCAGCGGGCATTGAACGACTGTCTAGTCAGGTATCCGAGGTGTGACCGTCCTTTAAGTTTGTGGGATTTTTAGTAAAATGTTCTTCATGGAGGAAACGACTCACTGGGAACTGGGAAATCTTACTTTGACAGAATTTTGATTTATTTATTTTTTGTTCTGTTTTTCTTTTTTTTCCCCTGCGGGGGGATGTATTTCCTAAAACATTGCATTGCACTAGCAAACTTTAAATTCCTTGCTTGCACTGTGGAAGCAGAAGAGGATAAACTGGGAGATAAACTGATTTATTTTATACTCCATACGCAAAGTTAGCATTGCTCAGATTAATTATTAAAAACTAGGGCTGTATTAGAAGCATTTCTTATACTTGCGGTGTTACGAAGCCTCCGTGTTTTTCATTAAACCGGTAATTTTATTTAACGCACATTTGTTGTGCAAGCGCTCCTTCCAGTGTGGCGATGTCTAACCCATAGGGATATGGATGTACGCATTTTGTATAACCCGTTTCAATCCTCCGTTGTAATGTAAATGTGTTTTTTTTTTTTCTTTTCATTTTTCTTAGACCATAAGTTTTTATGGTAAAAAACAAAAAACACACATTTAGGACATTAGACGATGGTGAACTGTGAAGAAACGGGAAGTCACCATGACATAGACAGTGTCAATTAAATTAGTACTTTATATAAAGTGGTGGTTTCTAAACTATAAAATGCAACTATAAAAATAATCTGGGTATTGTCATCTTTAAACCAAGTTTTCTAAAGTTCATGTAGGACTAATTCACTCACTAAATTCTCTTATGCCAAATTTCAGCATCTCGTTGCATGGGATTTATTTTAGTGTGAAAGGTGAGTCACTTCTCTGCTTATAACACATCGTACCTACCATTAGTAAAACACATATTTCGTTGCAATACTTTTATTTAACAAAGTCCGGTCAGATTGTAAAAATAAGCATATAATTTCACGTACCACGCTACTATTTTGCGTAATAACAGCGTGACAATTACCGTATTTAAAGGCATGTTTTAACCATTGTATCTGGTGACATCAGTAAGCATTAAAGATGGCTAAAGTTTAGATTGACAGTTGTATAACTGTTCGGCTGCATTTATCAGACCATACCTGCTAATGCGGATCCCTGTGCCGGGGAGCCGCTCTAATTCCGTTTCGCTGTCTCTCGCGTTCAGACCAATTATTGCATTCACAGCTAAAATCGATGTATTGGATGACTTCCGGTATAATTATATCCAGAAGTCGAATTTAACTACCCAATTTCTTAATTTAAGAAGGGGAAAAAATCAACCGCCTAATTAAATTACGTGCGTCTGGTAAATATAAATTCCGAAACACTTCGCATAAAATGGGATTAACGAAATCTAGGGGAATTTGTTTTTCTCTAATATGCATTTGGGAGCGAGTTGGGTATGCATTCATAAATGTAGAGGGTGTATTCTTCAACATAACTAGCCTATTTCTAGAATGATAAATCATTTACCAGCACTGTTTTCGTTTATATATTGGCACACAGACACCAAGAACAGACTTACAGAAATATGTAACACTTCAATAATGTTGGTCTTAGGGCACACTATCGGAACAGGATAATATTCATTGCCTGATTTTGCCAAACACTTAGTTTGTTCCGCTGTTTCTATAGTTACGAATAGTTTGCTTAATGTATTCATTAAAGGAAAAGGAAGACAATATATTCTGAGTTTGACCCCAAATCCTTTACTAACAGTCTGTTGAAAATTAATACCAGTCTTTAATGGAAAATGAAGTTTTAAAAGGTTGTTAGCCTACTTGAATTTAATGCTTCACCAAAAAACATTTAAACTACGGCAGGTTCTCCTTATAAGTCTTGTCCATTGCATACTGCAACTGTTTGTTTTCCTTGGATGTTGTTGGTGTTTTTCCATAAACTTTGCCAATTTCTTTAAACCTCCTTATATCAGAAGGTTTTATTGGAAAACTTAAATTCCATAAATTCTTTATATGTCTTCATTGTGATACGTTTTGACAATTTTATTTTTCTTGGAATTCGACCGTTCACGTGCTAAACTCCAATTTCCCTTTTGGCTGATGCATTTTAACTTGCGCGCTGAATGCAAACCTGGCGCATTTAAACCCATTCCATTGCTGTGTTGCTAAGGGCTACTTTATTTCAGTTGCTGTAAATATGAAAATATCACTGGGAGGAATCACTCTACACCTG
The DNA here is from genome assembly GCA_019775915.2 of Cyphomyrus plagiostoma. NCBI lineage: Eukaryota > Metazoa > Chordata > Actinopteri > Osteoglossiformes > Mormyridae > Cyphomyrus > Cyphomyrus plagiostoma. The sequence continues at coordinate 42,553,989 of JABFEA020000001.1, forward strand.
CCCTAATAACAGCTAGTTAAGGCATGCATTCATCGACATACGATGCATAATATGGATATTAAAATTAAGAATCAAACGTATTATATTCTTTTGCTACTGCACACTTATCGCCAGCGTGTCACATTGGGAGCAACACCATTGAGTCACCCACATGTGTATTTGTATGTGGCTGTAATGGATTTTTTTTTTTTTTTTTTGAACGCACTAATCCCCTTCGTTCCCAATCGCCGCGCGGGGCGGAGCGCCTCTCTCGCCCCGTCCTCAGCGGGGCTCCTTTTTAGTTGAGAAATGCTAAGCGTGGCTGGTAGGGCAGAGCCCAAGTGTCAGATGATTGTCGCTGCTTAACAGCGCCTGGACTGCAGCCTTTTCCTCCAGTCGGGCACTTGCGTCTCGGGCCATGACTCGTCCCAGGTATCGCACTGTTGGGACAGCGCTGATTTTCCTTTCCGTCGCACAGTTGAGCACAGGTAGCTTGTTTAACTTTGGTGTTTTCTTTTTTTTATTCTATGATGCAATAAGATGAACTTTTAAGTCTCTGCAAAACGGGGTTTATATATAGACATGCTTTGCTTTGTCGGTAAATGTTGGCATTCGTAAACCGCTCTCCTTGATTCATTGAAACTTGTTTGTTCGGATTTGACTGACAGCGTGTGAAATTCCGTGTTTCATCAAATATCCGCTTTCTGTAAATGAGTCGTTTATTATACCATACATTCCTCCTTGACATATCCTACGTCGCGCTTTACCGGGGACTGACTGTTGTGGTTCGGTTTCACAGGTATCAAATACACGTGCACGAAAGATAACTTGGGATAAAGAGTTTGTATAGTATACTTTATCTAAATGTAACGTTAAATAGTTAATCCGTAATCCCCTGTTAACCTTAGATGTACTTTTGTGTACAAGTGAATCCAATTGGAAACGTGCATTTTGTTGAACGGAGGTGTTGGCCTTACCTACGTTTGTAAGGTAAGTTTTTGGGTACATAGAGACAGTGCGATGAGTATGTTTGTGGGTATTAAATGAAAAAACATCATAATTAAACCTGACTTACGTGTATGTAACTGGCCTGCGCACAAACTATATAAACATTCCAGCGTAGCAGATATTAAAAGTTGATTTATGAAGGCTGTTTTATGTCTTAATGTAGTAAAGATAATACCCTAGGTATGTGTACTCAGGGAAGATTTGGTTTTTAAGCTACTTATATATACCAGACCGTGTAGCACCAAGGCGACGCTGAATGCAGCGTTCCTCGATTACGTTAGTCTAACTAGAAATCTAACCTTTTTGTGACGTTATAAACACACACAGCTCCCAGATCTAGTTTGTTAGATACTGAGTGAGGTATACAGCTGCCAGTTTACTGTTGGTTTAATCGTTTATCCGCGCATGCATTTTCACGTGGGCTATATACTAATCACTTTGCACGGCCGCATCGCCGGTTGACTATCGGGGAATCGCAGGGGGTGACATCGGGGGGAGCCTTGTCACCGTGGCCTCGGGTCGCGGGGGCAGCCGCCGGTCTTGCACGTCTGGAGTGTTTTGCAGGCTTCAGCAGGGTGGGGGCCATGCCACAGCTGGCCGGAGTTGGCAGCTTGTGCTCCCTTCCATTGTTATTGGGGGAGGGTCTGCATTCAGCGGTAAGAGAGATACGGAGTAAGTAATAGGGGGAGAGAGATCGCGTTTCTCCGTCTTTGAAAATATTTAATTTGTCTTCCGCTGGGTACTTTTTTGAACATGTTTTTGTTTTACGTTTTGGGTAGGTGGTTACGGAAGACTGTTTGTTGCATGTGTGGTTTCTGCTTTCTAGTCGAGTTCAGTGCACTTGTTATAGCCAGGTAAGATTTAGGTATTTATTAATATCGCGTGCAGTTTAATTTCGAGGGGTGATTCTAAATAAATAAGTAAAAATCAGTACGATTAAATGGTAATGGCCGCGGGAGGCTGCTTTCACGAACGCCTTAAGGTTAACTCAAGGAGTGTGGGTAGGTTCTACTCGCCAAACCCCGCATATTCGCCCTTCTGCCCGGACCTGAATATGAGAAAGTATCGACACCGGAGACCCGTTTAGTTCCGCTATCTGGAGGCCTCCGCTCTTAGTTGTTTGCGGGGAAAATAATCGAAAACGGGATTTTAAACAAATATATCCTTGGCTCAGTCACTTTTTAATCATTTAGAGAAAGTTGACGGAATCACGGCTTTCAGAGTACAGGCTAGGTGCTTACCTCGGCCGGTCGCTTGAGAGTTCTGAGTTTTTAGAATGTCACCGGTGAGTTGATTTTAAGAAATAACCGTTTTTATTGGCAAACGTGTGCGTCTACATCTCTGCATCTGGAATTTGCTTAGGTTTTTATGTTGTATAGCCTACATGCTTAAGGTATGAGAGAGAAGCTCAACTTCAACAGCACGATTGATATAAAACATTTTGTCACAACCATCGGGGTCTAAAAACGAAATTAATCATGCATCTTGTAATTTTGTCAGTTCAACTTAAAACGCCGCAATCTTTTCAATATTTAAATAATAGTCATCTGTACACTGAGAATTTTATGAGAAAAATGCTTTATAGCAGAACCCATAATGCAACTTGCCAACTGGGTGGAGAGTGTAACATTTGTGTTGCCTATGGACTGATTTCAACAGCACGGATGGAAATTTGAGCTCGTCTGGTGTTAGATTCAGATCTATTACAGTGCCGCTTTTCCTCGAGATGCGGGAGAGAGGCATTATGTAACCAGAAGTCTTGCTCTCTAATCTTTTGGCATTTGGCTTAACTTGTAGTGGGGAAATACCATGAGCAGTGTCGTACTATAAGCCTTTTGTAAATACGTAGTAGGTATGATGATGCAGTGGATGTTTCTGAGGATCCTTCTTTAGATGTAATCATATGAAGTCATGGTGTAAATTTGATTGTTGTAACTGGGGTTTTGGGGAGCAAGCAGTAGAGTGGGACTTTTGCAAATGCTGTTCGTTGAAGTTGGTGGATCAAAGTTAGATTGCAAAAATGTTACCATCAACAGAAATCAGTTCATTGTATTAATGTAGCTACACAATGGAAAGTTGTGTAGGTTCTTGGGCTTCCTGTCTTACCTACTCTGTAGGATCCCTGATACCTCTCAGCTGATGATACCCAAAGCTTTGATTGACTGACCCCTAAAACCCCTCCTTCCCCTGAAGGCTTGAAATGCGTCTGCCACCTCTGCACCAACAAAACGTGCGAGACTGGTGCAGACGGGGCCTGCTGGAACTCCGTGATGCTGATCGACGGGAAGGAGGAGGCTGTCAAATCCTGCCTGACGCCCTCGGAGATGAAGGGCCAGGTCTTCTGCTACAGCTCCCGCAACGTCTCCAAAAGGAACTGCTGCTTCACTGACTTCTGCAACAATGAGACTCTGCACTTGTACCCAGGTAAAGCTGACAGAGCCCCTTTCAGCTTCTCAGAAGCCTCTTGGAGGAGAAGTAGCTTCTGCGGGATTTTGCCAGGTGCAGTTCCAAAAGGGCTGCTGATATTCTCCCGATGGGGATCAAAATATCGTGTTGAGTCTGTAAATATCCAGGATATCAGCCATGGACAACTGAGCATTCATCTGGATGTGGGATCTCCCCGTCCTGGCCTTTATGCTCAGGATTTGAGCTTGTCAGGATGAGTTAAATACTGCTTAAATTTGCATGCCCTGTCACATAACATTGCAAGCTGAGGTTATCCTCTTGGCATCCTGTGACATTGTAGCCATGGCCTGTAAGTACCTCAGCAGGGATTAAACGCTTTTCCTATAGCTGCTTTGGGGCTGGCCAGACTCACAGATGGGACGCCAAAGTTATATGAGATTAGCACTTTGGGGGAAAATGCACTACAAGCATCAGCTGCAGAGAAACTATCTAACAAGATGAAAATACTCCACAATTACAGCCATGGAAAAAATTAAGAGACTCTACAATTTTTTAAACATCTGCATTGTTTAATCCTGGTTCTGCTGGCAGAAAGCTGCACTGAGCGTCAGGCTGCTTCCAGGCTCAGAGTTTCTAATGCCACACTACACAAGAATAAGGTGAAACAGGAGACAC
>JABFEA020000001.1:42561856-42578139 GCA_019775915.2 Cyphomyrus plagiostoma
CTGAATCCTTGGGTTCCTTTAAATCAGAGCTAGATAAGATTTTAACAACTCTGAGCTATTAGTTAAGTTCTCCCAAGCGAGCTTGATGGGCCGAATGGCCTCCTCTCGTTTGTATACTTATTATGTTCTTTTCAACGCAGTCCTTAGCGACCCCAAGCGAGTCTGCATTTTTGTTGTGTCCTGGTACATCTGAATCAAGAACCCCAAATACCTGGAACTGGTGTGTTGGGAGCTGGGAGGGAGCAAAAACATGGACTGGCTGGGGCTGTCCGAGGACTGGACAGAGACCATGTTCTAAAGCAGGGGTGGGCAAATGTTATACTCCGAGGGCTGTTGTGTACGCAGGTTTTTGGGATAAGCTTTAGGTCAGCTGTTCAAACCCAGTTGTGAGGACTGCAGCCAATCAGTCCTCTAATTAGTAAACTGAATAGGGAGTTGCAGCGAAAACCCGAATACACACTGGCCCTTTGCGGATAAGATTGGCCACCCCTGCTCTGAAGACATCCCTTAAATGACTCTGTTGTATTGCACAGCCTGGATGGTGCCACCTGAAATCTCATAATGAAGAGACCACTAGGGGGCAGATGGACTGCAGTCTGTGTTCATTCTGCAGAATACAATTTGAATACAGACTCCCCATTTTTTCCTCATTGCCAGCCATTACTTGTTTGTTTTGAGGTTTCATGTTCAAGTGCCGTGAATCTCAGTAGTTGGTATCCGGTGTGGCATTGGGAGAATGGCAGAGAGAGAAGGTTTTTTTGGAGGCTGTGATGAGCTCTCCCCATGACCAGACACCATTAACGCCTCGATGGCATCTCAGCAGAGAGGATTCAGACGGAGCCTGGCTGGGGCAGGCTGGAGCTGGCAGCACTCATCCTGGTCCCCATCTGCCTGCTGTGCGTGGGTGTGCTGTTGGTCATCTGCGCAACTCACCGCAGGCACTGCACTCATCGCTGCATCCGCAAGCATTATGTGGAGAAGCCCCTGGACGACCAGAGCCTTATGGCCTCCCACAAGAGCTTGAAGGACCTGATCTTTGACATGAGCACGTCAGGCTCCGGATCAGGTAATGGTGCTCTGCTCTCTACACCCGCAGATCAAGTGTAATCAAGAGCGTCCAAAGCTGGTCTTATTCCTCAAGCATTCTGATGGTTTTCTCCCAGTTTATGAATTGGGAAGGGTCTGGAACAGTTTATCTTATAGTTGTAGGTCACAATTTCTCCTACCAGGACTCCCACTGCTGGTCCAGCGAACGATCGCCAGAACCATCGTCCTGCAGGAGACCATCGGGAAGGGAAGGTTCGGGGAGGTGTGGCGGGGAAAGTGGCGAGGCGAGGACGTGGCCGTGAAGATCTTCTCGTCCCGAGACGAGAGGTCCTGGTTCCGCGAGGCGGAGATCTATCAGACCATCCTTCTCAGGCACGAGAATATCTTGGGCTTCATTGCTGCTGACAACAAAGGTAACCTCACAGGAGCGCTTGGAATCTGCCTTGGCTTTGACTGTCTGTCATAAACGCTAATTGGATTGAAAAGGTTTGACCTGTAAAGGACACCTTATCGTCACGGCAACGTGACTGATATACCTGCCTGCTCCCAGTCTCTGGGTAAAAATGGGCTTCAATTGTAATGCATTTAACAACTCCGATGGCATGTAGTGTGTCAGGATGGGTGCAGTTGTTCAGGGGTAAGACCTTTCTCTTCAAAACAGAGGCGGATTAACAATGAGTGGAGAAATAAAGCTTTGGCGCCCCACAGTGGATAAAACTGTCAGTTTTTAAACTGGTTTAACCTGCTGACCGCTGGCAGTGACTGGCAGCACATGGTAATCCTAGCTAAACATGGCTTTCAAAGCCTTGTTTTCTATACAGAATTACAGGAGATACTGGCCATGACTCCAGGAGATGATTGTCTGTCATTCTGATACACTGTCTCAACCTGGAAATCCTACAATGAATGTGTTCTAACAAAGTAACCAGAAACATTTTCTATGAATTATACATCTATAAAAATCTGTGAACACATTCATAACACATTATAATGAATTCATAAAGTATCAGCAATAATTATTCATAAAACATTTTGAATGCTTTTTGAAACTCTTTTATAATTCACTATAGATACCTTTTATATTTGAGTACAAAGCATCCTTAATGCCTATACTGACCATTATAATGCATCATGAAGGTATCTATAGTGTGCAATAGATGACAGCTTCATTGGAGCTTATGGAGTATTATAATCAAGTCTGTAATATAACTCTGTAATCTGTCAATAGAAGATGTTGTAATGCTTTATTAATTCTTATACTGACCACTATAATGCATTATGAAGGTATCTATGCTACATTGTAGCTGAGAGCTCTAAGTAACGTGTTACCAAGTAGCCTTCTCTTGAACTCATGGCTGAGGGATTTGGACCAAAGAAGGCCGTTAACGAACTCGTCGACTTGGCTGTTATGAGGCGATCACCCTCCAGTAGAGGGTGAAAGAGGGAATAAATGTGAGGATGTTGACTCTACGGATCTCCGTGCTCTGTTGCAGATAACGGGTCATGGACACAGCTGTGGCTGGTGTCTGAGTACCACGAGCACGGATCTTTGTATGACTACCTGAACAGGCGCACAGTCTCTGTAGATGCTATGCTCATCCTGGCGCTCTCCATTGCAAGCGGGCTGGCCCACCTCCACATGGAGATCGTCGGCACTCAGGGTGAGTCGGCATTGGGCGGACTGGTGTGACCCAATGGAGAGCGGTGAATGAATGAATGAATGAATGTTACATTTATATGGCACCTTTCAAGACACCAGTAGCACTTTGTAGAACCAATGGGAGCCACTTAAGCCACCACTGTGTAGTTCCCACCTGGATGATGAGTTGCGTCTCATCCGAAAGACGGCCAATTTTTTACAGCACGGTGTCCCCATCACTGCACTGGGATCCATAGGGTGGGCTAACCTGCTGGCCACAGCAACACCTCTCCTAGCAGGAGCCCAGTTTACCTGATTGGTCTCGCATCCAAGTACTGGCCAGGCCCAAAGCTGCTTCGCGTCACATGGGTTACTTAGTCAGAACTGCAGGTGCATGGCTGCTGCCAAACTAGGTAAACTAGGCAGTAGGATTCAACCAGTCCACTGGTCTTGCGTTGCAAAGACTCTAAAGACTCTTCCCTTTGTTGCTGTGAAAGAAATTCCACATTCTTTTCTATTTGATGGTAACGTGTATGATTAGCATTAATAATATGTTCATTCAAGACAACTCAAGTCAAATGATTGAGCTTCCTATCAGCACTGAAGTTCCATGTGCTTGCGGCGGACAGTTTATTCTGCAGGGAAGAAGCGAATGAACCCAACAAAACCTGAATGTTAATTCAGTGTTTCATCTGACAGGAAAACCCGCGATCGCTCACAGGGACCTGAAGTCCAAAAATATCCTGGTGAAGAGGAATGGCACGGCGGCCATTGCAGACCTGGGCTTGGCTGTGAAGCATGACCCGGCCACGAACACGGTCGATATCCCTGCCAATCACAGAGTGGGAACAAAGAGGTATCGGTCAGGACCAGGCAAACGTTATTTGCATTCGGTTCATTTTCGGTTTATTACATCATAAGCAGTAAAAAGTTACAAGTTTAAAATGTATCTTTTTACAATAAACATTTATAATATCTATAACACAAAGCTAATAAACATAACCATTTGTGTAATCTCAAGAAAAGATGCATCAAGATAAACTGATGAAAGTTCAAAGGCTCTCTAGAGATTTTTAATTAGATCCGGTGTTTGTGAGATTTCCAGAGATTATTTCTCATGAAAGACATATGAGCAGTAAGCCAAAGTAGAAAGGATTATAAATGCCTTGGAGAATTTTTTTTTTTGTATGGAGAAATTGGAACAGAAAGATCTCAATCACTTTTTCTTTTCCCTTGGAATGTAATTTTTGAAAATTTCAATTTTTTGTTACCATCCAAATTTCACAGAGCAGAAGATGAAGTTCAGAGTGTTGCTGGCGTGACGTGGTTCCGCTGTTTTTTGTTTTGTTTTTCGGCAGGTCAGTGTAGCTTCTGTTCTAGGGACTCTGTGTCCATTTCAGCACCGAGTGCGTCACGGTTTACGGCTGGGCGGAAGGTACACATTAGTAGGATTTAATGACTTTATTGACCATAGGTACATGGCCCCAGAGATCCTGGATGACACGATCAATATGAGCAACTTCGAGCTGATCAAGCGAGCGGACATGTATTCCTTGGGTTTGGTGTTCTGGGAATTGACTCGGAGGTGTTCTGTGAGAGGTAATGACATCAGCGGGCATCTCGGGTAAATGGGAACGTTAGCATTGGTTAGCACCGATTTCTGCAAGAAAATGTTGCAATGAAACAAAAGGCAGAACAAAACAAACACAATAACGTGCGATAAAAATGCATTTGATTATGTTTGCATTTATCAATTACCTGTTTGATTTGACCTAAAAGTACAGACATAATGCCATGATGTCTTTTCTTTCAAGTGGAAGCATTAAGGATCTAAAAAGTATGTGAAGATAGCACTTGAGCTGCAGATGAAATAGCTTGTTATAGTGAGGATGTAATTCCTGCCTTTTTATTTGTAGGAGTCTATGAAGACTACCAGATGCCTTATTATGATATTGTGCCTTCCGACCCATCAATTGAGGACATGAGAAAGGTCGTGTGTGACCAGAGACTGAGACCCAACATTCCAAACCAGTGGCAAAGCTGTGAGGTAAGGATGCTCTCTGTAGATCGAAGATTGAGGGACGCTGACTTTAGACTGCAGTTGGGTGCGATTTGAAGGCATGTCTCTCTGCCAGGCACTGCGGGTGATGGGAAAAATCATGCGGGAATGCTGGTATGCCAACTCTGCCGCCCGGCTCACCGCTCTGCGAGTCAAGAAGACCGTCTACCAGGTGGCCAACGTCAAAGACGTCAAAGAATAATGGACCCTCGCCCAATGTTGACAATGTAGTTAATCATAGCAAAACCAAGAAGAATGCCAGCAATTGACTTTCATGACCCCTCCGCCATGTTTGTGTTTAGTACAGCCCGAGTACTAACCTACCCACTGTGCCAATGGACCCAAGTGTCCAGCGGGACATTTCAAAGACGGTTACTGTCCTGCTGGCCCCAGTGTCACTCGCCAGTGGGTGATGATAATGTGAAACAACTAAATCAACCATTGTCAGAAGACTCCATACTACCTCAAAACAATTGTCCAAAGCTTGAATTGCTTCACACTGGACAAGGTGCACATCTGTGAATGTTACTCAGTAACAGCCCCCCCACCCCAAACCAAGCCTGATTAATCAAGACACCCTTCCTCTGCCCAAAAAAACCCATCAGCTACCAGGAACCTCTTCAAGGCAGGGAGCAAGACCAGATCGCGACATAGATTAAGCTTAACTGCCAGCATTCAATGTCTGCTGATAGCTAACTTCATATGCATGTGCCTTTTAAAAAAAAAAAAAAAAAACGACCATCTGAAATATGTCAGTACTATGTTCATGTAGCTATTGTGAAGATCATGCATCCAGCACTCTTGTGGATCCTCTGGTACGCGACACTTTCACAGATGGAACAGAGCAGGCTTTAGGGAAAAAGCTTCACAGCTGAACACACAGGATGAAGTGATCTTGAAGTGATAAATACAGTGAAGCTGCTGAGGTCATTTCCCGTGGCCTTCACATGCCTGTCTTTGTGCACCCTGCTGCTACAAGCAGGTAGCTGCTCCTCAAGCACCAGTCATTGATGCACAGGTCCAACTTTAATGTTTCGCGTGGAAGAAAGTTAGTGTTACAGGTTTTTATATCCAGGAAGCAGAAGCCTTATTGCCCACAGTGCTGTTTCAACAGCAACATGTTTCTTTAGTATGTATGTCTAACAAATGTGGAAAAAAAACTACTAGTTCCAAACATCCTTATTTAAACATTTTGGGTTGGCTTCATGCTAATATAAAATGTATTTATATTAATCTCTTTCTGGAACAAACACGGGAACAGTCTACATGCTGACCTGTCTACGTCTTTAATCGCTGCATCTTAGACACATGCCAATCCAACTTGTTGCATAGCTAGAATGTATAAGCTATGATAAAGTTTTATCAACGTTGAATTCCTTTATGTTGCACTTTAGTGTTGCTTTAAGCTGTACAGTATATGAAACAGAATATATTTTAAGTGTACATTTCTGTATCTATGAGATGTCTAAGGCACAGGTGTCAGACTCCAGTCCTGGGGGGCCGGAGCCCTGCACATTTTTAGGTTTCCCCTCGTTTAACACACCTGATTCAACTCCTTGTGCTAATTAACACATAGCTGTTGAGCTGAATCATTTGTGGTGGAACTAGGAAAGAACTAAGCTACACAGGGCTGCGGCCCCCCAGGACCACAGTTTGACACCCCTGGTCTAAGGAATTTGTATCAGATGTTGGTCACGATTCACACCCAAAGAATGAGTTTGTGAATTCCCAGAATGCTGATTTGAGTCAGATATAAAATTGTTCATTTTGTATTATCTTTTAGTAGAATGTCATCAGTTAATCCTTCATGGTGTCCATGAAATTTATATAACTCTGCATAGATTGCCACTAACTTACTACTGTTGTAACTGTTTTGTTCTTGTAAGCTTGTGACCCTTTTCATTTATGGCAAGATTTTGCTCACAGGAGTTGGAACTGCAGTCTGGGTGACAGGAAGCAAATGTGTTTTTTTTTAATGATCATATCTGTATTCCAAATGCTGTTGGATGCTCTGTGGTGAGCACCATCATTAGCCTCTGCGATGGCTCACCGTTCACCACGTACAGAAGTCTGCAAAGAGCCGCTTGGAATATGTCAAATCAATCCGTGGGCTTCTATAGAAATGCCCTCTCCCACTGTTCATCGTTTTATTTTTTTTTAGCGATTTTAGCTTTGCCTTTTGTTCGCACCCGGCTGTGGATGAAGGGCCATGATCTTGAGGATAGTTTGCCCAGAAGTGTGCCGTTATCACTGGGAAATGAGTGATGGTCACGGAATGAGAGACTCGTAAGACGCTATGGAGACCAGCTTGAGATAATGCAGCGATACTGGCGAGATCCACCCTGTGCTCCATGTAACACTTAAAGCTGAAAGTCTCTGCTGTTGCCTGGGTCACCCCCACCTTGGCCTTGTGGACCAACGTTTCCCAACCCAGTTCCTCCCAGCTCCCTCCCAGTCCAAAAACATGTACTGGCCGGCAGTCCCAGCGGACCGGGTTGGAAAACACTGCAATAGTGCTGCATCACTCCTGTACAAAGAAAACAAGACTATTAGCGGGGGTACGGTGGGGGGCATAGATATCCCTGCAGAAGCAGGGGGCCCCACTGCTTTACAGGGGGCTCTGATATGCAAAATTATGCATTTTATTTGGTGGGGGCCCCAAGATGACATTTTGCTACAGTACCCAGAATTTCTAGTCACACCCACTGACTGTCGTTACGAGACTCGAGGTTAATTGTTGTCACAGCATTGGCGCCGGCCTCTCCCTACTGGTGGCCCCCCCTGCCTGACTGTACATTTCTCAGTGACTGTAGCACAGGCTGCAGCAGAACAGTGTGAGTACAGCGTAGGGAGTGACATGCGGACCATCGTTGGCTACAAGCAGGCCGGAAACAGGCCTAATTCAGGCCAGCTGGCGAACGTGAGGTGCCTGAACTCGCTGGGTACAGCCCTGGATGTCTGTCCATTCCATCCTCTATCGCTGTTGTCGGCCTAGTCTGTGAGGCACCCAGTGCACAGTCGATGTGCTGCCACACCAGAATGTGTTCCTGTGCTGTCGATTCTGTGTTATCGTTTGTGACATGTTTGTGTTTTTTAAGTATCTGTAGTCTTGGTGAAAATAATAAATATGTGAACAAATTGTTTGGTTCCCTGAGATGACGCCACCTGAGGAGGTCTGAGTGGGAACTTGGCCAGGCTGAGAGTGGCTGGTGTTTTCGATCAGCCCCCGGCTCCCCCCACATAAGTGAAATAAATAGCTGTGGATCTGTGGAGACCTGGATGGGCAGCACCTCACATGCTCTGTTGTGGGGGGGAATGCAGGGATCAGCAGCAGAAAAACAGTGATGCAGTTGGGTGGCAACACAAAGATGAGGGTAGGATTATTTTTTTTTAATGGCCACGTGAAAGATTTTATGACTGAATAAAAATATGTGCTGTACTGTATGTTCCCTGCATGCAGCCACTGAGACGCTGGCTTATCCAGAAGGAAACTGGTGATACTGAAACTCAGTGGGGATGACGTCACATTGTTCTTATGGCAATTTTTGCAACAGGAATAACAACACTATTACTGCATCAGTATGTCATGTTTAAAATTGCGTGTAAACTTTCGTGATATATTTCTTCATCAGTTCTTCAGATACATTCGGTGTGTAAAGCTAGATCACGAGGAGCACAATTTCGGAGTACAGGGATGGAATATTTTAAAATGACATTGCAGAATAGCTGGTTCACTGTTACCCCTGTGGATTGCGGCTTTGAATCCAGCCTTTGCTCTGTATTTATAGTACATTACTTTCCTTGCACTTGTGGGTTTTCTAGGAAAACTTTAGTTTCCTGCTCATAGTTCAGTTTATCAGGTTCTCTCTGGGGTGAATCTCCCCAGTAGTCCTTGGGATAGGCTGCAGATTGTTGGGTCCTGATTGGATAAGTAGCTTTTATGGACAGTTATGTCAGCATGTTATATTTACATTATTTCAAATGCACAATTCAGCTCAAGGAACTGTGGTGTACCCTGCCCTGGATTCCCTGTACTAGGCTGTAGGTCACACAGCCCTGTTTGGCCATTTATATGTATATCAAGATGTTAGGGTTGCGTTACTTCAGACGACCTTTTGTTCCGAAGGACGGCTTGATGATGGCGATGTGACTTTCATCGCATCGTTTAAACTGTCATTTCCCAAAGTAGCCCTACATACGTTTACTGGTCTTTGGTGACCCAGAGGATAATGTGTCAGTTAGACAGAGGAAGTCACCTACCCAGCGCTTACTGCTGACACTACAGCAATGACTCAGCGTGTACGGCCTTTTCAGCAGGTCGCCGGCGAAAGCAGTGGAAAAAGAAGAGTTTGACAGTTATGTGTAGTTTCAGTATTGGTGCTTCTCTAAAGACACGAGAAGGACTTTAGGGAGATGAGCATAATAGACAGGCAGGAGTCCATTTCTACAGTGTGAATTAACTAGCAGTTTCTTCCAATAACAGATTGCAGTGCAACGTGCAAGAAGCCTTGGAGCTTCTGAAAAGTTTCACCTGGGGACCTCATATGTGCTGAGGTCAGATGCTGCTACAGTTCTGGCTGAAAAAGGGTGATCTTACCGCTCCAAGTTTAGTATTCAGTTATTACGCAACTTAATGCTTCACTTACGTGTAGGCAAACATCACGAATACATGCTTAACCAAAATGCAGAAGTAAGAGTGCGTGAAGCAACAGGTCATGACGCAGTAAACCAGCCGAGCTGCCGGCACCATCATAACACCATCAGTGATTGACGTGTTGGTGCCGCCACAGTAAGTTTAGCCTCGGACGGCTAATGCTAACTTTAGCATATAGTCAGGTCAGTGGCCACATATGGGTCCGTAGTGCATGCTCTTTTGAGTAGATCTGGTCTGAGTATAAATAGCCTGGCACCACCTTCCCCACAGCCCAACCAAATGGAGAACTCTACCTCCTTCTGTGACATACATTCAGCAGCAGCTTTAGTGGTCTTGATTCACAAATTTACACATAACTACCGTATTATACATTCATGTCCTTCTTTTCCGTGAAGCTACCCATTTTTAATACCTTTTCCCGCTTCCTTGACCGCCAAAATGAACCTTAGTCGTTACTGATTAAAAATCAGGCACGGTTTTCCAACTTAACCATAAACCTTAACCAATGACAAAGCATTTGGGATTTTCCTGAATCACAAACACTCGGAAATTTTACAAGAACACTACAATGACTCCATCTTGCAAGCCTAGGAGATTGTTAATTGATTCCAAAAGTGAGTATAATATTGAGGCTTTTCTAATACATCGTAGTCATCAAGGACAAACGTTCAATGGCCAAATATCACGCCACGTGCCCACTGAGACTCTGCCTAATACAAACAATCAGTTTCAATCACCTACTACTCTACATAGCATCTATCTTTCTAGATGTGGATTCTTTCCATAACAAGCCAAAGAACCACGTCTCAACTATTACAGAAAGAAACAGGTGTGGATTTGAAAATATTTGAGAAAAAAAAAATGAAAACCACAAAAGCGGTTTTAAATACTTCTGAGTTTAGTCAAAACCCCAAACCTGAAACTTTCAAAGTGCACGAACAGAATCGTCCTGAAACTAAGTGAAAAACCAAATTCTAGCAGATTTCTGATCTTGCTAACTCAGATAAAACATCCACACAGAAATTTTTTCGTGGGGGGGGGGGCAGGCATCAAACGCAGGTTCACAATAATCATGTGATCTGGACTTCCGTTTTGACTGCTTCATCCCCTCTTGCGAGACGAGGCACAGCCTCACAAGTCAGACAGCGCTCCTCTGTGATTCTCACAGCAGCTACGCCGGTCGCCAAAATGAACTTCAGGCAATCGTTCACGAACAACAACAGCGCTGATTACAATCTGGAAGGTTCCATGAGGATCAAGTCTAAAACATGGCTACGGCGATCCCTAAGAAGTATGAGAAGACACCCCAGCAAAGAGATGACAGCATCCGACTCGTACAGGGGGACGAGACAGGTTGGTGAAAATAGTTGGAAAAACATACTTAGATGCTTGGTTAAACTACCAGTAAGTTGCCTTCTAATGGCACTGGCTGATCATGGCAAAGTTAAGTCTTATACCTGTTATGCTAAAAATAATGGTGTGATCATCTATAACTGGTGAATGAATAACCCACCCTATCATCCCTCAATGTAAATTACCTCAGCGGCATGTCTGTATGTTGTGATGTCTGTGCTAAGATCTACATAAGCTGTCGCTCTTGTTTTTATACTGTTGACCTGCCTAAGAGGAAATAAACGCATGTCATATAGTCTACAAAGTCTCATTGTCAACGTACTTGTCATATCATAAAATTACTTTGCAGTGTTTAGAAAAATGCATGTGCTGCAGTGATTCAGGAAAGCATATTGTTTTTGTACAGGTTAATTGCTCTCAATCGTATTGTTTGGACAACCCAGACTCTAACAGGTAAAGAAAATTCTCATTGACCATTTAAAAATCAAATTAAAAAAAATAAATCGACCAGTCATTCATGCTGATATCCGAGTACGCAAGAACTTACTCCTGTGAGCAAAATGAATGACCTGAACAACTGACTCACACTTTGTTTTACAGAAAATGCATTACATTGGAAAAGCAAGAAGATGAAGCGTTTGGGTTCGAAGTTCAGGTAAGGTGACCCTCTCTGTCATTCATTTGTGTGTCTTACATTTTATCCTTTGGATTAAATTTAACTGCTGGTGATTGGATCTAAATAACGTCCCCGATAATGTCTATGAGAAAATCAGCAAAGGACCATTTATGCTGTGTTGCTGATGTGGCTTTTATGCTCCCTGACCAGACTTACGGGTTACAACACAGGGACAGGACTGCAGTGGAGATGTGTACATATGTCTGTAAGGTACAGGAGCAGAGCCCAGCCCAAAAAGCAGGTCTGATCACAGGTGAGAGGTCTGCACTTCCTCCCGGGGGGTTTCAGTAGGGGGTCTCCAACTTGCCTAGGATGCAGGTTCACTTCCTATTAGATCTTATCTAAGTTTCTCTAGATTCGGGCCCCTAACTCCATTTTTTTTTTCCAGGTGATGTCATCGTTGCAGTAAATGGAGTCAACACAGAGGGCGCCAGTCATCAGTTCATCATCAAACTGATCCAGGAGTCCAGCCATGTTTTAAGGTAACAGAGCAGAACAGTGCAGAGCAAGCAGCAGGAGGTTAGTCTGCGGTGAAGCAACATACTAGCTAGGTTCTGGACACAAGCTTCCAATGGGGTCGGGGAATCGTCACTAGGGAGCACAAAATACTGAAAATTACAGCTGTGAAATTACCACACACTGCATAGCAAAGCCAGGAAGGTTACAGCAATAGTTCCCTCTTAGTCCTGACTGGTCCCAGGCCTGGACTTACAATGGGATATTGCTCAATGGCACATTTTAGACCTTCCACAAAAAATAAAAAGGAGCAAACAAATAAATTAGTGTTTATAATACGTAAATGTGCACTAAGCTTCCAGACTGAGCAACGCCCAAATCGCCCATGTGCTTCCTGGATGACATGGAGAATCTGGTGGTTCACTCACAGTGTTCTGTAAGACGGAGGTTACACAAGGCTGTTTCTGCTGAGTAAAACCCTGTCATTAATCTCATGGCTGAGATGTTGTAAAGCCCCAGTCAAATGTTCTGCTGCCAAATCGCTCATGTCCTGTCTCTGCCCTTCAGGATGGAGACGGTGAGCAGGACAG
Organism: Cyphomyrus plagiostoma; assembly: GCA_019775915.2. Lineage (NCBI taxonomy): Eukaryota > Metazoa > Chordata > Actinopteri > Osteoglossiformes > Mormyridae > Cyphomyrus > Cyphomyrus plagiostoma. The sequence continues at coordinate 42,574,331 of JABFEA020000001.1, forward strand.
TCATGAAAAAGATCGAGCTGGAGATGAAGTTGAGATCTCTGAAGGTATTTTTGCCTCTCTGCTGTCTTTTGTTTGAATGCTTCAGCATATGTCACACGAAAGACAAGGATCTGATACAAAAACCAGCCGGTCACAGTTGACTTATACACATGGCTATCAGTCGTCCTATCGAAAATAAACAGTCGCTGAACGTTGGGTTTTTAAACGCCGGTAGCAGAATAACAGTGAAGGCACAACTCGACTGGCGGACGGACGCGGGCAGGGAATTACCCAAAGATATCGAATCGGTTTGGAGACTAATCTGTGTATCCCCTCGATTTCCGAAAAGCCGGCACACTTTCATATGCACCGTCAGGAGCTCACCCTGATTACTTCACGCATTTTCTGACTTTGTCATTTCCCACCCATCATTTCCCCGTACAGCAAAGCTTGCGTGAGAAATGGGCGGAGCTGCAGGAACTGACATTACAGGAGCTTCGCTTTGCCGGGGGTAAGCGGATACCGGTCGTGAAGCCACAGACACCCACCATACATCCGTTTTCATTTTTTTTTTTTAATGTGGCGTTGCCAACTATCTCACGGCCGTGATCTACACCAGCATTTTAATGTGTTTATCAGAAGTTAAAAACAACCAAAAAAGCACACACTCAATTTCTAGTGTTCTCCGTGTTTTCTACAAGTTTAGGGCCCAGGATTGCTAGAGACAGTGTTGCCCCACCCTCTGCTTGATACCCTATGAATTCATATTTATTTTTATGAAGGAATTACCCTCTTTAATAGTGAAAAGGGAAAAATTTTAAAGTTTTAAGGCTGCTGTTTAGTATAGCCCTATGACCCTCACCAAAATAAGCAGTTTGAAGTTGGATGGATGTTTAATTTGGTCACCGTGATGCAAACTAAAGGACATGCCCCCTCTTGTTCACAGCCAATCAGAACGAGTGCTCTTCCTACCCATCTATTGATTTCCCCACGTCCCTGGCATCCCCCGTGGAGCTGGACAGCGGCCGCTTATCCAGCGTCAGCAGTTGCTGGAGTATGATGACAGAGGACGGCGAGGACGCCGGACAACTGACTTCCGACTTTGAGGACCGGAACCTCCAGAAGGGGCGCTGGATGAGTGTTGAAAGCCAGGTCAGCAGTCGTGGCTCCTTATCACCCTCCTTGGACCTCCTGGGGGTCTCCATGCTCTTCGGAACTGTCCCCAGGCGAGCCACAGCCGGCCACGTTCGCAAACAAATCTCAAAGTTGATTCCAGGACTTTCGAACACACTGGAGGGGCAGAAGAACAGCTGAAGACCACCTCGACCTGTTGCTGCTTATGTCTCAACGTTATTTATTATCCCGTTTCCCTGGTGACTCATTTACCCCAACGGACTTACAGTTGTAATCAGTTACACAGTGTGTTATTTCACAGGAAGTAGTTCAGGTTGAGTGGTTGCTGTTACAGAGACACACGCATCCCTGAATGGACTCTGGCGCACGTGAGAGCATTGTAAAACAGCAGATACTCAATCTAACTTAACTGTTAACTTGCATCTAACTTAAGTATAAAAATGTCTTCGTTTTAATAAAGATGCTTTTTTTAAAAAGATCATGTGCCATTTGATTTAAATCGCCAAACAGTGTCTTATCTTGCCATGTTTCCGTTTCAACACAGTTGATTATGGTTCTCGAATGGGGGGCATTGTCCTTACTATGAGCACGCCGACCCCCTCAAACTAATTTCACCCCTTCTCCGCCCTACTGGTGGAAAACGTACAGTATTATGCCTCCTATGAGTATCGAAAAACAACAGTTAGCATACGTCCGGGATCATAAGTCAATAAACATCATGAATATCATGCTTAAAAACAACTAATTAATCTTATACCGTAGTTAAATTAAACAAAGCATTTTGAAAGATTATAGCAATAGATGCTCACATCTGTTTTGCAACATTTTAATTAAAAGTTTATAAATCTTTATAATATTTGTGATAAACTCATAAATTCATTGCTTCCTTTTTTGCAAAGAAAGTAAATTAATTTTCAAAGCCTGAAATCGCCTCTCTTTAAGCCTATTTTTTGTTGCTGTTAATATGTTGTCGGCAGCATTTCCATAATGGGCTTATAGTTGTAAAACATGAAGCCTCCGTCTCCCTCGATCTTAACCCAGATCATCTTCTATCAGGAAAACTAGATAAAAAGCACGGATGATAAGAACCCGAGGGTATTCAGACAGCAGACTTATCAAAACCGCAGAGCAAACGGAGCGATCGAAACAGGAAGTCCGTGGTGCGAAGACCTGACTACTTTTTTTCCAAAACTCCCCGCTAAATTCTCTGCTCTCTGTGCTTTTCACGCTGCCCACCCTCATCAGTCAGATACACACCGGGCTCATAAAGCTGATGCAGTAGCCATATTAAAATCAATTGGCTTTCTACTTGAACACCTGCATGTTCATCAGTTAATCAGTTTGTTATCGCTATTTAATTAACTTTTCCGATGCATTTATTTGCGTGCACGATCCTATATATTGCTGATAACGATTAATAAGCAAACCTGCAGGCGAGCACACGAGCTATGCCGCAGAGCTGGAAAGTATCGTTTTCAGTTATTTTGGTTACATCACAACTACAGGATAGAGAAGTGTGCAAAAAACATCCTTTATCGGTAATTTTCATACAGCATATACGGGGTGAGAATGCTGTTAATATCAGGTAGGAAAAAGTGTAACACGATCTGGTTTGAATAGTCTTTTTATATTATTGCATTTTTGCAGTGAATGATAACAATGGTGTGCTATTTTGTCAGCATTCAGTTTAGCCGGTATGTTTTATAATGCAATGTGTGCAGCTGAATCCTTTTATAATAACCACAGTGAGTCATGACTCCACTACATAAACATTCTGAGGACCTAGTGCACCAGAGCTATGTGTATTTTTGGTGCACTGAAGATGTTTCCAAGCAACAGAATGAAAGCAGCCCCAAGAACAGCGTATTTAAATGTTGCAGGTGTAGGTGAAACATTCTTCTTTCACAAGAGGATACTATTATGCCCTCGTTAATCCATGATGCTTCCCTGAACTATAATTTTTACCAATATCTATCCGTCTACTTTGAAGTAATGCTCCTGCCTGCAGGATCAAGTGGCTGCTCACTGGGAGGTAATATTGCCTTACAGCTGTGGACAACGTGCCTCAATACGGCCCTTGTTACTTTGTGTCCCTTGGCAGGGTCCCCTAGCTGTTAAATTGGCTTCATCACATACCTCGGTAACATTGGGTGAACCGATGACTGTAAATTCTCCAGGGTGTGAGTGTCCTGGTTTTGAGCAATGTTCCGCCAGTGGTGTATCCTGTGTTATTCTCTCTGTTCCCAAGGCTATGGATCATCCAATCAAGGGCTGTTTGTAGCTTCTTATGTATCAATATAGTTTTTGTTTTTTCAGAGAGGCATAGATACCCTGGCAGACTCAAAAGGCCCAGAACTTTAAAGGGGCCCCTAGATATGAAGAATTCTACATTCATAAAAAAGGGTAAAAATTTGTACCTTTCGAGGTACAAAAACAGACACCGTGGAACATTCCAAAGGTATGAACAGCACTAAAGTTGGTACAGAAATGTTCCTCAGAGTCCATTTCCATGTCTTAAAAGGTACAATTACCTACACCTAGGGTACAACTGGCAGGCCTTAGAGGGTACAGCCCTAGTGACAAGTAAAGGTACACATTTTTACCTTTTTCTTTGAGAGTGTACCACAGTGGAGGGGGGGGGGGGGGGGGGGGGGGGGGGGGGGGGGGGGGGGGGGGGGGGGGGGGGGGGGGGGGGG
>JABFEA020000001.1:42593579-42612983 GCA_019775915.2 Cyphomyrus plagiostoma
TTATTAAACAACTACCTGGGAGAACTGAAAACACGGCCTGGATTTGGAATCGAGGTCCAGAGTTGAAGAACCCTGATGTAGATGTTCGAAATCGTCCCTAACGCAGTGCTTCCTAACCTTGTCCTCGGGGACCACCAGACAGTCCAGGTTTTTCTGCCTGAGGAAGGAAATATGTGGACTGTCTTGTAGGGAGCCCGGGAGGGAGCAAAAACATGGACTATCTGAGGGTCTCCGAGGACCAGGTTGGGAAAGACTGTCTAAATGTTCATTAGGTGCTGAAAAGGAAACGACGCGGGTGTCCTAAGTGGGAAGAAGGCGTCACGAATTACCGGTAGCAAGAGCAGCCCCAGCGAGTCGAGCCCGAATCAGGCCCTGTCGCTCCTTCAGACGGACAATCCGCACTTTCGGGAATCTAGACATGTATCTTTCCAGCGGCTCTTTGAGGTAGTCTACAGCCGTACAAAAAAAAATAAAAAATAAATAACAAATCAAATAAGGTGAAAATCCTGCTCCAGCAGGAGTCGCGGTGGCTGAGGGACCCCTGCCTACCTTTGGAGCTGAAGTCATCCACGAGGATGATCTCCTTCAGTAAGTGTGGGGGTGAGCGGTTGAGCACGCTGTGGACCGACCTCAAGAGGGTGGACCACACCTCATCCACAAAGCAGAAGATCACGCTGGTGGTCGGCAGATCATCGTGGACCATCTTCCCGGAACATCTACGAAAAATATCATTCGCGCCTCAGAGGGGTTAAGCGATGCTCATCGACAGCATGCACTCTGCGTCGACAAGCACTTGCGCCGTTTTGAAAAACTCACGAGTCCGGCCTGGTGTCTGGGATCGCCCTATCCACGGGAATCTGCTCGCTCAGGTACACGTTGAAGTGACCCTCATCCCAGCGATTCCTCGCTTCCAGCTCCTTCTCCTTGGGCACAACAGCAGGCTGTCCAAACTGTCCAACGGCACTGAAGTCCCTTGGGTACTGAGTAACATCCAACGACATCACTCTGTGGACACTTGACTTGTGCCCCACTGTCAAACTGGTCCCTTTTCCAAGCTCCTGAACAATGATCTCTGACTTGGGAATTGCCTGGGTCACATGACTCACAGTATCAGGGCCACTCTGATTTAGTGCACTGTTTGCTCTGCCATTGATATGGATCACCTTATCTTTTATATCAAAATCTGTTTTGACTGTCTTTACAGTATGTTTCTTTGGCATCCTCTCTTTGGGAGAAATTCGTTCCGTTTTATTTTGGGAAGCAGAGCCGATTTTCTTTGGGACTTTACCGGGAATGTTATCCTGTGCCAGCAGTCTAGGATCATCAACAGGTTCATCCAGTTCATTTTCCCCTTTGTGTTCCGGATGCAGTTTATCCTCCTGCCTTCCAGGTGGCGCGTCAGTTAACTTTGGCGAGTCGCTCGGACCTTTCCCGGCGACAAAGTTCCTTCTTCTTTCCTCAACTTTCGAAGTTGCCACTCTTCGCATAACGTGGGCGGCCGTGCGCTCATCTGTATCCACCTTCCCGGATTTGGAGAAGTTCATATGCACAGCGAAGTCTTTATTTTCACCCATGTGCACCTCCAGCAACGTATTAAACTTTTCTCCTTCATGATTCACATCCACCACTTTTCCATCCACTAACTTTGCCTTATTTGCATTACTATCATATTTAATAGCTGGGGTTGCATTATTTCGCTCTCTGTACACGTCGGCTGCTTTCTTCCCCGCTCTGTTCGAAAACCAATCAGTATCTAGATCAAAATCTACTCGCTTTCGCGGGTCCCTGAAAAGAGCCTTATTTTTGGTCACATCTATGCGTTTCGTGGCCTTGTGCCTGACAGTTTCTCTGTCTCTCCCGAAGCGCTCCTTCATCAGGCGGCTGTTCACGTCGTCGATCGAGACCCTCAGCGCTGCCATGTCAAACAGAAGCCATATGACGGACGCCGCGAACACGAAGGCGAGCACCCGTCCGCTGCCTCGGCAATACTTCCTGAACTTCATCATGTCCTCCCGCTTGACCACCTGTTTAAAGCTTGAGAAACCGCGCGGAATGTGCAGACGCACTGGAGGTGCTGCATGCCTTTGCCCCGCGCCATGCACGACTGCTCGCGCCCCCTGCTCCCTCCTGCCTGCGTGGCATCGCCTGCACACAAGTTTAGGTCTCGATCAGGTTACAGCTCCAAAGTTAAACCCCGCGGAAAATAGCGCCTTACAAACGAAGCGATCATCGGATTGAGAACGTTTGGAGAAGAAATAAACAAAAAGTTTACCCCAAAGCTTTTACCTGCTGCCGATGTCCCGCGTAGACCCTGTAATAAATCTCACCGCTGACTTTTCCGAGTTGGCTACCCTACATACTCCAGGGACAACGATGCCTCAACTGCACCGTTTGACGGCGCTCCGCCGAGCCCGATCCCGAACCCCACTGTTACCACTTACTTTTTCCCGATTCGAAGTTACACGTAGACTGGAGTTACACGTAACTACTGTGCTATTTGCATACTAAACATTTCAAGACGGAAAACCACCCAAGGGCGTGTTGCGGGGTGTGGCCCATCTGACAGCTGTTAAGACAAGAAGTTATAAATCGATTTAACTTTATACCCCGTGCACTGTTTGAATGAGAAAAGAGCCAGCGTTTTACCTTAGATGCATATGTTTGCACGAGGGAAATATTCTTCTCATGCATATCCCATAAAATTCATATTAACACTTTCATCGAACTCCTGTAACTTAAAGTTGTTTATATATCGTTTAACTTTGATTAACTTGTTTATGGCAGGCAATTAGGGTAGGTGGTGTTTTATATCTCAGTGAGGAGAACATTTAAATGTTTGTATGTAATGGGTAAGTCATAGAATAGGTATATATAATATAAAATTTCAAAACGCAGCTGAGACACTGGACCGTGTTCCGGGTGGGGTGTTACACAAAGCAGGATTTCCCATTTGGGATAATTTAAGGTAGAAGTCCATGATTGTCCAATAGAAATGCCCCTTACCCAAAGTCTTATCAGACAATCAGAACTCCTAGCTTAAGTCAGATAACTGAGATATCCTGCTTTGTGGGACAACCACTGCATATTTCTCCTTACGTGCAACAACAACAACAACAACAAAAATCTAACTATATAAATTTATCCAGTTGGTTATAATCCAGAGAGACTGGGGAGGCGGTTCGGTCTAAATTGTACAAGTTCTCCGATCTTTAACTAGACGAGTCCCAGGAGCCCCGCTGGCTCCATCCAGCTTATGAAGTGTCACTCATGCCGGGAGAGAGTCGCTGCAGAGCCGCGGAGCTTGGCCTCCCCTGACGGCGGTCCCTGGTGCCAGCCTCCCTGCTTTCATTAGTCCGTTTGCTAAGTGATTGGCCCCAGGAAAGCCCCGCAGCCAAGCATCAACACCTGGGGTATTTAGGCATGAGTACGTCTCACTTACTGGTCAAAAGCCCCCCCCCCCCCCAACCTTCATTAAAATATGCAAATCGTCCTCTGCATATTAATGAAGACATGCTTTTAAGAAATAGACGGTGAATGACATCATGGTTAAATAGGAATGGGCACCATCAACAGAAACCTACACAGAACGGGAATATTATGTTATAAGCTTCCATTTAAGCTTCCATTACTTTGATACGGCCACTTTTCTTCTGTTCCTAAAACAAACAAAATGGACAAATTACATGATGTATTTTGACATTTAACTCATTGTATGGTTATTTTTCGTTTTGGATTCACAGAGAAAAATCTTGGAAGGAGATTAATAATGACAACACAGGATCTAGTTAAATTGACAGTGGCTTGTGTTAAAAAATAAATTAAAAAAAAACTTGCCTGAAAGACATCACAAGAACATGCTAATCAGGCCTTGGAATTAAAATTACAACAGTTGGTCCATGTAATTTGCATAGGGGTTATGTTTTGCCAGTATGTCTCTTGTTGAAACAGACAGCCTGCAAAAGACTATGGTAAAGTTTGACCCAGTGACATTTTCAGCTCCAAATTATGCACAATGTGTGAATTAAATTAATTAGAGAATTCATTAAGAAATATGGCTAGCGGAAGCGAGCGTAATATTTAGTTATGTGAAGTAATTTTCTTTCATTGTTAAAGCTAATTTGTTTCATAACATTTCCTGCGGTAATTTCTCCCTGTGTTAACTATGATGTATGTAACTTGTTAGCGGTTTAATTAATTATTATTAAAAGGTACTCAATGTGCTGCTTGTGTTTGGACAGATGGTTCCCATCAGGGAGACCTTTACAAATTAATTTAAATCAATTACTTCCTTTTTTGCTCTTTGAGATTTCTGCGGGCTTGTGAGGGGGAAATATGCATACAAAATGCATCTGCTCTGCGTCACTGTTCATGAATTTTACAGCGGATCATCTCGGTGAACGTCGCTGAGCGCAGGCGAAGAATAGATTGACTTTTCATCACAGGGTACGGAGACCTGAAAGCTGGATTGTGTCACCATGAAAAGACTGCGCGGTTATTAGTCTTATGGGCCTAATGTATAGACTAGCTATCCTGTAAGCGCTATTTATAAATACTCACCAGGGCAGATTCCGTTCCGTCTTCTGAGTTGAGCTGCATATCAAAAACGCTTCGGTAGCTGGATGATATAAACGTTTCGCCGGTTTTATGAACTTTCTCATATATACTTTTTAAAGGGCCGATGTTGCAGTCAGTCCTATATGCGATGTTGCAATAATGCATAGAAATGTGCATCACTTCATTAACACAGGAGTCATTAGGACTGTGGTTATGTTAGAGCAGCTATGCTGCTAATAAACTGCATGTGACACCACGTTTTTGTTAGAGCTGGGATTAACCCTTTTATTAAAACATAATTGTACACCGAGGAAACAGATGAGCGCTGAATACCGACTGTTTATCTCTAGTTACGTTTGAAAGCCACACGATGGCGCTTTTGGTCTTGTTATGATTACGTTTTTAAATAATAAATTGCTTGATTAGAATAATAATCAACGTTTATAATATCCAGGATATCCTTAAGGCTTTTATTAAGGTGTGGGGCTTTTTTATGGTACATACCGTTACGGATCAAAAGTGAGGTAACGCAATATTATGCAAGCAATTTTTTCAGCTGGGATTTTTCTTAAATCGCCAGTTTAAATTAATGTAATTTTTATTTGTATTTCATTCAAATGTGATACAGTTACATGTATGCGAAACTTGAGCGAAATGTATCGATAGGGTAAAAAATGACACAATTCTGATTGTTCACTAATAAAATTAGTTTTTTTCTTTTACCCCCCCCCCCCCCGAAACAAAATACCAATAAATTGTTCTTTATCTTTTTTTGACGTCAGTGATGGTAATTATGACGGTAGAATATATGCTATTGTGGTGTTTATGAACATAATTTTATAAGTTAAATATGTCATAATATGTCTCCGATGGGTTTCAAAAGTGTAAATGGTGAATTTCCTCATTCGAATTCTCTGTATCTTGCAACAACTAGCAAAACTAAAGAGGGTACTCTGACGTCCAATCCTAATGCATTATGCTTCCTGGTTGTTGCTGATTACAGGTGAGCGCTTTTTGTTACTGCGATCTTGCACAATGATTGCCGGAAATGTAGAAATTACATCATTTTGCCTCCATTATCCCTCCCTGCGCCAAACTATTTATGCCCATGAATGAATATTATAAACATAATAATGACTGTGTTGTATGCATGACTGTGTAAAGACCAAAGCCTTGATGAGCATCCATAGATTTAGACCCTTGGTTAGATGCCATTTCGTAGCCGTATCCTACAGGCAACCAGACACAAAATTCTACTGGTCTGAGTTTGGGACACTCAGAGGCTACTGCTGTAACTTTATGAAGTGTTTTTATAAACCTATGATATCGTACAGATGTTGTAAATCTAAGTAATTCAGCAAGACAAAAGGAATGACAGAATGACTAACCATTACTTCTGGAAATAATGTACTGCATGCAATTAAGACAATTTAAAACAAAAAGGCTATCTGGAAATCTTAAGCTTTTAGTGTAAACACAGTAGTTACCAAGACAAGCATTTATAAATTACTGCATCATTTGTAAGTCACATTAGGTCATGCCAATGCATGTGACAAATAAGAGCAAGTTTTTGCAGTTAGAATTGGATAAAAGAGAGAGATGAGATGTGCAGTTAACTCACACAGTAGGTAAGTGAGTTATGCTGTGACATCGAAGCTGTGAGGTCCCGCTGGTACGTGTGGAGTTTGTGTGCTCACTCAGTGTTTATTCTGGTTTTCTCAAGGTAATCGAGGTTCCTCCTGACGTCAACTCCTGGTGACCATATGGATGGCACTTTTCCAGAATGTTCTATCTTCTGTTTGATGTGTTGACACTAAATTGCTCTTGATGTGTCTTGCACTGTGATGGACTGGCATCCTCTTCAGGATGCTGCTGCAGTGGTACAGCTGAACCTGGGGGTCCTGCCCCCCCCCCGATAGAAGGGCCTGACTTCCATCCAGCGTTCATGGTGAGTGATATGGTGCAATAAATCAATTGTCCAACAGGTATGTGTGTGCGTGGTTAGAGGAAATGTGCTCTTGGGTGGCAAATGGATTTTTGTTTGTTCATTTAATCTTAGTAATTTGACGGGGTTTTGAGATAAAAAAGTAAATATGTAGTGTCTGTAGTGTGAATTGTTATAGGACTGGGCTGCCTGATTTTCCGTTGACCCAGCTGCACTCTGATTTCTGGCGCTCCTATGGCTTGGCTGTCATCCTACCTGGTACCCTCACCCTCACCCCATACCAGATAAGCGCTTATGGAAGATGGATGGCCGTTTGCTCATAAACACAGTACGGAGTACTTCACTGTGTGCTAACAGCCACTTTGGAGGATGTATGTCAGTGTGTAGCTTTGACCGGGTTCCATCACCCATTACAAATGAGTCCACTCGTCACCTGATTCATGGTTTTCCCCATTTAGTTACTCCTCAGAGCGGCACCATAAACAAGTAGTGGCCTCTAGAAGTTTCTACCACCGACTGCAAGTTATGACACCCAAATAGTCCATAAACAAAAGCAAGAAGGTGCTCAGTTTTTAGAAACTTGGCTCCTTTTGTTAATTTTGCATGAGGCGCATTGGAAAACACGTCTTTTTATTATCTCTTGGTAGCAAAGGAGATGAGAGAATATTGTATTTAAATTAACTTTTTGTATTCCCCAGCAATGAAATCAATTCCGCTCTTTATGTTACTTTTCATATGCCTTTTGTCTTGTTGCTGAATCATTCCTGTTTCCTTCCCATTCATCTGTTTTGCCCTTTCCTTGATCTGATAGCATTAAACATATAATTAAGTCATAAAGGAGGGAACTGATGAGTGTAGCAGATGGTAATTGCCTCCTACATTTCAATGAAATGATGTGCATTGCTACAATTTACAACCTCTGCCTCATATTTTATTCAGCAACCTTTTATCTCTTTTCTTGCAGAATTATTCTGCAATAAATTTAGACATCTTATCAATAGCTGGAGTGATAGGGGCCGAAACATGGACAAAAAAAAAATGGAACCTCCAACATTTCACGCTGTTTAAAATAATTTTCCATAATAAAGGAGTTATCAGCTGAACTGTATCGCGGCGGCGGCCTGAATGGGCCTGTTTTTCCGAGAAGAGCACAAGCCGCTGCTATTCCGCAGAGGTGCCAGAGAGGCGAGATTTTGGCCCGGGCATCGCTCAGCCTCTGCAGTCTAGAAGTCGATCAAGGCTTTCAGCTGCGAGGCACTCAGACCTCCGACAGAAACATGCACCACCCCCAGCTCGCCTAAAAGTCCACAATGCTATGATTCTGCCATATGCACACCTTCAATCATTTGCCATAGCATTAGCTAATCAATTCGTTTATTAACTAATGTACTTAATGCACAGTATCTACACTGAAAACCAACCCCCCCCCCTTTCATAATTGCACCCTGCAAGATCTTAAAGAATTTCTTCTCCACCAATCAAAAGGAATCCCGGGATCAATTTGCCAGGGGCCATAACCAATAAAAATATATCCAGTCTGGAATTAAGGGCTGGGTGCTGTTTCTTTGTATTTCATTAAAAAATGATACTTCATCTTAACTCACAATAACTGAATAACTATAAAAATATGTATAATAATAATAATAGTAACATAATTATTTTATTATAATGATAATGTTATAATTGTATTATAATGGTCATGATATTATTATTATTATTTCATTATAATTATATCATGTTCTGCTATTTCTCCGTAATGGCCCGTTTTGAGGCTGACCCACTTGTTCCAAAAAGGTAGCGTGCCAGTATTAATTTACAATGTGCCGCTTATCAAATTAAAGGCTTTTACTGGCAGTCTTTTATGTGTTGTTTGTGGGCAAGTCGACGGCACAGTTAATAAAAAACGGCACAGTAACGAGGGCAATAAACAGCCTCTCTGCGAGGCGCGGTGCCACGTTGGCGCGGTTGCGGTTGCTGGGCAGAGCCGTGCCCAGGTCCGAGTACGTACGTGTGGATCTGCCTGTAGGATACGGCTTGTTCGCGGTGTGATGGAGCTGGTCTGGCTGGTTCCCCTCAGCGGCAGCGCAGCCAGTGTGTAATATGTCATGTCACTGTGGCTCCTCAGAAATCCCCCCCCACCGCCGCCACCCCCTACACACTCACAGTTTGTGCAGAGCCGGCTTCGTCTGACAGATACCAGCCGCCACTTCATTTCCAGTGCGTTTCCCGCCCAGTATGTACCATTTCCAGTGGTGAAGGCCTGAAACATCTCCTGTCTCCCTGCCGTTTCTCCCGCCTGCAGTGTTTGGATCCACCTCCTGCCTCCATGTTTGATGTTTCACTTAGCCTGTTCATTCGCGGCATTATTCCAAAAAGTCACATTTTTTTCACCTTACTACACGAACAGACCCCTTCCCCCCCCCAAACATTAGTCCCCTGTGCCCTGTTGGTTTCGGCTGATATTTGAGAACCAGTTCTGTGGGACCCGGTGGGGGCAGGGTGGAGGGAGTGGGGAGGGTGGTGCAGGTTTAATTCCTGTGTCCCGTCAACCTGCCAACCGTAGCAACATGCCAGCTGGAAGGCTTACACCGACAATGGGGGAGTGGAATAATAGCACAGGGGGGCCATCGTGGCCCCAGTGCATTCTGGGTGATGCACAGGCCCCATACCGCGGGCGCTATGCCGTTTAGTTATGGTGCAGGTCCATTACCTTTAAATACAAGCACTTGTTTTTACTTGCCTCTGGCTGCGGGAGAAAAGGAATCCACCTCGTGTTACCCGACTCTATTTATTGACGCTCCCCAACTTTTCCTGCTTGCTGGTAATAGCCTGGAAAGAGGGAAAGGGGAAAATAAAGAAAAGAAAGATAATGTGTTTGATCGATCAGCATGAACAAATTTCATTTGTGGAATCAATAATGGTTTACAGCTGTAGGAGGCGCAGAAGTTCGCTTGTGTACCCCCCTCCCCGTCTGATTGAACACCGGCTTTTTCGGAGAGAGTCTGAGATGCGAACAGCTTCTGACGGTGTTGGCTGACGTCACAGTATTGCCAGCAATCTGTATTTAAAATGAATATCTGCCCTGCAGCCAAAAAGCAGCCAACCGATCCTGATGTATGTGTGTTTTCTTAATTCTTGGCACTGTGAATTTGCATTTTAAAAAAAAAACAATTCCTTCCCCCCCCCCCCCCCCCTTGTAATTCATTTTTTTTGAGGGCAAAAAGATTGGATTTTCATGTGCGGTGAATGATTTGCACTGGGTAGCCATTGTAGTTGAAGGATATTAGAAAATTGAAGGGGGTGGGAAAAGAGACTGAGCATGCTGGGAAAAAAGGTTTAAAGAAGTTTTTCATGCTCAATGCTTTAAGATTTAGCCCGTGTTTACGCTTCCGGCCACTAGACGCGAGAGCCCCCGGCACATCGTCAGCATCTGTTTTGCGCATCATTCAAAAGGCAAATGATAATAGATGGAGGAGCCACAGGGGTGAGCACTTAGCGCCTGGAGAAGAAGGTGGTCCTTGGGTTTTGCAGGACACAGTTACACCAGGCCTCCAGCAGTGGGCGCATCAGGGTGAGATGGCATATGTTGAGTACGCATTGGGTTCTGTCACCATCTGAAACTGAGTGTGTCTGCAGACCCCCAGTTCTGGTAGAAATTCTATAGCGACACAATTATGTGATATGTGTCATGTCACAAAATGGGTGGGGGGGGGGGGGGGAGCAAACGTGGGGGGTAAACTTTACTGCACTTAGGTAGGGGGCTGAGAAACCAACCAGACCTCAAGGGGTTAATAAACAGGGAGGGACTCAGGCATACACATGGATGACAGGACAGAGGAGCACAGGACTGGGAGGCACTCTGATGCAGGACTGACGAGGGAGCAGTGGAGGAGCAGCTGGAGTGATCCACACGAGGGCTGAAACGAGAGGTAAGATAAAACAAGCAGTGGGTGTGGCTCGTTGGAGCCACTATATGGAGAGCATGTGGGGGCAGGAATGCGAGGTGTGACAATATATGTGCTTTAGTATTTAATCTGCAATAATATTTTCATCCATCTATCCATCCATCTATCCATCCATCCATCCTCGAACCACTTAGCCCGGTCAGGTCACAGGCAGCACAGGGCACAAGGCTGCAACACACTGAACATTTCTGAACATGTATTTCCTTCTTATTTATCTTTCAGGTTTTGCAACTTTTTACTTGGGTCTGGGTAAGTAAATTTAAATTTCTTTATATTTTACAAAATCTAAGTCTAAAGCAGTTTTTTTTTTCTACACGAATGATCTTTACAATAAAACATACAGAATGCCCTCTGTTTCCAAGATCTTTTTTATATTTCTTCTGTTTTTCCCCACAGAGTTCAGGCAGACCATTTTCCTGCTGTTAAAGAAAACCACACTATGTGTACATGGTTAAATTCCTTGCAAGCCCTTCAGTAAATTCCACAAATGAAACATGACATTCTGTTACCACATGGTACACTGCATGCATTAAACAAAATGCTGTAAAGAACCCTTTAAGTCAACCTTTTAATTAAAGCAGATAAATACATTGTATCGAATCTTTTATTCAAAGCCTTCAAATGAAGGAAAAAAAAATCAATGCATGAATAGCAAATCAACACAGATTTGTAAAGCGTGATGATTTCTGGAAGCTTAGTGGCCTCAGTCCATCACCATCCCGTCCTGCTCGCAGTATAGCGACGTCACTTTGGCGTCGCAGCGGATGCGACTGGAAACAGACGGTGGCACTTATCGGCGTAACCGAGGGCCCCGCCATTTAACACGTTTAACATATTTATGACCGTCGGGCTGTATGGGAGTCGTTTCCGTGGTAATGGAGCGGCCGATCGGCGCGGTAGAACGACGAACGTTACGGGGTCGGCACGGCGATGGGGGGGGTCGGCTGCCTTTTCGTATTTATATTTGGCAGAGGGTGGGGATAGGGGGCGACGTGCATATTGTTTGCGTTCATTTGAATAAGGACAAATGTCAGATTTCCATGGCTGCGGGCGGCCCCTCATCGGGGCCCCGAGTCACCGGGGGTCACCCGCACGCAGCACTTCCAGGTCAGCGTCGCCGCTATGCAGTTTGGGGCTATAATTGACCTTTTGACTGAGCGCAGGGAGACGGCCTCCCTCCTGAGGCAGGAATAATCGCCATGTGCTGGACCAGCCCCTCCCTCATAGTAACCCCCATGTTTTTGTCTCCCGCCCCGGCCTGTAAATAAGCGCGTTTAACTTACGAACACGCCAGTGCTCATATCCGATAGGTTTCGCCTCGCGACATCCCGACGGAGCGCCAGACGGTACATCTGAATACAGCAAACCCCAGTGGGCCCACTGTAACGCCGGCTAGATCCGTGAGGGTCCCTGTCACTTGCACGTGAGAGTGATGCAGCGACGTCTGAACACCAACCTCTGATTCAGTGACTTGATGGTGCAACATGGTGTTTGGTGTTTTTGGCGGTGAAGGTTCCCTTACGACAGACAAAAATTCCACTCAGAAAACTACTCCACTCTATTCTACTCTAGAAATTACTACAAATGGAAGGTACATTATAGCTTAAGCAATTTACCATGAAGGTTATTGTAAAATACAGGCTGGTAATTGGACCTTTCTGTAGTCATATCAGTATGTTGTAGCTGTAGTCAGTGCGATGGACAGCATCCAAAGGACTGCAGGGAAAGGTTGAGCACAGCCTGGACGCCCAAGCCCTTGTGGGCCACCCCCAGGGCTTCTGGCTGGTGCGCTCCATCTCCACAGAAGCACGCGTCTCATCCTCCACTGGAGCGATTTCCCCCCCTGAATCAGGAGACCGTCATGTCGCGCGCGTGTCCACTGTCCCGCACGTGTTTGTGATCCGGCGACGGGGAGCCATCGCCACAGACTGAGGGAGTAGCCTCGCATTCATTATCATACACTAATGTGTTCATTTGCTGTCATGTGTTTTCTGTTTATTACTGCCATTATGGGATTACAAGGCTGGAATATTTAATAATCATCAACGTCAGACATTTCAGAACAGACAGTATAGCTTAGAATATGCAGTTAAAACCCTGACATCATAAACTACAGAAAATATGCTGAAGATAATGGCCACCATATGGTAATATATGAAATTATATGAATATTAGCTTCCAATCTTATGAATAATGCAAAACTGCAGCCTGCCATTACTCTACACACCTAAGTATGTTTTCTTCCTGCTAACTTTAAACAGTGCTGCTCCTCATTGATTATCACATCTGTCATGATCCTTTTCATTGTTTTCACCTGGAAAAATGATTCTGCATCAAGCTTTTCACTCCCTGACACGGTCCACGAGGTCGGTCCGATTAATACCAAAGTTTTCCATTCTTTGCCTGCACCCTGAGACCTCAGTAGCAGTCGTATGATATATCGCAGAGTGGGGGTGAGTGGCGGGGGCCTCAAATATGTTAGCCGACGTTTTCAAAGTGTTTACGGAAAAAAAAATGGAAAAAGCAAATGCGAATGCCAAAGGCTTAGCTTGTGACGAGAGGGTATTACATTATTAATTAAGTACAAGTCAGCTCTTTCCTCCCCGACACCCCGTGGGTATACAGTGCTGTACACTTGATTAAATTGGCTAGTGGCAGAGCAGGATTTAAAAAAAAAAAATTCATTCTTCAAGGGCCTGAATAGAAATTTAGGACCAGATTGTATTATCGGATCACAACAGTATTTTGAACCAATCGTGGCAAGTGCCATAAATACCCCCCCCCCCCCCCACACCGCAACTGCCACCAACTTACGTATCGAAGATGGCATCCACCTCCGTGTTTCTGCAATAGGAACTTCATTTAATAGGCGCTCTATTTAATACTGTGGGGAGTAGGCGGCTACGCTAAATGGCTAACTGCTAATGTTTAGCCGGCTGAGAAATATTAGCAGGGTGACATGATGGCGCAGCGGTTAGCATTGTCACCTGGGATCACACCATCAAGGTACAATGACTTTGTAGGACTGTTATCAGTATCCAATTAGCTACCCACAGACAAGCAAAATTTTTGCTCCCAGCGCCCAGAAAAAAACGTGGACTGTCTGAAGCTCGGAGGGAGCAAAAACATGGACCGACTGTTAGGTCGCCGAGGACCATTCCGGGTAACACTGAGCCAAAGGTTTATTCAATGTCATTATGACAGCATAACTAAGTGTTTACCATGTTACCTCTTTGTGCAGTTAGATATTGTTGATCTCAAGCTTGCACTTCAGACGCATAACCACTAATCTATATCTGGATTTGGGATGTCAAGATGCCAGCTAAGTTTTCACCAACCTCTTTGTCTTAGAGTTATTAGTGCATATGTGTAATATTCATTGATTTTAAGCAGTAGGTTTGTTTTTTTTTCCTCAGGAGATAATATTTATGGAGTAATGATCCACAGCATGCGAGCCTGTGGTAAGGATGTCATCTCACTCTATACAGGAGCGTCCACTGTGACAGGGAGGACACATGTCCCGGTGACACCTTTATAGAGTCCACTGACGAAGTAGCTGCATTTCATCTAGACTAGTGCATCACTTAATGCTGGTCTTTCTGTACTAGTTATTTCATACTGTTCATACTGTTCTTGCCACACTATTATTTTATTTTATATACGTTTCACAAATACTGCATAAAAAGACCATTCCATTCCATTACTGCTTATCAAAGAAAAAAAATTCCTAATACATTCCAGTCAATCTGCTTTAATCGGCAAATTAATATAGATTTTGATTGCCTTGTACCAGTCCGGTCCTTGGGCACCCAGAGTCAGTCCATGTTCTTGCTCCCTCCGAGCTCCCTACCAGACCACATTGCTGCTCGCTCCCAGCTCAGGGATCAAAAACGTGGACGGTCTGTGGGTCCCGGAGGACCAGATTTGGAGACGCTGCCCTGTAGGATCATAGTAAGCCCATAGTAAGCCTGAGGCTTTTACCAGGAAGCAGGGGGATGTTCATTTCAGCACACACAATCACCATAGGTGGGCAGTTCCACAGCCACCAGTGCTCACAGGCTTGGGGTGCGGACTCATAGGCTACACAGCAGTAACTTAAATGTTAATATTCACATACAGAAAACTACACCAACAGAAGCAAACATAAGCAAACACAGAGTGGCATAGATTCAATCCCAGCCCCATGCGTCCTACATCAAGGCTCAGCCTTAAGAGTTTCAGTCAGTGCAGAAAACAGAGCCTGAATTGCTTGCTCCTTGAATGCAGCCTTAAAACGCAGCCCCCGAATTTGCACACAGCCAAATTCTGCTCTCTAGCTTCTCTACTGTACAAAAAAAATGTGCTTACTTTATGTGTTAATGCACGTATCTGATGCACACATAACCTATTATTTTTTCTACCTATAGGTTACCAACTAACTGATTATGCATTGCACAGCATAGAACATAGTGGAATGCTGGTATTGCGAATTAATTGCAATTTTGATTCAGGCAAGCTTCTGGAATCTGCACCTTTTCCTTGGCAATGCCCCATAAATATAAACCTTGTAGAACAGTTGCTTTCATTTTTAATTCCTCACACGATCTGCCCAATTGTGTCTTTGTTAATCAGACAAGCTGATTCCTTTGTTAGGTTAGGTAGGATTTATCAGTGCCGGTGAGGATGAAATCCGCCACTCCGCCTCATCACCATCCTGGAACACTGTGGCGCAGAAAGCGATTGACCCACAGAGTGCCACTGATTCCAGATCATCACCAAGCTTTTTGTTCCCCTCGTATCTCATCCTGCAAAAAAATCCTCTCACTTCCTGCTCATTAGAGAGCTGTCGGACAGGCGTGACAAAAGGTAGCGTTATAATAAGGTGTATCATGGAATCAAGGTGATCTTATTGGGTTTAAATACTGGGGAGGGATGTATAACATTACACCGGGGACAAAGCCTGGAGGATACAGCCGTAATGAGGTGGGGGATTTTTCTCTCTTTCGAGGGGTGGAGGAGGGTATTTTCCAGAGCTTTCTTTTTTCTTTTTCTCAGCCCTCTGTCTGGGGTCGTTAGGTACAGTCGGGTAAATATCAAAGCTCTCCGCATGCCTCTTTGTTCTGGGTTCTGCTCCAGGTCGCGTGGCAGCATAGGGTAGCAGACCTTGGAATTGGGGGGCCGTTTTTTCCTCCCCCCCCCCCCCCCCACGTTCTGCCCACTGTGCCTTCCTCCGAGCTCAGGATCTGGCTGTCACCAGCAAACCGCAGGGTTAATTAGGTCTTAATCCAGAACGGCCCTAACGCGCGAAACGGCAAGCCGCCTTAATGGGATTTAATTAACGGGAACGTTACAGGTGCAGCCTGTGAATCCGGGAGGCAGGACGGGACGGGATATGCATTGGATATCTGCTCTGTGAGAGCGAGTCGCGGAGTGTTAGAGCAGGACTGGAACAAGGCTGACAGCCTGGCCCAAGATTTTCATGGGGTGGGGGGGAACCAGTGGTGTTACCAAGATGTCAAAGTTGGATGGTGGCTACAATAAAAGTTGTCGATTGGGGGCAGTGGTGATAGTAAAAGGTGTCAACTTTTGAGGGGGGGGGGGGTGGAGGTAGCATTGGTTTAAGGGGGCTGACTTATTTGGATGAGGGGGCCCCCTTGTGGTGCCGACCATGTGAGTCTCCATATGACTGTCTATCTCTCACTTTATCTTTCCCTGTCTCTGTCTCTCTTTTTGCTGGTCTTTATGTCTCCGTCTTTTTCTTTTGTTCTCTTTCACTTTATCCCTCCATTTCCATCATTCTCTTGTGTCTCTCTGTTTGTCACTCCACGTCCAGCTTTCTCTGTCTCACTTTGTCTCTCCACGGCCATCTTTTTCTATCTCTCTCACTTTGTCACACGTCCATCTTCCTCTTTGTCTCTGTCGTCTCTCTCTGTTGACATGTAGCTGCATATCGGCACCTGACTCCTCACTGTACATCAGATATACACCATCCACTTGTTGAAGGCGTCACTAGTTTCAGTGTTCCAGTGTTTTCCCCTGTGGACTCAGCTGTATATTTTAATCAGTCTTTCAGTTCAATGTGCTGCCATTCGGTAACTCAGAAGAATCTGCACAGTAATGACCAGTTTTTCTTTTTTTGAGTGTATTTCCAGTGGCCCACTGTCGTCATTGTCAATCAGAGACTGAGTCCTAAGAAGGGCAGAGACACTGCTGTGGGATGGAAAGAATAAAAGGTACAAAGTTGAAGGTCTCCACTCATCTAACAGAATAAACAACCAGAGCAGGGAAGACGAATCATCACTCAAAATTTTGGTATGATTACACCAGTGGGGCTGATATAATGGTGGACATTCACTGGCTGAGTCATATCTTGAAATGGATTCTTTCACACTACAATGACAAGATTGTTTGGGTGGGAGAGCCGAGACGGTGTGGAAAAAATTCAAGGGAACGGTGCCTGTGAAATGATTGTTTCACTCAGAGGACGTGTTTGGAACATTTGGATCATTTGGAAAATTTTTTTTTGGGGCGTCTGGGGTGGTAGAAACAATGAGGGACTTGGGACAGTTGAACATTGGCCTCGACCCTTCCCATCATGCTTTGCCCGCTCTCAGTGCATTGCTTATCCCAGGAATGAAGAGAGAGAGTGGCGGCCTTTGAGGAAAGAATGGGGTGCCTCATTTCAGAGGGAGGAGAGAAGATGCAATGTTAGCTTTTGTGTGTGTGTCAGCGATGCAGTCCAAGGCAAATTCAGGCTCTGCGTTTGTGTGGACTTAAAAGTGTTCAGGCAGGGTAAGTCATTAGAACAAGACCCACCTTCATCTGTCATCCTTTTGAGCGATACTAAGTGGCTTCCTGTACAGGGTGTCCCTTTCCGCATACTTCACTGCGATCCTATACTGAATAAACAGATTGGAAGAATTCAATGGCTAATAAATCTATAATGTAGCACAATTCTCAAAAAGTAGTACCTGTCAAGTCTTAAAAACTTTGAAAAAATCTTGTCTGCTGTAAATTCTGAATATTTAGTTAGACCATCTGTCAAACGATAATAAGCCCCATTAAGTTTTACAAGTCGTTAATTTAATTTTTGAGCAGTAATTTTTTTGTAATTTTTGTGTTTTTTTCTTATTAATGTGCACTATGAGCAGACGCTGGGCTGGTCTGTGGGCTGTGCGACGCAGGTCGTGTCACGCGGTCAGCCAGCGGAGTCGCTCTTGGGGAGACCTGCGACCAGGGAGCGTTCCAGCTGCACGGGGCTGCCGTCCAGGACGATGCCACTTTGTGAAATGTCAGCCATGGCTGGTGGCGGGCGAGCCACTCATGCTTAATGAAGGGGCGGCCTGTGTTCAGAAGCCAAACTTGGCGCCGGGCGACGCTAGAGTCTCCGCTAGATGAGGGAAAAAAATCGACAATTCGGCTTCGGACTGCAGGGTTTTGAATCTGCTGCTTTTGTGGAAGGATATTTAGGCATGGACGTCTATCCATCTGTATGTCTTTCATACCGTTCTGTTAATCTGGAGGAAACAAAATGTCTGAGGTATGGAGGACATCTACGGGGTGCCAGTCCATTGTAGGGTGCACTCACTCTATGAAACACACAATGCCAAGATACCAATTCACGTAGACCTGTTTTTTTGGCCTTCAGAGGGACAGAGGGACACATATGAAGAACACAGGGAGAACATGAACCCCCCCCCCCCCACACACACACATACACACACACACACAAATACACATACCCACAGAGGAAAGATAATCCCTTCCTCAGACTCAGAACCACCTTGGTGCGTTGGGCAGAGACCCAACAAGGCCTCAGTGATGTTCCACAGGGTCCCCCCTGGTGTGTTTAGCTGTCTGGATGTCCTTTGGCTGATCGACTGTTCTTGATGCGCATGGAACACCGGATTGTGAATGAAATCATTAAAGTTCTTAAGTTGTGCTTGGCCCTTGCAACCACATGTCCATTCAAGTCCATTCTAAACCCATTCCCCAGGCCCGCTACTGTAATCTACATTGACTGGGATAGATTTATCACAACATCGACTAACAATGTTCTCACTTGGATTCATCTGGTCAGAGAAACAGGAAGGAGTTACTAGTGTGTTGCACTGCAAGTCATAACTGGGTCCTAGAAAAAAAATAATCAAACGCCCCCCCCCTCCTCCAAACCAAAGCTACCATTATACACAAACAGACTCATGGCCCCCCCAGTGTCAGGGTCCCTGAATGTCTTCCCCTTTCTCTCCTCATGCCGATGCTTGATCAAACAAAATAACCTCGCAGACACAAATGGTCTCAAACAACAGCGTTAAAGAGGCGGCAAAAACGTTCTCCGACTAAATCGGGCTGCAACCCTTCCTTGACTCCGCTCTTACGGAAAATGAACGCGGTTGGCAGGGCTCTGTTTGGACAGATAGGAGACGATCAGTGTCACCGCCGCCGCCTCTGAAGTTGCCGCAGTGTTAATAATATCCAGCGCCGCGGCCCTAGATCGCGTTTACGATACTAAATTCGATACAGTTGTAAACCAGCAAAGAATACGTCAGCCTAAGAGAATTAGCCCCTTTTCTAGGTTTAAACCTATCTATTTTTCCAGTGTAAATCACTTGTCAGTCTACGGCAAATGTAACTGTTACAATCTGAAAGGGAAGCAGGGAGGAAAGGGAGGAAAAAAAAGAGAAAGTGGAGATAATCTTTCCGTCCCATTTTTCTCCAGCGCCGACGCGTGACGCAGAGTGACAGGTCTTTCAGCTGAGTGACAGGTGTCCTTTGAAAAGCCTGCGGGCCGGCGTCGGTCCGGACTGTTGAGATGCATATGTGGAACCCTTATCATAAAAGAACGGATGGCCCAGATAGCGGCTGTTAACATTGCAAATAGGTCCGGAATTATTCATTGTCAGCTCGGGAGGAAGAATGGGGGTTCGGCCGAGGCGCGGTGGGGGGCTGAGGGGGGGGGGG
>JABFEA020000001.1:42613083-42623196 GCA_019775915.2 Cyphomyrus plagiostoma
CGAGGCGCGGTGGGGGGCTGAGGGGGGGGGGCGTGCGGTGGGGTGAAGTTTGATTATTCCACTTGCACAATGGCACGGGGCTCTTTCACCATTCTCCCCTCCACCTTGGCAGAGGGCTGTCTGCCTCCTTTCGGTTCAAGCAGGAGGCTGACATGCGTCTGGCCAAGTGTTAGAGCAAGATCATACTCGCTGGCCCCCATTTTAATTTCTAATACATTAATCTTTGCCGCGCAGATCCGTCATGAATATGCGGCGGCCTCCTGGTTTTGCCGGCGTGGGGGCTGCCTGGCATCTGCCCATTCAGGTGGGCTCATTCAGTGTGAAGGCTCGCGGAAATGAGGGGCCCTGATCACTCAGTGACAACGGTGGCACAATGGCACTCGGTAACGTGTCCCTATTCTCCTTTCAGGCCTCTGATAGACAACTTTGACACCTGGTCCCGGGAGAGAGACACATTCCCCCCACCCCCCACCGGCGCCCCCGCCTGGGAAGCGACATTGGGACTCCTTCTGAGACTCCCTCTATTCTATCTGCCGTGAAAGAACTGTCACAGGTGAGCGTATCAGTGGCTCTCAGGAGTTACCCCACCTCCACCCCCCTGCACCACATACACAAACGCCCACCCACCACCGACTCCCGGCTCTGACCCCACCCAACCCGCGGGGTCTGAGGGCGACAGGGCAAAAAAAAAAAAAAAGTGATTCCGGCTCATTCCCTGGCGGTCAAATGAAAATGCAAAAGGTATTGTTTTCTCGGCGTTAATTAGCATTGTCTTAAGTTCGTTATCCGGTTGTACGCGCGGCTCCCAGACAGGACCCTCCGCTTTGCTGCGGCGACCTTACAATGGGTCTGCGCATCCTGGGTCGCAGGCCAGCCATACCGGGTTGAGCCAGAACTCCCTCAGAGCTCAAGCATGCTCATAGGATGATCGCAGCGTGTGGATGCTGGTGTAACTGGTGTGGACCCCCCTAACAAAAATATCTACTCAAAGGAACTGTGACTGTGTGTTGCTGTACAGGCCAAACCTCATTATTCTGTAATTTTTCCGCATTTTAGCATTTTAGCATTTTTCCGTGAACCGTGCAGAAATACGTTATTGGGAGGCTCTGACATATCGTTTTTTTTTTCTTTCTTTCTTTCTTTCTTTCTTTCCCGCCCTTCAGGCTAATGTGATCATGTAAGACCCAGGTGAGGTAATTACTCATTTATTTGCAAGATAAATGGCGGTTAACAGGATTCAGGACCGGTGCCACGTGATGCCATAACTCACTGAGGGGGCCACCTTTACGGCGGATCTTAAGAGTGTGGCGGGATATATGGATTTCCCGGCTGTCGGAGGGGGTGATGAACGCGCGTTGAGATTCGTAATGGCGGGACGTGGGGGTCTCGGTTGGGGGGGGACTTCAGGACCACAGTGCTGCCCCTGCAAATTTACAGAGTCCAACTTCTTTGTGTGCATCCTTGCAGATGAGCTAATTGCGAGCCACTCCAGATACAGCCACAGGCGGCTGCAAGCGGAAAAATGAGAACATTTCTGCTGAAATAAAATGGTAAATTCCTTCCTAACCCCCCCACCCCCAAGTGTACTTTTGCAGCTGGCACAAGTACCTGTTTGTTATAGAGATGTGTGTGTATGGGGGCTGGCGTTCCCCCCTCTTACGCTAGCCTGTCACCAAACAAATGTGCAGAGGCAGACTGTGACATCGTCCTCTTCAAGGATGAGGACTTGGGAAGGGCTTCAAGCTTCAGGAAGTCATCCAAGAAAAAAAAATCCCCTGTTCTCCCCAGTGAGGGTAAAGGGGGGGGGGGAGGCATTGTGGATGGGGGCCGCATGTGAATTCAGCAGCTAGGTGAGCTGGGGGAAGGATATGAAATGCCAGGGCTGGTGGCTGGTGGGGGCAGGCATGGATTGGTTTAAGCTGGTTAAGAGGGACTGAGCCTTCTCGCATTCACTCGATAAACCGGGTGCTAACACTAGCAGATCCTGCTCATGAAGAGCACCTAGAAGCTAAACAATAGCTAAGTGCTAAATATAATAAACGCATAGCACCAAAGTGATAACTGCCAATCTCTCCAACTCCTCCGTCATATGTAATTGGCCACTTCCAATCAATCGATGACAATTACAGTTACAACAAATGAGTAATTACCTCACCCAGCTCCTACATAATCACATTAGCCTGGAGGACTGATAAAAAAAAGAATGAAGGGTGGGAAAGAAAAAAAAACACATTTTCAGATGGTTCACAGAAAATCACACGATAAAGTCACGCATAGTCACAGTTCCTTTGACAATAATGACGTGATTGGAACTTTGATTAGCCTTTACTAGCATGGAGAAAATTATACTTTTACTACTTTTACATTACTACTGAAGTACAAATTATGAACAAATGTTCATTACCAGTGTTGGGGAATAGCTAACAGAAATGAGCGACGCTATTAACTTTACTTTTTTCAGTAGCGCAGCTACTTTTAAACCACTGTAGGTTTTAAACCACTAGCTATTTCTTTTTACAAATAGCAATGTAGCTTGGTAAAACACATACAGTATACTAACCATATGATCATTTGTACGAATAAAATAATGGACCAAATTATGACCAGTCATTTGTAACTGACCGCAATTGTAAGTTGACAGTGATCTGTATTATTTGTCTCTCTGTACAAAGATGGGTATTTTCAGTTACTGGTGTTTATGATTGGTGTTTTTTGGTTAAATACTCTGGGGATGGATGTTAAAAAAAAACAAACCATATTTTAGACACTTGCATTAAAACGCATAGGAGCATTTTGTTTCTTGGACAGATTATCAAAATCTCTTGTTTTTCTTGTAACCCTTCTAATTTTCACACAGCAATTGTGAAGTATTTTGGCACCAAATACTGAAACTTTTTTGAAACCTAATTGTGATTTGACATTACATTGTTAAAGAATATAGATTTTCGTTTCAATGTCATCATTTTAACATCATGCTTCACGTTTTAATTTACTTGCTGTAAGCATATTCTACAGCACAAATATTAAGTTTTGCCAGATGAAATGGCTTTGATGTAGTCAGCTACTTTTTCTCTGTAGATTGTAGCATAGCTACTTTTAATCATAAGTAGCTAGTAGCTTGAAAAGCTACCATTTAAAAGTATAAAAAACTTATACTTTAAAAAGTTTAAAGTTTAAAGAAAATATAAAAACAATCATGCACTTTGCACAGCCGATTCCTAAGAGTGTGAAAACCAATACTCAATCGAGCTGCATTTGTTCCTTTTTTGATGTCAAATTCATTACCTATAATCTGACACTCAGCCAAAATGGAAAACTGCATCTCACTCACGTCAGCGTCCTCCCAGTCAGGTGAGGTCAGAAATCCTGAAAGCTGCCCCTCCACCTCACCCTGTCTACATCCGGGACCCGTGAGTTATGCAGGTTCCCCCAGTCATTTGCAGGGAACCAACTGCAGAGTCGGATGTCGGGGTTCGGGATACGAGCGTTCTGCATGCTCACCGACTTGTCAGCCTTCAGACCATCAGTTTTGACTTTTTTTCCTCCTTATAAGATTTATGTGGCCTGCCTCTCCTAACAGAAAACTAATGTGCTCTTCATTCATAAGAAACATACTGGGCACCATTAACGCTGCAGCAGGCGCCTTTCAACTACCGTAATTGAGAGGTTCTTGTGTTTAAGGCGAGACATTAATTCACTGTGTCAGGTTGTCCCCTTAGAATATTTATGATGCTAAATACATTTAATTAGAAACAGAGGTTCTGATATTAAAACTGCATCGTAAGTACAAAAAAGCCACGTTGTGCTTTTACCTGGGAGCCGTCGCTGCCGTTGTTGTTCATCTTCATATTGCCCCGCGTAGAAAAACACTGGCAGGATGGCGATCATTCATGCGGCCCCTGATTAGGCCGCTAAATCACCACGGCAGCCGGTGACTCTGACGAGGTCCCGGCCGGCAGCCACTTTTCAATCTGTAACGCGGGCAGTTCCCTCGGTAGTCCTTAGAGCCACGCTAAGCAGCGGATCTGACATGGAGCGAGCTGAGCGGAGGGGCCCCTGCTTAGGGACGCACGGAACCAGGCGCGGGCCGGCAGAGAGACAAAGGAACAGGAAAATGGCGGACGTCACGCTCCACGCTGCGTTTTTGGGAAATTTCGCTAAGAAATGCCCACCGTTGATCCAGATTACCTTTTGTGCTCGTTCTCCTGCTTTCCTGTTAGCAGTCGGGTAAAAAAGACGCAAGTTAACCTATGGAACAACAAGTGAAGAGGAATATGATGGTTTAGCTGTAAGTAGGGTTGGACTGGGATTATAAATCAACCAAAGACTTTGGGGTCCCCCATAGCCCCTATGGTAAATTTTTCTGAGCTGGGGGGAGGGGAAAGTGAGTGGATGGAGGTCACTGACCTACATACTAATTAGCCCATCGGGGTAATGCTGCGTATGTATGCCGGATGGTCAGGCCAGTCCTAACTGTACGCAAACCAGATCACCAATTAAAGTGTAACTGGACTAAAAACATTGTTAATATGAAGGAGACAAACTTTAACCCTGTGTCTGTTCATTCTTGCCAAACTCATGAACGACATTAATATATTTTCACTTTACATTTATGTAGCAGACTGTAGTGCAACTGTGGATCAGGTTCAGCCAGGTGTCCATGGAGCAGTTCAGGTAACTGGCCTTGGTTAAGGGCTCAAAAGTCACATGACTCTGCCAGCTACAGGAATTGAACCAGCAGCTTTCTAATATATGGGAGTGGAGGCCTAATATGCAAAGGCGGAAACTTTTGGGAAATGTGGAACTTTGAAGGAATTCTTTGCAAGTGTAAATGTGAGACTAAAAAAAGCATAATATCTAATATTTCTCAAAACAACTCCAGCAGGCCTCCCCAAAAAGGCTTCCCCGACCTGCTGTGCATGTGACACCGAGCTCAGTGCCTCTCCTATGAATCCTTCCTCTGCCAAGTACTCTGCCCGGACCCCAGGGGGCCCCCCAACTCTGCTTCTGCTGCTCCTAGGTGAGAAGGAGAGGCTGAAGAGAGTCCCGCATGCATTCAGATTGGAATCCGCGGTTCGCCGGACGGATCCCTGTGCTCATCTGTGCTCCGCCGTCATTCAAGGTGACTCGCTTCGGCGGCTGCTTCTGGTGACTAGCAGAGGAGGGATGAAAGACACGAAAATCCTTCATGGGGTGAATCTGGGCCAGACACCTGAGTACGACACCATTCTAAGAATGCAGTACAATCCATTCTTTCGTCTGCGTCAACAAACAGACGGCAGAGCAAAACCGCGCTGAACGGGGGCTGAAAAAAAAGTATCTGTGTCCCACAGAAAGCAGGTGCAAAGTGAGACATCATGTCTGACTTCGATAAGACGAGTCGGTCCACCATCCTGACACCTGTCAGCTTGCCGCAAATGGCCAGGGGGGGTGGGGGGAGGAGGCAGCCCTCTCACTATTGCCCGGCACACTGAACGGCACACGAGTGGCAGGGAGCGATGCAAATGTCCCGATAGCATCTCCGCTAAGCTGAATGACATTACACCCAGGCTAATGTTCTTAAAAGGCCGGGTATTAGAGGTGCTTGGGAGGCCGGCCCAGCTACTCGGGGCTGAGTGACGCTCAGATTAAGTGCGCTGACAGGGCGCACAATGAAGTCATCAGAAAATGTGACATGTCAGATGGGCGGGGGGGGGGGGCGAAATGGATGGATTGTCACTGTCTGTCACAGCGGATGCATCTCACCGCTCCCTGGCGTCCCCCACACCACCGTGGGAAAATGCGCTAACTGACATGTTTACCGCCGTTTACTGTGCTGCCACGTCCCCTGTGCCGGGTAAACACACACAAACCCACACACAGCCGTCTTTTCCCATTTATAATAAACGGCCCATTAATTTTACCTGTTAATTTCAGATTTTTGTGAGAAGAGGTGCAATATGCTGTTCACTCAGCTGCTGTGGTCTTTCATCTCATAGACAATTCTAGACCCCATTTGGTGGGGGGGGGGGCTTCAGTCCCCCTATTTTTTTGTCTCAGTATTTTTTCTAAAACCATTTAGTTATATGTCTCAGATTGGCAAACTTTATAGTGGGGGACCCTCCCTCCTCTCAGCAAATTTAATCATGGAGGGAGTGACATTCCGTATTTCATCAGGGTCAGATCCTAGAATCGCCTCTGCTTCACCGACAGTGACGTGTGCTTACATATTGCTAATATTGGGAATTATGGATGAGAATTCCCACACCTACACAAGGCCTTGTGGGGACACCGGTTAATGCTGTTTCTAGACCATGACATGTTTGATGAAACCTAATTCAGGTAATGGTTGGAATATCCATCCGTCCTTCGTTTAAATTCTTCCTCTTGTCAGGGATGAGGTGGGGCCTGGAGCCCATCCCGGGTACCACAAGGCGGAAATGTACCCTGGACGGGATGCCAGTCCAACACGGGAACATACATGTGCAGACATTCAGAGACGGGCAATTTCAAGATGCCAGTTGAGGACGTATCTTTAGACTGCAGCAATAATCCCATGTGACACAGGGAGGACACAAACCAAGCAGGGCTGAGATTCAAACTGCCGACACGGGATGTTTGAGGTTACAGTGCTTCCCAAACATATCTAAAGCAAATTTAGCTTATGGATTACTGGTTAAAAATGTAACATTGTAGCAACTTTGCAATGCATTGCAAGCCATCTTTCTTATAATTAGCAGAATTCTGGAGTCTGTATTAAATATATTACATTTGCATTGTTCTTCAAAATGTAAATAATATGTGATAGTAAATCAATCATATGTCAAATATGCTCATTATAAGAAAACTCATTCTACACCTACAGTATTCCCTATTCACACATCATTCTAGTTAAAATTTATTACTGGCACTTAATTAACAGTCATTTAAAATGAATGCTTCCTGCAATAAAACGCAGCACATATATATAAAATATGTGAATAATAACTGTCTAACGGAAACATTTATAATATAAAGCAACATCATCTTCTTACACAAACAAACTCATAACCACTCCATCTGCCTCACTGCATATCCTGCTTGCACCCAACAGTTTAACAGTTGAAAATGCAGAATTATTTAAAAAATGAGAAAATAAACGATTTGGGAAGGACAGAAAGTCTCGTTGGTTTTGGCAACGCCTTGACAAAGACCTTATTAGACAGATCCTCAGGAACAGAGCATCCGTCTCTCTCCTAGCGCTTTCTTCCGAAGTTCCTCTGTACGCCAGCCCACCAAAAGATGGCAATGTTGCTGTGCTGAATTCCAAATTAGGTTTCCTCCGCTTGACCTTCTTCGCAGAAGCCTGGCCTAGCTGAATCGCCTCCACCGGGCCGGCTCCGACCGGCTAGGCGTTTATGCTGCCACGGGCCACCTTCCGAGGGAATGGACCGCTCCAGATGCCTGAAATATCCGGCATTCCGTGGCCGGCGGCCATGTTCCCATTTCCGGTTTCTTAGGAGACATTTCTGCCCAAACCGGAGGGCGGCCGCCCAAGGATACTGCCGTGAAGGTCAGCGATTATTGCCGAGCAGCGTAGAGGGGAGGTTGGAAACTGCTTGACAGTAAGACCGCGTCTGTCTCAGGGAGAAAACGTTCGACACGGAAGCTTGTGTGATGAGCTGGTGAAGGTGATCGTTCAACAATAAGGGACTTTTAAAAATCCATATCAGTGGTGGCCAGAACATAGCAGAACCTGCCCATCTCCTCCTTAACCTCCTCCTTACTCTCCCTTTATCCATTTTCCATTTCAACCCAACTTCATGCCTGTTCACATATAAACTTTGAGTCATGAAACTTTTAAGGCATGAAGCCGTCTGTGTCTATATATATTTCTACAATTGAGGGAGGCATACTTTGCAGACTTAGCGAAGCAGGAGTGGCCCTTCTGCATGAGAGCGAACATCTCCTTACTAAAGTTTTTGTTCGGGAGCAACCGTTCTCCTGCGTCTCCCGGAGTAATTACTGCCTGTAAGAAGGCTCAGCAATGTGATTTTCTGAAGCCAAATGGACACTCAGCAGGGGAGCAATTCTACGACTATTATCTCCAAATTCCTGAAAATGCACCTCGCCTAATGGTTACTGAGTCCTACACCCCAATGAAAGGGTTAACAGCCACCAGGGCTATCAAGGCTAAATTGGCACTTTCCCCCCCAAAAAAAAATTACATCCCACTAAAATGGCAGTGATGACAAAGAACAATCTTAAAATGGAAAAGGTGTCACTTCTTTATTAGGCATGGATTTCGTTTGAGGCAATAACTTATAAGATTTTGAGCCTAGATAGGAACCAGATGGAGAAGTTTCTGAAATTAGAAATAACAAAAAAATTGTCTTAGAAATAACAAAAAAATGAAACTCTGTCCCATAGTGGTGTTTTTTTTAATAGCTTTAATAGCATGTAGACTTCAGGGTTGTCACAACAGGACACCCAGACCTGCTTTACACTGCAGCTTCTCTCCAGGGATGGTTAAGGCTCACTGGCGTGGATTTTACTCCAGTGTCACCCACGAGGCGTGATGCCCATGATGCTAATTCATGTAGATTTATGCGCCGTAAGACTCCTGTTGCAGTCTGGATGACCGACACCTTTAAACAATCCCCCGCCCATTCCGAAGACATTCCTTTAACGGCCCGGGTGAACAATAAGACCGGAGTTCGGGCCGAGGCCGGAATCCTGAGCCGAGAGCCGGGGACCGGAGCTGTTTTTGAACTGTTTTGTCGCCCAGGGGCATGAATCAGAGTCTACAGTAGGATTTAGATGTTTTCCTGCATAAGGTCAATACATATGAGGAACACATGGAGAGTGGCCTGACTGCCGTCAGGTACCTGCGTAGCCCCGGGTCACGGCAAATGTTGTTTATTGGTTATTCTGTCACAGCACCAGACTCGAATAAACCTGCCAGTAGATGGACCACATAAATATTTTCTGCAGCGGAAAAAGCCGGGAGATTTATTGTAACCAATTGTTTATGGCTTATTCTTTTCCAATAAGTTAAACGCAGTATGTATTTACAGTCAAATACAGTCAGGCTTAATCGTTTTGCGTCGCACATTATGAACTATTTGGACCATTGAGCTAAAACATAAAAAAAGCAATGTGACTAAAAATAATTTTATTCATTGCCCATATATGGAATTGTGAAAAGAAGGTTATTTTTATTTTCTGTACTATTTATATAGCGTAAAATATAAGTTAGAGCAATAAAATAGTGTATGGAGCATTACATAGGGTGTAGAGCATTATGTAGAGTGCAGAGCATTATAGGCGTTTTCGATGTGCTTAAAAAGCATATGATAATATGATTTAGTATATTTCACTGCCTCCGTAATATTCTCACTGTTCAGAATTTTTATTTAGGGAAAAAAATCTCATTTTGGAGAAGGAGGGTTCTTGAGGTCATGTTTTCTGGCTCACGGTGGTTTTTACTTGTTAATTATTTTTCAAGGCAAGGATCACAGCGATGATATATGAGGGGAAAAGTGTGGAAATTCAGTGGTTTACTGGGAAGCCTGGTTTCTCTGTTCGGAGCCTAATCCCACTGTTCTTCCCACTCCTCTCCCTTATGCCAGTCACAATTTCTAATTAGCTCTCTCTGTGGAGGAAGAAGATGGATTATATTTTAATATCCAAGGCCTAAAATTAGTTTATATTTTAGCAAGTTAGCACTTCTTAGCAGTTGATTTACTCTTGAAGATGTAAAACCAGTGAGCTTGCAATTAATCATGCATTGGTCATCCTCTTTGCTTTAAAAAAAAAAAAGAGAGAATCAGGAAGAGATTTTGGTGTCCCTGGTAGGATCATAATAGGTAAACACATAATTGTGGTAATTTAGAAATCACTGCTCTAGTGTTACCCATGATGTGACACTTGCCCCCTCCCCAGATTACTGCCCCCCCCCCAGTTATTAATTACATGTTCACACAACAACGTTATGTTGGAATAATTATCGGCGCAGTCTAATTAAAAAAGGTCTCTCCCTGAGCTGCTTTTTTTCTCTCCGCTGCCCCTTGGGCCCCCCCCCCCCCCCCCCGCGGGGGGGGGGGGGGGGGGGGGGGGCGGGGGGGGGGGGGGGGGGGGGGGGCGGGGGGGGGG
>JABFEA020000001.1:42632417-42647972 GCA_019775915.2 Cyphomyrus plagiostoma
TTTCCTCGCTGTCTGCATAAGCACAGTCTTTCACTAATAGTCTTAGCTCCGTCACAAATTGCTCAAAACTTTCATTTGCTCCTTGTATTCGCTCATGAAATTTATATCTGGCGAAAATTGTGTTAGTTTTGGGCATCACATATGCTTCATACTTGTCGTAGTACGTTCGCAGTACCTTTGTTTCGTCTGTCGTCAGCGCCCAGGTGTTGAATATATCTCTTCCTTTTTCTCCTATCCACAGGAGCAAATAACTGCACTTTTCGTCTTCTCCCTGTTTTTTCAGTGGACCCGCGAACATGAGCTCTGCATGCTGTCTGAACTTACGCCATGCATCGGGTAAATTAGACGATTCCCAGTTCATGTGCGGTGATGGTACTCCTGCTAAATCCATTTTATTAATTTTCTTCTGACACCATGTCTTGTTCTGTGTTTAATTATAGTTGTTGCACAGGGCGTGCAGTCTTAAATAAGGAGACGGACAGGGAGTACCAAACGACTTCTCACTTTAATCCACACCAGCCGTTCCTCAGGTTAGCCCCAAAACTGCCAATCTTTTTGCCGTAGTCGTAAACCAGTGTCGCAAATATTCAGTGCTTACGTGAATATTACACGACACTTGTAGCAATGTAGGTGTTTTGTTATGCCCTGATCGTCCATTTCTTCCGTGTGTTTACCAGCTGTTCCTGATCGTTGTCATTAGTCCTTTGTATTTAGTTCGCGTTTCCGTTTGCTTCTCTAGTCCGGTCATTAATGGTGCGTGTATTGTCCATGCGTTTTTGGCTGCCTTTTCGTCTGATTAAACCCCATGTCCCCTGATTCATCGTCTTCCTGCGTCTTCCATGCTCTCCGTGCGCGGCGGGCAAGACACATTTGGTGATGATGTTGGCCTTCCTCTTTTCATCCCTGTATTTGCTTGAAAAGATGTTCCAGGTGCCGACACTTTTTGAAATGCAAAATTAAAAGAGGTTTTAGCTAAACAAAATAAAGACCAGATGAGTGGAAAAACTAATTTCTGTAATATTTGTCCTGCATCTTTCATATTAAAATTAATTCTCTCTATATTATACTAAAAGATAATATATATAGCAGGAACTTTACTTTAGTAGATGTTGACAGTGATGACTTAAGACTAATTTTTCTTTACCGTTACATAAAAATCAGTCTTATAAACTAATAAAATGCAATAAAAGTGTAGTAAAAAAAAGACAGTTGCCCCATATATTTTTAATCGCTGGCTAACCCGTTTCTCATAACTTATTTCACTTTCACTTTCTCCCACTATTTCTAGTTGAGTTTAAACACCGCCATTGACTTTATTGGAGTGGGTTTAATCAGAATAAGTGATTGACAGCTACAGTGACTGCTTATACACTGAAAATGGGCAGAGCAACACATGTCGTCCAGCCCAATATGTCACCCTGCTGCACCGTCCATACTGCGCTAAGGGGTAACTCGCCTGCTCCGACTGTCTAATCCCTGTGTTTTTCCCTTGGGTGTGGCTCCAAAACAACCACACCTTTGACCTGTCAATCTTTCCTCTTGTTCCTGCCCTCCTGTTGATTGTTCATGGTTGCCTTGTGTTTTCACCTCTTTAGCCTAGTTTATAACCATCTACAGTACCAGTTCAGTGTCCCCTGTCCCTTCTGTCTTCTGTGAGCCCTGCATAAAACTTCTAGACAGGTATTTTCCTGTTCAGCATGCAACTTGGGTCATTCCTTGCATTTGCAGGTATGACACTAATAATAAGTTTGCTTGTTCCCCAATGAAAGATAGTATGTAAGACAATGTTCTCAGATGAAAATGGCATTTTTCTGACCTGTTGCCTGGAAACTGGAACATGTGCTATGTGGGAAATGTTTTCCAGTATTTCTGGGCCATTCTGTAGTTTGAAATATTGTTACACCAGTACAGTAATAATGTTAAACATAGATCATTACGTCCTTTCAGTTTGTATTTCAGTTTTGAACATCCATTCTATATATCTCAGGGTAACATTGATGAGTATCCAAATATCTCCAGTGAAAATGTGATACACATTATAACATTTGAAGGGGGATTTTTTTTTTACTATAAAGT
Source organism: Cyphomyrus plagiostoma (assembly GCA_019775915.2). Lineage (NCBI taxonomy): Eukaryota > Metazoa > Chordata > Actinopteri > Osteoglossiformes > Mormyridae > Cyphomyrus > Cyphomyrus plagiostoma. Next base: position 42,634,494 of record JABFEA020000001.1, read on the forward strand.
GTATATGCTATAAAGTATTTATTGGTAAATAAATTGTCGGTGTAGTAAGGTAATTACAACCAGGGGTTTAGTCCCTTCCCGACAATTTTATTATTCACCCCAGATGCAACACCTAAATTTCATCCACATCACTGGCTTTCATCTAGCTACGAATTGGTGTTTGACCAGCAAGTTTGTTTCTGCACATCAGGAGACTGTATCACTGAGCCGGATTACTCACATAGCTAGGTAACTTAGTGTAATACTTGTTTGTGGGTGCTCACGGGGCTTTCAGCCTGAGGAAGTTAGAAGATTAATACAATAAAGCCCTCAGACACGGACGAGCTCTTCTTAACGCTCACTCTCCTTTATTCCGTTCCTCCGTCACTCCACTCTCTCTTCATAATAAAAATCCTCACAACAATATCCAACACCACAGAATGGATACTGCTGAATTAACATTGAATATTCAAATATAACATCAGTATTTATTTTTCCAACATAATCTCTGTAGTTATACAACTCAATTTAACTCTTACATTAGTGGTAACTCTGGGTTTTCGATATCACAACAATGATTCTTTTTTTAGCAGGATAAATTAACATGGTAACTCATGCTACATGCCAGATCTGCTCCGGAGATGGTTATGTTTCAGGATCACAGATCTTAAACATTTCTTGGACCAATTAAAGAGAAGAAGTCGGTATATTATACAAACAAGTTTGCTTTCCCACAGCTCTTGGAATAGCTTTTAACAAATCCTTTGCCACAAATACTCGTACAGAGTATTTTTTATTAGAACAAAATTCAGGAGCCTGAAGATGGTAATACAAATTGTTACTTTATGCTGGTCTCCTCAGATTAAAACAACCCTGTAAATTGGTGCTAGGTTGATGGCCCATGGCAGGGATTGCTCAGCACCTTGCAAATTGTTCTGCAGACAACGGAAAATATGGTCAGAACCTATTTTTTAATTCTTTATCCAAAATATCTAGACTAATTGTCTTATTATAGTAGCGTACCCCACTGAGTGTGTGGCTTAGTAGGCTAAGCCTCTGTGTTTGTGATTGGAAGGTTGCCAGACCAAGCCCAGCCTTGGTATGTCTGTGAGCCCGATAACCGGCAGCCCCCTGAGCACCACAACAGGTGGCTGCCCTTTGTTGGCAGCTTGCTGTCACCTACAGAGAGCAAGTTGTGGGAGGTGTAAAGAGAATTCCCATACAGGGATCAATAAAGTATCAATTATTATTCAGTATGGCATAATATGTTGAGTGTGTTTCTGGGAGTTTGTGACCATTCTTCCAGGAGAGTATTTGTGAGGTCAGACACTGATGTTGTATGAGAAGGCCAGTCTCTAATTCATCCCAAAGCTGTTCTATCCAGTTAAGGTCAGTGCTCTCTGCAGGCCAGTCAAGTTCCTCCACACCAGACTCATTCAACCATATCCTTATGGATCTTGCTTTGTGCATTGGTGTGCAGTTATGATGGAACATGAAGGGCCCATCCCCAAACTGTTTCCACAAAGTTGGGAGCATGAAATTGTCAACATGCTGCAGCATTAAAAGTTCCTTTCACTGGAACTAAGGGGCCAAGCCCAACCCCTGAAAATCAACCCCGCCCCATAATCCTCCCTCCACCAAACTTTACACTTGGCACAATGCAGTCAGGCAAGTACCCTTCTCCTGGCAGCTGCTAAACTGAGACTGATCCATTGGTTTGCCAGATAGAGAAGGATGATTCATCACTCCAGAGAGCATGTCTCCACTGCTCCAGAGTCCAGTGGTGGCGTGCTTTATACCACTGCATACAACGTTTTCCATTGCACTTGGTGATGAATATTAATTTCACGAATATACTTATTGCACAGGTGGCATCCTATCACGGTACTAGGCTTGAATTCACTGAACTCCTGAGGGCGACCCATTCTATCACAAATGTTTGTAGAAACAGTCTGCATGCCTAGTTGCTTGATTTTATACATTTGTGGCTATAGAATTCAATGATTTGGAGGGGTGTCCCAATACTTTTGGCAATATAGTGTATATTTTTTGTTTTGGTGGTTTGATTAGAGCATTTGGCTACTTAATATCCTTAAATTAGCTCAGAAAAAGGTCATTTCTATTTTCCATTATTAATGCTAATTGACGATAATGGCTATGCAATATAGGAGACGGACCATCAACAGTTATGTGTGTGCATTTAGCCTATTAATTAATGTTTTAGCCTGTTATTAGTAGAATATCAATGCAGATTAAAATGTGCAAATGTGATCAGCGAGAACACTAAAGGCAGACTGGACCAGAGGTCTTTGGGGAATTGTGGGTACGAGGACAAAGGGAGCTGCACTGAGCACGACTGCGCTGGCCGGTTTCACCATGTTACAGCCCATCCTCGCTGGGCACATGGGTCAAAACCTTTGAAGCGTTTATTTCTGGAATTGTCAAGTGTTTTTGTCTAACTGAACATTATGACTGCATGGCTGCAGGGGCAACAGATTTGAGCTGACAACCAGTAACTGGGCATATTATTGCAGGGTGGTACCTCCAGTGACTGGTAAACTGTAGATAAATTAAACCATGGTTACTGCAACCTTGGATACAGGGGTGGCACTGTACTGTGGGACGTGTTCCAGGAATATAGGGTGTCGGGGCAACTTCTGCATGCTATTCAATCTCTGTATGAATGCAAAAGAATTAGAGTGAACAAGAGATGTTGGCATACTTGGCACAAAATCAAAGCCATTTTGTGTGGTTTCAAGGGTAAGTTTTGTCTCCTGTTTGAGTTTCATGAAGAGGATGTCAATGAAGACCTGGAGATAACTTTAAACAGAGCTGCTACTCTTTCTTATGAGTCAGCAGAGGTGGTTCTGTAGCCGTGCAAAGAGTAATCAGGTCTGACCTGCTCCATATGGTAGCACTACAACCCTCACTAGGAGATGTAGGATAAAGAAGATGAATTTATATTTTTCCTCCAGACCATACAGTCCCAACATACATTCCTTTACAGAGGTTTGTCACCATGACAGTTAATGTTGAAAAATCCCTCTAGTGTAAAAGAGATTTTCCTTCAGAGGCCCTAATAACAGCTATTAAAAAAAGTCATGGAATTTGCACACAAAAAAATTGTTGCCCACATTTTTGGACATTGGTTTCCAGGGAAGAAGAATAATAATCAAATTAGTATAATGTATTACTCATTTGTGAAAAAAAATCATACCACAAAACATTAGATTAGCAAATGAATGATGATTCTGTAGCAGCAGAACATTTATTTATGATCTGTGCTGTCATAGATGTCTTGAATTCAACTGGCTGTTTCCAGTAAAAAATCCTCTGTGGCATAATCAGCGTCTGTGCAGTATCCATTATCAAAGCTGAAAAATTAAGGTCAGGGAGGAGTTGGACATTGCTGATTGTATTATATTATCCATTTTCCATTGTTACCATATGGTGTATAGTACTTACTATCTTTCACTTCTGGAGTGGTCAGGGTCTCTTTCACATTAGTACAGTCCATTTTTCCTGGGAATGGTAGCACTGCAGTCTCTTTGCTTGATCCAGACAATCTCCAAGGGCCCGGTCGAGATCATAAAAACAAGGTAGGCAAATGGCCAACAACCAACTGTTGCAGTTGACCAGTAGGGTGTTCCACGAAACAGGATTTCTTGCTTAGCTGAATAACTTGTCGGATTTAAGGTAGTCTGAAGTAAAATTTAAGTGAATGAGGATAATGTCCATGTAGACTACATCTAGACTAATGCTTTAAAAAAATTTCTGGGAATTTCTGAAGGATAAGATCTGCATCCACACTATTGTTATAACTAGCGAGTTGAAAAAATGTTTTCGTTCTCATTGTTCCATGTAAAATGCAAATGACATGGCTTACGACTACACAAATAATTAGCTTTAGCATTTGTGTAATTGTATATATTGTCCAACCAATTTTAAAAAAAATAATTTTATAAATGGCAAAGTATATATTTTGAATCACATATTTTGACTTTGAATAGTAAAATAAAATTCAGTTTTTATAAATGCTTGACTGTTGATTAATGTCATACACAACCCTGTGTTTAAATGCACATATTTTTAGCAAAAGCAAAATATCACAGTACTGCAGTGTCACAAACACAAAGCTGTGTACAAGACAAACCATCACAGCAATACAGGGATCCAGAAATTTAGTCACTTCACATCTCATTCTCTTAACCTCAGGTTCAGTGCACTAAGACTACTCTAATGTTCGATGGCTGGATGTCTTCATCATAAGCTAGAGCTGCACACACTTGGCTCAGGCACAGTCTCATTTTGAGCTTCACGATAGTTGGAAACTGGATACCATGTACACAAATCATGATTTAGCTACATACAAGTAAGCAAAACTACATTTGCCAGGTAGCGTCCTGTATATCCTCTATGTTCACATGTGGCTTACTTCTGTGAAAACAGAGGAAAAGCATTCTTTATTCCTGTGTAGAATAACTACTCAGGAAAAGAGACATAAAAACGAAGAGATCTAATCAAGAAAAGGTCATAACCTAAGTACGAACCAATTGGAACTCACTGATGCAGGTGTAACAAAATTTTAACATTTGAGTGTCTGCACTGATGCATTAACAGAAAGATTAGTTGTTGGACAGTGCAGAAATTTTTCTCTACTTCTGGGAAATAAAGATCTATGGTATTGTGGGCAGAAGGATAAATCAGAAGGTTTTTTTTGCATCACTAAACAAAAATGTATTAGTGTGGAGCTACCCTTAGACCACCTTATATCCAACAAATTAACTGACTAAGCAAAAAATTCTGCTTTGTGGAACACCACCCGGGACAACAACCATGGGCATTGTTAGGCTATAGCCCCAAGTATTTTAGGCCTTAGTCCAAAGTATTTTCACCCTGATGCCAAACTTCCAAAAAAACAAAAAAAAGTCAAGCCTCGAGTAAACTTTGCCCCTGATCTTTTAATAGCTAGGAACTGAAATTTACAAAACGGAAATAGAATGAATGGCTGTAATTGCAAACTAACAAAAGTGATAAGGACATCTTTTTTCTACTTCCTTTAATTTCATTCCATAATCCAAAGACTTACAGTTAGGTTACAGGTTAGTCGGCCCTTCATCATCATGTGCCCTGTGTCTTCTTCCACAGCCCTGACCAGGTTAAGCGGATGCAGTTCCGATGGATGTATTTTTTCTTGTACTTTCTCAAATAATTGGCAGAACCAAAATAAATTTGCGGAAGCGTTTTTTGTTTTTTAATGACAGTGGTTTGTTTTCTTTCTGGAACACTAATTTGAAAACTGTTTGTTACCGTTAGACACACCGCTATTTTCTTTTGAATCAATTCCTGTTCAAAGCGATATTAAATGTTCTGATCACTCTGATTGATGCTAGAGATATGTCCAGCCAAATCAGTGATATATATATTTTATGTTTTAAAAAAAAATAATAGCAAAAGTCAATTTTCACAGAAATAAAGTAATGCAAAACCCCCAAATTTTGTGTAAATAATAATCCTAATAACCTTTCTGAACTTCCAGACATTGAAAAGATAGTAAAATTCCAGACAATGAAATCCCATTGACTATTTTTACTTTGCAGCATAAGGTATAAGAGCCGAGAATTCTCACTTCCTTCAGTATGATTATTCTGTTTGATCCTAATCCAAGGACACATAAGGAGCTAGTGTGACAGAAAAGGTGCCCAGTGCCAGGGAAATGAGAGGCCCACAGATAGTTCAGATCGTGCAGTACTATGAGAGGAAATAATGGCTCACAATCAAAATAATTAAGAAACATGACAGAAACCAATAAGTAGGCATGTCACTATCACCAGTTCTGAGACATAGGGGCTTTGGCAGGCAGCCTCGTTTTCAATTTGGCCGCCATTCACCAGTGCATAAGGGTTTCCCAATAGTTTTTGCCTTTTTGTTGTGCTATTTTTGTGTCTATTAGGGTAACCCGTTCTAATGACGTAAAACACACTTTCATCTGGGGATTTCCATTCAAAACACGGTCATCTGACTTTCTGATAACTTCGAAATTTCCTCCCGATCTTACAGAAAATTTCACTCATTAAAACCTTCGTTTGGACAATAAAGGTAAGCAGAATTATTCTTCAAACTATGATAATTATATTTCTTGGTTAGTTTGTTGTATTTAGGGGTATTTTGAACAAAATTTATCGATCAGCAGTTCACTTTTTTGGATCTGCCGCGAGAGCCGGCCATGTCTTTGCCTTCAGGTACTGCATATGAATGTATAATCAACTTGCTTTTTAGGCGATTTTTTTAATCACGTTTTATTTCATTGGATGCTTGCTTTAGCAATTGTGGGGAAAAATGAGAATTAAGGGTGGATATCTTTTCATTTTCCGACTTTGATAATCCAAGGCCTGTGGTCCCTGGGTGTCGCTTCAACTAACTCTTCCAAAGTTTCTCACCTATGGTTAAAGCAATATTTAAATTGTAATTGTAATTATTCTTCTAGGACTTTCAATAACCTTTCCAATGATACCTTCCTTTTTGAAATCAGACTAAGATTAAGAAAGTTATGATGCTTGACAACATAACATCCTAAAAACGGTTTACAAGTCAATTTGTTGATTTCTATTGTTTTACATTGGTACTTGATGACCGTAATTAGCCTAAATAGGCGATAGGAAATTGCTTGTAACTTTCTTATTATTTGTCCCATTGTGATGATCCAGGTATCATTGGAAAGGTCTTTGTAAGACTTTTTAATATTGACACACTTTTATTTTTTTGTGACATACCTACAATAAGGCCCCAGTCTGACTTATGAATTGTAAAAATGCAATGTCAGTTCAAATCCCATCCAATCAACAAAAGTGACAGATGTATATTACAACACTGAATGCGGAATGATCTAATTTATTTTTTGTAGAAGGATATCTTGCCAGTCACTTTTCCTTTTTAGAGAAATTGGAAAAACCACATATAGCAGTACTTTTCCCCCTCTCCCACCCTCATCAGGCTTACCCTTTTAAACGATATGACAGGTGTTGTAGCTGGCTGGCTTGATTAGCCACCAGCTATGGGCCTTTGGAGGTGCCATCTAGCAATAAAATGCCCAGTCATTGGAGGAGCTACCTGGCAATAACATCCCCAGTCACTGGAGACGCCACCCAGCAATAACATGCCCAGTCATTGGTTGTCAGCACACATCACACGCCCCTGCGGGCATACTGACATAATGCTCAGTTCCTAAAATCTGTTGAACATGAAAATTTTGAAGATTGACTTAGAAAACATGAAGACAGCAAAGCTTTGCTTTTTAATTGTTCCAATAAATTTACTGGAGAACGATAATAAAGGACAAATAAAACAATGGCATGAATTACTTCAGTATGTTGCTCCATAAGTATAGGGGGTGCTGTCCTGTCTCATTCCTTCCAGCATAAGTGACGGGATGATAGATGGATGGATGGGTGGAAATTCAAATCAAACATTACATGAATATATTGGATATTTTCTGCATATACCAGTGTGACTTTAGGAGATGTTTTGAAATTGCTAAGCCATCACTCTTTGACAGAAATAATATGGTTTAACATGGACATGAAGATCATTTAACCATCATTGTCTTTGACTGCATACGACTTTTACACAATACTGGCTGATTTTCTGCGAGCTAATGCAGGTTTCGTCCAATCGTATGTGTTCTCTCCTGGATTTTAGACCCACTGCCAATTACTCCAAACAAAAAAGTCAAGCCCCAGGTAAACTTGACTTAGCCCCTGATCTTTTCAATAGCTAGGAATTCCACTGGTTCATGCTAAACTGGCTGTCTTTGGTTTTTCCTGAAACTCTTGTTGAACTCATGTTGACTCTTATCCCTAAGTAATACCCCAGGTCCTTATTTCCATCATAATATGTTAGTAAAACATTAACACACCATTTATTTTCTATGAAAAATGTACAAGCCATAATCTCAGCTAGAAACTGTGCACAAGTTTATCAGCCATACCAAAATTCTCTAGAGACAAAATCTTTTGGTGTGGAACAGGAAAAAATATCCTGCTTCACTTTACTATTATTAATTACTAGAAATATAAATTTTGAAGTCCAAGCTAATGTAAATACACTCAAAATAGCCTGACTTGCATGATTTTTACTGTTTATAACTTTGGGTGCTTTTGAGCTAGTGGAGTAAGATGTTGCTGGTGATATTAATTTAATGCCTGGCCAGTTAAGGCCCCTATTTGCTATTAGTTTAATCAATTGCACAATTTAACTTAAATTGTTCTTTGGCCTTAGTAGGAGTGTCAATTGACCTTGTTTTCCTTCAGCTACCGAATTAAAATACACACACATACACGCACGCACGCGCACATGTCGGGTATACCTATCCTTATGGGGTCATTCACTCATTCACTTCTATGGGAAAAATCCTAACGCTAACTATGACAACCTTAACCCGGTCACGCCCTGCTCCGAACGATCCTCATGTGTGCCACGCCCACCTCATTACCCCGTGTTCCTACCTGATCGTTCTCACCCGTGTCTTGTTAATACCAGCTAGTCGTCTGTATTTAGTCCCCATCTGAGTCAGTCTTCCCCAGATCTGTCATTAACATTGGTCCTGTCGGTTTGTGTACCCTGGTTGTATTAATAAATCCTGCTTTACCCGATGTTTTGGCTGGACTTACCTGCTTGCCCGCTCACTCACCGACACGGAGTGTGACAGAATAACAAATCTCGGCTTAAGCACAAAGCAGCAGACCGAGCACCTTCGGCTTAGTCCGCTGCAGGACTGTGTACGGTGGCCCCAGCCTGAGCTCCAGCAAGACCCAGTAGCCCTGGAGCTGACTGAACGAGGTGCGGACCTCCTAGAGGAGGAGCGCCCAGCCAGCCAGGAGTACCTGCTCACAAGATCAAGGAAATGCCTCCGTCGACCAAACCGCCAGCTCACCAAGCTACAGGAGGAGCGTGTTGCACGGAGCATGGGCACAGCGTCAGAGATGGCTCCTCCTTCCGCTGCAATGGGTAAGGAAAAGGAGCGGTGGGAAACCCGGGAGCCATAGGGAGAAGCCCTGTTCCTCTTCCTGGGTGCCTGCTCTCTTTTCCCCCACTGTGGAGGTAGCCAATGAACAAAGGAGCTACCCGCTTGCCTGGGCGGAGACCGCCGCTGCGGGCAGGAAGCACCTCACTGAGGACAAGCCGCCGCCTCCACTAGAGGCGTACCATTACCGGCCAGCGTGCATCACCGGTAAGTGGATAAGCCCGGTGAGGGATCCCAATCCGCGGATCCCCAACACCCTTAAAGGGGCAACACCTGGCCCGTGTATGCCTGACCTGCCAGTGTCTAACCTGCCTGTACCTGCCCTGCCTGAACCTATCGAGGCGGCTGGTTTGCCCGAGGCGGCTGGTCACTTCTGGGTCCCCCTCCGGTGCCTCGGTGCCGGTCCTTTGTCCCTCCTCCGGCACCATGTCGGCCGCCTCCTGGCTCCCCTGCTCTGGCTGCCCTTTTGCCAGCTACGGCTTCCCCCTCCTGCCTGCGCCAGTGGTCCCTCCTGCTTCTTCCGGCACTCCCTCTGCCTGTCTCCTTTGCCCCTGCGAGGCCCCCTCGTGCTCCTGCCTCCCTCTCGCCTGCGGCCCCTCCGGCCGCTGCCTGTTGCCTGCCTGGGCTCCCTCGTTTCCCCCGTCCGTTCCTGTCTTGTCTGCTCCTCGTTCCTTTGTCCTGCCTGTTCCTGCTCCTCCTGTCGGTCCTCTGTTCACTCCTGGCCCTTTTGTTCCACCTGTCTGTGTTCCCGCTCTCCCTTTCTTTGCCTGTCCATGTTTCCTGTCCTGGTTTCTGTCCCTGTGCCCGTTCGGTTTCAGTATTGCTCCCTGGCCCTCATTGACGTCTTCTGCTTTTGTCTTCCAGGTTTTGTTTTGTTTTCCAGGTCTCGTTCATCGGTGTGCGCACCTTTGGGGGGGGGGGCGGGGTGTTACACCCTGCTCTGAACGATCCTCATGTGTCATGCCCACCTCATTACCCTGTTCTACCCGATTGTTCTCACCTGTCTTGTTAATACCAGCTAGTCGTCTGTATTTAGTCCCCATCTAAGTCAGTCTTCCCCAGATTTGTCACTAACGTTGGTCCTGTCGGTTTGTGTACCCCAGTCATTTTAAATCCTGTTTTACCCAACATTTTGGCTGGACTTCCCCCGCTCGCTCACCGACACGGACCCACCCAGCCCTAACCATAAGCAACCAAGCAAAATACAACTTACAAAATACACTTAAACTAAGTCACCAATTTCATAAAATTGTTTTCCCAGGAAACTGGTCCCCATAATGGGGACAATGGATATTTATCATGTTATGGGGACTGTGTTCCCATAAGGATGGGTATACCTGCTCGCATGCATAAACACATACACAACATTGTGTATGTCAAATATTGAATGTATTGAAGTACTCTTTGTGCATATTCTATAGAAAGGAAGATTCTACAATGACCAATCTAATGGGACATGATTGGTAGCCTTGTGTATCTGTTGGTGTTCCAGAACATTGGGGGAATATTCTGTAGTTCCTGTGATCTCAATGAACACCATCGCAGCATATCTTGCCCTCAGTTTCCCATTGAGAAAGTGGTATTAGTCTTTATCAACACCGGGTCCATATTTGCAATGACAGTAAAGTAAGACTCCGAAGAAATCAAGACTTACTACATAGGGATTCTAGGTAACTAAACTCCATTTAGTGTGTTACATACTATGTATGTTAGAATGTACAGTCAATGCTTTTGCATAATGACTTTCCCCATTGTAGTTTTGATATTGCAGGGTTTTTTGGGAGTTCTATGAAGGCCACATGACACAAGTTTAGTAACTCATAAATGCATAAAATAAGTGTACACTGCTGGTTTCGGGGGGGGCGACAAGTCTGTATACAGCTGCCTCTTCCGTGATCTTTGTATCTTGCATTTTTTCTAACTTTTCACTGGACTTTGCTCGCAGGCTCACTCTGCTTGCCAAAGAGACCAAAAAGTTTCATAGTTTTTCCAGATTGCGGGAGGCCTGCGTCTCAAAGCTCCATGCTGTAGAAGGGTCCACTGTAATATTTGTTTAACAAAAAAATATAGATGTATACGCACACACTTGGAGAAATTCACTGCCTTTTTTTAAAAGGTGTGCTATGGGTCTCTTCTGGTTGTATCATAAGATGTTGCTTCCACTTTTGTGCAGTGTTTCAGCCGGGGACCTCTGGCAGAAGAAGAGGAAGCAGAATCCATTCATCAAAGCCCAATGGGAAATAACATCATGATACACTGGGTGTTTTATCAGCAGCGATCCATTTTAAGGGTCATCGTCCTCTGTGAGAACCCTTGTCTCGTCACCATGTGCTGTATGTGAACACATGACTAGGGGTAGAACAACAATAACCCATTGCCCCTATTATACATTGGCAAGGTTTTTATCTTCAGATTGATGTTACTTAATGATAAATGTGCTGTTGAACCTCAACCGTGTCACAACATGCAGTAGGTTGGATGCTCAAGAGAAAATGAATGAATATCATATTAAAGGCCTCAAAAGTAGAATGAGAAGGATTTACCCTGGTAATACATCGTCAATTGCCCATGACCTGTTAAGGTTCTTTGGAGACAATTAAATCCTGCTGTGTTTTTAAGTGTCCTTCTCATAGCTTCTCTGGATGCTTCTGCACATTTGGGCTTTCTGGGAGAATGAATGTGCTGTATTTGCAGTTTGGCAGAAATAAAACACAGACAGGATATCTGCTAAGTTCATTTAATAGTCACCCAGACCAAGAAGTGAAAAGGGAATGAATAAATGAGGTATCTTAAATATGCTGTACAACAAGAGAACAGGACAACCTATTAGGACAACCCATTCAGAAAATATTCAGACCCCTTTCAGTTTTTAACCATTTGTCATGTTGTAGTTTCATGCTAAAATTATGTAAATTCAGTTTTGTTCCTCATGAATCTGCCCTCAGTACCCTATAATGATATCACAAACAAACATTGTAGATGTTTTTTGCAACTTTATTAAAGAAGAAAAACTGAAATATGAAACGGATGTAAGCAGTACTCAAGTTGAAGGAGGATGAGGAGGTATGTCATCCCCCTGAAATAAAAACAGTCAAAATCATCCCCCCTCTAAAACGAACCATTGTGCCATTTTATCAATGAATGCATTAATGATGGCCGATTTGTGAATAAATCGTTCTTTTTAGCCCGTTTTTTTTAGTGAACGGGTTGAACCGATTCGTAAGTCTGAACAAATTAATTTTTAAAATTATTTTAAAAGGTTTTTAAAACTGATCTTTGGCTATTCAATCTCCAAAAGCATCCTCTGCGCTTTTGGATTTATATTTCATGTTCCATCTGCGCTTGACATTACTTTCATTTCATTCTTCATTTCATTATTTCATTCTTTTGTTCGTCACTTACAACTGTCACTTTTGTGTTTGTAGGCTTCCTTCTGGTGCCGAAAACACCTGGATGGCCGAGTACCTGGCCGTTGTGAGACACGGTTGCTGTATAAGTGAAGGGTATGGAGATACGGTCTCTAACTCGGTGACTCCAAAAACAAAAAAGAAAAGCAAGAGCCCGGAAAATTGACAACAAAAAACATGATTATGCAAATCTTTGGAAATTTCTGTGAGCTTTTATGTAAATCACTTTATCCAAAAATCTCAGTTTGTGCTATATATTTGTGTAAATTGTAAGATTCATTTTCAGATTTTGTAAATTGTTTCAGTAGTTTAATTTTTTTTTGCATTTGAATTAAAATGGACTTGGCCTGACTTGAGAGAATTCAGATGTTCATTTACAATGTTTTCTGAGATTTTGTTTTGAATTTGATCAGCTATTCACCCCCCATCCCTTTTAATTACACATTAGACACCACACCAAGACATCACACCGCACCACACAGAGGGAAGGGGGGGGGTTGACTCACCCCCCCATTATTTTAATTACATGTTAGACACTCATCCATGTCACACCACTTCCCCATATAGGGCCTTGGAGGGCGAGGGGAGCTGTGCAGGTCCTGGGTCGGCTGCTTCGGCAGCCCACAGCTGGACTGTACGGCTCCCTTCCCCTCTGTTTTAACTCCACCTTAGACACTTAGGGCTTGGGGGGACCGGTGGGTGTCTCTTTCCCCATAGGGTCCTCCATATTTTAACGACACCTTAGTTCATACACATGTACACCATCAATGATTAAGGTGAATTGGGTCTGAGGGGGGGGGCTGCATCTGTGGGGTCACGAGCTATGGGTAGTGACCGAAAGAATGAGATTGCGAGTACAAGCGGCCGGAATGAGTTTCCTCCACGGGGTGGCTGGGCTCTTCCTTAGAGATAGGGTGTGTGCCCGCCTGCCCGAGGTCTGGGGGGGTGGGAAACATCCTCTGGGACCGTCCACTGGGCAAGTCCAGGGCATCTGCTGCTGGGCTTCAAAGACGAGCAGGGGTGACTGAGAGTGTGTGTATGTGTGTATGCATGGATCTGTGTGTCTGCATG
>JABFEA020000001.1:42654452-42670541 GCA_019775915.2 Cyphomyrus plagiostoma
ATGACATAAATGCTCTAATAGTACACATAAGTTAGTGGTTTATTTATTGTTAGTTACTGTAATGTTGCGCTGCTTTAGTTGGCTAATTGACCAATCTGTGAAGAAAGCATTCAAGTATGAATTGCATTGTAGTATGACTCACTTCCTGGCGCGTACAATTTATATTAGGTCAGCGTTCACGGTTGGACTTCTGATATTCAGATCGAGTTCTAGATCAAACTGGTTTGTTCGACTTTCAAGAAACGCGAGTTCTAGTGAGTTCGAGAACCGAGGTACCACTGTACATCATTAAAGAAAAGCCCACAAAGTGAGAAACGTCAGGGTGGATTGATTAGAAGCAGGCCTTGGAGCCCAGATGTAAAGTCGGATCGTGGCTCAAGTCTGAATCAAAATAAAACAGACCAAGCAAAGGGCTGGGTTCACAGGAAACACACCCAGAAGCAGGAACTCCTCATTTCTCCTCAGAGAACGTTCCAGAGGTTCTGTTTAAACACCTGCAATAGCATTCTGCCTGCTGAATGTGCCACAGTACAAAGCACAGTTCTTAAATTGAATAATTCTCCCCCCCCCATATCTATTTTGTATTGCAAATTTTGCGGTTTACAAATCCGAACATAACTTCAGCAACTAAAACATAAGTGATTCCACACACTGCACTCCCCTTCACGTACAGACAGCCCAACCCAAGAAACGCTGTCATCACTTAAAACTGTCCATTAACAGCAGGAAAAGAAATCTGTGCTCCAGCTTGCAGCCCAGTGCAAACACTCAAACCAGCAAGACGGAAGATATTCAGGGAAGGCTCAGATACAATTATCCTAAGCTTGCGGCCTACCCCATCCCTATGGCTGCCAAGGCTGTCGCCTGAAAGAGAGCCCCAGGTCTCCACACCCCAGCAGCTACAGTTTACACACCATGTCTGAAATGAACCCAACAAGTAGGTCTGAATAACAGGGAACATCCAGAAATGGCCCAGCGGCTGAGACAGGGATGGGATGCAGTCCACCAGCGATGGCGCCAGCACACATCCCAGAAAACAACAGGACACCTCAACCTACCCATGGCAGCCTCCACATCTGCTGCTGAAGAAAGGTCACTATACAAATCCTTTAAGTTTGTCAATTTGGATCCCTAGATGGACACTCCGATATACTGGGAGCGGGATCACATGACAACAGGACAGCATCACACGGCAGTGAGACAATATCACATGACACCAGGACAGAAACTGGGGGAGTTTCCCCAGCCCCATCCCCAGAGCCCATGACTCTCCGGGACCCACCATATCTCCCATATGGGACTGAAAGTCGAAGCGCACTGGGGGGCAGAAGACGTGATTGTAGGTCTCCATGAGGCGCTGCTTGTCGCTGTTGGCCTCCAGGTTTTCGGCCGCACTCTCGATGGCCTCCAGGCCTCCATGCTTCGACGTCTCCACGTTGAACTCGGCCGAGAGGTAGGTGCGGAGAGCCCGGTTCAGGCTGGCGTGGTAGCCCAGGTCACAGCACTGTAGCAGGAGGCAGGAAGAGGAGGGGCTTAGCACCCTGTCTACAGCGACGCCCACTTGTGACTGAACACGCCACAGGGCCATCTGCTAATAACCCATTCGAAACAAAAATATTCATTACCGTTACCCCCACACCTCCGGAAAGGACAGCATTGAATTAAAGAGCTCGACTCTCAAAGCTACTGCTGAAAATGTACAGCAGCGGTGAAGGAACCTGTCAGCCTGTGCAGCCGTGCCCTCCCGTGTAAAACAAGCAGAACCGCGAGGTCATCATTAAATCCTATATGCACTGCTAACGATCCGTCCATTCCATAATGAGCATGCTGCCTGCTCCTCACTCTGCATCGGTGCACGGGGCTGCCCCACCCCCTAATGAAGGGTGGGATTCATATCCAGGGCTGAAAAGAGCATCTGACGAGCTTTCAGTAACACATGCCGGCGAGCTGTCTCCCGAGGGAATTCGTCTGACTGACAGGAGCAATCTGACAGCATTAGTTATTATACGTCTTATTCAGGAGCCCAGTGACAGTAATACAACTTGATGTACTTTGAGTCACGCTCTTTTAGGCTGTAAATCCCAGCTGCAAGTAAGGTCACAGAGTGATGTACAAATAAGATCAAATGGACCGGCCTGAATGCTCACGTCATCAAATAAATAACTGCAAATGCATCAACGCAGATGTTTAGCACTGTAAGACTTAAAAATCTTATTAGGGACAGTTGATGAAGCCCATAGAACAGATCTACTTTATTATATTAATGGTAGGGCCTACATGTTCCCTGCAGGTGCAAGAGGTTTTTGTCCAATCTTAGCTTGTAATTGCCTTACTGAAGTAATTATTTAGACTGTGAATGAGCTTAGCTAAAGCCTTGGGTTTTTCCCCCCCCCCGTGTACTATGAAATTCCTGGGCTCCCATTAATAAAATGATGTGGCACAGAGAGTCCCGAACATTAGTTCAATGGACTGAGTCCAGGGTATAGTGTTCAAGTGTCAACCAGTTTGGGACAGATGGCACAGGCCTGCTTACGTCAATGAGGTCGGAGAGATCGTGGATGTAGTACTTGAAGACGCAGCAGTTGGTGGCCTCCAGCGCTAGGAGGTACTCGTTGCGGGCCTTGATGGCCTTCAGCTTGTTTTCAGTGTATTTGGCTTGGCGCTGAGGGACAGGGAGAGAGAGGAGAGTCAGAAAGCGCCCGGGAGCAAAAGAAAACCCAATCAAAATGTACCAAACTGCACTGGCCCATGAGGGATGGAGCGCATCTCGGAATCGACAGGAGGAAGGGAAAGCGGGGAAGGTGCCCCGGATGCCACGCGAAATGCCGCCACCTCCAGGAACGGCAAGCCAAGGCAACTCGATAAAAGGCAGACCATACTTCCGATGACAAAGCCTGGGGCACCGACGCTCATTCAGTCTCTCGCAGGCATCTCCAGGTGTAAAACCGGCCCCTTCCCTAGTGAGGTAGCTGTTTAAATCTGCCCAGGGGATGTATGATTCTGACCTCCGAAGTCAAATACTACATGCACTACAGGTCTGGTCCTTTCATATTACCTACCAAGTACTGCCTACTTACTGAGGAGAAGTTTTGTGGGGGAGGGTGACGCTTCAGACACCTGTACCCAGATGCCGACCCTGACAGCCGACAAGGTCGCCTCACCTTCTCCTTCATCTTCTCGATCTTCTTGACGGAGCTGCGGCGAACGTGTTTCTCCTCGGCCTTGATGGTGGCCAGTGAGTCGGGCGAGCGGGGCGTCTGCCGCTCCTCCTGCTTGACGGAGCGGCTCATCTGCTTCTCCTCCTGCTTCTCTGCCTCCTTCAGCTTGCTCTCGGCGTTGATGCTGTCCGTGTTGTACATGTGGTAGGTCTTCATCACCTGCAGGGGGGACATGGGGTTCAGCATGGGGTTCTTACCCGGCACACAGCTCAGCAGGCTCCCGTTTAATCCATGCCCTGTGCTTTCATTTACATGATGGATTCCCATCTTTCCTGTCAGGCTCACACAAAGGCCGGACTTCATCCTACAAAGTACAAGGGGGGACGACCAGGACAGCATGCCAGTTCACAGAGGTTCAAAACGATGCCAGTTAGCCTGCCTGCAGCACTGTGGCCTGCATGGGGCAGCGTGCCCAGAAGATGGCGTGCGGCATGGAGAGAACATGCACACTCCAAGAGGCGTGAGTGTTACCGGCGAAGGTGTGCAAGATCCTGTCATGCGAAAGGGTCACAAGAAAGCTACTACGTACGTTAGGACAACGCGATTCTTCAACATCCTACGTATGGAATATTCCGGTAGACATTAGCCATACAGAAGGAAGCGTGCCAGCCTGGGATACCACAGTGATCCTATTACTAAGTGACACTGTCAACCACTTGAGTAACTTATTAGTAACAGTCGATTAAAGTGAAATGCAGTGGTCTCTGCGGTTCACGAATGCTGCGGCTTACGAACAATTCGGTTCGCAACCAAAAATTTCATGAAAGAAAAAAATGCATCGGTTCGCATACAATATTTGGTTGATGAACAGATTCCTTTTTTTATACTAGTGTAGCGCCGGGGGGGGGGGGGCGCATGTCCCCCCCCCCCCGTGTGATCATTAATAGGTGGGCCACAACAGGCACCCAACGAGCACCGAGCCCAAATACACAGACGGGAAACACAAGATTGTCAGACGCTGAAGTGCAAGTTGCATGAGGTGGAAAAAATACACGCGAGGATAGGACTGGGGACACAAGAGGGGCCAACACACACACGACAATAGGGAAGCACAACAATTAACATTACAAACAACTAAAATACAAGGGTTAAGGACTGTTAATAAAAACTTGGCAAGCAAGTCTCCATGTCTCTCTCTGCTCCTCCTGTGATGCATCAGTCCGCCCAGCACTATATTGTGTTTTTCCCTTAAAACCCAGAAAATTAATTAAAAATCATTATTTGCTAGGCTTCTGAATTAATTGAATTTCCTTGGTTTACTATGGGAAAAATTGCCTTGGTTCTCATACAAATTGGTTCACGACCACTTTCCTGGAACGGCTTGTGTTCGTGAACCGCAGGCAGCGCTGTATAAAAAGCAGACCAGTATACAGAATACCATGTGTCCTGCTGAACCCAACTTTCCAAACACACCTTGTTTTATAAAAGGTGCTGAATATTCTAAGAGAGACCAGTCTGATTACTCCAGACAGTCATGGCTGGATCATTGGCATCCCCCTGGTGAGGACACTGGTGACCTTTGACCCCCACAACTGACAAAAACCTCATGTCACACAGTCCGAAGGGTGCAGATTTGCTTTTTTTTTTAAAACCTAGTAAACACCTTGAGCAGAAATATCACATGCACATATTTCACATACTTTAAAATGTGGAATTTAAGCACAGCTAGAGATACTGATCTGCTCATACATGCACGCAGTAAACTTCAGACAGACAGACGGCTGGCTGCTACTCAAACCTGGGCCCAACAGATTGAGGATTTATAAAAATGCAGGGGCAAATGAGGGATTTAAAAACCGCTCTGCGTGCGCCCTGCAGTAATGCTGTGTGACACTTGCCTAATTCAAACACGAAATCCTCAGACTAATTACCGATCCCTCCACTCCACTAATACTGAGAAAGAACATGCTGGAATATCCTTTGGTGAACTTGGATTCAGAACCCACATCCTCCCAGATTCAGCCTGATTACGGAGGGTGGACCTTCCCTGGAGCAGCTTAAGACGGCACACTGCTTGGACAGGTAGAGGGGCACAGGGAATCACATCCACAGAGCATTACCACCTCAAGGTACCACCTGGTGCTCAAACTGTACAAGGGCCTCTGCTACAAACGGAAATGCAAAATACAAATTCACATGCAAAAATTCATTTAAGTTGCTTTATTATAAACGCTGATTACTAATAAAATCCGATAATGACACGCTTAGACATGCCACTAGCATTAGTTTATCAAACATGAATGCATGAATGAGATGCTAATTCTTTATCTTTAAACATCTGACTTTAGGCCAAACGTGTCTAAGCCATCTCCAGAGTCCCTCACACACTGTATATATGTTTAAAGGGGCAAAACCACTTAGTTGTACTGCACTTGGTCCCCATGGAAACGGTGTGGACCGTTACTAGGTGCCAACCAGGAGCCTGTCCCACTTCCCGACTGACATAATCCCCTCGGATCCTTCCGCTCCATTCAGCACCGCTCTTTACCCGGTACAGTTATACTGTCAGCCCTGTGAGGCCATTTTCTCTCTTCACTCTGACCATAAATAAAAGCATTAATGTCCAACGGGACGTGCCCAGGGAACCACAAGGGAGCAGTACATCCCACAAGAAACGCTATTCAGGACAGGCTAGAAAAGGCTGCAGCGTTTCCCACGGAATCCCGTTGGAAAGAGCTACATCCAGGCTACATCCATATGGTCAGGAAACCACTGGGGGTGAAGCATCACTTAGTAAGAAATTAGTGCTTAATTAAAGCACTTCACTAATATATCCATCCATCCATCACAGGGTCACAATAATAATAATAATAATAATATTAATAATAATATGAAGAAGAATTACTATTATAGGGGACAGATGCATAGGAAACATAATATATTAAATATTTATATTAAAACGTGTAAGGGCTGCATACAGCATCCTGTAGTAAGACAACACTTTAGCTAAATGCTAAGAAGAAATGTGTATCTCAGCTTCTCTAAATCTCTGCCTACCAGACAGGCTATTCTTACTCAAACCAATTAATCTAATTAAAGAGAAATTGTAATCTACATTTTCCAAGAGTAATATGTTGAGTGGTGTATCCGTTCATTTATTAAAAACGTGACAAATTAAGCATTTACATACTTGTTCAACTTAATTAATCTACATAATTGGCCTACAGAGCAAAAAACCTAAGCTTGAGTGAACACAGTACTCCCCCGGGAAAGTAGGGAAAAGACTCACCTTCAAACTGCAATTTGTTTTCTGAAGTACAATTTTTTGTTTAAGCCAAACTTGGATTCTACCTTCACAGCAATGAAAGCCGACCCAAATGCTGCTTACACAGCCAGGGTATGGTAGCTGCATCCAGGTCCCCAGAGAGAATTACCCTTAGCTACTTTTTACAAGGCACAGGATTAATGGGAAACTGGAAACTTGAAAGAGGAGCCCTTGTTTTCATAGAGATAATCATGATGTGGGCATTTAGTCTTAAGAGAAACTGTCAAGAGTTGAAATCATATGGACGCTCAGAAGCACTAAACAGATAAAAATATACTTCATCACTGAATCCACTGGCATCACTGCATAGACTCAAAAAGCAAACCGGAGTAGAAAAAAATCCCCCTGAGATGACCCACTAGCTCATCGGGGAAGATGACATCATCACTGTCCAGCATGTTCTTTAACTGGGCAGAACGTGGTTACCCCTGTCCCTATGTCGGCAGAGCACAATTCGTTTGCACTGCAAGGCAATTTCCTATGGAAATATAGGACAGCATCCAGTGAGCTTAAACAATGAGAGAACAACCTCTTTAATAAATGGATAAGACAATCTGGCCTCACAAAGTACCGAGTATACCAGATAAACACAAAAACACAGGGCCTTTGGTGTCTTCTAAACCAGCTAACATCACAAACGCAGAGATAAAAGGACTGTGCTGGAGAGAGCATCTGTGATTCCTTTTCATAAATAAAACATAGAGACTGATCAAAATGGCCGCCTTTCCACTGGCATCCCCTCAATTAGTGGCATCGCGCTCTGCCCCTCCCCCCAGAGTCTGTACTGCGGGTTGCCTGCTCTCCCCAGTTCTACTCCGCCATGTTATTATTCTGCCACCAAGATGTTCGGTTGATGCCAACCAGTCATTTCATGGGGTGAGGAGAGACCCACCTCAGCACCGAAAGCTCCAGGACTGGACTCTGCAGGCCCCTGTCGCATGGTGCCTCAGACTCCAGATGGAGGTTCATCTGAGATCCCCTTCTAACCCATCAGGAAGTTTGGGGGATGAGCTCATTGATTTCTCTACATCCATACACTGACTCACACATAAGCAAAACCAAATGAGGGGAGTAATGCGGAATATTCTTATGTTGTTAACTCAGGCTACCAAACCTAGAAACATAATTATGATACACTCCAGCAGCCCTTATGCCTTTTCAAACAGCCGATGAACCAACTCAACTCAACTGCCTCCAACGAATTTAACCAGCCAATAGCTAGGCTAGCTTTCTAAACCGCAGTGCTCAGGATCTTGGATGCATCAATTAGAATGACATACTGAATAATGTATATATACACAAGTAAAACCACAACAACCCTGCACCCAGAATGTTTGTGGAGAACAGGCAAGGTTTAGGCACACAGCATGCACAGCGATGTATAATTACTTTGAGAAAACATGCCAACACATTTTAATCACCAAGGGGGGGGGGGGTAGTATAGGGGGTTGTACCCACACGGCCCAAGGCCATTTGGGATGTTAGGGCCTTCATTGGCTTGCTTGGCCACTGCTGCCTTCCCCCTTTTCCATTAATATAGCACATGTAACGGAAAGCTAATAGGCAGCATGGTTTTCAGCAATATTTCCCTAAAAATGTACTATATCAAAATATTAAATATAAAATGTCGTACATTTTTCTTTGGAAAAAACTAGAGTTAAGTGAAGATATGATAATCGCTCCCTCTGGCATCTCCGATCGCCTTCCCAGTCGCAGTCCAGCATGGAGATGCTGCAGCTGTGAGAGGCAGTGAAGCCCCACCTCCGCTTGTACCGCTTTCTGATGTTTCGTTATTACCCCCCACCCTCCGAGTGTCCCGGCTAACGTAAAGTGACAGCTGCTGGGAGCTAAGTCCGATGTGTCTGTTGCTCTACATCGCAGAATAATTTCTGACCTGAAGATGTCATCTCCTACCTTAGGGAAGCGGTGGAAATTGAGATGGTGTGGGATGAAGTGGTGGAGTCAGGAATACCTTACATGCTCCTCCAAGGGCGTTAGAAGCCACACGGTTCCCCTTTGAACCTTCAGCAATCCAGGGCAGTTTCTCATTCTGGAACATTCCGGTCGCCATGCAAAATGAGGTTGGCCGGCCTCTGACCCTCCTGGTACTGAGGCTCCCTGCCGGGGCAGGTCAGGACGAGAGAGGCACCCCCCCCACCCCATCCGTCGGTGGGCAGGGCCTCCGTCCCGCGCCTGTCTCCCGGCCCCTAATGGCGACTGCGTGGAGCGTGCACAGCTGCTGGCAGGGAGAGTCTCTCCTGTGCGCGCAGCCTGCTAATGAGATCTTCCTCCATTTAATTAATACCATAAGAATTTTAATTCTGACTGAATCAATTTAATGTGATGTGATTTTCTCAGCTCTATTCCCCAAGTAAAAAAAAAAGAAGAGGAGTGAGCCCTGGTGCTTATTACATACATCATTTCACGGGCTCTGCCTTCCCTGCTGACTTAAACAAATTCTAATTAAGACTAATTAAAGCATCATTTATGAAAATGCTTGTGATAGTTATGCAAACATTTGGGGTGGGTATGCTTTGCATGATAATTACCCCCTGGTTTAAATTAAGACCTGTTCCTTGACAATTAGGTCCGCTAGACACCAGTACCTTGTGGAAAACCAGTCTTTATTCAATGCTTGCAATTAAATATGAGATCCACTTATGAACTATCTATTCAAAATTCATTTTTAGAAGTGAGGGAGGATTAGAACTCGAGATAATAATTATAGGGCCAGTGACGATCTCATTTGTTTGCCGTGATTTTCAGGAACGGAAGCTCTCTGTTTTGGTAAAATGGCTAATGGTGTTGACCAGTGATCTCTTTGGCTTGCATAGAATGATTTCTGCTATGCTATAGGATGAGGATTAATGTTCTTTCTGTCTTCCCAGTCAAGCCCTCTGTTTTTCAAGCCCATCCTCCTTAATGTCTCCTTTGCATTATGTGCCATTCTTTTCCTATCACATGTAACATTTTTAATTGCATTAAATTCCAGGGTAATTGGGTGGCTTTGGTGTTCATTAATTCAGTGGGATGCACAATAAGTCAAAAGCAAAACTCTCATTAGTTATTTACCTAATATGCCAAGATGTACTTGATGCAGTTGGTGTCAACTTACTGATACAGTCTAATGTTGCTTCACAAGATGTGAATGTAGGTATGAATAAGTAGGATCGTTGGTATTCCCGAATGATACTGGAAACATATGAATCCAATAGTAGATGGACATGTTCACCAGTTGATGTTCATGTATGTACCCATTCCCCCCCCCCCCAGCTAAATGAGTAATAGCTAGCCATTAAATCCCAGCATGATGCATTTTGGCCATACAGATGTGGAAAGTTGGAGGCCCAAAAATGGACAAGCAAAGAGGTCAACGGAATGACACGAGAACGGAATGATGGATCAAACCTGGTCTCTCTGTAGACTTTAACGTGACACGTCAGACAATGTCGGACAAATTTACTTTCCAGGAGCAGCCCAAAGATGTGTGATAATAGGAAACTCTGGCAGCTGTGGGACTTCATCACTGCGATAAGCACAGATTTTACGGAATTAAGTCAAGAGAGTCTTTCTGAAGGAATAATGAAGCATAAAGCATAAAGACTGCGACATTCCCAACCGAGGAAGCGATGAGGGTTTGTTGACGTATTTGTAC
This sequence comes from Cyphomyrus plagiostoma, assembly GCA_019775915.2. NCBI lineage: Eukaryota > Metazoa > Chordata > Actinopteri > Osteoglossiformes > Mormyridae > Cyphomyrus > Cyphomyrus plagiostoma. The sequence goes on from JABFEA020000001.1 coordinate 42,664,591, forward strand.
AACACTCATTATTCTGTCCAAGTTTGTTTAGCTTTCACTTCCATTCGATTTTGGACACACTCTGGTCAGGCCTTACGCTATAGGGCGATATTGCTTTTTTCCCGACAGGCAGCTGGTTCAATATTTAGAAAAAAAGAGGAATTCCCTAATCTGTTGCTGAAGCTTGAGGGAGGCAGTATGAACACAACAGAAATCTACCCGCTCCCTGTTTAACGTGTTCCTGTCGTCCCCAGACATGCAGATGGCACGGTGCTCCCTGATTTCATTTGAGCTAATCTAATCCCCCTCCGCTCCCACTAGAAAGGAGGAGAATTACCGGCCATATGTCAACGAGATTTGTCAGATTATTCATTACAATTAATTGCTGTTCTCACTTAAGGCCTTTAAAGCTGTGAATTGCCCGGAATTCTATTGCAAACACAAAAATTATGAGTAAAAGACTTTAGCCCTGTCATTCAAATTTCAGGCTGACCTTTAGTGGAGACTAGCTTTCGGATGGTGCAGTAGCGAGAGACTTTCTAATTGGTGTTTCTTCCTCCCTTTTTTTTCAAACTACAGGTAGGCTGTCGGCCTAGTCAGTCATCTCGACAGTGTAGACAAGGGATAGGGCGTCAGCGGTCCCTGCGGACAAAATTTTTGCGGCATGTTGAGAGTGCATTATACCAAGTGAAGCTGCAAACTGACTGCTTTTTCTTTTTTTTCTGGCCAGAGCGCATTACGGCAGAAGGTGTGGGATTTGTGAGAGCGTAACACTTAGGGCATACGACGTCAACGATTCAAGCTCAATTTCACTTCGGATTTTTCGGTGAGTGTATTTAAACGCTAATAACATTGTTTGGCCTTTTATTTTGAAATCAGGACTTAAATCTGTACGAATTCAGTAGGAATTTATAGTGCCAGGAAACCCTCATATGGGATAATGTGCTGCTAGCGTATAGGCCTTAATATTTTGGTGAATGCTTATTTCAGAATTCCATGCTTTTATTCCAGCTAGTAGTGACACTGGAACAGCTCGAATTGTTGGCCCTTTTTTTTTTTAATTAAGTCAAAGCTGCACTTGTAGACATCCTCCTCTCAAATCCACATGCAGGTGCTATATGAACCAAGACACCTGAGCTGGCCAAGGTGCTTTGTGTCCTCACGGCCTGCCGTAGTTTGTCCCATTAACAGCACCATTGTTTACTCCCGGTTGCAGGTCACATTACATTCTACTTCATTTTGACGTAATAAAAATATTAGAGTAAAAATTTAAAACAGTGTGCAACATAAATGGTAGTGATGGTCATTACTGGGATTTTTGAGTTTACAACAAACAAATACAATTAACAAACAACAGATGTCATCATGAGTTTATAACATTGCTTGAGATATAATAAATAATATTGTTAGCAACTATTTACTATTATATATCTATCATATGTCCAGCTTCCAACCACTTTCCCACTATAGGATTCTGGTGTAATTGCTATTTTAACTATTGAAATTAGGACGTGAACAGCAATAACAGGAGTGAATTTAAGTGAACAGCAATAACAGGAGACAGACTAAAGATTTAGGCGTGAAATGAAATCCCTGCCGCTTCTTCTGAATGGATCCCTCCAAATTCCCCCGAGCTGAACTTTTCAGTGGTGCCGGTCGTTGACGGTTCGGAAGCGTTTCCGATGCCTCGCCACGCGTGCGACTCCGGATCAATCGCGGCCGATAGCCGCAGCTCTTTACTGTAGCCCTGCGATCTGACACATCCTCATTATACTACACTACTGTAGCTGTCACTAAAGGTCACCCTCCTCGAACACAATCACCCACAATCAAAACCACAAACTTCATACATCAAGGAGACAGTAAATAGCTTGAAGGTCTATTTCCTCCTGCCAGATAAGGGCTCCTGGTCCATGCTTAATCTTGGGATACGGTCATGTTATTGTAGCCATTATTTAAGGTCTGAGTTGGTGCACCAAACTCTCGATAAATTAATTATGCAAGGATTGAAGAATGGATTAATATGTACTCATATATACTGTATGTACATTAACTGCACCTGCATACAGCATTCATAGAACATTCATGTAAGTATTTCAATAACCTTGTATGATTATACGATTATAATGTGTGTTATTATCATATAATGTTTGTTATTAATGTATAATAAACCTGTTAAGGTATCTTGAAGGCACATTGAATGTTCTGATCAAAAAGTGATACCCCATGTCCATCCATCCATCCATCCATCCATGTGTGTGTGTGTGTGGATTAAGTTTATATTACATTGTGATAAAAACCTGTCATTTTGACCTTCTGGGAACCATTTTTCAGGTCCCCATAAAGGATCTCTGAACGCAATCAAACAACTAAAAGCGCAAAAGTTTTTTGAGTTACTTATGGTTAAGGTTAGGGCTGGGTGGGGGTTAAGGTCGTCATTGTTGGGATTAGGGTTAAGACCATAGAAATGAATGGTGAGTCCCCACAAAGATAGCAATACAGCGACTATGCATATGAATGGAAAAGCCTTTAAATTTCACCGTATAGTATTTCTATTAAAATAGTTTAATATTGTCTGTCCTCCCCCCCCCCCATATTTAAAGAAGGAACCCTTTTTTTAAAAACTTGACGGCAGGTTGACATGACGGGAGTATTAAAAGAAAGGAAAGTGCAAAACATGTCTCTCTCCGGCATATTAACATAATGAGCAAAACACGCTTAGCGGGCCACGACCCCGTGTCATGTGATTATCCTCATGATTGATGATATCCCTTAACCGAAACATGCCGATAGCACCCTATGCTTCCAACCATGTTTTTAAAAAATATTATTTATTTAATTTTTAAATTTATTTAACGTTTTTCTTCTGATGCTCAGTACTTGGGCTGTTTCCTTGGCGTGTGAAAAATTCGAATCACAGGGGAAAATGGAATATCAATGTTGTGGTTTTTTTTGCATTATTTAGTTGATGGAAAGATATCACATCTGTCTGCATCCATGTTTTCCATCATTCTAATAGAGCAGCCATTTCCAGGATGGTGCCTCATCATTAACGTCTTCTGGAAGAGAGACGGCTCAGAGACTCCCTTCACCCGGGCCACTAGGAGACAGACCTAGATATGGAGATGGCTGACAATTGACCTTTAGTGATTCCAGAATGATTTCAGTCCCAGGGTGAGCAATATCAACCTTACTTGTTTAGATGCCAAGCTCAACCACGGTCTGAGCCATATGTAGGAAAACCAGCTGGGGAATCAGCTGTTACGTCTTCGTCACTTGGCTATAAAGCGAATAGCATAAATCGTGACCACCTCTAAAAAGACGTTGATTAGCCTTATGAATGCGGTGGGGATTGCCAATGTAGATTCCCAACTTCAGAAAACGTACCACTCCAAACTAAACAATGAAACACGGGTTGCACTCTGAATTTCGTAACAACAGAATTCTGCCAAGTGAAGCTTCTTGGGTCTCTGAGCAATGTGGTGTGTTCTGGTTTGTACTTCACCTGAATCTTAAATAATCAGCTTATTTAACACATTATCTCCATACGGAGGTTGCTCAGAAAAAGTACAAAAAAAAATGTGTAGATGTTGTGGAACATCATGACTGAGGCTTCAGATCTCAAAACCAATCCTTTTACAAACAGTTTTGTATTCTTGTCCCCCTCAGTCATTTTTTCCCGCATTTTTCAGTAGTGATTTTCCTCAGCATTCGTCTGATGGTTCGAGTCCGGTGCTGTCAGCCAAGGTGACCTGAAAACAATGCTGAACCCAGTGACTCAGCTCAAAATACTTTCCCTCCTGCCGCCACTGTCTCCCAGGCGCCCCTTGGCCCACAAAGGCCTCAGTGTGGCCATGATGTAGGACACAAAGGCGGCCTCTGTTGCCAGTAACAAGTGGGATGAGCAATAAAAATACAAGAGCTGTTCTTCGCTGCAGCATTTATTTATTTTTTTGCAGGCCTGCAATTCATATTTATATTTGAGGGACAGTATTTTGGGCTCCTTAAAGGGACGTCGGGCAAAGACAACCTCCATCACTCTTACTTGCCACTGCACATTTTTCTTTTGTCTTGGGTCACCTCTCTGTCTGGTTGCCCGGCTCAGTGCCTTGGTAAGCGCGACAGCGAGGCTTGGTGACCTGCTCTGTGAACTCGGGCACCTGCATGCTCGGAAGCTCGTAAACACAGACCAGAGAAAGGCATGGCTGATTCAGCCATATCCTCAGTAGTGTAAAATAGTCAAACACATTACAAACAAAATTGGTTTTATGATTGCAGGACAGATATGAGAAAACATGTGACTGGATGCACTGCGGAGGCATACAGTGAGATGTTCAGGTTTGCAGGTTTTTTTTTACTAGAAAATCAAGAATTATTCATAGGCAGTTTTTCCTCTGTGACATATGTTTTTTTTTTTATTACACACCCACAGACATGTATTCATATATTTGTGGGGACTGTCCATTCATTTCTATGGGCACAACCCTAATCCCAACAATGAAACCCTAACCTTAACCATATATAACCAAATAAAATACATGTCTTTTTTAATGCAGTCACTGATTTTAATAAAACTGAATTTCCCCTTGTGGGGACCGAAAAAATGATCCCCACAACATCAAAATAACTGTTTTTTATCACATTGGGAGGACATTTGGTCCCCACAATGTAATGCATATCTAACCCACACACACACCTTGGCTGACCTCATTAGCCCTCTGTCATAATGTGGTAAAGAGATATGCATCACATTTGGGATCTGTGTTCCTTATGGCCCTAAATCCAATGGCTTAGGTGGACTCAGGACCCCAGCCCCTTCGGTGACAGAGGCGAGGCTGTCTGTTGTCTGCCTGCCATACGGTGAACTGTGATGAGGCTTTTAGAGGAGTGTGGGGGGGAGGAGGGGTCATTTTGTACCCTCGTTTGACCTTACCATGAAGCACCACGGGATGTGATAAATGGCTACCTTGAAAATCAGAAATGTCATGTGACTGGTGCCAAAGCATCATGCTGAAATGGACATTCCTCTCCTGTACTATAGTATCATGTATTTCAAAAGTAAGAATATTAAGTTTTAGGCCCCCATTTTTGTCTTGGTAAGATTTGATCAGAGAATGTAAAGAAGGAAATGATTTATCGGACCATTCTAAAGAAAACCATTGTACGTTCTGAAACAACATTCTCATTCACTATTGTAATACTTCATACATCAGCAGAGAAATGCAATTTTTTTCATTAAAAAAAGGATATGTTTTATTCATAATCATGTAACTTGTTATTGGGGAGGTACCATGAAGCTCATGTTCACAGTGTTAAGTTTGCTCTGTGCATGAAAAGAATCGCATTGTTCAATTAAAGGGAATGTGAGCAAAGCCCTCCGGGAATTGTGCTCGGATTTCGCCGGAAAGGTTCCCTGTGCACCGTACATGTCCCCCCTCAAATTCACCGTGAATCTGCGTATTGGGCTGTCAAAAAATTAAATGGAAAAATCCTTCTAATGGGTGACCCTTGACGTGCCTCATATTTCCTGTCAATTATGAAGGTGTAAAGTAATGCATAATTATGAGGCTCAGCAGCCCATATTAAAATGCACAAATAATTTGTGTTTATATAGAGGTAACCATGGACCCCCTCAGTTCTGTCATTGGGAGCCTCACATAATTACTGGTCTTATAACACAAAACTGGCCACTTTATTGTGTTGGCCGTGAGAAAATTCAGCTAAATGGTTATTATAAATAATTTCATAATTATACAAACTTTTAAATAAGCAATAATACTCAGAGTGTAACAGTCATTTATTTAAACTGACACGGCTTGCGGGACAAAGGACTCCAAAGTGGGCGTTTGGTAAAAAAGGGGTTTTATTAACTGAATAGAAGCAGGGAAACAAACAAGACTGTGAGGAGTCAAAACAAGAAGGCGAGTATGGGGAAGGACACAGGCAGACAGGCGAGTATGGGAAAGGACACA
>JABFEA020000001.1:42670641-42689390 GCA_019775915.2 Cyphomyrus plagiostoma
GGCAGACAGGCGAGTATGGGGAAGGACACAGGCAGACAGGCGAGTATGGGGAAGGACACAGGCAGACAGGCGAGTATGGGGAAGGACACAGGCAGACAGGCGAGTATAGGGAAGGACACAGGCAGACAGGCGTGTATGGGGAAGGACACAGGCAGACAGCCGAGTATGGGGAAGGACACAGGCAGACAGGTGAGTATGGGGAAGGACACAGGCAGACAGGTGAGTATGGGGAAGGACACAGGCAGACAGGAGAAGTGACAAGACTGAGGATGATGAGACAAACAGGTACAGGAACTAAAATACAAAGACTAACAAGGGTTAAGAAGTAGCAGGGCTCATCAGGGCTGCGTCAGGGAGGAGACAGAAGGGTCAGGCAGGCATGATGGGCAGGATGTAACAATACCCCCAAAAGCAGACAAGGAACTGGGGGGGGACTAAGGGGACTGAACGTGAGGATGGACATACAGGGCTGGGGACCCACAGGACAATGGATGGGACAGGGCATGCTAGGACCACCCCAATACACAGGACAGACACCACACAAGATCAGAGGGGCCGAGCTACTGGACAGGACAGGACACATGGCAGAACAATGGACAAGGAATAGTCCACACTGATGAAACAGACTATATACAGGATGGAACCAGGCACCATGGACCAGTGAGCAGAGGGACAAACACCAGACATCAACGGAAGCAGGAGAAACAGAGACTGAAACAAACCAAAAACACTAACCAGAGAACACCAGACGAACAAAACCCAGGAGACAGTACAAGACACATGACATGACTAGGAGCATGGCACAGACTAAGGCTAAATGAAAGACAGTAGAAAGGACACCAAGACACACACCAGGACTCTGAGAATGGACTCTGGGGGTGCATCAGGGGTGAGGGCAGTACGAGCGGCAGCCATGGGTACAGACACCTTCCTCTGTTTTCTCCTCCTGTGGATGGAGAGGGTGGGGGCAGCCGGGGTTTCACACTGAGGAGAGGGGGTGGGTTGATTGGCTTCATGGAGCAGAGAGGCGGCAGGTTGAGCGATCTCTTACTGCGGATCCATGTCCAGGGTGAGTCTGGCTGGCACCTTCCCTGCATCCTGGAAGAGAGCCTCGACCTCAGGGATCCTCCAGTCTGAGGAATTACTCCTCCACTCCAGGTGAGCATCCAGGAGGGAGGAGAAGTCCTCCGCTTGAAAGCAGTCATTCTGTCAAAATGGTGAGCAGTCAAAACAAGAACGCTAGCATGGGGAAGGACACGAGCAGACAGGAGGAGTAACATCAGACTGGCGCCGACGAGACAAACTGGAACTTAAATACAAAGACTAATTAGGGGCAACAAGCAACACGCATTGCTGATCAGGGCCACGCTAGGGAAGAGACAGGAGGTACAGGTGGACATGATGGAGCGTGCGCTTGATACAGCACATTGCCACACCCACCCCATGAGAAGCCACCTCAGGGATGAGAACCCAAGTGCAGCCATGCAGCAGGTGATATCTCAGTACAACACTAGTGTGAAAGGAATGGAAAAGTGTGAAGTCGCTTTCTGGTGGCTGAAAGATGGTGAACCTGCTTACAGGGCTGGATGTAAGTTAATATCATACCCAGGACGATGTAATGGGAGCATTGCTCAAGGGCCCAATGGAATAGAAGCACTCCTGGCATTCACGGGATTCAAACTGGCAACCTTCTGATTGCCAGCACAGATCCCGAGTCTTGGAGCCACCACTTGGAGCATGTAACATAAACCGGGTTTATTTGGAATTAGCTAGTCCCAATCCAATGTTTGCAACATTACTCACAACGATGTTTCTTATGAAATAAAAGTGCTTTTTTTTTGTTAATGATCCTTCATTCATAGAAACGTTTAGCGATCCTCTTGGGCCCAGTGTGTAACTCAGGTGTGCATAATTATAATTTTTAAGGTCACACTCTCAGCAGGATGAATTAGTAAAATTACATAGTTGACCACTCCGGGGCTCGGATGTAGATGCAATTAGCTGTAGTTGGTAGGGTTGCAGCGGCAAGAACGAGACAGGAACCAAAACCTTGGGAAGTCTGACTCGACAAGCTGGGGAAGATTCCGAAATATTTCCAAGGTGAATAAGCAAGCCGAATCTCAGGCACTGTTCTTATTTATTAGCTATTTCACATTCAAAAGGAAGTTTATTTTCTTGAGCTGTAAAACCTGGGCTTTTTTACTTATTGCTCCCAGGTTCCATCACCTGACTTCCTTCCTGCTGTCTTCCTTCCTAGTTTGTCTAAAATACCTGGGGTACAGCCAAGAGACACTGAGGTGCTCCTGGTCCAGAATTGGGTCCCCCACAGCTCACAAAGTGCAGTGCAAATTCATAATAAGTAGAGCATAATCTGGTGTGAGTCTTTCAATCACAGAGGAGCAATGGTTTAACCCTCATGTCCATGCATTATCCAGCCCTGACACCCCAGGGATTCAGTGTGTCAATGGCACAGAGATATTAGATAGCCATATGTAGATTCATAAGGTAAGCAGGTCCCCATTGTGCTACAGTATAACCAAAATGTAACCGAAATCCTACCTCCTGTCTCAAATGGAACAGCTATGCTGTGAACTATTTTTTTTTTTCCAAGGGGTACCTGAAATCGAAGGCTTGACTGTCAGCCCCTTAAGTCTGATACCTTCTTGTTTAAAATGTGTGGACCTGTGTCCATTTTCTAAAACTGAAGCTGGCGGCATCTGTGTGAAGCTTCTGTGCTGACTGACATGTCGACAGATAGGAGGTACTCCAAAATGGCCCAGTGTGTGTTGGGAAGGGACAGGCCGAACCTTCGTTAAATAACCCCATGAACTCAGCAACGCAGTCAATGAAAGCAAGAATGGAAAAAGCTAAGCCCCCTTTGGTCTTCTCTTATCAAATGCTAAATGTGTTCAGTGATAATAATCACTGTTGCCAGTTTCTTTGGGCTGCATATGGAGCCAATGTGGCGAGTTAATGGAAAATGGATGAACGCTTGGATTGTTCAGTAAGGGTTTTGCTAAATTTGTCGACAAACATACTCAGTACTGTAGTAAAATACCTTTTCTACTTGCTTCATGGACTGTGCTCAAAGGGGAAAACATAACAGAAAGAAAAATAGTATTAAAATATAATATATTTGCATAACAACAAAAATTAAAGGGTAAAAAACCGATTATAAGCAGCAGATGCAACAACAACAACAATAATAATAATAATAATAATAATAATATCGGGAGGGGGGTGTCCTGCCAGCAGTGTCCACCCATAATTCTCAGCTCTCAGCGGGATCCTGGCGGACGGCAGGGGGCGGACTGGGAGGGGGCCGGACGTGCCACTGTGGGCCATCTCCGCATACACCCGGTCAAATTAGACAAACGACAGGCCGCGGCCGGTGACTGTGTGACACTGATATTCCAGCACGTCCATTATTCAAGACGGCATGGAGTGAAGGCAGAGTCGCGGCCACGGGGTGGAGGGGGGGAGCTCCTCGTGTTTTTGTTTGTGGCAAATGTAGCAGAAACAGCCGTATGATGCCCAGGAACGGGAGACGTGCCTGTTATACTCCATCACCGCCCTCATTTAAATCTTAAAAGGGAATTTTACGCTGAAAATATTCCGAATTAAAGCAAAATAATTGAATTTTTAAATGCTTTAAATTGGTCTTAAAATGCACATTGAGCTCATTTCAGTACACAGTACGCATTGAGGATTTCAGTACACGCATGCTAAAATCAGGAGACAAAAATGGGGATAAACCACAGCAAAATACTACTAGAAGTTTTTACAGTGCTGGGTGACCATAACGTGACGGATGGACACTTAAACCATAATCATTAAATTGATCGGACGGCACTAATTCATCGAGAGCGCGAGTTCGTAGCAATAGAGCAACCTGTGCTTTGCAGATCCACGTCTCTAAACGGTGACATGAACCATCTAATCGTCTCCTGGCATCTGGGAATTCCCCTGCAAGGCAGGAATATTTGATTATAACATTAGGCATTCGAAAGTATCTGATGATCCGGCTCACCAAGTTAAAGGCAACGTTTAGGGTCGCAAACGAACGAAAGGGTAAGCTTGTTAAGCCGGCAGCCTGATTATTAACTTCCAGTTCATTTAGTCATCCTAATGCTAATTTCAACTTTGTAAATTAAAATAAATAAGGTCATTATCGTTTGTAATGCATTTACATATTTCACAGGTGTAATTCTCCAGGCTTTTTACAGTGAGCCTTGTTCCTTTAGAGTAATTCATTCAGTGCCATAACCAACAAAGATGGGAGTCGGGCTAATTTATCTCGGAATTTGCGCAAAGTATAAAATCATGCAAATGAACCCGGGTTGAAAGACATAGCATTTAGCTGACAGTAATCAAAGAAAAATATGCCCGGGAAAGTTGACGAAACTTCCGCGGAAATGGCACGTTGGTCAGAGCGCTGATCCTGCACGTGGCCCGAGAGTGACGTCGGCGCGAGGAGAGAGCAAGGGCTCAGGTCCCCTACCGATATTTAAAGCAGGAAACCCGTGCTTGAATCGCTATGGATCAGCCACAGGGGCTCGCTGCTTTTCCCGGGATGCTGGTAATTAGTCACTAACATCATGACCATGCAGCTGGCGCTTGCAGCCTTTGCTGGGGCGGCGGCGTTATTCCTCGTGAATAAATTATTTTTCCCGCGTGCCGTGTTTTTGTGTGAAATACCTGGATCGATGAGTTTTGCGGAATATGCATGAAGCAGTAAGTCCGGGAAGGAAATCCTTCCGCGAATCAGAATACTAATGACAATTAAACGTTACCGCGAGGGTTAAATGAAGCTTATGAAAGAAATCCCCGCTATCGGAAGACGGCGGCCTGAATACAGAGATCACATAAACCAGCAGCAAATACCACAGGGTCCATACTGGAGAACTGAATTCCCAGATAAAAACCAGGGGTCAGACAGCACCGAGATCAGCATTCAGCCTGTTCACTGATAACAAAATAATCACAGTTATATAAAATTACAGTACACAATTATATATTTATCAGTCCAAGCAGCGTTAGCTGCCGGATTCCTATGTTTTTTCTTCCCAAAAATCTGAACTCAAAGTAAATACATAAGAGGTGTTACATTGCAAATTCAATTTCGGCGACTCTGCTGTGATGGAAAAATTTAACTAAATTGCATTTTTAAAACAATTATATATGCACACATTAAATAAAAATATATAAATATGTACACACAGTATTTTAATCAATCTATATATCTATCTATCTGCACATGCATGTATACTGCTCATATGTACCTAGTCTTATAGTTATTTAGTTATTATATAACCTGTTTTTTTAAAGTCTTTTTTTTAAAAGTTCTCTCTGGCTTAAAGCAGAGAAACAGTCATCAGTCAGGTAGCACAGTGGTCAGGTGACATGCCTCACAGCCCTTGCGCCCCCCCGATAAGCAGGACATGGTTCGTGGTTCCATCCTGCGGCCTCTTGCCATCCCCCCAATGGCGCGGTGAAGCCAGCCAGCAAACGGGCTGTGGTCTGTTACTTCTGCACAGCGTGGGTCAAGCCACCATCATAACAGAAAGTGTTCATACACATATGTGTGCTTATGTATATATATGTATGTGTGTGTGTATATACACACACACATACATATATATATATATATATATATGCTAAGGCAGCCATGCAGAAAGGCCGGAGCAGTGATCAGAGCCCCTTGCACCTTTATTCTGTGCCATTCACATTGAAATGCAAATATCAAGGCAGGGTTTCCGCCCGTGTGCCACTCACAAATTGAAAAGCAGTTTTTATCTATGCAAATGTAAGCATGGTAATTGAAGTTAATCAATCAATGCTAGCTTTCACTAAAACCTTGAACATGATTGAATAAAGTAATTATCATTCAGCAGAAAATGATGAAGTTGTAGACAGCATGAACCTTATTAAAGGAGGATTTTGAGTCACAATGGCTTAATTTAGCCAGCAGCCTCTCTCTCTCTCTCTCTCTCTCTCTCTCTCTCTCTCTCTCTCTCTCTCTCTCTCTCTCTCTCTCTCTCTCTCTCTCTGTCTGTCTTTCTTTCTGCTCAGGCTGAGCGAGGCATCACCCGCACCTCAAACTGTATTACAGAAGCTTGTTCCTGATTTACCCCTTTTACATTACACGCACACGCATGCACACACACACACGCACACATACACACACACACACACACACCAAAAAACCCCTGCTCTTTCATTAGGGCATTTACAGTTTCTTATGTGACTTAAGCTTTCCTTTGATGTCACCAAGTAGTTATAAGGTGACACGCTTGGTTCATGTGCCATTTAAGAACAAAAGCTAAGCAAAGTCTTTAAGTAATTAAGGATTCTCAATGGAAATTGCAATAACTTTGATCACCTTGAATGGATTGGGAACTAGATATTATCAACTAGAGAAAACGTTTGTGGTCATTCTGCCCTAAAAACCCAGCCTGATGTTAATTTTCATAAAAAGCCACACCCCCTGCCACTGTCTCAACTACTGCAGGAAATGCACGGTTCCTCCAAGGTGCTAAAGAGAGGCTTTTGGTTAGAACATTCATGGAGACACGAGACTGTCTTTTTCCTCTAGGGCAGTGTCACATCAAATTGTGGGGGGGTTAAATCCACCAAATATTTATTTTGAGTGACTTTTAAGCAGCCAATATACCATGTTCACCCCTAGAATATGTAACTAACCCTTTACAATCCCCAAAGCTTATCAAGACTAAAGCTTCTTTAAATCTTACGTGATGTACTTGTACTTTAAGGGTAAAAGAACACTGTCACATGAGGTGGTGGAGAAGAGAGAAAAAAAAACAGACATACATGTCAACCATTTTAGGATGAAGGGTTTTTCCCAGCATGCACCTGTCAGCGGTACCTCCCGTAATTGAGCCTTCCGATGTCCTGCAAGTAGGCTACCTGACTCCTGGTCTTAGGCTCATCTCTCCATTGCCGGGGTAGTTAAAGGCTTCTCTGGTTTGTCACAGAGTTTAATATGCACCCTACATAATTATGCAGGATTCACAGTGCTATCAAACTGCAATTCAAATTAGTTCAGGATTAAAGGCACAGAACAGTACTGGTTCCTTAATTGCATTGTACTGTGCTGATCACATTCAAATACCCATTACTCATTCCCTCTGTGGAGCAATAAGTCAGGGGGATTAATACTGAGGCAGGTGACAGGGCCAAGCCATTAAAAGGCCGTTATGCAGAAAGCATGGCTGGTTTTATTCACGTTAATGAAATCAGCGAAATGAAACTGTAATAGATTTATCAAAGCTCAGATGGATTTGCAGTAAATCAGTTTGATTCAGGCAATCAAACTGGACAATAGAGATAGTTTTCAGCGACACCAGTGGATGTCAGGACGCGCCATGTGAGCGCTGCTGATATTCTTCTTGCGAGGATTTGGTGAGCACCCAGAACTGTGGCTGTATTCCCAGAACGCCAACGCTAATTTCTGTCAGCTAAGCAGTGCCAGTGACTGATAAAACATACAGCCTTCTGTTTAAGCACCATATTCCTCTGTCTTCCCACTCTCTTGTCCTCCCTCGTCAATTTCCTCCTTCCGTCTCTCTCTCTCTCTCTCTCTCTCTCTCTTTCTCTCCCCCCGTTCCTTTTGTGAGCTCACCCGAGTTTCGATTGCACACGAATTAGCGTCAAAGTAGCACAAGTTACTATCACTGGCATCAGCCCCTGGGATTATTGACATGCTTATACTCTCCTAGCCCTGGCCTGGGCTGGCAAGGAAAGCATTTCTTTATGACCACATGGTGACTCCAGTGCCCATTAGAGGGTGCTAATAGTACCAAACAGGATCCACGAAAGATAGGTTGAAGATACTGGATGCAACTTTACATATATTTGTGACTGTTACATGTTTATCTTACATTTTAGCAAATAACAGCTAATAATAAATAGAAAAGTATGGAAAGTACATCAGTTGCTCTCCGTGTTTAAAACAATCATCAGTAAATATTGAACGTCATTAACTGGAAGCTGTACTGCATAAGTGGCTGAAAGATGGATGGATGGATTAACTGGGGAAGCAGATTAGGGACTTATAACTCGAAGGCAGCTAGTTAAAGTTTAAGTAGGGGCTTTGCTATGGTACACATGCAAAATATTTCACACAAATTTCTATCAATAAAGGATCTGGCTGCAAAACTAATGTTTGCTTTGGATAACTGCATCAGCAAAGCAATTGAGAGCTCTGTCTCTATATCACCTCAGTGTAACTTTAGGGACACTAGAGTAATTTTGAAAAACAACTGGAATGCATTGAAGATTCAAGATTCAAGATCTTTACTCTGAACTGAGTACATAAACTTGCTAGATTCATTGCAGAATTGATTACTCTTTTGCAGAGTAGAGTTCATCTTAATATTATGAATGTCATTACACACAACTAATTTAATGAGTAAATGTATACTGGTACACAGTATCTTTTATTCAAATGCTCAGATTGTAGAATCAATTCCAATTATAACCAATTAATGTAAAAGAAAAGCACCGTGTCCAGGTTTTCTCTTAACATTTAATGGTCCATTGCCACGTCAGCCACTGGCTGGACTGGATGAACCTGGAACAGCCTCACGGAAAAGCATATACATTGTTAGTGATAATACAATAACCAGGCACATTATCCAGTGCAAAGCTTATTTTGATCTTATTAATGGGCTACATCGATTTCGGTACTGGGCTATCAACTTTATGGTTCATTGAGATTTTAGCCCCATATGAAAGGTATAACTAAAGGTATAAGTATTGAAATTGTCCCATTAATGAAGCCTCATTAGGCTCTCGTTTCAAAACATGTGGCTCCCCGGGAATTGAAGATGGTCAGTGCGCACAATCCTGCACGTTAGAGACCTTGATTGACTTAAGCGTTAAACCAGAATCAGATTGACTCTTGGTACCATCCAACATCTGTAACATAAGCTTCAAGACTCTGTGAAATGTCGGGTGGCGTGACTGCAAATTATACGCAAGGTTTTTATTCTTTTTCAGAAAAAGTAATTGACTACTTTCTCCTCCAAGGATTTCCAAGAGTATTGCAGCTGAGGAAAAAAATCTTTTGCTCTGTATTAGTCAACCATTTAACACACATTTAAGTAAGATTTGTATCGCTGGGCTTTTCCATAAGTCTGCCCAAAGCCCATTACAGAACCTTATGGTTAGTACGAAGGAGACAATGTGTTCAGTTATTCACAAAGAATAAGTTAGTTTTGCACGAGTCAAAGCTAGTATTCATTACAGTTTTAGAAATTGTAAAACTTGCAGTTTTATTTACATGAGAGATGCCCCTAATGAAAACTCAAATGCATGTAACATACTGAATAAAGTTTTGCTTGTTATTTCGAACATGTCCAGCAATACGATTTTGTAACTCTTGCTACAATTCCAGGCCACTTGAAGTAAAACTGCTTTTAAAATTCCTTATTGCTATTGGACGAATAAGCCTTTAAACCTCTTGCCCTTTTTTGAGCAAATTCCTGCCTAGTTGGTGCTACCGTAAATGATTATAATAAAATATACCAAGAATACACTCAGATTTTAAGGTTCTAGGATTTTAAAGTGGGGTGGAAAAAAGTAAAATAAAAAATGCATTACTTTTAGTATGTGTGAAGTTTTTATAAAAGTTAAAGTGAAATTATAAATGCTGCTTAAGTGCCAAGTGCGCACATTTCCTACTGCAGCCTTTCAGTGAGGTGTGGCTTGGTGCAGAGCTTACATAGGAAGCCAGTAACTCGGCTGATTGATTTGCCCAAGAGTTGAGTTGAGCTGCAATATCCCAAACGACTCTTCCCTAATCAACCTTTAAATTCAATATGTCTTGTGTGAAGGCCGACAACTGCAGTCTTTTCACAATTGCATTTAAATGAAGATGAATGACGCAAAATAGCAGACAAAGAATTACACACGGACGCATTTTGAACACACAAAACAGTTTTTTCATTCATAATCATTCCAGGAACAAACATATGAAATTTTAGCTTTGAAAGAGTGCAAGACAATAATTAAGTTATTTATAGGTACTGTGAAATTAAGCATGCTTAAAAGCTGGGGCCTGTATAGTTTAATCAGTCATATTGATTCATGTTTTCAATTCATACTAGATCTGAAAGCAAGGCACATTAAATACATTCTCTTATTACTCTATAAATGCAAGCGACCCACCCGGCAAACCAGAAGCAATAAATTAATAGTAATAAAAATACCAACCGCACAGACAGATCCAGAAATTAAAAGCCTGCTTCAAATACAATAGTTAATCCCATTCTGCATAATAAAATCAGCTAGCAAAATAACACTTCCAAGAACCAATCACGTAACACTTTCTATGCGAGTCTTTGGAATATTTAAGCATGCTTATTATAGGGCTGCATTTCGTTTGACATTTAAGCACACTAATTGAATAAATATCTTGCATATATAGAAACCAGTATGTATAAACAATAAAATAAAATACAAAATTGGCAGAAAATAAAAAAACAGCCATTTGCTAATTCACCCTGACATTGAATGAACAGAGCAACAATACATTGTGTACATTATAATTTTTTTTCAGTCTGACAGACAATATGCACATTTCAATATGCAACAGTACAAAATCGAATAAACTCTATGTAGAGTCCTGTATATTGTCAGACACCTTCCTGTGCTATAATACCCATTGCAAGCAGCTGCTTTAAATGAAACGGTAGTAATACTTGCTTTCATTTTACAAAAGTTGCTGCAGTGTAAAATGGCACAGGAGTACAGTACACTGGTTTAGAAGGAAAAAATAAGTATGCTTTAGAAACATTAAAACGCATTCCTTTTAAAGCAACATTGAAATTTTAACAATACACTCACATTTATTTAGACATGAGAACCGCCTCGAAGAAACATAATTGCCAAAATACAATGCACATACAAAAGTGCAAAAAAAATTCCAGTGCAAGGCGTTCAGATCATATTAGGACAGAAACTCATTTAGTATAAAAGTACACAGTGTTAGACAGTCGTTAGACGCGACTGGAGCAGGTGACTGAGGGACTGGGTAGGGGGCCGAGGAGGGTTGTAACACAGCAGAAGCTAGTGTTGATCAGCCGCCAAGGACTCACACACCTCCGCCACTCCTGTCCACGGAGACGGGCTCTCGCTGCTCCAGGCTCTCCTCCACGGTCTTCATAAGGATGGCCAGCCGGCTGTCGGACACCTGGCCCTTCTGTACAGCACTCATCAGCTGGAAGAGTAACAGCATAGGCGGACGTGCCAGCGATGGCGTATATTATCGATAGACATGCTGATGAATAACTTGAAAAAAATAATAACATTTTTAGAATGGGACTGTCCCCGTCTTCATCACATGTGGTGGAGTGCTATTCTGTCCAGAGAGTCCCCTGCCTCTTGCCCTGTGGTGGATTGGCATCCCACCCAGATACTCCCCCTGCCTTATGGCCTGTGGTGGACTAAACAACACCGTATTCCCAGGGTTACCCCATCACTCACCCTCCCCCATATAATCCACACCCACACCCCTTTACACAGTATTCACCTCTACAAAAAATCATGTTAAAAAACACTTAATTAAATCATCTGTAAAGTATTATGTAATCAGGTTCACCAGATCTGTGTCTGTGGCTGTCCTTTCATGTGCTACTCCTAAGTGACCCTGCTTTAATTTTGGTGCACTCTCTCAAAATTAAATTACTTATAAACCTTCTCATATACAGAATTACTGTGAACTATGAAAAATATTTGACAAATACTATTTGAGGTATCACGCTAATGAGATCAAATGTCTGAGGCTGACCTTCATTTTGATACCAGTTTGTGGTGCTGTTTTAATTTTATTCTGATTTGTCTCTGAATTTGATCTTTTCCAGTTTGTCTCCCATATGATGTGTCAGCATAGTCTGATGAAGATCTGTAAAATACTTTTTGAGGTATCACACCAATAAGCTCAAGTGTCTGAGGATGCCCATCTGTTTGATACCACTATGTCACATGCTTCAATTTTAGTGCGATTTGGCTCAAAATTTGATGAGTTGCAGATCTTCATACATACAATGTGAATGCAAAGTTTAAAAAACATTTTGTCAATTACCCTAATGAAATCTAGTGGACCAACCTCAACACCATAAGCATTTTCCAAAGAGTCAAAGAAAAAAAAAAAATGATACAATTTACATCCATGTTACTTTATATAAGTAGTAATGGTTACAGGAATATTTTCTTATTTTACTACTTTAAAGACATATCCATTTGTTCTCTGAGCCAGCCCACTAAAACCCACATTCTTCCACTGTTATTTCAGGTCTCTCCATGCTAATTTTTTCCCTTCTCCAGTGTGGCTTTCCTATAATCTTCAGCTCGACCCCGTACGTGTGTTAAAAGCGTGCGGGTGAGCATGAGGGTGGTGGTGGGGGGTGGTTATCATTATCATGCCTGAGCACATCCAGCTGCCCAGCCGCTCCGGATCGAAGTCTGCCACAATCCTCGGCGAGGAAGCCCTTGTCCGTCCATAATGCAACCTGCTCACCCTGCCAGTGGAGGAATTCCATTTGCCTTCCCCTTAAAATCTACACTAATGAAGATTAAATTATGTGGTTTCATTAAACCCCAGATTACAGGTAATCTAGTCCCTGCCGTAACATTGTAATTCCTCCACTCCTCTACTAATTATACTGCTGCACGATAGTGACTAATTTACTGCATGAAAGAAGCCCCGGACTCATTATCGAAGCTCATTGGAAAGATTTCCTCTCACTCCTCTAATTGGTTTCATCTCATGAACTCGAGCCAGGAAGGAGCACGCCTGAGTCTTGGACACTGACGGCAGACACGCTCACAGGCGTGCCCCTAGTGGAGAGACCCGAACCGTAATCC
The DNA here is from genome assembly GCA_019775915.2 of Cyphomyrus plagiostoma. Lineage (NCBI taxonomy): Eukaryota > Metazoa > Chordata > Actinopteri > Osteoglossiformes > Mormyridae > Cyphomyrus > Cyphomyrus plagiostoma. The sequence continues at coordinate 42,683,530 of JABFEA020000001.1, forward strand.
CAATATGGAGGCAAACGTGGAAGCACTGTAAATTTACACAAAACAGTGATACTGGGAGGTATGTTGGTCAGATGGTGGCTGATTGATGGTGAGAACGATCAAGTTCGCCGGCAGGCAAAGTCATCAATGTGCAACTAACGATCCTGGAGATGAGTAAGTGGCCCCAGTGGCCCCCTGTGGCCACACGTGACGTCGGCTGCTGTGGAGATTTGTCCCTGGCATGGGCTTGTCTCAGAAGGAGCGACCGCCATTTCCGTCGGTCCCATCTTGTTTGTTTAACTTGACGCAGTGAAGAAAGGGCTGACATGGGCCGAAATCCCCGGCATTAATGGGACTCATGTTCTGCATTTATCATTGTCACCTAACCGGAGTGAGCTGGCAGAGCAGACGGGGATGCAGGCTGGACTGGGCTGCGGGCTCCTACAACGCCCCCCCCACCAGCCACTGCCAGATAGCATCTCACATCTGAAGAGGCCTGTCAAAGGACCTCCACTTGACAAAAAAGGTTCAAGTACAGCCCCCACCCCCCCCGTCCCCCTAAGTGACGACGAAGAGCCAACAATAACTAATAAGCACAAAGTAGCACATGGCAGAAACAGGACTTCTAATCATTTTTTATCATCTCTATTTCAAAAATCCAACAACAAAAACAAATTCTGAGCTTAGGAAAGGATCTAGGGTTAAAAAATAATGACCATCTAATTTCTGGATGGAAAAATCAGCAATTTAACCATTAGTCTGGAGCAGGATTGCTCAGAAGCCTGAAGCCCATCACAGGCAGCATAACTGTGGACACCCTGGATGCGATTGCAGTCCACTGCAGAACACATGCCGTCATGTACAACAGGCAACTTTGATGCACCAATTCAACTGCAAGTCTTTGGACCAGGGATAGAAACCAATGTACCTTGAGGACGCAGCATGGCAGGAATTCGAACCCCCATCACAGGGGGTGTGAGGCAACAGTGCTACTCACTGAGCCACTGGAAAATGATGCTATTTATATTATATATTTGTATTATGAAAATTCGTACGTGAGACACTATTCATCAACCTGACAGGCGACACATACCTGCAAGAATTCATTCAGTTCGATCTGTCCGTTTTTGTTCAGATCAACTTCGTTGAGGATTTCATGGAGTGTGTTCTCATCAATCTGGATGCTGATGCTCTAAAGGAGAAACATGGATGGACAGGTTAATGGGGAACATCTTGGGATCTCTGGTTGCCAAGGGAAACCACGTGCATCCCTCTAAAATGGCATAACATGCCACAGTGGCAACTCTCCAAAGTCTCATAGTCCATCTGGGTTTATTGGGTCCCATACCCCAAACCATATTTTATTCATCGTCATACTAATTTTCTATCTCTACGGAACAAAGACAGCATCTTCTTGGTTATCCCAGAAGGGGATCCGATGCACGAGATCATATTGCTTCCCCTAAGTTTGCCTTTCGTTGCTTGAAACAATGGTACAAGTGCAAACTCCGATGATTCTCCTATTGACTCTCTGATTGGGCGAGTGTATAAACTCATAAGTTGGCGATTATAATTAGCAAAACTCGGTCCCGGATGGGGAATGCATTTGAAGCCTATAATATTTGCTGGCTGAAAGGCTCAATGTCATTTTCACAGAGCTAAAAGAGGATCCCTGAAACAGAGCAGCAATATTAAAGAACAGAGTGAGAAGCATAACCCTCCCCGGGTGTTCTAAAGATATACAGACGAACGCCCACTGCTAATCACACACTCTCCAGTGGGAAGAACAAAGAAAAACTAGAAAATTAAACTGGAAATCCTTACCTCTAAAACCTGCTGAACATCTACGGTGGTGATAAACCCCTTATTTTCTTTGTCGAACTTATGGAATCGCTTCTTATACCTATTGATAGAGGAATTAGACGTGAATGGCTGACCATGTACCATTCCCACAGGTGAGCAGGTAGAGGCTTCTCACAGTGAGATGGAGCAAAGGTAGAGTCTGCTTACCTGTCGACCTCGGCAGACGTCAGGGCGATTTCCGACATGTTAGTCAACTGCTCGGACTTAGCCTTGTAGCCCATCTCGTGATGCAGGAACTGCTTGGCGGCAGCCAGCTCCTCCTATTGGAGAGATTAGAAACTCTTACTGAAGATCCACCAGGCAAGAACATTAACCAAATAACGAGCCAGTTGACTGGACAACCAGTCTTCTTACTCTATGGATAGGCATTCATGGTGGTGATGAACTCATTCAAAGGGAGAAGATATAGACCAGGGCTATTCAAATCATGGTCCTCAAGGGCCGAACCCTGCTGATTTTCCAGCCTTCCTTCACCTCTGAGCCAGGTGTGAAGCCTCTGGCCAATCAGAATCAGTAATTATTAAATTAACTACACAGAAGAACTGAAAACAAGGCCTTGATTTGGAATTGAGGTCCAGATTTGAAGAGCCCTGATATAGACCATCTAGGAGTCTATTTGATAAGGCTTTCAAGTCTTCAAGTGCCCATAATTTTCTTTGTTGCTCTATTGGAGATGTCCTGTAGTAGTGACTTTTACAGACCTAGGATGGTTAAAAATGCAATAATTTTGAGGTGGGGGACAGCAAGAGAGTCATGGACTGCTGTATTGCTTTATAATTACTTGACTGAACTCATGTGAACATAGTGGCATCAAAGTAATGCCAGTTGACCCACTGGTGTATTTAGTCGTCAATATTTAGCTGACATAAATCGATGTCTACATACAGCCCAGCTATGAATAAACGTGCTGCGTGTGGCGGGCTGAAGCAATTCCTGTCCTTTTGAGGCAAACCTCAAAGGAATAACCTCATAAAACAAACAGCACAGTGCAGCATTTTAACAACCTGCCACAGCTTTTGGTGAAAGAAACACGAGAGAGTGCTACGAGGAATCCTGCCTGGAGTACAGGAATTTTAATGGCTATTGCTAAGCTTTCCTCAGCGTAAATAGCTCATGTGATAAGAAACTTTAAAAGAGTTAGTAAATAACATAAGATGACATTGTGGACATAGACGAAGAATGTCAAGAAAGGTAGCTACCCTCTTCTTCTGTTCGCTCCACCTCAGCTGCTTCCCCATGATCTCCACGATGCGTGGTAAGGCCTCTTCGGCTGCCTGCACGTTCAGGAAGCCCAGCCGTGTGCGTCGGGCGATGACATCAATGGCCGTGCAAGCATATTCCTTGATGGCATACTGGACCTGAGGAAGGACCAGCTTTTCTGAGATATCATTCAATATGCATATGCTAAGGAAGTATTTTCTACAGAATTTACAATAGTATACAGTTGGTGTGAATCTCAAAACTGATGAAAACTCATGGCGAAATTCATAGTAGGTGCTTACCTCACTCTCAATGTAAGGGAATTCAGACACAAGTCGCTTGCCCACGATTGGCCACCGTTTCCCGGTCACTTGAGCCATTTTAGCCACCTCAAAAGCTCGTCCCCCATAGGTTGCAGTCAGGTGTTTGGCCACCTGCAGGGTGAAACCGTTCACCATCGATCAAGACAGCCATGGCCGAATGTCTAGCTAGCTTGAAACCTGCTGCAATGCTTGGCCGTCGGCAAGATTTTAAAAATTAAAAAATTAAATGCAATCATTTACAGGAGATGGCTGCGTGCCTCAATTGCATGCCACGACTAAACAAAGAGGAAGTTATTTCAATTCCGATGGTTTTGTTACTTTTTCCACCAAAGGTCAAGTGCTGTCAAAAATATCAGCATACTGACCTTTTTAAACATTCCAGAAACATCAGGATCATAGATTATGCTTTCTTCACATCTCACATCTAACGAGGGGTTAAAAGTCTCTCACATGCAGTAACAGGGCACCCCCCCACACTCTCCCCTTATTGTTATTTGCAGGTCGGTCGAGCGGCTCGTTGGGCGTCTAACATGCTGCTGATTGTCCTGGAGAGCTGACAGGAGTGATGGCGTGTGCCCAGACAGAAAGAGCTCCCCGATAAGGCCTCCAGATGCATCCTGTATGGTGCCTGTCCTTTCATTCAGTCGGCATCCATCTGACACGCATAACCTCTTTCTTTGGGCACCTGGTTTGCACACTCATTCTAAAATACAGCTTAAAATTAAACCTGAGCCCACAGAAATAATAACGTGCAATTTCTGAATTACTTTAATACGCTGTACTGTACTATTTCTGGGACAAAGTCAGCATGTGGCTTAAGTTATCAGGTAGTCAGATGAATTTCTTTATTAAACAAGAACTTTAAATGCATTGCCTAGCCGACTGCTAAAAGCAACAGCGATGACCTGGGAGACACCCAGATTGAGAGGTACCATGGAGGTACCAAGACGCGGAACGTGTGGTGAATGAAGGAATCTTTTACATGAAATTTTATTGCCCCGTGAGATTGTGTGCTGCATTGTGTTCTGTGCATGCTAATCAGCTGTTCCACTTGACCTTATTATGTAGGAGTGCTTGTTTTCAGCTTTTTATCCACAACGTATTTTTAATTGATATTTTTACTTCTAATAAGAAGAAGTAAAATCAAAAGGAGTAACATGACATGTTTTTATCGATGGTCTGTAAATTACTATTACTACTACTACTACTACTACTACTAATAATAATAATAATAAGCTAAGATGACTACAATAAACCAAGCTTACTTTGTGTGAAAGTTGCTCAGTTGCTGCACAAAATTAGCCTGCTTCAGCCATGTGTTCAGGGTCACCTGAAAACTCATGAGGCATCACGTTACATTTCAAAATCACCTGAAACATTAAACAGCCACAGCACTGAACTCACCTCTACCTCCAGCCCATAGTCTTGCACAAGACGGATGTATATAGTCGGGCTCCAGTCTTTGGCTCCCTCCAGCATCAGGCCCATGGTCTGGCTTGGCCCCCCTCCCAGATCGTGGGCCTTGACCGCCGCGTCAAGGGTCTCCGTAGCCATGGAGCGATAGGTGGTCCACTTCCCTCCTTAGATAAGATCTCCAGGTTATTCAAGGTGGAAGCCTTTTGAAGGTAGAAGCAATCAATCTGTTGCACTATGATCATTACATAAACAAATTCAACTGGATCAAATTCTGATTGAATCTGAAAAGCCTGAAACCAACCATAATGTTATCATTTACATATATATGAGATGGTAGGAGAATACTCATCAAAACAATTGGAATAATTATAATTTCACAAATCTACTGTTGCAAAGGTAAAAAAAAAAAAGAAAATATAAATAAATACCAGCAATCGTGACCAGCCCGCTGTCACTGATATTCACAATGTGGTTGCGGCAGATCGACTGGGTATCCTTGGAGTTGGGGTCCGTGACCAGAGGGCGGATTCCACTCCAGGCAGCCAAAACGTCTCCTCGTCTGACTGAGCGTGGACAAAGCAGAAACAGGGGGGTAACTGGTGCTCGGCGCTGGTCCCCGGGTTCTGGCCTGCCTGTCCTCTCTCTCAGGTTTGGAGAATTGACAGAAAATGAGCCTGTATTGCTAGCAGATCACAGCACCTGTTTGGTGCACCTGAATACCATGCCAAGGTGATGCCAGACGTTTCATCGAAAACAGTCCTCTGCATGAACAAATGAACAGGTGTTTTTTATTAAAGAAATGAATAACAAATAATGAATAAAAAGTCGCTTCAGAACTGATTCAGTTCTGCATTACTGTATTATTGCATTTGTCTGTATTACTATTTGTCAGGTTCTTAAGAAATTCCAACCACCATGACTCTGACTGGCCTACAGGAGAGGCCAACCACCATCATCATGACAAGCCTACAGAAGAGACAACCACCATGACTCTGACTGGCCAACAGGAGAGACCAACCACCATCATCATGACAAGCCTACAGAAGAGACAACCACCATGACTCTGACTGGCCTACAGGA
>JABFEA020000001.1:42695608-42729869 GCA_019775915.2 Cyphomyrus plagiostoma
CCCCCCCCCCCCCCCCCCCCCCCCCCCCCCCCCCCCCCCCCCCCACCCCCCCCCGCCCCTGGGCCCCCCCCCCCCCCCCCCCCCCCCCCCGCCCCCCCCCCGCACACACCAGGGGGGACTGTGAGGGTGTCTCAGCACAGACTATGCCCTGGCCGGGGAGGGGGGCTCTGATTTCCACATTGACCTTCCAACCACAAAATGTTTGAAAAACACTGAATAACATCAGGGGGCCAGTCATGTATGGGGAAGCAGCGCCAATCCACAACAGGTGGAGAACTGGGGGCTGATCTCACTGATGACATTTAAAAAGGTATGTGGGGGCCAAAAACGAAATAAAAAAACACCCACCCCCATTACACCCTAAGGACCTTGACCGCCATAAAAAAAGGTTATTAAATATTTAAGTTTAACACTGAAAATTGTGCGTTCGAGTGCATGATTAACAGAGATTTTGTTGTAGAAAAAACAGTATGAAACACTGTTTATTTGGGGGGGCGTCGGCTTCCCGTTACCTGTGAGCAGGTCCCGGCACCGTGCCCCGCACACCCTCTGCTTCCCGGTGTAGACATCGGCCGTCTTCAAGAGCCACAGCACCTCTGTGTAATTCGCGATGGCAGCGCCGTACCTGGCAGCGGTCAGGGCGACGGCGAGGTTCATCCGAGCGTCATTGTGCTGTCCTGGGGGGTGGGGGGCAGGAGCCGAGGAGAGCGCGACGTGAGTCACCCCCCAGCCAGTGACTGGTGGCTCGGAAGTACGTCGGAACCGATATGTCACATCTGTCCCTGTCACTTCGTATCACTGGAGGAAGGCTGAGGGCCACGGCAGCCTTTTGCATGCCCCCCCCTCCAAGTCTGCACACCCCGACCCACACCGGCAAGCTCCTCCAAATAGGAGCGTCGAAACTGTTAAAACTACAAACCGCAAAACACTGCACAGGTGACACTTACATCCGTGATACACGAGGCCCGTCCCTGTGACAAGGACAGATGTGCAAGACCAGCATGACCAGGCCGACCCGTGACCAGATCCTCAAATATTACACTGAGCAAATATAATTACTAACATCTCAATTTCGGCCCCAGCCAAGGGACACCAGGGGTCAAAGATGGGTCAGGAGATCTTTTCATATTATTGCTGGTCTCGAGGCTTTGGAAATGCACAGCATACCTACCAGTAACACATTACATGTAATGTCATATATATACCACTTACAGCTAGAGCTGGAAAAAAAAAAAGAAGCGGGGTATCTGTTTTACAACTTTGCAGAGAACTGTTTTAATGAAAAGAAGGAGATTCTTGTATCCAGATTCATGGATTAATCCTCACGCAGTTTTAAAATACAGGAAATCTATATTCGGAGTCACAAGGTCGGATGATTTGTAATTTAAATTAAAGGGTTTAAAAAGGTGACAAATGGACAAAGCCGGGTTTCATTAGAGTCATTGTTATGTACATCATTAAAGATTTATTGCTGGGAAATCCTTAGCTAAAGAAAAGAGAGAAGAGAGATGATTAATTGCTTTTAATGTTGGTGTCCTGAGAAGTACTCTTTCTATTTATTACTGCTGAGGAGGTTCTGATCCCGGCCCTGCTTTTCATAGGGAGAGCAGCCCGGAGCTGGGGAACCGGCAGGGTTCTGGTTAATGCTACACCTTGCTTCGAGTGATCCCATGATGCAGAACCCAAACACAAAGGCCACATTTTAAATGAATTATACACCGGCGCGAGATCCCTACAGCGTCACACACTACAGGATCTGCAGACGGCTCCTGATATTCCACATCTGTGAATGTGTGTCTCTGGTCCTTTTAAGGGCTCCGCGTCGAATGCACTCCTGTCGGTCAAAACTACATTCCCCGGTAAAGAGCTGCTTACGACACCCGTGACTTCATGTTTATCGAAAGCGGTATGTCCAGTGTCCCCTCCATAACGTCAACCGCTGTCATAATTTTTTTTTTAATTCTTTGTTAAGATAGCCAAAAGCACTCACTTGTAATAGTAATCTGTATTACTTGTAATCTTGTAAACCTAATATTTTTAATTATCTAAAACAAGTAAAACATTACCTTAAGCATTTAACAGTAATACAGCAACAATTACTATCTATTATTATGATTATTATCATTACAGTTACTATTATTATTATTATTATTATTGTTATTATTATTATTGATCAATTCAAAATGGCCACACAATGTATTGTTGTTATTATTAATATTAATATTAGTAGTAGTAGTATTAATAGGCGGAGCACCCATGCACAGGGTCCAACTCCAGCAGAGAAGCCAGTTTAATATCAGGATTCCCAGGAGGAGCATGCAGTTCAGCGGTGCCCCCACCCACGCCTCCACCATAATCTGCGCCACCTGGAGGTAGAATACTCACTGGAGTGAAAGGAAGACCGCAGCATGGACAAAACACTGCAAAAATGACAGGGACAATAATGACAATGAATTTCATGTCTCCCAGTCATGGGCCAGGAACACTCAGCTGGCCTGACTTGTCCAATTAAAACGTGGCAGGTACAGCGGGAGATGCGGTCATTATCCCGGATGCCTCTGGGAATTGCTCATCTGGTGGAAAACAAAAAACACACACGCACACACAAAAGGGGCCCCATTCCCTCTCAACTCGACGGGATTAACAAAAAACACGGAAGCGCAAAGACAAACGATTCGCCAGCGAAAGTATGAACCGAGAAGAAAGTTCTCGTTTTGGAGCAAATTGTACGATTGACACGGCACAGCTCGAGGAACAGGCCCCGGACACGCGTGGAAACCGAAATCGCGGATGGAAAAATCCTGGGAGAGATGAAGTCATGCGGCGTGCGACCGAACTGATACAGAAGGTCAGGCTGTAAAATGTCACTGTCAGGACGGCTCCTGATTGAATAATTGGAGATAAATGCAACGACGGTTTGAGGGGAAAAATAAATAACTACAGACTATATTCGTACATCAGCTATTGTTTTTTATTTGTTTGTAATTAAGCTGGCTCTTTATCTTATGAATAAAATAATGAATAAAATTACAAGTCGAATGACACCCACACAACATCAATGTTACGATTCTCTTTACAATTAATTAAATTAGTGAAATTGCTCATATAGCAGTCATATTTCCTACAGATATTTAGATCAGATAGATAGATAGATAGATAGATAGATAGATAGATCAAATAAACGCTGCCTTTTGGCTGTGTGCTGGAATTCACGTATCGGCGACCGCAAAATGAATCCTGACAGATCGCCTTAAGAGACAGAGTTAGTGGTCGCCCTCTACACAATGGCCCTAAATAGCCGGGACAGCGCTGCAAGCGCGCGAGGTAACAAGGAGCATATGGTTTGTTTTCCGACGCCAGCTCTGGCGCGTGCACGGCCCGCGGGAGACAGACGATGCTCCCCAAAGACACGACCGTCCTCCTTTTTACACGTTTCCTAAGCGCACTGCTGCACAGCGCGGTTAATAATTACAGAGTATTTCGATGGAGGCGTTGCGGAAGTATGTTTTAGGAGGACGAAAGTGGAATTAAAAGAATTCAGATTTTAGAATACTTCAGTGTACTTCAGTATCGTGTTGACAGTTAAGAAAAAAATAAAAGATGTTCCAGGAAAATTAGTGATTAAGTAGTATAATATATATTCTTATTTAAACGATCCTGCTGTATTTTCCTACAAATGCATGCACAAATAAATATGGAAATCACCTTGACACACAGAACATGACATTTACAAACACATAAAATCCTAGGAAGAACATTGTAAGTCGCTCCGCCAATTACTCTGAATCACCCTGATTACAGAGAAATCTTACTAAAACTTCTTCCTTAAAACAAAAGCTGAAGAGTTATTTAAGCGAATATACGCCATTTTCTAGATTTATCGGAATCTCTGTACGATACATTTCAATTCAGAATTATTTTAGAAAACTTAAGAATTTAGAAATAACAAAACTAACCGACAAACACACCTTTTCACAACAAATGACTTTCATCGCATAAGTACAACTAATACCCAAGGCAGTGGGTGGTAATAGTACGGTGAATTATGCTTTGTTTATGTAGATTTTTTCTTCTGAAGTTGTATTTTCTAGTATGATTTTAATATTCTAATAAACACTGACCTTCTGTTATTGACTGATAGGATATTTTAGGATTTTGGACTATTTTGTCCTGGAGGAGATTTTTCTCCACTGAGATGCTGTCCAGGCGTCACGTGACCCACATGGCTCCGCCCATCCCTGACAGCTTAATTCAGCCTGACATCCATCTCGCACAACGGAGCGCTATTGGGTCATTGAAACACTGATATGTGTACACAGGAATTAGGGCCAGCTCTAGCTATAGGCAGAATAGGTAGGATGTTGCCTAGGGCCCCTGAATTACCTGCGTTGTGGAGGAACTTTGCCTAGTCGCTTTGCCTAGAAGAAGTACTGAAAAAGTCGATCTGACCTGACATAAATGCATTTCGCGTGAACCTATATATAATGTATGAGTTTATAAAAACTTATTTGCTGTTTTGTGATTAACACCATTTTTGTGATGTGCCTTAAAGTGACGGTAGTCACTAACACAGCTACATATATCCACCCATTCCTCTACCCTCCCACAGCCACATCCCGTCACAACCTTCAGCTACTCGCTGTTTCGCTGAATCCTGCTCATGGGAGCATATTCATATCAACACTGACATCGATCCAAACCTACCGTCATAATAGACGATGGCTCCCACCAGCTTGTCCCTCTTCAGCATGGGGAAGTGCTCCAGGGCCTTGGTCTTGCTGAGAACGTAGCTGCCCTTCAGACACTGAGTTCCAGCCACCAGGTCGTACAACTTAATCCCCAGCCAATAATAAGGAAGCTGCCACCACCTTAAAATGAACAGATGAGTCATACAGGCCCCCTCCTCAGGAGACCAGCTGGTACCTGCCGCTGATATCCTCAACAAAATTGGGTGATGGGGCTGAATCAAATCTGAATGTCTCAGACAGTCTCGTGTAAGTTCACCTTGTTCTAAAGAAGTGCTATTGAGCATTTTTTTGTGCATGTATTCTGCTGAATTGAATCAAAACATCCAGATGACTGGACAGCAGATGCCCAAGTGACGTGGTAACCTTTTGGTACAGTTCATCTTTACTCTTATGCCTGCCAAAATGTGGCCAAAAAATAATAATTAATAAAGCACGTGGGACGATACTCCGAATGTTACTTGGGAAATGAACTGCTGGGTGTCGCGCACACCTGGTGGGCCTATGTGTGTGTGCGTTTCCTGAATGGGGAGGGGGAAGCGCTGTAAGCCACGCAAGCCTTACCCCAGCCTTCATTAATGAGACACACCTGTACACGCTTTTAAATACCAGGGAGGATCGTAAATGTCAGGTGCAATTAAAGCTCATGATATACGGTGGAGTGTCTGAAATCAAGCCCCGCGGTTTTGCCGAAGATGGGGAAAGCAGGTTGGAGCTCTTCCCGCGACGGCTTCACGCGGTATTCAGAGGGCCAGGCGGGGGGACGGGGCAAGTCTTTTGAGTCGCGGCAGGTGTCTGATGCGCCAACATCTTTCAGGAGACGCGAAGACAGACGTCGAGGTGGTAGGCGGCCAGCGCGGCCGGGTTCAGACGGGGGTGCACTTACTTATACACAGGGAGCATGATGGGGAGTGGGGCAGACAGGTGCGGAGCAATTTCCAGAAGGTTGGAGCGCTCGTTGAGGGCCTCTTTCACCATCGCGTACTACGAGATTCACGGAAGATGAACAGCGGGTCAAAAAAGATGTCGGTGATGACGACGAACATGACAACGATCCTTCATTTTTGACAAGGACGGTTCTGCTACAGCACAAAAACCTTCATGGACAGCAAAAACAGTCCCGCCACAGAAAAAAATAATATGTCATCTATAAGAACGCAATCGCAATGCTGAAATCTGACTAGCTAGGAGCGACACTACATTAAAATCTGATAACGATAATGAGCATTCAGCTGATCAGAGCTGAACCTTATTTTTCATTAAACCATTAAATACAGGCCTGGGAGTGAATTCTCCTATTATTGCGTTTGTTTATTTACGAATGCTGAGAGCAATTACCATGGTGCAGGGCCTGTCTGTCGCATGTCGCACATCCTCTCAGGTCTCTGCCAATTTCATCGCCAAGCCAGGCCGGCTGGCCAGTTATGCTCCCCGCAATCACACTAATTGGTCCCTCTACATCTCACCTTTTAGACCCGAGTGTGTTCATACACATCGGAAAATGAAAAAGAAAAGGAAAACACGGTCCTAAAATAATGAGATTCAGGGGGAACCCTGAAATGTAACATAAAATGATGACATTTCAGCTTGAACCTACGTGACTCCTCCATAGCTATATGCGGGCAAAGGGAAAGGATCCTAATCCTTTATTCCCCTATTACCTGCATATAATTCCCAGGTTTAATTTGAAACTCGATAACGATGCTGACTCGCACCCATTCTTGGCCGAAGTTCGGAAACACTTCTGAATCTCTTTTAAAAGTCTCAGACACCCTTCTCGACGGTTCATGTCAATGAATGAAATGGGAATGCAGAGAGAAAATAAAGCACTTGGACCGAATGGACAAGGAATTTCACTGACATATGTCAGCCATACCAAAGAAAGAAAATAAAGCATTTACCTGTTCATAATCTAATTTCAGGATGGCCTTCTGCAGATATCGTACGCCGCCGTGAATGAGCTTTGTGCTTCGGCTGCTGGTCCCAGAAGAGAAATCATTCCGCTCCACAAGGGCCGTTTTAAGATCTGTTCGGGGGGAGGGAATCAAGGCAGCAACAGGCTGATATTTCTGTCCCAGTAGCTTTAAATCGCATAATGAAACTGCAAGAACGGCATAATGAAAAACACAACATGCCAAACATTCCACCACGAAAATCACAAAAAATGGCGTAAAATTTATTTTAGTTAACAACAATTAAATCCTATTTAAAATACATATAGCAAACTGAAAGATTATGAAGCATGCAGGCTATTACAAATAATAAAAGATTCACATTTATTTCAAAGCCTATTGTTAGTCCAACTAGGACGTGTGAATTTTTAATTTTTTTTTTGCAAACACAGAGCTCGCAAATCAGTTTTGATGGGAACTTATAATTTTTTTTCCTCGCTGCAAAACTAAGTAAATAAAATAAATAAAACTCTCATGTGCCCCAGAAAGATTGAAACACTGTTTCGCTGCTTTCCACTCATCCCTCTGCCATTAGAAGCTTCTGTGTTGCCCCTGATGGATAGAGACCACAAATCCCAATTTTGAAAAGGATAAAGAAAAAATAAAGGAGGATTAGGAAGTTGGGGGGGGCCGGGGGGGGAATGCGAGGGGGTGTCCAAGTCCCCGCTGTTTCAACATTAGACAGTTGAACTGGATAAAAGGAAAAACAGATTAAAGAACTCTCTAACCAGCAGCATGCATAATTGATTTAGGATGTAATGGAGGCAGCGGGAAGGAAACTGTCTTTGCGGGGAACAACTCTGTATTTGGAGACAGGGCTCTGCTCCGGCTCACTCTTCCGCCGGATAAATCCTCCAAGTCCAACGCCTCCCTCTCCGGCTCTCCAGAGCTCCCTTCTGCCTCTTCCTGCCAGCGAGGCCCCCCAGGGGTGGGAGGGAGTATATTCGGCTTGGAAGCTGATGGGGTTCCGCAACGTAGAGGCGAGAGATGGGCCGTCAGAATCCGCGACAGGGACACGGAACAAAAGGCGTGCCGCTGGAAGATTCCGCCGAAGGGCTCATGAGCTAGCGGGCCACCGCGCCGGCGGGATAAGTGGGATCTACGCGCGAGGGGTGCCTTGGAAAACCGGGCCGCAACCTGATCTGCTGACGGGCACGTTTCCGCCGTTTATCCGACTTGTGTGAGAAGCTTTGTAGGCTCTCTGTGAACCATAAAGCCGCTTTCTGAGCCACTCTGCAAAAGCACACTCATGTATTTACAGTACTCCAGTACGGAAACACTTATTTAGAAGTTAATTAACAGATTCCTCTGTGTCCATTAAACTGGAAAACAGCAAAACATACAAGAACATCTGCAGGTGCATCAAAATGAAGAAAGCGAAACGTCAAGAATATCTGCGTGTAAAGGACAGTGCAAAAGTCTTAGGCAGCCAGAGGAAATGTTTAAAGCTATTTATCTGGGTTGTAAGTGTGTACAAAAACACAATTTAACATTAGATTGTATGCAACTTAACAGCAACACAACAATAAGAATTTCTTGTGTTCTCCAAAAAGTCACTGATATTTTGTTGGATGGCTAGAAGAACTCAGCTTCGGTTCCCAAACCTCTCCTTAGGGGCACCTCAGCCGTTGTTTGTGTTCATTAAACTTCACCACCAGCTCACTTGATTTGATTTAATTAGTTTAAAAAGTCATTGAGGTCATTGGCCGTATGTGGTGTGCTAGTGGTTGAGTGAAGTTGCTGTAAATACTGAGGTGACTTTAGGGGAGGTGATGTGATAAAGATAACATACTTTATAAATAATATCATAGTTTTACACCAACATGAAGCTCATTTAAACATCATGTTGTTTGACTGCCTAAAGTGTGTGTGTACAGTACAGGTCGACCTAAAGAAAGAAATCGATATAAATATATATAATAATAAATTACTTTTGTAGTATTGGTTTTTGTCATACACACTATTGTGCCATGTGACTATTCGATGTTCTGCAGGGTTAACAGAGCTCTTCATCTTTTTTTTTTTACGGGGAAAAAATAAGCATTTGGAAACCATCTGATTAGAAAAAATATACAGAAAGAAAAACTCGGTTATGTGCAGAATACATTTTTAATAAAGAGAAGGGGAATTTAAGCGTTTTAACCAAGGGGGAGCCAGACCAGATGCTAAGCTATGCATGATCCATGAGTAAACGGAGAGGGAAGTGTGCAGGAGCCAGCAAGGCAAATGAGCTGTCCCAGAGTTCAACTTCAGTGGGCTTGACAGATATTCCCTACCAGCTGCAGATGCACACTATAAGCTAGGGACCCTACAATGCTCACTACAAGTTAGGGACCCGACAATGCTAACTACAACTTAGGGACCCTACAATACTCAGTACGAGTTAAGAACCCTACAATGCTCAGTACAACTTAGGGACCCTACAATGCTCACTACAAGCTAGGGACCCAACAATACTCTTTACAAACTATGGACTCTAAAATTCTCACTACAAGCTAGGGGCCCTACAATGCTCTTCACAAACTATGGACCCTATAATACTCAGTACAAGCAAGAGATGCTACAAAACTCGTTAAAATATTCACTACAAGCTAGGGACTTTACAACACTCATTAAAAGCTAGAGGTCCCAGAATATTCAGTACAAGTTAGGAACACTACAATGCTCACTACAAGCCACAGGCCGGAGAATATTCAGTACAAGTAGGGACCCTTCAACAATGAGATCAAGCCGCTTACCCAGAATACTTTGAAACAAGGAATGGGATTATATATAAAGATGTTTTGTTGAGAGTGGTTTTAATAACAGACAATGACTTACTCCGTGTGACAGCATCTAAGGCACATCCCGACCCTGTGGCCCCTCCCCCGACGACAAGCACGTCAAACTCGTCGGTGTTCTTTAACGTGCTGAGCTGGGCCTGTCGTGATGGCAGCTCGTCCTGGAAGGCCATCTGCACTTGTTCTGCTGCCTCCACCTGTGCCAGGCGGGCCTGTGGTGCCCATGCAAACATGCCAGTTACCCATTCTGTCATCGTACATGTCATCAGGGGAGGACAGGCTCATGTAGCAAGCATGTGGTAGAACGCAAACGGTATGTCCACAGATTTTTATTAGTGGATTTTGAAACCCTGCATTTTTTGTGGACAGATTGTCCAAATAAGAAAACAGCAACAAAAGACCACATGCCATTGTATTGTTATTTTATGTTAATCAAAAAATGTAGTAAAATTCATGCAATGCATCACACTTTCTGGCAAGGTTACAAGCCTTATCAACAAGAATTATCAATCTTTCCAGTCAGTGTTTTTGGGGTTCTGATGGGTCATAAGTTATAAAATCTCTGGATTTTTGTAGCAGGGTGTAACTGGATGTCGAAATATATCCCTTATGACCTACACAGGATACCAGACTCAGGGGCCGCACACTATTTAAAGCCATTTCTTAGGACACCACCTGTCTGGCGATAAACTTAATTTATTTAGCAGGCTCTTTTATCCAAATCAAAGAACAACTCAGAAAGCCGAGTCAGACAGTCCCTGGAGCAATTGGGTTTAAGAGCCTTACTGAAGGACCCAATAGTGACATCACTCCACTGGCCAGCAGGATTTGACCCAGTGACCTTCCAGTCACAAGCACAGCATTCTAACCCACTGAGCCACACCCTGCCCCAATAACAGCCTTACCTAGGATATGGGCAATGACCAGATGGATGATGCATAGTAACTTGGAGAGGAAAATAAATAAATAAAACACCAGAACCACGACTGAAAAATCAACCAAGATAAAATATAAAATCATCCGCAAATTAGACAAGACGGCGGGGGAAAAAAAACTCCTTAAGAATTTCAAAAATAATGAAACGCTTTATTCATTCTGCATTTAGCACCCCCCCATAAATGATTACATCCATCTTCTCCAAGCCTGCGCTCCATTAGACTTGCAAATCTGTGAATGAACCTAGACATTTGCAATTTTGACAGTAACAGCAAACAAGATCTAATAATTAGGGTCTATTTCTAAGAACGTGCATATCTAAACACGACAGACAATTAAGAGCCAGGTTTGTCCTGCAATCAAGTAAGACGCGCGAGAGAGGCGCTGAATTTCATGCAAATGACGGCTGTGCCACGAAACTTTGCCGCGGCCTCCACCTCTCTGGGGCTTTAAGGATCCACACGTGAGATTATGGGCGGATTGTTTTTGCGAAGGCCGCTGTCCGTTTGCTTATCCATTTAGGCTGGCGTGGGGAGGGGCACAGGGAACCGGGGTGGGGGTCTCAGGCATAGACACAAACATTGTAAAAAAACTAAAGCAGAGCTAACATGATTCAGAAGCTGTCTGGTTGGTTAGTGTCTATAAACTGGCAGTATTTAAAGGGATATTCTGCACAAGCCTCTTTATTCTGTTTATTTGACCAACCTCCCTGTAACAAAAGGGTTACCTCATAAATTGTTTCATACTACTTCATCTTCACTGGGTATTAAGTCATAGAAATGGCATCTATGGTTGTCAAGTTCTAGGATAAAGGCTTATATTAATGAATTTGATGCTTTTAATGTGATTGCAGATTTCCTCCAGTTTCGGCCAATAGCTGACAGATTTAAGGGTTTAACACTGTTTTTCGGTCTGCTGCCAATGCTGGAAAAGAACCGTTTATCCAGTGCAGCTTGGAGTCTGTCTCAGGAAGAACAGGGCAGGAACTCCCTGGACCTGTGTTTCCCAAGCCGGTCCTCGGGGACCCCCAGACAGTCCACAGATTTGCTCTCTCCCAGTTCCCAGCCAATGAAGAACACCGAAGACCTGGTACATGTTTGTTGGGAGCTGGGAGAGAGCAAAACATGGACTGTCTGAGGGTCCCATAGGACTGTTTTGAGAAACACAGCTCTGGATGAAATGCCAGTTCGTCGCAGGGTACATGCAACACTCTTTTGGCAATTGGCTTACAACGGATGTTTTTGGAGTGTTGAAAGACACTCGTACAGAAGCGGTTAGACCATGCAAACTCCACACACAGGGCTGGGGTCTGGATACCGAACAACTTCAGGGCTGTGAGTGTCAACCACATCTCTGAACAGCTGGTAATGCAGTGGTAAAGTGGTTATGGGCGTCTCTTAGTGGACTGCACAGGGTTGGGTGCGCCTGCAGTTTGCATGTTCTCCCTATGTCACACAGCTTTCCAAACTCTGCTTTCCTGCTGCAGTTCAAAGACATGCAGTTAAGCTAAACAGAAACCGTAAGTGGATCACAGTCTCTGTGTGTAAGTGCCCTACAATGGACTGGCATCCCATTTAGGGATGTACCCCAGCCCCGTGGATCCTGCAATAAGGCCCTGTGCTGTTGACCAGGATAAGATGTTAGAGGATGGATGGATGCTTACTAGGGATGTCCCAATCCACTATTTTGGTACCCTGATCTATTTAATATTTATATATGACAATTACAAGTCATGATCCAATGGTGAAATGATTAGTATAATATTCTTACACATACAGTACACATTGCTGCATTATTCATCTGAGTAAGCCTGATAATTTCACGGTATTCTTCCTTATGGTGTTTCTTTATGTGCCTAATGTATTAAATGACGCTCGGTTGCTACCTCCCCTCGAAAGGGTGGCATTGCAAACATTGCAGGTAGCTGTTAGGCTACTCAGAGTTTCCAATTTAAAGAATTTCCACATGGCTGACATCTTGTAGTTTTGGGCCATGTGCCTCAGGCTCACTGCAGCGTGCGATGGAACGTTAAAATCTGTGCAACTAACGTGAATCGAGTAGACGTGGAAATTAAATAGATCGGGCTTTGGATGCGCTGCAGTAGCCGATACAATCAACTAAAAATTGCCTGGATCGGCCTAGATTCTGCTCTTTGATATCAGCATTGATATTGATGCTTACACAATGCAAGGCCACAATGAGTCTGGAACCTACCCAGACACAAGTTAGAAGGTTCTAGATCTAGATTCAGCCATCACAGGGTACACATTCACACGCTATGGACACTTAGAGACACTAGTCCAATTAACCTTCTGTTCATGGACATGCAGTGATATCAAACAAGCCACTCAAAGAAACCTGAAAATCATTAAAAACTTAAAAATGAATCTGCTAATTTCAAATGCACATGCAATGTCTCAGGTTCCCCATAGTAGGAAACGACACCAAAAAAAAACATTTGCTTCTGCAAGCAATGAAATGTGAATTTCTGCACTTTGTTTCCTGAAACATGGATCACTGCCCGTAGTCACAGCTTAAACAATGTACAGTACCAGAAGCATTATCATAATCTATAATGTAGGAATGTTCTTTCCAAAGCTGAAGACACTGATTAAAAGAAGGCAATCAGCAATCTGTGCTTTGAGCCTGAGACGAGGAAAAAAAAAGATTTGTAGAGCACATACCATTTTACTCTCCATTGACTCTCAGTGAAAATGTTACCTGGTGTTAGAAGATGAAATTTCTCAGAAGAATAATTTGATCCCAGTTCAAGATGCATGTAACAGTATTTTTTGTAATACTATCGGGCAGTGAATACACATCCCCACACACACACACAGACACACACGCAGGTTTGTAATATATCTTTGTGGGGACTCTACATTCATTTCTATGGGAAAAACACGCCGACCTTAACCCCAGCCCAGCCCTAACCGTAACCATAAGTATCCAAACAAAACACGAGTCAAATTGAGTTTCCTGAAAAATAACAGGTTTTTTATCACACACACATCCACACAATCGCATACATTATCTCTTTTAAGGTGATGTTGTTTGGTGCCCCTGTTTCCAAATAGCTTTGATTCTCAACTGCTGACCCATCCACGCAGTTACAGTGTAGCTGTGACATGGGATCTAAGTACAGACCCACCTAAGTAGTTACAGTGTGGCTGTAAAACGGAAGCCAAGTTAAAACCCATCTAAGCTGTTATAGTGCAGCTGTGACGTGGGGCTGAGTACGGACCCATTTAGGCAGTTATAGTGCAGCTGTGACATGGGACTATGTACATACTTACACAAGCAGTTACAGACCTGAGTACAGACTTACACAAGCTGTTACAGACCTGAGTACAGACCCGTCTGAGGAATTATGCAACTTTAATACCGAGTACCAACCTAATTTGACCTCTTTGAATTAAATTTTATTCAAAGTTTCTTTGAAAATATCCGTCCATCTGTCTGTCCATCCATCCATTTCCAACCACTTGTTTTTGTCGGGGTCAGGGGGTTATAATTACTTTAACAAAAAAAACTTCCATTAAAATGTAAAACTACAGCAAAAAACTGATGGAAAATACTAATACAGTCACTACGTTCACAACAGTTTCATTTAACAAATTAACATTTCGAATTGCTTCAAGCCTCCTAAATACGCTGTCAATACTACCAGAGGTAATCGCCTAATTCAAGCTATTAAATATACACCATTGGTGTGAGTAATAGCTAATATCTAAATGTAATTCTTTGTTCGCCCGCTTTCTTAAAGTGCCAGTGTTTAAAAAATTAATTATTAGCATGCTCGTTCAGTTCAAGTAACGTGACTATACTAGAAGGATGATGAACACCTTAAATGGGTCAGGGATGACAGCCAAAAGCCTGTGTGAATTTATCAGCTGGACGTTTCTGCTTTAAAGCAGAGTCTCCAAGAACTGGCAGAATTCCAGTTAAAATGGTGAAAGGGTGCCTTGTAGATACAGGTAAATATGTAAACCGCTTGACAATTTGGTGCATTTCTTACCATATTCCATTTTTTTTTACATTTACTCTGCAGTTAAACATATCCTGATTATAGAAGCTTTTAACACAGAAATACTACTTCTGTGAACCAAACTCACCAACATCAAATAAGAAACTATAGCAAAGCTCAATGAGAAATGATGCCAAATCAGAAATGATGTTAATGAGAGGGTTCTTAATCACAACAGCTTACCTCACTGAATCAAGGTCCCAAATGCAATCAATCAAGGTGGAAAAAATGTAGGAAACTTGAATTCCTTCAAAGAAGGCCAATGTGGTACAAACCCATATTTTCCTACCACTCTGCAGCAAAATGTACCCATAAATAATATCTCACCTCTTTGAGTTTTAGGAAGCCTTAGGCGCCAAATGGGTGCAGTAATGTCAGCCCGGTGTTGCGCCATCTCTCTGTATGTGTGTATTCATCAACCTGCCAGGCACAAAGGGTGGCGGAATGTTTTTCAGGAAAACCTACCTGCTTTTTCCTGTATTCCGAAAGCTGTGAGTAACCATAGAGAGCGGCAAGGACCCCTCCGCCAACAAGGGAGGTCCCCTTGGCGGCTTTCCGGAAGGCCATGACTGCCTGCAACACACGAAAGAGCAGTGAGTGAGGTGATGGCTCACAGCCTTAGGAGGGATCCTGCGGAACCCTTAAGCAAGGCATTGAACCCCCATTAGAGTTCAAGCTGTACAAGGCACTACTGCAGAGCCGGTTCTGAACAGAGGCACCAGACAGCTGACTGAAAAATAATTCTACTTTCTGGCCCTCAAAGGCAACTTTTACAAATTGATAGCAAGTACTACCTTGGAAAAAGTTGAAAAGTACAAACACATAATTTGTGGTCTAAGAACCATATAAACAAAGAATCATTTATATAATATAATAATAATTTTATACTGGATTTTTGACAACAGACCTATATCTTTTTCCTGGTCATACATAACAGAATCTAAACTGGATAATTCCCTAGAGAATATTCCTATTTCCCTTTCCCATAAAAAGAAAAACCACAAATAATCCTCTCTATGAATAAAACTTACTGGTTTGCCTGATTTCCAATCTGTAAAACATTCTAATGGGCAATTGATTGCATCTACGTGGCAATGGGCCACCTGCAGCTTTTGAATACATTTCCAAGAAAAAAGAGAGAGATGAAACAACTAGGAAATATCCCCTTTTCTACATGAATATGCAGACACCCTGAGATGCCCGTGGAATTATTACTAATGTTGGTGCCAATTATGAACCGTGTCATGACACTATGATTCATGAATATTCACTGCTGACTGATATACAGCCGCCCCCCCCTCCATTCCATGAAGGCCCACGTGCCCCTTTCACTGTCTTGCCGTGAGCCCATGACGACGTATCTCCATCATCCCGTGCGAGCGCGGCTAACCCATGGACGAGCCGTCCCATAAGGCGCACCTAGTTAACTGTGCCTTATATAAAGGTGCATTAAAGTGATGAAGTGCTCCTTGCCTCAGAAGAGTGGGCATTAAAGCATATTAAGTAGACATTTAAGCTTGTAAAGTTGAAACCTAGAAATGGAGAAAAAGACAAGAGGCAAAGCCTTGAGGGTGAGAGTGGTTTTAGGGTTCCAAGAATTAAAATCCAAGTAGTAATGTATTCAGGTGTAATGTAGTATAAGCTTCTATCAGATCATAATAATTCTGTCTGTTCCTGTCAATCAATCATAAAATAAGCAAAATATATTGTTTTTGCTGTTATTTTCTTTTCAGTTTCACAGCTACAGGACACAGAATAACTTGATGACCTGTTGCGATGTTTGTTTGCATTTTCCTTTTAATTTAATTCAGCACTGTCAGGTGGAAAATATACCCTGGAGCTTGCAGCAGTACTTCGCAAAAAATACTAATCCTTCATCCTTGTAATCAGGATAAGCGCTTGGAAGATGGAGGGATGGATGGATGGATGGATTGATGGAAAGAATGATGTTTGTACATCAGACCCCTAAAATTTAGTACATACAGAGCAATAATATGATAGTGGCAGCAAAAAATCCTAAAATTCCTAGTAAAATCAGGTCAGAATTGTGTTACATTTTGAAGAACAGTTTAAGATCTGGTGAAGGGCAGTAGGCTATTAAGTAACCTTACACTGTGCAGTGATTGAAATTAATTCATTCTGGATATATTAATTCGTCAGGATGTTTAATGATTAACTTTAAGTTTGCACTGTGTGTTCAGAGATAAATACTGAGGCACATGGTGAATGAAAATTTTAATTGCTTGAGATACTGGGAAACGTATTGGCAATGTGCAAGTATACAGCTAGGAAATCAAAGAAAGTCAGAGGGACTCTTGACGATAGTGTATCTCAATAAAGCTGTAAATCTATAGCTGTAATATGAATCAGCTTCTTTCAAAATATTCTAATAACATTCGCATTAATATTTCTTATAAAATCGAGATGTGACGTGCCTTGTTAATGCAGAACATACCAGACTGAACTTAACGAGCGAGAATACGTTTTAATGGTTTTTAAATAAAAAGCTATTGGCTGACACATGGTGATATATCCTAGTTATTAAATAACTATTTACCCCACAGAAAATTCATTCCAAATATTGCTCAATGTGTAGTAACTGCATGCCAAAACTTATATTATAAATATATTTAAAATCAAATAATTCAACTCTGATATCAGCTGTTATATTATTAAACACCACCAGCTAGCTTGGCAAGCACAGCTAATCAGCTGTTATCTTCATTATTTTAAATACAAAAAAATAATAAATGAAATAAAATCGGTACTTCTGTTAACTTACAGCTGTTCCAGGTGTTTTGGCGAGCACTCGAATAGGTATGCCGTAAGGATGCCCCTACGTATTCACAGCTCTTATAAGCAGGTAGTTAGCGAATATCGTTCCGGAAGAGAACCAGGAAACATTCCTCTTGATTGACAACACGGTAATCCAATCAATTTAGAGAATAACGAGTCTCGGCCAATGAAGTGAATGGGGCGTTCTTTTATTATTTCTTTGCGTAAGGAAGCGTTCCATGGAGTGCATGAAAGTGTATAATGATATAAATAACATCTTTCGTTTGAACATTGACCAGGATACGTGGTTAGAAGACGAGTGTCTAGGTGAAAAATCTTAATGTGGTTCCGAGAATTCATCAAGTAAATACACTGTACCCGACGTCAGACCTGAAATATTAAGTCAATCAATGAAATAAGCTTCCCGTAGGCTCCGCATTATTAGTCAACAGTACGTGCACAGGGATTTATATCAAGTTTGATCTATACATATAGTAAGAATTCAAGCAAGATACAATCTATCATTTCCCATGTAGTGCTCGCAGTTGTAAAGCGAAACATATTTTACTTGTTGCTGCCTGAAAGCAAGTATTAGCCTACATAACGTGCACAAAATGACCAGACTTCTCTTATTCACCGAATACATGCACTTAAGAAACTCTAAAAAATTTAGAACTGCACTTCTAAATTATGTTTACTGTAATACAACAGTTTACACGAGCACACACACACGGCCTCCTGTTTGTCGGATGACTTGCCGTATTTTCAGTTTAGGTTTCATTCTAGTCAAGCGATTTTTTTCCATATACAATGCCCACTATACAACATAAAAAAAGAAACTTTACAGATATAACACAAAATATCAATATTGTGTAGGATAATTTTGAAACAGTTAATAGTGACCTGGGGATGTAGCTCAGTGGTAGAGCGCACGCTTCGCATGTGTGAGGTCCCGGGTTCAATCCCCGGCATCTCCACAAGGGCGTTGTATTTTTTTTTTGAAAACAAATTTTGTGAAAAGCTACATAAATTGTTGCAAGAAACAGAAACTCTGTTAATTTTTTTAATTATGAAGATAGTGTTGTCTTTCCAAAAAGTTATATGTGTATTGCACGCTAAAATTATAAAAAAAAACAACAAAAAAATTAAAGCGGCTTTGTTAGAAACTTGGATATTAGGAAACATTTAAATGTGGCCATACATTACATAAATAGATAGATGGACACTCACGCGCATGACATTCACGCACACGTACATACTGCAACAGTACAAAGGAAAAAATATGCACTCTATGTAAATGCTACCTCGCACCTCGAGTCTGACGTTCTGCGAGCACTGAACCTTGTCTTTATTAGCATGATTTGTGGTGTGTCTGTTTATCGTGAAGTATCTCATCTTTTTAAAATGAAGGAAAAAATATTTATTGTTCTCAGAAAAAAAAAAAAATAAAATATATATATATATATACACACACAGACACACACACAATGTCATACAGGATAATACATTACCTGGCTGACCTTTTTCCAAATATGTAATGTAAGTATTTTATTTGGAGAAAACGCTTATAACACTGTAATTCTATTTATATCTTACATGACAACAAAATTTAAATTGACAAATACGTACAAATGACTTACTCCTGAGTAATTCATTTATAAGCGGAAAATGTAACGTCTCATTTAATCGATCTGCGGTTGTCATTTAGCTACAGTTAATAGTTCATTGAGTCATAATGTTTATAACAATGTAACATGTAACCGGCATAATGCTAGCTTCATTGGATTATTAGCCTGCATTTTCAGACAAGCCTACACGAGGGTCTGTCTCCATCATAGTTTGGTAAGTGATGAGCAAACGGCGTAATATAAACAACTTTATCAAATAAATGAATTAATAAACCGACAATCTATACTGAAGTGGTACTGGGAATTATTATTTCAAACTCCGGGTGTCCAGAAAGATACATTTTAAAGGGGAGATTAATCCGTTTATGCTACACATATCACATTATATTAAGTATTATCCTGAGTTTTAATCATATATTGTGTTCTTTACTTTTGGTGGTCCATTTAGCTATAAATGACTCCCATTTTTAAGGGGATGACAAAGTTATCTCTCTGTCGTCATCATCACGATGTAAAACCTTACATTTAAGAAGCACAGGTATCCTATGACGGTAGGTAGATTTTCTCACTCTCTAATTACCTGTGTCTGTACACTCATATGTTCCCTAGTAGATCCAGCATGTCTTTCTTGTGAAATCACTGCTCTGATTTGATTGCACTTGATTAGCTCCCACCCCAAAGATGATTGGCAATTAAAATATGCATATAAATAAGGTACTTAGTATTTCAACTCTGCAATGGACAATTAAAAAGCTTAATTATATTTTAAACTCTTAACTGTAATTAGTAAATGAATAACAGTAGATTAAGGATATTATATAAATACCTTAATAAATTGCACATTCAGAATTAATCAATTAATATGGCTGATCATTGAGGATGGAAGTGTAAAAACAGAAAGTTAATGGCTCTGTATAATTACAGGGATGGTGATTCAATGTTCTGGAAAGCACAGCAGGTCTCAGTGGGATTAGGCATAAGTATAATGAATAAACTCATCTGTACTGCACATGGTATAAAAGTATACATTACTAAGATCATTTACAGAGGTCAAGCAATGCAAGTGGGAAATTGTTACATATAGCTTATTTTAATATTTAACTAATTACTTAAGAATTATATATCACTCATGATTAGTATCCTTGCAGTCTAGAAACTTCCTATAATTCAGTAGTGTGTAAACCTTCAAGGACTGATGCAACAAGAATTACGTTCCCTAAATAACAAATGGCTGAATTTCAGTATAGTATTTCTAAAATGTTATGACATGTCTATCAGTTCATATAATTGATCAGTCTGCAAGTTACTAATGAACTCGGCTTAAACCTATCGGGTAATGATATAGTGTGGAAGTTGCGGGGAAGTTGGTGGTGCAGAAGGCAGTGCTATTGTTCGTGACCAGAGGGTTGCAGGTTCAAGCCCTGTTTACTCCTGACCCCATCAAAGTGTCCTTGAGCAAGACAACCTGAGGTTCATCAAATTGCTCCTGGTGTGCAGGTTGGCACCTTGCATGGCAGCCTCTGCCACCAGTGTGTGAATGGGTGAATGTGAGGCGTGAATTGTAAAGCGCTTCATACAAAAGTGCTATATAAATGCAGTCCATTTATATAGTGTCTGCATTACATTGTAAGAGTGTACACCTGTCACTCCTTCTCAGTAGTTGCAATGGATGATGGGAAATTGCTTATTACTGAATCTGTTCTTTCCTGGATTAGAAAATTTCACTTTTATGATCAACTATTGATTATAACTTTTATAAAGGAATAGAGTTGGGCCATGACAACAGTTCATTAGTATACAACAGACATACACACCAAAGATAACAAAAGAAGGAATTGTAGGAATGCTACAACACAAGAGCTCTGGAAGTTAAAAATCACACAGTCTCCAGATAATGTTGGCTGTCGTAAAGTTTTTGCTTTGTGTTAGTTGTGGCAGGTTTTGCGGTATGTTTTGGCTGACAAATTTAAGCATGCCTCACTAGGCTACAAAGAATATTTCACTTTGCTCTATCCAGTATGTGTGCATGTCCCAGAGGAGAGCAAGATTCAACTGGGAAAAGGAGCATTGAAATTGATCTGTACTCATGCATGCACAAAAGGCAAGTTTTGATCTTTGTTGGCTGTCAGCATCTGCAACAGCAATCCAGCATGCATACAGTGATCATCTTTGTGTATGTATTAAATGTTTTCCTGTTAACACAGGCAAGCTTGAGCATACACAACATCCATGGTATGGATAGTATTTGCCAGTCAATCAAGGGGTACTAACGTGCATGATCACACACAAAAAATCCAGTTAGCCTGATTACAAGTTACTGGACTATACAAGGAAAGCTGACAATAATGGTTTATAACATGCAAACTCCTAACCATGCAGAATTCAAACCCCTAACCATGGAGGTGTGAGATGGCACTGCCACCCACTGCACCTCGGTGCCACCCACTGTACCGCGTTACCACCCACTACACGTGCTAATAAGTTCAAATTCAATAAGCAATTACCCAAAACTATGAAGTATATATATGAATAAATGTTATAATAACTAATTAGTACCACAGCAGCATGTATACTGTATATCAGTTTCCCAGTTTTGTTGTGTTCAGTGATTACATTTGTATATAAAATTGTATATGATGAAGCCAAATAAATATACAGATAAACAGTTAAACATACTGATAAACAATTAGTGACATTGTACTCTTGGGTATTAATATAAACCTTGTTTTTTTCTTCACTTGTTTGTGATCCAATTCAGTTTATACTTCACTTCAAAATGTATCATGTTGTGCATGATGTATAAGATGTGCATGATCTTGAACAATAAATAAACGTTTCTTTTAAAAACGTGTGTGTTTAATACTTATTTAATGTATCACCTTACACCTGTCATGGCTGACACCTGAAAACACATGTGACATGACTGTCACACTCCTTTTGTCACATAACTGAAATGACAGCTTTGGGAACGGCGCTAATCTGCTGTCAACAGTGATCAAACGTATACACAGTATTTAGGGCTACATACCATGTAGCTATAAGGCAGTTATTACAAAATCGCTGCAGTTGTTAAGTTATTGTTTGAGACACCATAGTATTTCGTTTGGCTATCGTATGCGGAAGGGCTTGATTTTTGAATTATTTTTTGATTCTGTAATAAATATAATATTAAATATAGTATGTTAGCAGGGTAATAAAGTAATACCAGCGCTTCGTCAGCAGATGCGTGTGTGTGAGGGGGCGGGAGGGAGGAGCTGCCAGTCAGAATCGCCTAGTAATTGACACAGTACACTACAATTAAACTTCTAGGTAAAAATAAAAGAAAGCTTTGTATAACAAAAGAAAGGACTGTAATAGTTATTTTTGGCAGGTTCTGTTGGTTGCGTCAAAGCCCGTACGCCTTGCGTCACGCGCAATCCGTCTATCGCTCATTCTTTCTTCCTCCCCCACGACAATCGACGCTGCTCCGCAGTTAATGGGCGCTCGGGATTTTCACTTACTGCACAGACGCCTAGAAAAATTGCGATTCTCACGCAAAGAACACACCCACTTGCTTCCGACACCTGATTTTGGCAACTGATAAATCGGTGCCCTGTTGGAGCATAGGCACACAAAAAACACAAGTTCCGTGGTGTTTTCACTACGATTTCGTACTAAGCACCATTAATGCAGCCTACGTTCACTTAAGTTATCAGCTTCATAGGTGAATCTAGATGCTGACCATTAATGCACTGGAAGAATAAAAGACTTTCAGATTTGTGTTTATTTGGAAATTTGCCCAGAAATAATTTAAATATTCAACAGAACATACTGTTAGCTACTTCCTTCTAAATTATGGACCATCTCTAGTTTTAAATACATCTCAATTGATTTCACAGAGCTAAGATTGTGAGAACTGGATGTATGAATTACTTTCCACAACTCCTGTGTCTAAATAGGTGAATCGCCGGGTAAACGGAGGAGACTACACACATAAAAAGTGTATCATCGTAACTAGAAAATGAGTCAGTCTTCAGTCGCGCTTTATAAAATCAACATCGGTAGAGAATGTGAATGTTCTGTTAACCAGTATTCCTGTTGCTGTGTTTTAAGTATGAAGGTTTCCCGTCCGCGGCAGCTGGCTACCTGAAAGTATTGCTCAGCTCCAGCCGTGCGCCAATAGCGCAGAGAAGAACGGCCCCCGCGAAGAAGGGATTGGTGCTTATCAATGACGCTACGCATGACGTGTAGATTTTAGACACGTGGGCTTTGGTATTCGAAGCTCACATAAACAAAGGCACATTGAGGAGAAGGGTCAGTCTGTGCTGTTATCCCTGCAGTACTGAATGAAAGCCGCACTCCTTTACAACTGAAACGTCGCCTGTGGTTTTTGGCTTTATTCTTCATCTAAATTACAGAAAACTGCATGCGCTCCATCTGCATGGATAAGCAGCATCATCCTTGATGACGGTGTAAGGTACGGCATAAATTAATTTATAATTCTTTTTGTCTAAATGGCCAATATGTTAATGTATGACGATAACTCACAAAGTTCATCAAAGGCTTTGATACATATATGTTTTTTAAAATTTTGTTTCATTGGGTATCACTGATTTGCTGTAGAATTGTAAACATCTTGCATAACATTGTAAGAATCGCCGTCGTTGTCCTATACAGTATATAAGAAAATTTGGCAAACTTATCTCATATACTGATGGAAATTAGTTATTTAAATTGGGATTGTCTGCGACTGTTATTCACATTTTCATGGGAAATTGATTATGTATTTAGGGACTTTATATATGCTTATCACTACCAAAACTGGGATTTAAAAAAATTACGTCTTTGTTTAAGAATTTAGACCAAGCGAAAACTCACGAAATACTCGAACCAGGTGTACTCCTAGAGATTTTTGTACACTGTCTGCTTGCTATCTGTATATTTTCGTGTCTTTTATACATCTCAGAATTTTCAATGTTTCATTTGATCAGACCTGTTAAGTACATAATGTGTTCTATTTGTGTTTACTGTAAAGATTTCACGACAAAAATAATAACATCAAACATGATGGCATGTTAATCACTACCTAAAAGAGGCCGGTACAACTATCTACTAGATGTCATAAAACCGAATAACACTACTGAGTGTAGTAAATTCTCAGTGTGTTTTTTAAATATGCAGTTCCAAATAAAAATTATTATAATATTTAAAAATTGAGACACAGAATTTAATGAGTCTATATTTGGTCTTTATTTTCTAGGGGAGGATTCCAGAAGAAAGCTGCTTTCTTGAAAATTGCTCATCAGAACAACAAATAGTATTGTTCATTTTAAGTGTCGTAGAAAAACAGTCACGCGACTGAAGGTATGGCAAACTAATCTCGTAGTTTATGTCTTCTGTGAGCGTGAACAAACGAAACTTGGAGATCGGTACATCAAACCATCGCCCAGAAAACTTTAGCAATGTCCAAACAAGCGACACTGAGTAAAAAAAAAAGGATTTGTTTCGCAGTGACCCCAACCATTACGTGACAAAGATTTATTCATTAGAAAACACAAAAAAATACATTTATTTGTGAATATATCCGATTGTATGAGTATGTTAATTGATGTGTGTTCTGCTCAGAAACAGCTACCGTATTGCTCTGTGATACTACTAACTTTGTAGTTAGCAGGCAGATAGCTTTATTTAATATGAGTATGTGAGCATTTTGACACTTTTGTTTACAGCCATGCCCTGCGTTCAGGCTCAGTATGGGACATCGCCACAAGGAGCCAGTCCCGCATCCCAGAGTTACAGCTACCACGCCGCTGGAGAGTACAGCTGCGACTTCCTAACACCCGAGTTCGTTAAGTTTAGCATGGACCTGACCAACACCGAGATCACGGCCACCACTTCTCTCCCCAGCTTCAGCACATTCATGGACAACTACAACACCAGTTACGACGTCAAGCCGCCCTGTATATACCAAATGCCCCATTCTGGAGAGCAGTCCTCCATCAAGGTGGAGGACATCCAGATGCACGGCTACCATCAACAGAGCCACATTCCACCTCAATCTGAAGAGATGATGCCCCATTCCGGGTCTATGTATTACAAGCCCTCCTCTCCTCACACACCGAGCACACCAAACTTCCCGGTGCAGCCTAATCATATGTGGGATGAGCCCGGATCGCTCCACAGTTTTCACCAGAACTACGTGGCGACCACTCACATGATAGATCAGCGAAAGAACCCGGTCTCGAGGCTATCCTTGTTTTCGTTCAAACAGTCCCCACCCGGTACTCCCGTGTCCAGCTGCCAAATGAGATTCGACGGTCCCCTTCACGTGCCCATGAACCCCGATACCCCTGGAGCTCACCGTGCGTTAGAGAGCCAGAGCTTCGCCGTTCCCAGTGCTATCAGGAAGCAGGCAGCCATAGGGTTCCCCCATTCGCTTCAGCTTGGCCACGCGCACCAGCTGATGGACAGCCAAGTCCCGTCGCCGCCGTCGAGGGGATCTCCGTCTAACGAAGGTCTGTGCGCCGTTTGCGGGGACAACGCCGCCTGTCAGCATTACGGAGTGCGCACTTGCGAAGGCTGCAAAGGATTCTTTAAGGTAGGCCTGGAAACTGTCTGTAATTTCTAACACATTTTCCCAACTAATGTTAAACAAGTAGACTATAACACAAGTTTTTACCAGTTTGAACTTAGATGGATGTATAAGCATAATGACATCACCGTTTGTTTGGGGACATGCGACCGGACCTAACTTTCTCTATTAGGCCTATCCACATGACATTGTTTCGTTAACGGTCAGTTAGTGCTTGTTGTGTTTTTGAAGCAATAAAACAAAGTAGACTTTGGTTAGTATAACGATCACAAACAATTTTCTGATTCTCTTGCATTGAATTATTGACATTGAACTGAAGTTATATATGTGTGTAAGTATATGTGCGTATGTGTGTGGGTATCTATATTATTTAAAAAAATCTCAATCTTACTCGAAAATTAGAAATCACTGCGTGAGTGTATGCTCTGGTGCATTTTAAGTCAGCCCTTTCCCCCAGAATTAAATTGGTTTGGACAGAGAACCGTGTCTGGGGTAACCAAGTGGAACAGAATTCCCAGTGGTAAAATTAAGTGGTCTCCTTATTTCACCATCCTGATTGAATAATCTTATCACTTTCAATGGAGAGGGTCTCGGAGGGACGTAAAAATATGAATGCCCACGGATTTGTGTTTACCGAAAGTCTCCTCCTGCTCCTTGCATATAAAACGTAGCTATAAAGCGATGGGGTCGCGCCTGCAGTTTCCAACTGTGTCAGTTCGACTTCCATTAATTTCGCCAAAAAATGTCAGTCGAATGTCACTTTTATCCGGGACCAAATGTGAGACACGCTCGTCATCGTGTGCCGAACAAAATTAAATTTCTTTTCTTATTTCCTTTTCAGCGCACTGTTCAGAAAAATGCGAAATATGTGTGTTTAGCCAACAAAAATTGCCCGGTAGATAAGCGTCGCAGAAACAGATGCCAATACTGTCGTTTTCAGAAGTGCCTTGTTGTCGGCATGGTCAAAGAAGGTAAGACGCTTTACTTTTTCTGTCATTTTTATGTTCATATCTTAATAACCCGTGATATTTAAAATGAACTGTGACTAGCGTTTCTGACCCTATTTTACGTGGAAAGCGAAGCATTTAGTATAGGGTTCGTAAAACGGCTGTATAGTAAACATCGCTGCTTCATTAAATCTTAAGTCAGACACAAAACAATAATATTCAGCTTTGAAATTCTGTTTTTTTTTTTTTTTAGTGGTTCGGACTGCTAGTCTGAAGGGTCGCAGGGGCCGTCTACCGTCGAAACCCAAAAGTCCACAGGACCCGTCACCACCCTCGCCCCCAGTGAGTCTCATAAGTGCCCTAGTACGGGCTCATGTGGACTCAAACCCGTCCATGTCCAGCTTGGACTACTCAAGAGTAAGTCAGATTATTAACACGCTTTTAATTTCCAGTCAGGCAAGCGCTATAATGAGGAGATGAACGAGTGGGTATGGCGCTAATCGAAATGACTCTATGATCATTTAAGACTCAGCGAAAGTCTCTGGACTTAATAAAGTATACGAGAACCATGAGAAACACATTAATATCTAATCTCATTGGAACAACGTATTACCATGCCTAACCAGGGAGGTACCGATGCTCAGTTACCTCGTCGCAAAACGGATTGTCGTGCGTCGTTTAAAACTACGTTCTCCTTTGCTCTAAATGTCTGTATCGTTGCGTATTTAATTTAACATACCTTACTTGAGTGAATTGCTTTGAAACATAGAACCCAATAATGGCCAGAGAGAGGTTTAATTGTTATGAAAACCCAACTGTCCTGCTTGGAATGGGCTTTGCAATTTCACGGGTTATATATTTTAAACGACCTCATTAAGCACTTTCTAAATTAAATTCCAGTTTCAGGCTAACCCTGACTACCAAA
The DNA here is from genome assembly GCA_019775915.2 of Cyphomyrus plagiostoma. Taxonomy (NCBI): domain Eukaryota; kingdom Metazoa; phylum Chordata; class Actinopteri; order Osteoglossiformes; family Mormyridae; genus Cyphomyrus; species Cyphomyrus plagiostoma. Next base: position 42,722,895 of record JABFEA020000001.1, read on the forward strand.
TGACCGGAGACGACACGCAGCACATCCAGCAATTCTATGATCTCCTGACCGGCTCCATGGAGATCATCAGAGGCTGGGCGGAGAAGATCCCGGGGTTCGCTGATCTCCCCAAACAGGATCAAGATCTCCTCTTTGAATCAGCCTTCCTGGAACTTTTTGTCTTGCGACTGGCTTACAGGTAACTCATTGCAATTAAGATCTCCTGAACTCTTACACATTCTGCTGTCCTGCGTTTTATCATTTAATTATTAGCTGACTGTTAATTCCCCCCCTCCCCAATTTTTAACTGCAGGTCTAATCCGATGGAGGGGAAACTGATTTTTTGCAACGGGGTGGTCTTGCACAGACTACAGTGTGTTCGCGGATTCGGAGAATGGATTGACTCTATTGTGGAGTTTTCTTCCAACCTCCAGAGTATGAATATCGATATATCAGCCTTCTCCTGCATCGCTGCGCTTGCCATGGTGACAGGTGCGTGAAAATAGACCCGTGAAATGTTCGCTTTTATGTTCAGTTATTTATTTTCCGGCTGCACTTCACATGACAGAGTGACTTAATTTAATCCGCAATATACTTTGATAATAACCTTTGTAAATGTTCTTATTTCAGAGCGACACGGACTAAAAGAACCCAAGAGAGTGGAGGAACTTCAAAACAAGATTGTAAATTGTCTTAAAGACCAAGTGACATTTAATGGCGGCGGTTTAAATCGTCCCAACTACTTATCAAAACTTTTGGGAAAGCTACCGGAACTTCGCACACTTTGTACACAAGGTCTGCAACGCATCTTCTACTTAAAACTTGAAGACTTGGTTCCTCCGCCAGCAATAATTGACAAATTGTTTCTAGACACGCTACCTTTTTAAAACACCCGGCCTTTCTGTCGACGTCAACTTCCAGAGACTTTGTGCGCGACAAGGACATTTTTAGATCAGCGCAATTTTTTTCCATGACACATTTTCAGGCGCGGTTCTCTTAAAATGTCCAAATAAATGGCCAAGGATCCCCAGAAACTATCAAAGCAAAGTAACAAGAAGAACATAAAGGAAATAAACTGATGTTTTCGTTTTAGTTTCCCTTGCATTATTACGAGAAAATAAACGACCTCTTTTCGGGAGAAACTATTCGCCAAGGCTATATTCATCTGGGACTTCACCAAGTTAACCATCTCCCCACTAACTGTATTCTTTGCTGTCAATGAAAGTATCTGTTGTATGGAGAACACGCCCTATAATGTAATATATTCAATTTATATATACATATATAATAAATTATTGTGATGCGTCCAAATGCGTCAGTTTATAAGAGGTATATGAAGCTCGATTCCGTTACGCTTTTTATATTTTCTGCCTATGTGTTTCTGTCAGAATTACAGGAGGGTGAGAGTATTTCAACAAAGGAACGCATGTTGTAGGATTTCTATAGGCCCTTGCTATCGAGGTCATGTCTATATTATACATTATAATCTGGACACTATGTAGTCTGATAGATTTTATAAAGATTCGTAGTTCTGGGACAACTTTTATGTATGAATCATATGTGGACAACGACGTATCTCATCTGTATAGGTAAAAGGGACCCATGGTGTTTGTAAAACTGTCCAATATTCCTTGTTTGTAAGTGTTGTATGTACCGTTGTTGTTGAATATAAAAGTTTCTATATTTATTATTATTTTTTTGTTGTCAAAAAACTACATTTTGCATGCCGCAGTTTAATCATTTTAGGATATCACAATCCATTCAGAGGTTTCGAACACGATGTCTGCTTTATGTTATAAAAATACTGAGTAGTTATAATATAATAATTACACATTTAATTTGTTTGGTTTATTTTTTGAAATTACGTCTTAAATGTATATTTCAAATAGATGTGTGCGCTGCAACGCGATCCACTGCCTTTTTCTATGGTGTATTTCAGTATTGCAATGCATTCCGTGCCGATTCCGAAATATCTCTCCTTGAGAAAAACATATTTAATGTTTTCAAATAAAATTGTTAACTTAATTTTGATTTGTTTTCTCCCCGCGGATACTTTGTAACGAAATTAATGAATAGACAAAGTATCAGCAATAGACCACGAGCGATAGCCTATAGCGTTTCCTGACTTTCTACCTTCAAAACAATGTGCTTTTGTTCTCTAACGTTAAATAAGTAAATCGAACGTGTTCAGATATTTAAACCACATGATTCAGTCGATTTTAAAAACCAAAATCGTCAATCGTACGTAAGAAATTTTAATAAACGTTATAATAAATAAATGTTGATGGGCTCTAAATGAAGTTGAGGATTCAAACTGAACTGATTCAAAGTTATCAATACTTTATAGCAAAAACTTAATTTGCATTATTGCTTTTACATGCACTTATGGTATCAAATAAATCGTACTATTTGGACAGCAGTATCAGCACTAAACGACATAAAACGGCAGCATCATTCAATCAAACGTCTGAAGTTAGATGTTTAAACAGCCGTACCTTAAAGTTGTACCTCTTCTACTTGGCTTTTCACGTAGGTTTCGTAATCCGTTGAATTATTTTAGACGAACGCTAATACTCGGGGCGCTAACAGCATTAAATCACTCAACTGTAACAGATGAAATATATGCCTTAATAGAATACATATGCTAGGTTTATTACTGGTATTCTCCAATTTATTAGATTATTTTACCATAAGTTAAATAATGATGTGCACCTAACGGAAATCTACGTCACAATAGCAATAATAAAGACATTATTACATTTTTTTAAAAAGGAACAAAACATATAACGATAATCGCAGAGCATTACTAAAATAACTAATTCCATTTATCTTGATCGAACAATATCGATTCTGGCATAGTCGTTTTATATTATAATATGATAATCTCGGGACGAATCACTATTTAGCTACATATTTGTCAGAGACATTCAAGACCCACTTTTAAACTACAGCTAGGGCTACTGTCACAATACTTAACCAATAAGAAAGTTCATAGCTACAATGCAATATTCAATCTTTGAAGAAAAAGCGTAATTTGTCCTTCTTGCCGTCTGTAAGAAAAATCACAGTATATTAATAAAATGACTGACGGCATATTTTCGTCCATTGATTGTAAACTTTAAACGTAAAACTCAACAAATGACCGTCTTGAGGGGCTGACTGCAAGGTCAAATGTGCGGCATTATAACGGGCGAGCGTCAAAATTTTAAAATGTATAATTATTTCCATTGATGGGCTATTTTTTCATACCCTGATGTCGGTAATTTAGCCCATTATCAAAAAAAAAAAAATTCACTAAGAACAACTACCGACCTTTATTTCTTGTCTTTGCACAAGCCTGATACTTTCAGAAACCTAATTGCAAATCGTTTTTGATAGCAAAGACATGAGTAAACCTAAAGCACAGCAAGAGAAAAATGTTCTGGCTTAAAATGAGCATCAACTGACACCATTAGGAAAAAAAGATTAGTGACTTAAGATATAACACGACAACGAGATGAAGAGGAGACGAAACCTAAAGAGAGAACGCAAAATTAGTCCGCACTGAGTTGCCCCCCCCCCGGTTATATGACCCATAATCTGAAGGATTAGAAATAAAATGAGGAAAAACCTCCATCAAGAGGTACGTGGTTTTTAGGGTAAAACTATGCTTTTATGAAGTACTAGTGGCGCCTGACTTAAATCGCGTTGGAAAACACAGGACTAAGAAACTTTTTGTGTCAAGTTTTATTTAAATAATATAATAAATACAAGACTATTACAAGATTGTTATTGAGAACATTCATTTTCATTTAATTAAATTTTGGGCATTATAATGTTTACAAAAACATTAGCTACTTTATGAACAGTGATCGAAATAATGTCACATTTGTAATACTGTTTAAAAACTGCATAAAACGATCAGTTTACAACGAAGTTCTCTTGGTCAACTACCATTTATATTCCACGTGTGCCGCCTACATAGTTATTTTCCAGTTGTAGTTCCCTGTTATTCAGTTTATCAGTTAAAAATTAGTTAAAAATTCAATAGCTTTGGGAATTTGGGCGTTATATCTAAAATTGGTATTACAGTATCGACTTTAGATCTGTAAGCAAAGCGTCGGCTTTGAACCAACACAAAGGATAGAAAATTCCGTTAAAAAGAAGCATGCAGATGACGTTCGTGACGTATGCAAGACGATCAAATTATATCAGAAAGATAGAGTAAATTTATTTATAACCGTTTCTGGATAAAACACGGTCAAGGTCGTAGTCACTTTAAAAGTTTATTTTAATTTGATATGAAATATGTCATTAAGTAAATTGTCTTTTAAATAAAATATATATCCTCTGTTCCGTTGCAGTTATTTGCAGAAATGTGTGTTACTAATTCATAGGAAAATCAAGGAAGGTACAGAACTACGTTTTTTATAGCGAAGGTGGGAGGCGCGCGGGACACTTGAAAAATACAAATATCAAGCAACTACATTTTCATATGCGCGTATTTACATACATCTGCGACGCTGCGATGCATGCCCACGAAAACGTTTTTATATTCCGATAAATCTCTGATCGACTCATCAAATTCCCTGCTGCCTGGTGTCCCGCTCGCTTTAAGCTATGGCCCTAAAATCTGTAAGCAAAGCGTCCATTGAAGTGTTACCGATTATGAATAGCCTACTCCTGTTTGGTAGTGGCTGTGTAAGGAGCTGAGCTTTCAAGTCGGCCCTTGAATTAAATGTTTCCACATCAGAACATTCTTACTTTGCTACACTTGAAACGAGACTTGCTTTGAAGGTACCCACCCCCGCTACATAGGCGATCCCGGTCTTTGACAGTTACTAGTCCCAGAAAAGCATTTCACACAACAGAAATAACTTCGTTAATTGGGCTTGGATTTTAATTAGGCATTTACATGTGCAGCAGAGATATTTTATGTTGTTATCTATTGACGTAGTGAACTGATGTAAAAGAATGTTATTTAAATTTTTCTGAAATATACTTATTTATGAATTTGTGACAAAAATGCTCTGTATTAGAGAGGAGAAACAGCTTTTCAGAAGTTCAGTCAAGCTACAGTAAGTGTGGGAGATCTATGGAGCAGTACAGAGAATTTAGCATCGGAATGTCACCTTGATGTCTAGTAGCAATTCCAGGGAGACTTTCTGGAAAAGATGGGAAAGCCAAATCCCTCCCTACATCAACATAGCATCTCCCACAACTACTGTCTTTACATGGCAGCCTTGCTTAAGTGACCTAAGCTGGACCATGGAACAATTCAGGGTAAGAAGAAGAAGAAAAATCAACAGAAATACCCGGCCTCGTGCCGTAAATATAAAAAATCCTGGGGTGAATTTCCTAGCAATCACGACAACAGTGGTGATGAAGGAAATCTACAGTTAGAACACCGGCAACAAATGAATTTTCCTTCTTAATTAGGCAATAATATGGACTACAGATTCAGTTGTACTAATAAGGCAAATAGTCCCCTTAGATAATTTAGAGGTTACTGGGAACTGACCCCATCTAACCTTTCAATTGCTGTGAGAGGTGAAGTCAGAGCAGCTGCAGTTACGCTCTTATGGAAAAACACATCACTCCATTGCCATGGGCTGATTTTTCTAAAGATCCAATAAATATGTATTGAACCATCATGTTCATTTTAATGTCTTTTAAATAATTCAGAGTGCGGCAGCCAAACTTCAAGGGAAAATCAAATTTATCATAAGAAGGAAAAAAAAACACACAGGGACATGTTCATTGCAACTGTCTAATAACACTTGGAATCATTTGGGTCCATGTTCTCTGATTATTTATTCTCCCAGCTTGTAATGTCCCAGGGTGAGTTGCCTGATATTCAGAGAATTATTTTCCTCATACATGAAATGATTCTTGCTGCATGTCATGTTCTCCGGGGGGCTGTCCATGCTCTGTCCCAAAGCAGCTTGTTGGCTATAAGCCCCAAGTCTGTCTATAAACCCCCTTTTAGAAGGAGCGTTACTGTATGATATACTGGATGTGGATTTAAACACATCATGTTAAGTTCATGATACATGGAATTTGCACATTTCTTGATTCCGCAGTTGTGCTGTGTGTATGTATTTATTTCTTTATAATTAGATCTCGGCGAATAAGCATCAACGTGGGAGGCAGGAGCTGGGAAGCCCGTAGCAGAAAGGCACCACTGCGGCGTGGCTAACGTTTTGTTTGTGGAGATACAGACATGGATCTTAACAAGACGTCGGCTAATCTGGCGCGATTAGGAGCGATGCCTGGAGTAGCTGTTTGCGCAACGTTGTTGAGCGGTGCTGGATGCTCGGACATGCCCGCGTGCTGCTCTCATATACCTGCACCCCAAAACGAGGAATGGCTTCACTCGCCGGGGCTACACCTGGGACTCATCTGCAAGGATAACTCCCGCCGTCGTTTAACAATGGTCGGAAAAGTTGCCACGGTGAATCTATACGGTGTCCGGACAGTCAGATCGCTGCCAGAGCTTCTTCATTCCGGATCGGTGGAGAAACTCATTCAGAAGTGATTTGCTAGCCTTTAGCAGATCAGCCACCAGAAAGTTGGACTGCGTCACGCAGGAGATCGCGGCAACCGAAGCTAAAGGCTCGTGCAGATGTCGGAGTTGATTTGGCATTTGCAGAGGAAGGATGTTCAAGATCATAGGGCTGAGTATCTTGTACGCATTTTTGACATGGGTTATGGATGTTACAGCATCTGGCAGCAGAGCCGCGTTCAGCTCTGGCAGCGTAATTGTCCCTCTCACGTCGATGCAAATTCAGTGTTACACAGGGCAATGAGGAAAAGGAATCATTTAGGATTTAGGGTACTCTATCCAATGGCAATTTTCCATGGGATGGATTCAACCCGTACGATAAACCATAAACCGGCCCTCCCCAGCGATACATGATGGCCAGTCTTACAGCTATAGAATGGGGGGGGGGGGCTGGCATTAAACAGCACAGGACTTAATGCAGCAGCTGTCTCTCATAAGTGCTTCAGCCGATT